>CM077792.1:17226512-17826512 GCA_039737535.1 Lagodon rhomboides | reverse complement strand
AGAGAGCGCAATCCGACTGTCTTCCTCATCACATCCATCAAATGCTCCACCAGCCGCAGGTTTTACACGTGTTCGGCTCCGACAAGACATGTAATCTTATCCCCTCATCTGCCTTACTCTCTCACAATATATCTCCGCGAGATACCTGATGTGTCACTGAGGAGCGACGTGGGGAAAGTGAGGCATGACTTATGAGCGAGCCTGTGTCTCAGCGGCGGCCATGTTGGCCTCCGTTCACATGCTTGTCCTACCGAAGGCCTAACAGAGCTACTTTTCAGAGCCCTATCAGTCTTGGCCATCTTTCAGCAAAGTCTCTCTATCTTTTTTCTCTCCTTCCATCTGCAGCGTCATGACATTTTACTACCTGTGTTTCGTGGGGGAAAAAAAAAGACAGATCTTTTGGTTGTGCGCCTGAAAGTACGCACCCCACTGTCTTTTCCTCTTAAGTCCGCCCCTGTGGCTGTGTGCCCTCCCACGCCTTCGTGCGGCCCATCCCTCCTTTCTCGCCATTGCGCCCTCTCCATCTTGCACGTGCCCACAAAGGCCCATCTGAGAACAGACCCCTCCCATTTTTAATAGTAGCCTCTTTATCTTCATCTGTCATCATGTCAGAGCTCAACTACACTCTGTGGCCTCTCCTTTACCAGCAACCTTCGCTGACTTTCCACACACGCAGGCATGCAAGCGCACGCACAAACCTAATACACAAACACACACAAACTTTCAGCAAGTTTCCAGCACTTAGGGCAAATTGGCTCAAACTTGCACAGAGGGATAACGAGAGGAAATCCACGGTGAAGGCTGAGAAGAAAGAGAAGAAGAGGAGAGAGAAGGGAACTCAAGAGTGCATAAGCCGACAGGGTTTAGGTGGATATCATCGGAGGAGCAGATATTCCATTCAGTTTTGCAAAAACTCCTTCAGCGAGGTGCTTAAACTGACTGGAAAAACAAAGTGGGAATTTCTGTCCGTTTTCCCCTCTCATCTGTTGAATTCTGGCCAGCACGGCTTTAGAAATAAAACAGAGCAATGTGAGTGGGAATCGATATCCAAAAAGAAGAGAAGCGCCTTGGAGAGCTGTCATCTTGAGGCTAGTGGTCGCCTAGGGAGATGAAAGCAGGGATGTCAGACGACGCAGAGCTGTTTATTAAAGCAGAGGAGGCTCCAGCCTCACTGATAGATCAAGGACACAGCCCGAACAGCACTACACATGCTGTCATCACACACATACAAGTACACACAAATGGTCCAGTCTGAGCATTGCTAATTTGCTATGTAGATCACGGTGCAGGAGCAGAGGTGCCAGCAAGCAGATGGCTCTATGATGATGGTTTACTGTTTTGACAGTCAAAACAGTAAATGCCAGTCTTCACACTGATTTATTGTTTGCTAACTTTAACAATCTGAGAATTAGAAACTGTTGCTGCATAGAGATTTAATTCGTATTTTTTCTTGTATACTCCTGTCAGCAACGACCCAGAATTGATTTCTGATATGGTTTTGGTAAAGACTCTGACAACATGACAGATAGATGCTGCCACGATTGGTCGCTTAATCAATCGAAAATCAAATCCAATCACAAACTATTTTAAGGATTGATTTATCACTACAATCATTTTTCAAGCACAAATGTCAAACATTTACTGCTGTAGGCCTCTTAAATGTGGGGATTTGCTGCTTTTCTTTGTCATTATGGTAGTAAATGAAGAGTGTTTGGGTTTTGGACTGTTGGTTGGACAAAAGAAGCAATTTTAAGACATCAGTTTGGGCTCTGGGCGATTGTGATGTGCATTTTTATACAGTTCTTTGACATTTTATGGACTATTAAAGGGACTCTATGTAACAATTTAAAAAGTTTTACATGTATTAATCACTTTTTTATTGGCCATATGTAGGCGGATGGTAACGTCTTTAAGTTGTTAAATGCTGCTGGACTTTGGATTTCTTTGTGAAGGACTCAGGTCAGATTTTCTCAGGTCAGTTCAAAGGATGTGACTTCTTGAGTGCCTCGTGTCATTGCCCCTTTCTTCTCCTCTAACACAGGGCAACAGTAGCTAACGTTAGTTTAGAAATGTCCGCGAACATAAACTAATGAACAGCTTCCAGCAAACCACAGAAGTTCCACAGAGCACCTTTATTCAGTTAATCATGAACATAAACATGCTACAGATGCTACTCTTGCCAAGAAAAAAATAACACAATCTCGGTAGGTGATCAGATCATGCACAGAGATCAAAGATGATATGTATCAAGATATACTTCAAACATCATTACAAATCTCTTTCACTGCTCTGTTACAGCCTTTAAAATGATTATATTCCATACGCAACGACCACATTTGGAAGGAATTAATTTATCAAACATGGACTTAATGTTACCCACAACACTGCAAGGCTATAATCTCAAATATAGGTCTCTCATTCCTGAAGCTTTCCTCAAATTCTTTGAAATCCTCATTTGTAATGTTCTCACTCCAGCCTCGGGCAATTTTTCAGGCCCGTCAATAAATCTAACAGCAATCAGTGAATGACAAGATTGAGGTCAGAGATGGATAGGCCTTGCTCCGAAGAGCGAACAGAACATTAAAGACTCAGGTGTCTCCAAGAGCCTTTTTAAAACAAAGGTGACACCACAGTTTGTGAAGGGCGCACAGGAAAAGAAGAAAAAAAAACAAAACAGGGATGGGAGTTGAGCCTTTGTGTGTCTACAGGGAAGCTTGCGCCTGAAAGGAAGTGCGGGATAGCGGGGCTGAGCTCATCATTTTCATAACCATACATAGCACCCTTTCTCTTTCATATCTCACCCTCCCTTCACGCAGGTATATAGTATACCCACATAAGCTCACACATATGCACCCAGACAAATCCAAACCTTCACAATCGGCCACGTACCTACCCACCTCCATCTAGCCTGGGCTGAAACCCAGCACCTGAACCTTTATGAAAATAAATAAAGCGGTACAATGTGGTGTTTGTGCTCTGCTTCGCATCCAGCAGAGAAGGCTTCGACATGTTACGTTGCTGTCCCTCTTCTCCATTTAAAGGTTCGCTTTTACATTCCCTCTCATACCGCATTTCCCACCAAAATGGCTCCTTTACGCAACTCCCCGAGCTCCCTAAGCCAACATGACCTCCTTGTGTGTGTGTGTGTGTGTGTGTGTGTGTGTGTGTGTGTTTAAGAATGCAATGAGTGTTTTTAATTATGTCACTCTGCATGAGGATATTTTTTTTCTGCTGGAACATTTTGGTCCTTTTCGCAGTCTGCCTGACTTAATGGTCTGTGTATGTTCGAGTGCGCGCATACATGGATGTATGCCTATATGCGCTGCAGCCAGTATGCTAATGCCTGTGCATGTGTTTGTCTGTGTGTATAAATCCATGCCCAACACACACTTTACATAAGCTGTTCATCTTGCATCCACTGGAGGCGCAACTGAGCAGACTAGGGCAGCTTTTACACAAGCTTCAACACGCTGCTCATTCCATTCTATTAATACAATGCTTTAATTTCATCTCATTGTGATGAGGCTGAAAACACTCACAGCTGAGCCTCTCATGAGTTTGCCGTGTATGTCCTTCAACGTCAAGCTAAAAATTATAGCCTGAGTGGAGAGTCCGAGCCCGGCAGAGGACATCAGATTTTGGTCCGAGTCATGTGGGCTGAAGGAAATGACCTACTAGCTTTTCAAAACATCCCTGTGGCTGGCTTTGGGGCCAGGGCTCCGGCCCTGATTGGTGAAAGCTTAGAGAGGTGTTTCAGGGCTCAGTGGCGATGTTATCACATAGTAAGTGGCCTTAATGGGCTTCCAACTGTTTGTTTGAAGGGCTCCCATAATGACAGGGATCAACTGATAACAGCCACGGCTACACACTGCACAGACAGCCATCAGACCCTCTCATGGATGAACGAACGCCTTTGCGCGTTTATAAAGACATGGGTGGTGAGGACGGGAGTCTTGCAGCACACCCACACAGACACTGAAGTGAAGCACAACATTTTCTGGGTCTACTTCCTCCATGTATGCATTAAGAATGAAGAAAAGCCTACTATCTATGCATGTGCAAACACAGTCCGCCTACTCCATCCCTCCCCTCTACTGTCTCTTCCCACCTCTGTGCAAAACAGGTATTTCCAAAGACACTCTGGTGCCAAAACACAGTGCCGCCATGGGAGGTGCTCCGACCTGTCGGCACAGCATGCACACCCAACAAAGGTAGGTGTCACCCTGGCTACCTTTCTAACAACAATTACACACGCAGCTCTGAAGCTGGGCAAGAATGCAGTACTATTTACTGCACACACACACACACACACACACACACACACACACACACACACACACACACACAGAAATATCTGCCGTGCTACTCCCTTTATGTGGAAGGTATTTTCTGGCCTACAGACAGCCCCAACAACAATGAGCAGGCCTGTTAAGCCAACTCCTGTAGAAGAAGTAGAAGGGGGAAAAAAATAGGGCCTGGGGAATGTCCAAACCAAGGCCTTTTGTCTTCTCCGCTAACGTTTAAGAGAGCGGGGAATGAGACTGCTGTCAGTAAAATGACTTGTAACATTCCTTGTCAAGGGATACACCAAAGGGAGGCTTTAAAAGCCGATACCAACAGCTGATAGTTTTCCATCCACTGGCCAAAACTTAAACTGATACTCAGATGTATTTTTGTATGCGCTAGACACTACTTTGATGATCAGTCAAACAAAACATTAATTAAACAACAAAGCTGTGAATGATTAACTGTTTAAGTCATGTATCAAACAAATATGCTAAAAATGTGAGGAACTACTGTTTTTCTCTGTTTAAATAATTTTAAACTGAATATCTTTGGGTTTTGTACTGTGGACAAAACAAGAACAGTAAGAACTTTACTAGGGCCCTGGGATTTTGCATTTTTCGCCATTTTTTGACATTTTTATAGACTCTGAACATAAAACTCCTACACACATTCCTCTTTATTTGCAATCAGGAAAAATATAAAAACAATGTTTTGGAACACAGATCTTTATCAGATTATTTCAAAGGTCTGTGTGCAGAAATTTGGTTATTTTATTTTTCCTGCTTTTAAGTAAAGAGGACTGCGTGCGGGTTTTCCAAAGTTTAAAAGATGTGTCTTGATTAATTTTAAAAATGACACGTCCATACTCACAGTCATTGGTATATGCATCTTACAGTAATTAATTAAGCAAAAAAGACAGACATAGGTCAAAGGTGAGATATGTAAGAAAATTGGTTTAAAACATTAAAAAAATAACTAAACTAAAATGATCGACATTATGTGAAGAAATAAGAGTTGTGACGTGATGTCAAAGATGTCTATGTGTTGTATTGCAGAGATCTAGTATCTATTGAGGCATCTAGCTGCATGGCTAACTGAGCTAACTAGCTAATGGCAGCTAAAGTTAGCAGCTTAGTTTTCACCAGCGATTACTCTGGTGATCTTCTCTTTAAAGGTGCACTAGATAGTTTTAGGGAAGACATTTTAATCAGGAGAGGAAGATGTTCATCGATTGATTAATTTTTTATATACCTAAAAACAAACTAAATTAAAACTAAAACTCTCTTTGTCTTCATGAGTGAATAAACTGAATAAACAAACTAACCTTTCTAGTTTCAGACAGTGTTCCGGGACCTTATTTTCCCAAGTTTGTATAATAACCTAATTAATATTGTAAATATCAAAATTCTGAGTTTGAATTTCTTCTCCAAAACTACATAGTGCCCATTACATTGGTTGTTGATTTAAGAATCCTAGAAAAAAAATCAAAACAATGTTGTTCCTAACATTCATAGTAAATAAATTAGAGCAATGATGACACTAATATGTGAAGTTGTTGTCAGATAATAAAGAGGTAGAACTAAAAAATACAAATATTCACAGATAAAGGTGAGTTGTAGCCAACTGTCACCACAATCCCGACTTAATCTTTGACCCTGGCCTTGTTTAAACCCTGACACACAGCTTAAACCTGAAGAACTGCGATCCCTAACCCCGGCGAACGATACTCCTGCCAGCGTGGATGTGTCAGTACAAGCAGCCATGTATGATTCCCCAGTCCGTGTGGTTGCCTGTTACTTGTTTTTGTTTTAACTCATGCCAGTGTGCAAACCAAAAAGAATCCATCTGTCAGTGCTGTGGGATTTCATTCTGCATCAGGGGTATGTTTCTAGTTTTCAGATGAAAGAAGTGCTCTGTGTGCAAGAGACAGAGAGACACAGAGAGAGAGAGAGAGAGAGAGAGAGAGAGTGGGAAGAGTGTCTCTGGTGGTGTGTTTGCATGTGTGTATCTGTGTGTTTTCCTAGCAGGGTGTGTTCTTGGATTCCACCACACTAGGACATTACCCCCAGGTGCTCTCTCTCTCTTTCTCTGTCTCTCACTCTGGTTCTGTGAAAATACCTTGAGGATTAGGTGGGCAGCAGCAGAGAGGAGGAAGAGGAGGGGGGGGGACGAGGGGGTGGGGGGTGAGGTAGTGATTGACGGCTGAAAGGCAGAAGAGGTGCTCAGGCATGCTGTGGTAGGGGAGAGAGGGGGGACTGCACACACAGGCAGGGAGGCTCTGCACTCAGCTGTTGCCACCCACACCCATTATAGCCCCTCCACCAGCACCTACCACACACCACCACCTGCCGACCCTTTAGGACTGCACCCAGATAAGATTTCACATAACTCCTGCTTACCTTTACCTCAGCGAAAGTCTTTTCTCTCTCTTTCTGTCTTACTTGGACATCCTCTGTGGTTTTAGACGAGGAAACTCCCTGAACTAGAATCCTGATGCTGATTAAAAAGAAACTGCATTTTGCAACTAGCAGGTGTTTTGAACAATGAGCAATGTATGTCGGCGGCGTGTGTGTAATCTGAATAGTTTTTCCATGACAGAAAAACACTCTTGATTGCCAACAATCTCCTCTTTGTGCTCTCTGCTCCATGCATCATCCCATCCTGGTGCTTCATCATACAACAGTGCCCCCTGTGGTCAGGTCTGAAACTACATGTCTGACACTACTGGAGCGTGCTGTTGTGGTTAGTCTGGTTAAGTACAAGTCTGGTTGTTTGAATCTTGCTCACCTTTCTTTCGACAAGAAAGGTGTGTGTGGTACGCTCGGTCTGAATAAACAGTCAGTCAAGTCTTTGAATAACAATTGTGCTCATTTTCAAATATTTGTTGATGCTCACAGCACTCATCACCTCACACTGAAAGAATGTTGTTTTGTCTCTAATTGCAGACTTGCGGGTTTGCCTGCCTCACAAAAGCTCTGTGAGAGGTCCACATACACACAGACACACACAGACACACACTCACAACACACACTCACACACACACAGCAGTGAAGCCTGAGCCAGAGTCTGTGGTCACAACCACACCATCTACAAGCATCTATAAGGAAACCACAGGAGCAGAGTAATCATTGTATTGATGAAAGTGGACTTTTTCCTCACGGCTTCTTTGGGTTTTTTTTTTTCCCTTCATACCACTCCTCCTCCTATATCACAGGCAGACCCTAAAGTTTTCCATTTCCACAAAATTACACATAATGAAGTGCAATTTTAAATAGGCGTATTTTCCTCTTTCCAGCGCACGATCAAATTGTTTAATGTGACTTGACTAAGATGAAGGTATGGGCCGTATGTAGTTAGTCGAACATGGAAAATGATATGTGAGAGGGAGGAAAGGTCAAACAGATGCAGTTCTGAAAGTGACTTACAGAGAGCGGCCATCTCTTTGGGCAGGTCGGCACCAAATCTCCCAAACAGGCTACTGTTGGCCAGCAGGTCGAACGGTGAGTGGCTCCTCATGGAGTTGAAGGCGAACGGGTAGACAGCAGGTGGGAAGCCGGTCATGTGACCCACCTGCTGTTCCCTGTTGGTAGCCATGGCGACGGAGCACACCCAGGGGTCTGCGGCAGGCCACTGGGTGAAGGCAGCGGTTCTCACTACACCTGGAAATCCTTGGAAAAGTTTAAAAAAGTGTCCTTTTGAAGCCTCTCGGGATGTGGGGAATGGATGGGCAATGATGGGGGTTTACTGAGGGAAGGCTGGCCTCCACTTTAGAAGAGTCATCCGATTTTCTGAGGAAGAGAAGGAAGAGAAACATGTTATTTCTTAGTAATAAATTCTCCACATAACAAGGATAAATGTTTCTGATTGGCATGAACACACTGATACAATGAGCGGTTTGTGTCAAGATTCCACAGACAAGATTCACCTCACATCAACTTTGAGACCGCGATTCATCAAAGCTGTGGGACAGAGACAAGATTATCCACAGTTCGACTGTAAGAAGGATGTGTACACTTTATACCAACAGGTATGAGAAAACGGGAAGGAGGGTGTGAGGAAGGATGGCGAGAACCAAAACAGATAAAGACGTGAGAGAAAAAGAATGAGTGAGCTGTGAGAGGAAAAGCCAGAAAAACTGGGACTGGGTGAGGGGAAAAGAAAATAAGAAAGAAGTTTGGAAAAAGTTATAACAGGGAAGAGCGGGAGGGAGGGGAAAAAAAAAAAGAGAGAGAGAAAAAGAGAGAGAGCTCTTGTTCCTGCAGTTTTGAAGAGCTTCCAGACTTCTACAGTGATTCCAGGCTATGCCATATGATTTAAATCACCAGAACTCTACTATAAAGAGCTCCTCTGTTCCTGCTGCCAGCCTAGCACAGCAGCCTGCCTCTCTGCCTCTTTCCCCCAGGACCAGAGGCCCAGACACGGGGTCCAGAGCATGAAGAAGAGGGGGAGGGAGGGGGTCGATGGGGGTAGAGGGTAGGGAAAATGAGATCCACTGATTGCTAACTGCTGCTGTCACTTCCAACTATCTTCTCTTGAGGTCAGGCTCCAATCCCACAGAGTCATTTTGGCTCTAACCTCCCGCCGCCCGGCTCGTCACTTTGACTCCACACAGTAGGCACAGACAAGTCAGGCTCAAGTGTGGACAAGGCTGCAGTTATGCCCCACTGTTGTCTGTTAATACAAGGGGGAGAAAAAAAATCCTGGTAAAGCCTTCCCCATTTTCTTTTTCATGTTTTCTTTTTGCCTTTCGCTTCCCTAGCGTGATTTCATGAGTGGGTGGTGTGATCAGCTTGTTTTTTGAAATGTGGCTTTGAAAAAGAGCAGAGCCAAGGAATTTGGAACTGCTGTGGCTTGTGAATCTGGGAGAAAAGACAGGGAAAAAATCTTGGTAATGAATTCGGAATAAACAAAGAAATGGGGGGGGCGGGGGGGTCTATAAGGCCGAATCGGTGAACTGCTGAACTGAGCGAAAAAACGCACAGAGGAACAGTGACAGGGTCTGGGCACTGGGGGGCACTAAGAGGTGGCGCCGTGCCCAGGAAAAAAAGAGGTAGAGCTTTCCAAGACGCACACAGTCTGAAACACATACACATGCAATCAAGCACTGAAAAAAAACTACACATGTGTGAGAGCACCCACTAACACACACACACACCTCTCACCCCTCGCCTTTTCCAGGGCTCTGGCTCCCTCCCTGCCTCTCTTTCTGGCTCTTTCTCTTTCAACAGAGCCAGTTAATTACACCCTACTGCTGCAGGCAGCTTCAAACCACCACTAATTTAGAGTTCCATTACAGTAAACTGTTCCACATGTGCTTCCAGGGCCCAGGCAGGCTCGGGTGGCCACGTTTCAGGAAGGAGCAGCCGCCGATAGGCACCCACCCCCATCCTGCCAACACAGCCATACTGCCATCTTTCTTTTTCTTTCCTCCTTTCTGTCCGTGCTTCTCGCTGTCTTTCATTCCCCATTTTTTCACTCTATCCTTTTCTTAAACTACCTTTGATTTTCCTTCCCCCTTCTCTGACCCACCCCACATCTCCTCTCTATAATCATGTCCTTATAACCAATCCTCTCCTTCGCCTAGCCCCCCCCCTCCTCCTCGTCTAACTGCTTATACAACTTGTACCATGACCCTGTGCAGCGGTTCCACTGTGTGGCTTACACACAAAAACATCACTAAAGATTTCACAGTGGGCCTAATGGGAGAAGAGGTACAGACTGGAAAAACAAAACTGCCAGCAACGCTCATAATGTGCGTGTGCATGTGTGTTACGAGTATGTACTTGGCCAGCGTTTAGCCTGTTTGGGTATCTGCCTCATGAACTCAAACCAGGCCCCATAAAGGCAGCGCAATCTGTCTGCGAGCGCTGAGAGAAGAGAGAGGAGTAAAAAAGAGATGTGTGAGAAAAAGAAGGAAGAGAGCAGTACGCATGTAACTTTTGTATTCCCTTAGGAGGACACAAGAATTAAGCTTCAAATGAGTTTCAAGCCGCCCAACCCAAGTGAAGAATCCTATATGAGCACTTTAAAACTGCAGTTCCTCGGTTAATTTGCACATATGTCATGAAACTAAGAAAGAAAGAACTAAAGAGTACTGAGAGAGAGACTCACAGCCTTTTAAAATAGAACCCTGTAACTTTACTCTCCCCAAACACAATAATGAATTAATAAAAGAGTTGGCGCCAGCGTTTTTTAATGAGTCACATCAGCCCAGCAGCTTTTTACAGAGCCATTTATGTTTTATGTTGGGTCCTGTGGTAGGCTCACTTCGCCAGCCCGTCTGGGGCTATAAGGGGATAAGGGGAATTTGGAGTGACCTCATCCCCTGTTAGCCAGGGCCAAATGGGCATGGAGGGCCTCCCCACTTCCCCTGAGCCTGGGGGGCACACAGGAGGCAGCAGGCGGCCAGGCAGGCGAGGAGCACCAGGGCCAGCGATGGGTGGGTTCACGGCTGCCGCTGCTGCTGGGACTTTCCATCATTCCCTAAGAGGTGCACTGTAGCAGTTTAAATTTACTTTGGTTGTTTCTGTAAATAGTGGAGTGTCAGACCTCACAGTAGTTTGTCATGTTAAAGCCGGCTCATTGGTTACACTCGAGATAATCCGTTGATTTTATCGGCACAAAACGGCGTGTTGCAAATGAAATGAAATCAATCAAGCCGACAATTTGGAGACAGCCCTACAAGATAAGGCACGCTTAGAGAGAAGGGGATTCTCTTGTTTGCTGAAGAGATTTTCAGCGAGAAAACAGAGCAGAGTGGAGGATAGAGTGAGCGTAGTAAAGACAAAGAGAGAGAGAACAGTTCCCACAGATTGAATGTCTGTCATACAAAGGGTATCAAATCCTCTGTGAGCAAAACAACAATTGTGCCTTAACCGTTGTGACGGAGTGAGGCCCCTCAGGCAATAAGAACTGCAGTCAAACATAACAAATAAATCACGGCATCTCAGGAAGCTCTGCACCACACAACCAAGAAAGGCAGTGGGTTTTTTTTTTTTAGTCAGCACAAGAAACCACAGGTGATTACTCGGCGTATATGAGCAGGATTCTGGGTGCCATGGCTGCCCGGGGTTGGACGTTTCTATCTAAAGTAGAAGAAAACACAACTCTACACAACTGTGTGCATTGAGTTATAACTCTTTGTGTGTATTTGCATTTGAAGTCAAATCTTCTCACTCTTCTCACTCTCTGGGAACTACTTTTTGTTTCACATTTCACTTCTCACGGTTTTCTTTGGGTTATACCAAACCCCTAGAAGCATTTTTCAGACATTTCCTGAGAGGTAAAATAAATATATGTGTCAATCAGTCCAGGGTAGAGCAGCAAGTCAAAACCTCTGCTGGAAGGACTGAACTGTGAATTCACAGCCTGGAGATAAATTAACTGTACCATGTATCCTGGCAGGGAAGTTTTGGCAGAATCACAGAGTCCTCTTGCTATTTTTCCACCTCTGACTTGCCCACTCCTGTTCATTTTCTGACAGAAAACCAGGCATGTCTTCCAGGCACCGTCCTCAGATTGTCAACATCACAAAGTGATTTATGTCCAGTCACTTTGTAAAGGAAATGACTTGAAGCAGAGAGGGTTATGTTTAAGTTTTGGGTCGTGGGTGAAGTCATACTACCACAGCAGTTAAACAGTGATTTTACAGTCCATGTGTCCTAACTGAGTTGACAGACTGGCTTTTCCAACCGCTCGGAGCAAAATGAATATTTAGAGTCATCCTGGCTGCTTAACATGCTCACAGAGAGACATTTAGCAACTGCTGGTGGATTCAGAGCTGTCAAAGCTGAATTAAAATGTCCATATTGAAACTGGATCGGTGTTATCTGATCTCGTCGCTGGCGTCAGCAGTATTGTGGCAGTGAAAACAATATCCTCAACACTACTATCTGATGCAAAGCTGACAGCTCCCAGTCTTTCAACAAGTGGCTGGCTAATGGCTCTGAGAAAGACACCCAGTGACAGACGGTCCAAACAAACCTGCATTCCACCGCCGCAAACTTGTTTGACATCTGCCTCACACAAACAAGTATTTGCTTACAGAAACAATGCAGAGCAGCACCTCTGTATAATCGTTTGTCACTTAAAGAAGTATTGTTTTGTGACAGCTGCCACTGGGGAGTGTCATTATGCAACCCTTGTTTTTCTGTCTATAAATCGTCAAACATTAATTCCCAAACCCCTTTTTTTATGTTCTTTCTTTCCTTTGTTTAAACGTAATGTCACAAAACAGGCTGTGTTGACTCGCAGTGGTGGAGAGAAGTATGGAAAGAGTGAGAGCTCGCACTGAGACATAAAACACTTTGTGACATGATGAAGTCATCCTGACAGCTTGCTGTTTCCATGATGTGGTAGAGCTCTTTGGAGTGCTCAACATGGAGACTCCAGCAGTGGGTCCAGCAAAACAAGAAAACAGACCACAACAGGAAAAGGCAAAGAAAGATGATGGCAAGACATTTTGAGAAATAAAGAGAGTGTCAGAGAGACAGGAAATAAAGCAATAGAAAAAAGTTCCAAGATGGCGCCTCCTCTAGACGTTACAGTTGGTTCTACTAATACGTCTTGTTTTGTAATTACTGAGAGGATTACACAGGCGGCAGTGAAGGTGTTTCCCTCCCTCAATGTGGAGAGAAAACAAACCTCTCTCTGTATAAAGAGATGCATAATGGATGGGTTTCACCACTGCCGCTTTTTAGCCTCGGGAGTCAAAGGATCACTCAGACACAAGCAGGCCCAAACACACACATGCAAGTACAACGCGCAAAACGACACGCACGTCCACGCAAGTTGAACTTTGTGCCAAAAGATCTTTTAATGAGGGCTCGCTGGCAGCCTGAAAATTTAAATCCTCACAATCAGAGCGGCACACCTGCAAAAATAGACATAGGAAATGGTGTCCAGATAGTTTCCCTGTTAATTATAGTGTGGTAGCGGAGAGCCCCTCGATTCCCCTAAAACCACCTGTCTAACCCCTCCCAACTACTTCGCCTTAATTGCTATAGAAATTCCAGAAACAGACAGGTATCAACAACTCCCAGATTTACTGCTCAAAGTCATGTCACACAGAAGGATTTTGCAATACATAAGCTTTTATGAGTTAACTTTTGTTTCAGCAGATCCCACAAAAGATCAGATTTAACTACACCTGAAAAGATTTATCACATGACACATCAGGTTTCGCAATTCGGTATAAAAAAAATCAATGTCAAATGGAAACATTTTTAACTCTTTTGTGACAACTTTGATGGTTTACAAGAGGAATGATTCTCACAAATGAAATAGTAATTATTCATTGCTATCGTTATAATCTTTTTTTCCTGTTTTTTGATGACATTTAAGTTTTGGATCCACACCAAACATGTCAAGTTAAGGCATATATGACTGAAAAAAACCACTAATCTCGCTGATTAAATAATATTAAATAAACTCTTTTGTGCTTTTGTTCCAAAGTAGTTACTTCCATGGACATATGGTACATTTTACAAGTATAATAAGCTGATCTGCACTGATAGATGATACAGTACATGAACATCTGCTGCTTCATGTGTAAATATTTACGACAATACAAAAAATTGGAGAACGTTTTTGATGAGGCCGATAAAGCTGACATGCAGCGACACATTTGGATCGTATAACAGCGAGCATACACAATAATTGATTCCAAACGGTCCCTGAAGACGAGCAAAATGCAGTGACTGAACACCATGAAGGTAAAGCTGCTCTGTATGGACCGTCTGTCCTCGACAAAGACCAATAGGCAGGGCTAGAAGGGTGCAGTGATTTTACTCTGCCTCAAAGATTAGCCTCGTTTCTTCCACTCCAGATGTCACCGACTCAAACTGATTGACCAGATGACAACGGAGGGCGACAAAGATATCGCTGGCCTTCGAGCTGACTTCCCTCACTCAGCCGTGTGGGTGTTTTTTCAATTCACTTCAATCAAACTGTCCCTCACACTTATGTCAGGTCCACCAGGGGATATAAGCAGTGGACAGCAGGTGCAGAGTCAAGGCAGTCCAGCTGCAGCGGCTTGCCTACTGACCAATCACTGCTGGAGTAATAAACCAAAGCTCCGCTCTGACATCAGGCCCCTGATCTTCATCTGATATCCAAATCACATAACACTAAGTGCACTGTGTTACACATGGCTGTAACAAGTGGAACCTGTTAACCTAGCACATATGCCAGCATCAATAAATAATCTACGGTGACACACTGCTAACTACGGGAACACAATGAATAAACTTTCATGTAAACTAAGACCAGAGTTTCAGACACACCTCACTCCACAGGAATTAGCCTCGGCTGTGTAAAAAGGTGGAAAACAATGCTTCTCTTCTCCAAGTGCTCATATGTTGGTTATAAAAAAGAAACAGGTCAAGGACTGGTGACTCCTCTGGTGAATACACAGTCATACACATCAAACACATGCAAGCCATGTACACACTAACACACACACATATGCTAATAATAAAGAGCTCCACAGGCACTGGGTAACACTTGAAACACTCACTAATAAGCACATATGTGCACACAGGCACATGCAGACACACACACACACACACACACACACACACACACATGCTCGAGTCTGTTTTCATATAAACTCAGTGTCACTCTCACGTTATTAAAGCAGATAGAAACTAAAACACTGCACGCAAACAAACGTGTGTTCGGAGGTTTTAGTGTTTACACATGAAAATCTGCTCAGATTTCAGGGAAACAGTGATTAACTGTCTCAAAGCCTCTCAAGTGTTTTGCACACTTAGTCTCTGTCTTCAATTAGAACTGTCGACACAAAAAAATGCAGTCTCTCTCTCTCTCTTTCTTTCTTTCTTTCTCTGTGCTAACAGAGCTAGAAAAACGAAAGAAAAGGAAGAAAAACAATGGCTAAAGTTACTGATTCCAAACTTCTTTTTTTTTTTTTAAGTATGAATTACTCACCGGCTCTGGTGTGGATGAGGCAGACGGACAGATGGAGTAGCTGACGAGCGGACTGATGAGCAGAGCTGGCCGGGGGAAAGCAGAAAAGATGTGTGTACGTTCATCAGAGTCCTTCTGACAGCAAAGACAGAGTAGCAGTGAGCCTCTCTCTCTCCCTCACTCCCCCTCTTCCACTCTCTCCTCCTCCTCTCTCAATCTCTACCTCTTAAAAATCACTCTTTCACTCCCCAAACACAGGCGCACACTCACTCTCTCACTCACTAAGAAATAATTATACTCTCTGATTCATAAAGCCTTTCTTTGTCACGTGACCCAACACTTCAAATATACAGCACATTTTTTCACAAGCCACGAAACGCCTGGAGGGAAGAAAAAGGCCCAGAGAGCTTAAGTTTCTGTTTTTAATTCTCTCTCCCTTCTTTGTCTCTCGGGTGAATTCTTTTTCTCTCCTTCATCTGCTTGGCTAAAGGGTCGGTTTACCTACAAACTGTTTGTGCATGTGGAAATGCAGAGCCATGTCGTGATCTCAGACCATTCCTGTTTAATCAATAAATTCGGTGTTTTAATAGAAGAGGATGTTTGAATATCCTGAACAACACAAATTATCTTGTTTTGATCCGACACAGATGCTGTTTTAATGGCAAGCCAATGGGTAAATTCTTCCAAGAAAGTCTAAATAGTTTCACCTACTCGTTTTTTTTCACACTGTGATCAATTTATTGAATAATCAAAAAGACATTCTGTCCTACTTGCCCGCTCAGTACAGACATGTAGTGTATGTGCCGTCTTTGTGCAACATTGTTTTTGGCACCGTGCTTTATCGCTCTTCATGTCTCTGTGACAATCTTCCATCGCAGGGATAATAAATCACAACTATTATTACCATTCCTGATGCTACCACTGCTCTTAGAACTTAATACTAAAGAAAAAAGGAAGTATAAGGGCCCTTGTGAAAGTAATTAGGGAAGTTTTGGACACAGAGAGAAACGACTCTCATTGAGGATAAATGAAAACCAGAATTTGGCTTTGAAAGCTGGAAAGCTAACATTTTTCAGGATACACAACATCTGTCCACATCCTGCCAAACATTATGCAGTTTGGAATATTTTTAAATCAAGATTATTCTTCAGGAAACAAAACCCTGCAGATTTCTCTACCTAAATCACCTCGAAATGAAACTAATGGTGGCACATCAGCTGCAAGGAAGTCCCCTGTGAGATGGCAGAACCGTGCAGCAGCGGCGGCAGCGGCAGCAGCAGCAGCAGCGACAGATTTGGGTGTGCCCCTGAACGTGCCCCTCTCTCCATATGAGATCATATGTTTCAGATCTGTGTTTATGTGTTTGTGGTTCTGGGCGTGTGCCCTGTTTTTCTGAATGTAATGTTTCTCAAGTTGTTTTGGTTGTGAGGAGCACCTCAAACCTCAGAACTGGGAGGGGGAGGCACACCTCAACGGGCACCTCAACGGGCACTTTGACCTCAGCGGGGGAGCTCAGATAAACTACACTTTCTGAAGGGAGTAAAAGTCAAAGTAAACACGTGCAGGCTTCTTTAACACTCAAATAACAAACCTAATTAATGTCGAAGTCAAGTAAGTGCAGCGAGCATTTGCCAAATAACCAACTTATACATGCACTACTGATCTTAAAACTCCATCTAAAATGATGCCCTTTAGGCATATTGGCCATGCTTCACTTCACGTTCTCCCAAATCTCACAGTCTGCCAAAAAACGCAGCACTTGGGTCTTCCCAGATACCTTCACATTTAAGACTTGCTCTAACTGCTGCTTACCACAGTAACTGGCCTGATGCGGGCAGAGATCTTATCCCCACATACACAGACCCCAATATGTCTCGAGGATAAAGTCAAGCCATCATAATAAGAAAAACTGTTGTACCCAGCCTCGCTCTCGGTGGCTTCCGATCTTTACGGCCACATATGGTCTGCAGACGCCTACTGAAATGCTCTTTCATATGTTTTCCGATGTGGATTTGCTTGTACATAATCAGGCTGAATGAATGGATAAGCAGTGAGAGGCGCTGTTGCCTTTTAGCAGAAACCTTATATTCAGGAAGCACAGATCTGAGCCATACTGCAAAAAAGCACTTGGGCTGATCCTTATCTCGTTTACATTTGATTTATGTGTTGCTTATGAGGCCACTAAAGCTAATAGAAATCCCTTAACTGTTTGCATAGCAGCACTAAATCAGCAATTGTGTAAAATGAAACAAGAAGGTAAACACAGCCGTTGGACGCTGCAAAGACTAACTCCGTATCAGCTGTTAGAGTGACTGCAAAGTGTGAATTTCAAGCCATCAAGTGCGATGCTGTCAGGCTGACTGAGGCCATGCATTTGTGTCAGAATGTGCAGTCAAGTGCATGATGACGGTCGTGTGTGTGTGTGTGTGTGTGTGTGTGTCAGTGCGCGGGGCATGCTGTGGTCCTTATTAAATTATGACACTGAGCTTGAGCAGGGGGTGTGTTGAGGCTTGGCGTATGCGCACGTCCGCACTTCTGAATGTGTGTGAGTGCGCTCGTGCCTGTGTGCATGGATGAGTATGCGTAGGCAGTAGCAGCGAGAAGGTCAGAGGTTACTAGTGTTTGTGTTTCAGTGTCAGTGAAGTGTGCTTCAGGCAGAGATTTATGATCATTGTGTCTGGGAGGCTGCAGAGTGGGGGATAATGAAGATAGATCAGGGTGCTATCTCTCTCTCAGGGCACCACTGGAAACATGGCCTATGGCCCCCTCCGTTCTCGTGTCATTAACTTCAGCCTGTGACATCATAACGCACTGCCCTGACATCAATCCTAACACAGCGCGCTCTGACAAAAAGTCGAAATGCGCAGAGGCCATTCCTCACAGGAAGCCATCCGGCAAACACAGGCATTGTTCAGCCTGAAGCTTTCGCAGCTTCTCTGGGTGTGTTTATGAAGATATGAAATATTCATGGAAACATCGTACTCAGTCGTGTGTTTCCACTTTGGATTCAACGTATTTGCATTCACGGAGCCACGGAGTAGAGGCCCGGGGCTCACTGGCATAGGAAAGGCAGCAGAGGCAGAAAGGAAAGAGGAAAGGGGGGATGATGGAGGGAGAAAGAGAGGGAGGAAGTGAGGTCAGAGGGGTTAAAGAGAGATGGGGAGAAAAGAGGGCTAGTGGTACAGGGAATGTGAGAGAAAGGGGTGTGAAAAAGAAAGGCAGAGGTAAAAAAAAAAAATGGAGGGTGTGATGGAGAGAGGAGAGAGGGGGTTGATGGGATTGGTGGTGGGGAGGTGAGAAGGGGCGCAGGGAGCTGGTGCCTGTGGCGGCAGGTTTTAATCAGTAACAAGATGCCTGCAATGAGATCACTATTTCCCCACGTTCAGATTGATGTCATGTGAAGTCGGGTGCCACACTGAGACAGGCGGGGGACCGACGCACACACCCCACTCAAGAGTCATTTGCAGAAACACATTCATACGCACACACGCACACAACACACAAATATACACTTGCTCGCACTCTCTTGGTTACAGACTTAAACACACATCCTGTGAAATGAAGGAGCTCATTCATCCCGCCTGGCAAAGTGTGCTCATTTAGAGTCCAACCGCCTTGAAGTAAAAACATACACGGAGGAATACTACTCGCAGGAAAATGAGCTACTCATGGCAAAGGAGAAATGTATGTGTTAGGGACTGAAGGGCATATACCACTATGTGCTCCTCTAACAAAAACAAATGAGCACAAAGCTTGGAACAGAGAAGAGAGCCAAAAGCTTTTTTACTGCAGAAGAAACGAAGGGAAAAAGGAGAGAAGAGGGGGGGAGAGAAAATAAAAAGAGGAGTGTGCATATTTTGGGGTGCATTCAGAGGCCGTCCACACAGCTACCAGCGTGTGTGCCAGCACATGAGCGCTCTGCCTATTCCCAAACATGTGTGTCCAATGAAAGGTGAACGGCTCTCCTGTCTATACTTTCCTCAAAAATCAGCCATGATGTCACCGTGAACCCATCTTGAACCCACCTCTGTCAAAAAGCATTACTCCAGCCCTCCCTCTCTCTGCCTCATTTTCTGTTCCACCTCTCCCTCCTTCACGCTCCACTCCTGCCTCTCGAATTCTTCACTGAGCTCCCATTCTTTCTCCTCTTTTTCATATTTCCGTATTCTTCAACATTTCCTCTCTCCCGTCCATGTCTACTCTCTCTCTCTCCCTCTCTCTCTCTCCGTCTCTCTGAAGCACACAAAATCTTCTTCTTCGTTTTGGTTTTTTGTTTTTTGGCAAGCGTGGTCTAATTGAATCACCAAAACGCGCGGTCTTTTGCCAAAAATGCCAGGATGTTCTGATTATCGTAACTTTATTTAAGCTGTGGTTTTTACAAAGAAAATGCTCTGAGTGCACGAGGGGAAAAAGCCCAAAAAATAAAAAAGCAGGAAAGAAAAAAAAAAGAGGAATAGAGGGGGAGAATGCAAATGAAAGAGGGGAGAGGGAAAGAGAGAGAACACTGGGGAAGAGAGGGGTGGTGGGGGCAGCGAGAAGGCAGCCAGAGAGCCACATATGGAAGTGATTCTGTAATTACTGCAAATCTGTGAGCTCAAAAGGAAAGGTCTTCTTTTCCATGCCTCCTTCCCTGCACATAAAACTGCCCTTGTGAGAAAGCTGGGCACTAAATACTGAGCAGGAAACATGAAAAAACTAAGTTTTTATTTGCTTTTTGCCTTTTGGCAGGAGGGGTTGGTATATAAATATGTATACGGTATATGTCTCGCACGCTGAGGTCTGCTTTTGCTATTTTTCTGCACAGATGAAGAAGAAGAAGAAGAAGAAGAAGAAGAAGAAGAAGAAGAAAGGAAAAAAACAATCTGCCGATCATGAGGCTAATTCCACACAGTCTACTCCTGGAAAATTTTCTGCATTCTTTGCTCATTTGCTTTGCTTTCCTGAGCTTAATCAACCGTCCTGGAAGCTAATCTAAAACAAACTGGGAGGATCAGCCTTGGAATAAACTAAAGTCTCTCATCAGCCACACACCTTACTGGCATCCTTCGCACAGAGCACACATTCAACAAGGTGTGTGTGTGTGTGTGTGTGTGTGTGTGTGTTTGTGTGTGACTGAGAGAGAGAGAGAGAGAGAGAGAGAGAGAGAGAGAGAGAGAGAGAGAGAGAGAGGGAGGGGGCGGTTATGGGATGGGTGACAGACGTACGGACAGACAGACAAACAGACGGTGATGAAGACTGTCTTTTAAGCCTCGGGCGGATCAGTGCTTTGCAGGTGTGTATGTTGGCAGCGACTTCTGTTCTGCTCAGCCCCCCAAAACAGCCTCAGCAGCCTGTAATTATCTCGTGCCCTGCCATAACGTGTTCTCATGACGAGTGCGTGAGTCTGACACACACACACACACACACACACAGTAAACACACCCGGTCTGACGCTGCGTTTATTCTTAGACACATCCAATTAATCACGACAGGAGTTGATTTATGTAAAGACACACAGTCCTACCTTCTTCTTCTTCTTCTTCTTCTTCTTCTGTTTCTTCTTCGCCTGGAAGAAGCCTCGGGTCCAAACGCGAGCGCGCTCCCGCAGAAGTTTGAAAACCTAAATAGTGGATGACACGCCGAAGTTTTCCTGTGAAAGACACAAAAACAAAGTCACGGACAGTCTTCGGGGGAGAACTCCTCAGTCGTATGACAGCGCAGCAGCTCGTTAAGATCACGCCATTTGGTCTCACGCCTCAGAGATCATTTCAGTCATTTGTCAGATTACCTTCGTTTGTTGCCAGTACGACACCGTGTCCCGCAGCTCGGGCAGGGGCGTTGATGGGAGCTACCGTGCGTGACGATTTCTGGCGCGGTGACTCCCTCTAGTGACGGCGAGGAGGACTGCAGCACACATCCTGTCAGTGAGGGTTTTGAGTTTTAAACATCATTAAAATAGTTCTTAAAAATCTACATTAACATGGGACAAAAAAAGAGGAAATTACACTACATTACAGTTGAGTGACACGCCAGCAAAAGCGGTTTCTAAGTCCTTCAGTCATTTGAAAGGTAGGCCAATCCAAATCGTCCATTTTCACATAATGTTGCTCTAACTAGAAATTTAACAACCAGTAAAGTCACACGTCTGTACTCTTTCCAATCTTTCTTTCCTACTTAAATAAACTAAGTCAACTTTGCTTGACCAAAGAGGAGACTCAGCAGTCGACGTTTTCTTCTTCTTCTTCTTTTTGCCATAGGCCTAATGATAAACAAATATAAACATTTGTTCAGTGAAACGCTCTCCAAAAGAGGTGAATAATAATACAAAGTGATCCAAAAAGGGACATTATTCTCGAAAAATGTAAGAAGGAAAATAAGGTCCCCAGAACACTGTTTGAAGCTAGAAAGGTGGCAGGGTCCGCCACATATAAACAAAGTAAAAGAGTGTGAAATTGTGAAGTTTGTTTATTCAGTCCCAAAAATTAAGAAAGTTTGTTTATTCAGTTTGTTTAGGCATAAAAAAAGAAATCAGCCAATGAAAATTTCTTCCCGTAAATGACAGAGTGAACCTTTAAATAAATTGTCAACTTTGCCTGACCAAAGAGGAAACTCGGCAGTCGACGTTTTCTTCTTCTTCTTTTTGCCATAATAAAAGACAACTGTTCAGTGAAACACTCTCCAAAAGAGGTGAATGATAATACAAAGTGTTCCAAAAAGGGACATTATTCTAGAAAAATAGGAAGTAAGATAAGGCAAAGCAATCAAATGTAGTTTTCTGACAATGAGGATTAGATGAGATGGAACACAACAAAGAAACAGTGAAAGGGGCACTATGTCGTTTTGGAGGAGACCAAAAGACCAAAAACACCATAAACAAGTTGTTCTCAGAAGAAAATAAGGTGGCAGCATCCGCCAAATATAAACAAAGTAAAACAGTCAGAAATTGTGCTATCCTTAAAGGTCAGTTTGTTTTTGTTTTTTCAGTTTATTCAGTCATGAAAACAAAGACTTTGTTTCGTTAGTTTGTTTAGGCATAAAAAAAAAAACAGTCAATGAAGATCTTTCTCTTCTGACTGAGTTTCTTCCCTAAAACTTCACAGTGCACCTTTAAAGATCCAATATGTAAGTGAATTGGTCAAAGTAATAGCTAACTAAACTACAAACTTTAGCTGCCATTAGCTAGTAGGCTCAGTTAGGACTGGGAGCTTGGGGTGCTATCACGAGACAAGACAGGCGGGGACTAGCTGGTTAGCATGCTTTAGCATTTTAAACCATTAAACCATTTCTGACTTTTTTGTCATTGTACACCTTTAATAAAGAAATAAGATAAATTAAGTAAGTCAATGAGTGTGAATAATGTTACGTGTTACAAGGTGTCTGTGATAGTGTCTAGTTTGATTATAATCTACTTTTTGAGCTTATCTATTTAAAAAATGTTTCTATGGTGCCTCACACGAGTAATTATGAGAAAGGAAATAAAAGGAATATTGATGAGTTTTCGAGTCATTAATGCTATTAATTACTAGACAAAAAGACTAAAAGAAATGAAATAGGCTTATATAATAATACAATGCAGTATTTTATTACACCTTTGTAATAAACACATTCCTTGTTACCATTTCAGGTTTAAACATATAATTGGTAAATCAACTGTGTTTTTAAATAGCCCAATAGAAATATGATTTTATTCAAATAAACAAAATCATATTTCTATTGGGCTATTTAAAAACACAGTTGATTTACCAATTATATGTTTTACTCTATACAATAATATAGCCTGTGTTAATATTTAAAGGTCCTGTTTGTAAAAAAAATATTTTTGAATCTCACTTCAGATTCGTCCAAACCTGATGCTTTGGGAGGGCTACCGACGCGTCCTACAATCTCAAAGCAGACATTTTTTTTTTTTTTTTTTACAAATAGTTCCTTTAAATATCACTATTTGTGTCATTGTGTTGACATTATACATCTAGGCAAAAATGTATACATTTTTTTAGAGCATGAAAACCAGAACTTTTTAGGTTGATATTTTATTTTCAAAAGCTCCATTTTTTTAGATATATTTTTAGATTTTCTAGATAGATAGATAGATAGATAGATAGATAGATAGATAGATAGATAGATAGATAGATAGATAGATTATTATGTGCTTGTGTGTTATGTCCATGAATTGCCACTAAGGGGCGCTTTCCTCAAGCTGTGGCTGGTTGATCCTTCATGTTCACAGACATACAGAGAGCTTATTGCTGGTCAAGTGTTTTTGGCTTAATTTTGACAAAAAGATATTTTGGAAATCAGGAATCAAATGGAAAACTGAAATTTTTCCTTTCCTTCAAGCGCATAAAGTGATCTTAGTTTTTTTTATTATTTTTATTTTATTATTTTTTTTTTTTATGCAGAAAAATAGTCACACGTGCAGAAATAATAAAATGTGGGATTTTTCATCTATCGTCATTGTTTGCTGCATTGGAGGGTTTCTGCTCCAACAGCAAACTCTGTGTGTGTCAGAGGTCCAGTTGTGAATTTACTGTTTCCTTTGGCACATGGGCTTCAAACTTGGCACTGGCTTGTTGTTTGCCATGTCTCTCGGTGTTTACCATCCGCTCGCAGGGCTGCCTGTCAGCGAGCGAGCAGTCACGGTGAGCCACGCCTATTGTCCATGTGCTTCATCCTCCAATCTCTCCATCCCTCCGCACCACGCGCCCCGTATTTTGCATAAAATGTGTATCAGTAGGGCAGCGCTCTCCCCGGCACATGCAGAGCGCACATGTAGCGTGGCTTTACTGAACCCATGCCACGGTCGAATAAGCGCATCAAACTCCCCTCAGCTCCAGATCCCCGCCAATGAAAATGCACAAAAGCGTGAAGGAGAGAGAGGGAGAGGAAGGACTCCGCGAGATACAAAGAGTGCGCCAAGTCCCACACAAACAGACACAACACAAGTTGAGCGGACGGAAAGGCGGTCACATTTCCTACTCACCTGCAAACGTGATTGATGTGGGTGGTTGTATCAGTGGGTGTGTATGTCAAGCCTGACGCTCACGGATTTGCTGACTGTACTTTCTTGGCATCCATGAGAAGCGATTAGTCTTCGCTCGTGCAGCATCACACAGCCAGTATCCAGAGCGCAGCAGACATCCAGGTATCTCTGAGTACCTCTGCCACACCAGACCTGAGCACTGACTGACAGAGACGCCCGTCTCTACTACTCTTCACTGGGAAAACTTCACGTGCGCTGGACACTTTTCCATCACCGCTTCCCAGTTTTGCGCTCCATGGAGCAGGTGTTTTACGCAAGGCTTTTTCTTGACTTTCTCACCTGTCTTCAAACGACTTTTGCTCCAGAATAGTGACATTCGCGGACGAGTACTTTCAAGTCTGATCAGAGGCATCGACATCAACAAGAGACATGGATAACAGTCCTGGTAAGACTAACTTTGACATTATGAGAGTTATGCTCATTATGGCACGAGACAGCCAGGGTTGATTAACAGTCATTGTTTAGCTCATTCATTTTGTTGCAAACAATCAACTATTTAGCTGTCTGACTCAACGTAACTCTACAATAATAAATATGAAATGAGAATTTACTTTAAATTTTCTTTAAATATGATAGCCTACATCTCTGGATATTATAACATAAAATTGCATTTCTATTATTCATTATTTGATTGTCAAATGTACTTTATCCTTAAATATGCATAATCGGCATTTGTGTGTGAAATCCAGTGTTATATTTTCTGCATGCCAGTTTTTGACTGAGCTGAGTGATTTCTATTGGTTTGACACAACAGCTGACAGGACAGCTTACTTACTTACTTCGCTCTGAAGGTATTCAACCACCTCAGCCTGTTTCTAAGTTCAATAAAAGTTTGGTGCAAAAGTGCGACTTTACGCACACCTGTCAACAAGTTTCCGCGCTGCATTCAAACGCCCAAATGGCAGCTACCGCGCCATATGGCCGGAGTGAGTCTGGTCACTTCCTGCTTCGGTCCATGAAAACAAACTCACGTGGAGCTTCAGCACACTCACTGTAATCAAAACTTATCAGAGCCAGAAGTCAAAACACGCACCCCCACCTGGAGAGGAAAAAACAAAGCAATTCTAGCGAAAAGGGCGTGTTTGTTTGGTTTTTTTCATTATCAGCGTCCGCAGTATAAAAGTTCATAACCGCACGACTTCCATCCGCTAAGTGGCATTAGGGAGGCGTTCCCTCGAGGTCAGCCAAAGGTGCACATGCATGCTTTCCTCTCCTAATTGACGGTGAATCATTTACAACAGCGGACGGTCACGTTCCAGCACAGGTGATGCCTGCACCCTGTGCTCTGTCAACATGTTACACTAATCTGATAGCGGCGACACTAAACCCACTCAGCGGTTTATGACTTTCTATTTATGTTGATAAAGTGGGCCAGTGTTTTTCACGGGACACGAGACAGTTTAAAGAGCAATCACAGATAATGGCTGTAGTATTAGTGAAAAGATAAAATATGAAGGCTGCATGCTGGGCAGCACACCCTCTTGGTGTTTTATTGGTGTTTGGAGGAAGTTTGCATGAAAGGAATCTTTCTTTGAGTAGTTGTTTAGTTATATATTTTACAGTTGATAATTGTTTATTTCAACTTTCCTTCCTCTTTTGTTTTCTTCATCGACCTAAATGGAAGTGACCACCTTGAACTGGGTTCACTGGCTTTTAATGTTTCAATAACGTTATTGGAATCCATATGACTGGATTCAACTCACGAGTTCAGTGTAGTGATTTAGACGAAGCTCATAAACATCATCATAACCTGGCAAAGATATGGCTGCAGAGCATAGTGGGCTGAAGGGCTCATAAAGTCCAACAGATAGATGAGAATGGGTGTGTGGAGGTGCTTTACTCATGTTGTGGGGACATGCTGTGAATCTGTTTGCTGAGTCCAATTGTGGGGACTTTCTTATAGGGACAAATTGCAAGTCCCATTGAAGAAAAACATTGAGTTTTACAGTTAAGATTTGGTTTAAGGTTGGGGAAAGGTTAGAGTTGGTGTTTGACAAGTAGTGGTTATTGTTATGAATAGGGTGAGTCTCCAGGAAATTAATGTATTTAATGTCTCCAGAAGTGACGGTGATGAACACGACCATGTCTGTCACATAAATCAATACTTTCACTGTGAGACCTGACCTTGGCACCAATATATATGTGCTGAGTTGCATACTAACTAGACAACACTTGCTCTCACACTAATACCTCACAACACGCCCCTGGTGGTTGATTTCTGTATTATTCTTCATTACAATCTTTTGCCAACATCAAAGTTCACAATATCAACCGTAATAAAACATGTGCTGTACTGTAGCAAGCTAACCACATTAGTTTCAAAGCTGGTAAAATTAAGTGATAAAAATCCATTTATAATTAAAAGTTATTCCACATTCAAAACTAAAACAGTATCCCCAAAATATATTTTCTACATTAAATTAGAGAGTGCATACCTCCGCCAAGGCTCAATAGTCCCCTTCTGTGTTCACTCATAGATAAAAGCCACCAGTATATACGCCTGTGTAACCCTGCCGACAAACCAACCACAACACTAACATCGAGGAAAACATAAAAATGTACCCCAAAACCAGACCTTTGAATCCACAAAAAGAGTGCATCTTTCTCAAGGGGGGGGGGGGGGGGTAAAATGTATCTATATAGCTATATTACTACTGAGAATTAGTTAGAAATATTGGGAAATCTTAGTGTGTTGCCTGATTGTGTGACCTGATCGGATTTCTTATTTTGTGACACATTTCATGCAAATGTGCACCCATATCCAAATATCCCTAGCTACTTTTGAGTAGTGTATATCTCAAGTTAATACCAACCTGAAGTCTGTCAGGACTTAATATTTTGGGAAATTATGATAACATATTCCGAAATAAAGATCTGTTATCATTCCTTTAGGGGTCATTGTAAGTGGTAATAACACTTTTAATAATGGTGTAAGACAATATACCATGATTATTTTCTGAGATGGTTAAATCACATAGGCTACAGTCGCGAGCTAAACAACACACAGGATCCTACTGTTTCTAAACCAGGTGCAGCACTTAGCTGACGGTGCTGCTGGTGGTGCACAGTCAGACCACCCCGCTGCACAACATGCTGCTCTATTTAATTTGGCTCTTTAATTATAAGCCCCTGGCGGACGGCAGGAGCTCTGGCTTCTGGCTGGAGCGCGGCTTCATGTCTTCCCAGTGAAAGCTCCATCAAAAGCCTCCTCACGTGGCTTCCCTTGCAGAGCCGCGTGCGACGCGTGAGATATAGCCGGGCCCTCCTCCCGCCTCCCGCCGCTTCCCCGCTCTCACGGACGCTTCTCTGTTGATGCCGCCTGCGGTGCTGGTGAGGGAGAGCCTGGTCAGTGGGTCAGCGATTCCATGCATTAACTTTTTTTTCTCTCTCGCTCTCGTCACGTTTTCCCGCCTCATGCGCCTCTCGCCTGCACTGAAAGCATTTTCTCTGTCGCTTGAATCACAGACCACGCGGTGTGTTTTCAGAAGCTGACTCGAGCTTGACTCTGCAACATCTGTCCCCAACTCATCGCTCCGGGGCACACATATCCGCTTAGGGTGCGTGTGCGTGTATCAGCTGGAACGTGACTCTGCTGTTAAACATCTCCTCTCATCCTGAGCTCTCCAAACGATGCTGAAACAGATAGCGGATTAAAAACATGGATCGGTGTTTCTGATAACATGGCACGACCCTGAAACGGATGTTTTTTAAATTCATCATTGCGTGCCAGATGTTAAGCACTTTTAGCCCAGGATAAATCACATTCTGGTGCTTATGAATTACTGATAAAAACCGAATACAGGCGCTCCTGATACAGATCGTGTGTGCTGCAGCATCAGTTTGAAGAGGTACTAGAGGCACAAAGACACAATTCTATCAAGCTTCTGTGATATTGACCTACTTACCACGAGCCTGAGTTAATGAAGTCTACTGCAACGACACAAGTAGCACTCACAGATGGGCCATGTTCAGGAGCTCACAATGACTCTTTTTATTGGCCTTCAAAATGTTACACTGCAGCATTATAAACACGGCACTGCTCTGAGGAAGCGAGCCACATTCTGTGTTTATGAACTCCACCACAGTGGCAAACAGAAAAAGACCTCGGTCACCTTGACTGTAGGCTATCTGTGGCTGTCTCTGCATGTCCTGCATTGTGAGACGAGCGAGTGAAAGTTAAGAGCTAAAGGACAAGAGAGAAACAGAGAGGAGAGGAGCAGCTCTGCCTGAGAGCTGCTCACGTTTCTCTGCCTGCCTCCAGTCCCGGGCAGATTAGTGCTCGCACGGGTAGTTTAAGATGGGGACTGTGAGGAAGGAATTTCATGTATTGGCCTACATATTTTCCCCCCTTAGCAGCTCATTTAGAAGCTGATTGATATTACAGACTCCCAATAATAAGAATCAGAACAACAACGTTGCCTATCACATGATCACTTGACTGGTGGTTCCATTAAACCTCCTGCAGTGTTTGTTGTTACAAATATAGAAAAACAACAACATTATATGGTGTTTTCCTCCTTTGACCACACCTGGCAATATAACAATGAATCTAATCTAATCTAAATCTGTGTTTTGAGGAAGTCTACAGTGTTTATTTTAAACATCAATAACCTTCCTGGTATGACACATGTAGGTGGCAGGTGATACATAGCTACTGGGAAACAGACTGTAAAGGAGATTGTTAATTGACAGGGTTTATAGCACAGTGGCTCTAGGGGTCATTCATAAACACTAAGTGTACATGTGAGTCTTCAGGTGGACATGCAATGTGTTTGGGTGGAGTGGAGGGGTTGGGCCACGCTGACTATATGCTCAGGAGGAGGTGAGGCTCAGGCCTGCATCTGCTCCAGTCTGTCTATTATGGCTCTGGCATGAGTCAACAAACCGCCAACACGTGCTGGTTGAGGGATTATCAAAACATTTGCTCTAAAACAAATACCTTGTGCAGCAGAGGGCAACACGCAGCAGCAGCAGCAGCACAGGGACCGGCCTACTGCACTTACACATGATTTCCATATACAAGGCTGCTGACTTGCATTTGTTGGAAATTATGTGAAAGGTGGTAGTTTCTCAGTTGACATGTGCAAGCCAATCAGGACATAGGTTTTAAACTGGACACATGTTTTTAGTATGAGTATTCAGTTGAGTATTCAACTAAATTTGCATCTCTCCTGGACTCCACTGTACACTTTCATGACTGGAGTCCAGGTCGTACAGTTGATGCTTTCCCTTTTGCAAAAACGTGACTCACATTCTCCGACTGTTTGTCGCGCATGAACGGCAGCAGCTGAGACTCGGTGCCATCTCACGCCCGGGGAGCTTCCCAGTCATGTTTGTAAACACACATCCGACTCCGGACTGCTGTATATTTCAACACGAGACTGCGGATTTGGTTCGGGCAGTAACCGTGTCAGGAGTCCATGCATGTGAGGCGGCGGTCAGGTGTCGTGCTGTTAGCTGGCGCTGGGCACGGTGCCAGGGGAGCGAGGCTATTATTGGAGCGGAGGAGGCAGCAGACCCCGCAGACACGTGAGGCCGTGTCTCAGCTCATCCACAACGCATGACTACAAGTGCGAGAGAGAACGAGAGAGAGAGAGTGAGAGAGGGAGGGGAGGACGGGGGGGATTGCGAGGGAAGCGAAACTTCAGAAACAACCACAGCTGAACGACAAAATCCTTCCACATATTTGCACGGTAGCAGATAAATATTGCAGTAGCATGACGCGGGGATTATTAACAAATAAGTCGCGTTTCGTTGGGGCTTCTGGTGGAAGCCTGCCTGCTTTGTTGCTGTGCTACCAGCAGTATTTTTAGCGCCCACTTTATCCGCTTGAACGCACCATTACGCACATTACGCTCAGGATGAGGCAACGACGCTGCAAATTCTCAGAGCTGTTCACTGCTGCCCAGAGGTCGTGCAACATTACATCACATCGCATTCAAAAGTTGTACAGCAGCAGAATGTGTTTTTTCTCCAAGGAAATATGGACTGCCACTTTAAAGTTATGATGACATTTATAATTCTGCATGTTTGGCATACAGAAATAAATGCCACGTCTGAGGAACATGAACTTGAACCACCTAGATCCAAACTCTCAGCTCACTGCTCTCCCGTCCATTCTTTCTCTTCTCTGCAGGAGGTGGAGTCATCCTGTATGCAGGGTCCTCCGGAAGTTCCAGCCCGAGTCCAGGTAGCCCCTCCAGTGGTTACCAGACACAGTCCCCGTCTTCACACTCCCAGCCCTCCTCTCCAGAGGAGGTTACCTTCACAGAGATCGGGCCATTTAAACAGCGGGCCAGTGGCTGCACCACCCCATCCTCCAAACTGGTGTTCCAGTTCCCAGAGGTCTACAGTAACCCCTCATCAGCAGCAGCCACTCCACAGCATACCTATGCACACCCCATCGCGGGAAAGAGGCCATGCGGGTTCACGGGAACTTTCACAAGTTAGTGCTTCCTCACTATCAATATGCATGTTCAAGATTTTTACCTCAGTCTAAGTTTTTGCAGTTTATCTAACTTTCTGTTTATCCTTTTTCAGAGACGGGTGGAATGGTCCTGCTTTGCAAAGTCTGTGGGGACATCGCATCTGGTTTCCACTATGGAGTACATGCATGTGAGGGTTGCAAGGTAAGCTGAGTCGGTGCCGGGAATTAAATACCCCAAAAAATGTTATTCCAGTGAGAAAGAGTAAATTCATCCATTGATAGATGATTACAAATTATGATTGATGTTAGTGATCAAATCTACAAAATAAAATGGATCTGTCAATAAATGTGTCAATGCAGAGGTGAAAATCGCGTGCAGGAATTTACTCTTTTTCCTTGGTTGCCCTGATCAGAAAAAAACAGGTCAATTAATGTGGCATGATTCCACCTTGTGTGGCTTTTGGTGCACCAGTTTCATGCTTTTTTGTTTGCTTGTTTCAGGGTTTTTTCCGCCGCAGCATCCAGCAGAACATCAACTACAAGATGTGTGTGAAGAACGAGAACTGTCTGATCATGCGCATGAACCGAAACCGGTGCCAGCACTGCCGCTTCAAGAAATGCCTCTCTGTTGGCATGTCAAGAGATGGTGAGACATCCTGACACATTTTTATATAGAGAGAGAGAGACCCTCATGCAGTTCTGCCAGAATGCCACAGTGCTCTGATTAGCCAAAGCAGCAGGGAAATGGGCAGCCCGAAAGCGGCACAGCGCTGATATGTAGGTCTGTGTGAAAAATGTAATGCGGAAAGTCTTTTGAGGTCATCGTGCCAGTAGCTCAGCCACTCACTTTATCAGCAGACCTGCACCTGCCATGCCCTTCTACCCTGTCACCGCATTGCCAAAGATTTCCATCTGGCCTTGCACCACTCTTAAGTTTCTAAGTGTCTTTCTCTTGCCCTTTGCAGCATCCTCCCACAACACTCTTACCTCAGTGCTCTCATTCAGCATGGCCCCTCCTCCTCCTGCATGTACCCACCATGTTCCCTCAGCTCTCTTACATCTCCCCCTCAGACAATGATTTATGAGAAGAGGAGCCTTCGAGTCCCCGAAGCTATCTATCATCTCGAAAACTGCAGCAAACACAAGAATTATTTTAGGAAATTGGAACAGGGTCAACTTGATTACCTTGTGTATGCCCATAGAACGTCTCACTGCAATTAACGATGGAAAGGGCAACAATTAAGCAAGGGATGCAGAAAACAGCCATCCGTTGTGACAGAATTTATCAGCCGTGACTCTCACATCACCTCGTTTTAGCTCTGATAGCTCAACATTGATTGATCACCTATCATCGTGGATTAAGAAAAACAGCTGGTCTGACCTAGAAAAACAATGTAGAATTGGGCTTATAGTGTACTCATACATCATGACCTACTTGGTGTAGTTTGCCTGCCGTCTTCCTCTCAGTATGGTTTCTGCTTATCTCCACCCTCCAGTACCCCGCATTGCCTAATCTAGTAAAGAGGTTAGTGTTATTTCTGCATGTGCTCGACACTTCTGGTGCAAAAAGAAAATAGGGTGGCAAAATACGACTCAGTAAGTGAACAAAGAGTCAGGTCGACCCTCTCAGAGGAGATTTTCGAAATGCGTCAAGGACCACAACCTAGAAACCCCTTTTTGCTCTGTTTCAACCATTACAAAAACAGGAAAACCGCAGGCAACTGCCGGCAGCCCACAATAAATAGTACAGCCTGATTTCACACTAGGCAGCTGTGTAACTCTAGCGCTTCAATATAGGCAAATATTTAAGTCCGTTGGAATGATGACAGTCTTTTCTGCCTCGAACCAGAGCATCTTTTTTAGAGCACCAGCTCACTAGTCCGCATTGCTTCTTTTTCACCATGATGAAAGGGATTAATCTCATGCCACATTATTGGCCCCATCATCATCAAAGGATACTGCAGGCAATGAACAGATTATTGTATATTCAGTAAACATACCAACATTTACTTTGATTATTAATGGGCTAAGTAAATCACCTCACTTGACCCAACAAAGTGTCATTATGTTTTATGTAAATTGCTCATGTTTTACACATGAGAATAACAGTGCATTATCTGAAATATATTATTGCTGCTATTCAAATTTTCTGCTCAAGTAACCTTTACTTGCAAAAGTCTTTGAAGTTGTACCAGTTTGAACTTTTATGCCTTATCTAACTCCACCTTGCATGTGCACACGCCTCCCACGCACAGACGCAGACTCTCACTTTCCATGTAACACCGTCTGTCACATCAGTCCTCTTCACGCTCCCCCTACTGTCTTCTCAACTCATCTCTGTGCTTCGAGCACACCGCTCTCATCCTTATTCCTCTCACGAGCTCAGTGCCAGTGACATCACGCTCACGTTGCCCCACTGCCCTACTTACAAACGGAGGGAGGGAGCAGGAGCGGAAGGAGACAGGGGTGGATAGAGGAGAGGATGAGGCAGATGGTAGCAGGGGGTCTATAAATAGCCTCTCCAGCTGATGGTTACTGTGGGAAGGGGGATAGGGATACGGGTGAGGAGGAGAGGGAAGTTTTCATCTTATAACTTAGATGATACTCCTTGAAATCTTTTGACACTTTGGGCACGTTTCGTGCTTTATACATGTGTGTATACGACGGTAGTTGTCTCATTATGCTTAGCTTTAATGTACAGCCAGCATAAGTTACCCGTCCTGTGAGGTAGCACGCACCTGACTCTTGATCTTAAAGAAATTAATTTGTCTTGGTTGTCTTGATTTCTTATATCTTTCAGAGAGCGTCATATCCAAGCTAAAAATGAATAAAACACAAGACATGTCTCGTGTAAATGTCCATGTTGCTGATCTTACCTCCCTGTGTCTTCCCTAGCTGTGCGCTTTGGCCGCATCCCCAAGAGAGAGAAGCAGCGACTTCTGGACGAGATGCAGAGCTACATGAACAGCCTAAATGAGTCGGCTGCCATCGAAATGGACTCCCTGCCCGTGAGGGACACTCCTCCGAGCATGGATGAAGGCAACTCAAAAGAGGCCATCGGGGCCATCTCCAGAGCGTACCGTGACATCTTCACAAGCAGCAGCCAGGAGAGACCAGCCAAGAGGGCTAACATTGCCATCACCACCACCAACAACAACAACAACACAACACACTTTTCTCAGGATGCCAATTTTCAACAAGTCTCCTCACACCCCACCTCCGCCCAGAGTTATCAGTCCTGCCCTGTTGCCACTCATTGCCCAGTTGCCCCCAATGACAACCAACATACATTCCAAAATGTGGACAACAATCGCTATACCTACCTAGTGTCAACTAATCAGAATCATGATCAGTCCAACAATACAATACGTCAGGGCTCTGCCAACCACAAAAGTGTTCATACTGCAGGAAGTACCCAAAATCAGCCCTCCTGCCCATGGAAATTAGCTCCAGGAGCTAAAGTGCTGGTAAGAACAGGAAGCAAATTATAGCAACACTTCTTCAATATGTTTTACCTGACAATCAATTAATGATTCTATGTCTTTTGTTTTCTCAGGCCTGTCCTCTCAATGCGTGGCCCGTATCAGGGGCAGAGCGCACGAGTCAGGAGATTTGGGAGTCCTTCTCTCAGTGTTTCACTCCTGCTGTCAAGGAGGTGGTAGAGTTTGCCAAGGGCATCCCAGGATTTCAAGAGCTTAGCCAACAAGACCAGGTCATGCTGCTCAAATCAGGCACCTTCCAGGTAATTACACATTTTAAAAGATTTATTTTGCTTTTCATGATCATAAAATCAGTGACTGCTTCTATATGTGTCCTATTGTATTGTTGGTGTAAGTATTTGTCTCAAAATCTCTTTGTTTCCATGTGTGTTTAGGTTCTGATGGTGAGGTTCTGCACCTTGTTCAATGCTGAGGAGCGTACAGTGACTTTCCTGAATGGACAAACCTACCCCCTGTCCACCCTGCGGACCTTGGGCATGGGCTCTCTGCTGGACGCAATGTTTGAGTTCAGTGAGAAGCTAGGCTCCCTCGGGCTGGAGCCTGATGAGATGGCCCTCTTTATGGCTGTGGTGCTGGTCTCTGCAGGTGAGAGAGCGCAACTATTTAGTGACAAAAGCTGCAGATTAGTGACACTTTGTTAATTAACCAAAAATTTACCAACCACTCACATTCGCATTCTCTGTGCTCCTCAGACCGTTCAGGCATCTCCGACATGCGGGCTGTGGAGCAGCTACAGGAGGGTCTGATCCGTGCCTTGCGGTCACTGATCACCCGCCGTCGCCCAGATGACTCCGCCCTCTTCCCCAAGCTCCTCCTGCGCCTGCCGGACCTGCGCACTCTCAACAATATGCACTCTGAGAAACTTTTGGCCTTTCGCATCGACCCTTGAGCGGACCGCTTACTCGCCAAGCATAGATACACGAACTGTTATGCACACAAATATACAGCACACCACACACACAAACACAAACACAAACACACACACAGATATTATCTTCCAAGGGCAGGACTTCCTTGAAAATTGAGGAAGATGGAATTGTGCAATCTGATGAGTATTGTTCAGAAGGGTAAATGAGGGCAGTGGCGAACACATTTTTTGATTCGTTATTGATCTTCATGCAATGTTTTAGGATAAATACACATACAAACTCATGTATACACATAAACCTCAACACCTCTTAAGAGACATTGTTCCATTAAAAAAAAACAAAATCAATTAACGTGTAAAGTTACTATTATCCTTTTGGACAAATCATTTGTGCTATTGTTCATTTTATCCAGTGTACTTAAGATCTAAAGCCAGTTCACTTCTCTTTATTCCTTTACTCGTACAGTATCAACAGGCCATGACTAAGCAGCAGCTGAAAGACGGATATTGTAGCTCCAAACCGTTATTACTTAGGGACCATAAGTGATGATTGACTATATGTCAGTTTGTGTTTAAGAGAAAGGGAACCTGTATATAAAGCATAGCAAAATCTGAACTATTAAGGTAATTGTGTATCATTGTTGTTTCACAAACATACCATCTGCATCAGTACTGGAATGAGACCACTATGTTAATGTGTCACTTGTACACAGTAGGATGAATTCTGTCTCAATATTTTTGTCTGATCTTCCAAAACACATTTGGCACACCTTGGGTTTAAATATGCCAACTTTGTAAGTTAAAGGCATTTTATATATTTTCACAAAAACATTGTCTGAGTCACTATATCGTATTACATCTGGACTGATGGAGATGCTCCATGCATGTTGGGTTTTGTAGTTCCTTTGTTTATTTTTGTTGCTGTAAATATTATGTTACCCAAATGTCTGTGTATCAATGACTGAATTTATGAGATGGATCGGACAGTTGAGTTCGGTGTAAAGAAGAATGTATTGACATTCCTGTAATAGGTGGGGGTTTGGCCATGCCAAGGGGGCTTTGCACAGGAGACTATAAAGTTGGGATTCTCAGACGGTTTAGACACACTTCCTGCTATCAGATGATGTAAGCAACCAGCATAATCCCTGAAATCACCAGCACTCACTCCACACGCACCCTTCCTCTACCCCCAATGTTTGTCATACAAACACAAGAGATATTTTTGGGTGAGAGTTCCTATTTGATTGGTCCTCTCACCGTTTGCTTGTTTGATTAAGGCAGATTAAGGACATCTTGTACATTTTGTAAATCTTTGTTCCTATATAGAAATGATATAAAGTTCGAATTATGTATTACTCTGCTTGTGTGTTGTTCTTTTGTGTCCATTTGGGCAAAATGCAGTAAGAAAGATGTGAAGTCATCTATACCAATAGAGGGCCTACTTACTGTAGGTGAAAGTCATTTTTTGGCAATAAATGTACTTAAGTATCAAAAGTACAAGTAAAAGTAAATAATAGGCTACATATATTTACCGACTGAGTGATAACCGCCAGGATAATTACTGAATCTGGTGTTTTTCGTAGTATCAGAATGTATGTTTTTTAAAATCTCAATGCCAATCAAATAAATTAAATGCATTTTGTAATCTGAAAAGTAACTGTACTAAGTAAACGTAGTGAGTAGGCTATAAATATTTAAACTATAAAGTGGCAGAAAAATGGTAATCTTCGAGGGAAGTACCTCAAAATTGTACCCAGCTACAGCACTTTAGTACATTTACTTAGTTACATTCCATCACTGGATAACATATGATTCATACCCTGTATGCTATTAGGGTGTGCATGTTAATGGTGATTGCAAGCATAACAGTGTTGTATAAAATACCCATACTTTAGTAAAAGTAAAGCTAATATATTACTTTGGTAAAAGTCAACCAAAAGTCTTAAAGTATCTGAAATTAAATGTAAGTATCATAATGATATCATAATATCATAATTATAGGTCATATAATAAATGTAGTGAGTAAAAAGTACACCATTTGGCTCTAAAATGTAGTAAAGTGGAAGTATAAAGTAGAAGAAAATGGAAATACTCACTCAATGGAACTCAATACTCAATGGAAAATACCCTTAAAATTGTACTTAAGTACAGTACTTAAGTAGATGTACCTAGATACATTCTTTCACTACTTCATAGCTAGAAATCTCCGATAGACAGTACAACAACCTATGAAGTCCAAATTATCATTAGCCTGCAGCAATACATCAAATCATTGTTCAAGAGCTTACTTTAAATTACAAATTCTTTGAAAAGGCATAACCTCCAACCTTAAGAAAGAGTTGGCCATGCGAGAAAGTTGCAACACGGGATGTCTGGAAACGTGAGAGCTTTCTTCTACCTCCTGAAAATCAAAAAGCAACGCAGGGACGCCATCTTGTGGGGAAATAACGGAACCCGGATCCCGGATCCCGGAAGTGAATGGTTTGTTTCCTACTGAAGGCACACTTGCCTCGCTTATATCTTACACACCATCACTTATTTATGTTTTATTTTTCACTTTTGTGCGTCGTGTAAGTAATATGGGACGGCTGTCAAACGACACGGTAAGACATATCACATAGTATCACAAAGTACAGTGCAAAACGTATGATAATAGGAAAGAGACGGCAGTTAAAATGTGTTTACCTTAACGTTAGTAGCAGGTTAGCTTCTAGGCTAGCGTTGGCTAAATAACAACAGCATTCGGGTGATTTTCAGCGTATCTATCACGCATTGACGTAAAGTAAACTAAATTGTCACTAATGAAGTTTTCCGTCATTTGGTCTGGTAACGTTACTGCCGTTTTTATTAATACAAATGTAAAAGTAAAAGATTATCAGCCAAGTTTGTTACAAATAAACATGGCGAACTACTAACGTTACCCATATGAATTGATTCAGTTGTAAATGCTCTTCTCTCTGTACTTGTTATGTCCCTGCACAGGTGCTGAGAAATAAAAAGAGAAGAGTTCAAAACACCCCAGGACCTCAGCTTTGACCTCAAGTGGGTGCAGTTTATCACACCATGTTGGTGACAGCATATCTTGCCATCATTTTCCTGCTTGCCCTGTGTGCTGGCCTCGAACTCACAGCCCGCCGCCTCACACCACCTCAGTCCACACCAACTGCTGTAGCCAACCCTGTTTTCCGTCGCTTCCAGAGTATATTTCTACGGGCATACCTTTTGGCTTTGTGGGCAGACTGGCTCCAGGGTCCTTACCTCTACAAACTGTACCGCCACTACAGTTTCCTGGAATCCCAAATAGCAATCTTATATGTGTGTGGCCTGGCCTCCTGTGTTCTGTTTGCTCCCTTTTCAGGCTGGCTCCCTCAAGTCTTGGGCCGCAGACAGACATGTCTTCTCTTCTGCCTGTGCTACTCTGCTTGTTGTCTCACCAAGCTGTCCAGAGACTACTTTGTTTTGATTGTGGGCCGGGTCCTGGGGGGCCTGTCCACATCCCTGCTCACCACAACATTTGAAGCCTGGTATGTGCACCGCCATGTAGACGTCCACGATTTCCCCAAGGAGTGGATCCCAAGCACCTTCACCAAAGTTGCCACCTGGAACCATGGGCTCGCTGTCGGAGCAGGGTTGGTGGCTAACTTGCTGGCTGAATGGCTCCACCTGGGGCCGGTGGCTCCATTTCTCCTAGCTGTCCCCTGCCTGGCATGCTGTGGCTGGGTGGTGCTAACAGACTGGGGTAAAGAAGAGGCTGAAGAAGCCCCTGAAGGAGACAAACAAACACTCCTTCTTGGGACTTCAAATGGAGGTGTAACCCGTTTGTCTGCGAGGGCCCGGTTCTCACGCAGCATCCATGATGGGTTGCGCTGCTTACTCTCAGACAAGAGAGTCATGCTCTTGGGTGGCGTGCAGGCTCTGTTTGAAAGTGTCCTCTACATTTTTGTTTTCCTCTGGACCCCGGTACTGGACCCCCATGGACCCCCATTGGGAATTGTGTTCTCTTGCCTGATGGCTGCCAGCATGGCCGGCTCCCTGCTGTACCGCCTAGCCACCTCCACACGCTACCGGCTACAGCCTGGTCATGTTCTCTGCCTGGCTGTGCTGATGGCCTTCTTCTCCCTCTTCATGCTTACCTTCTCCACTGCCCCAGGTCAGCCTAGACCTCATGAATCCTTTCTGGCCTTTCTGTTGCTGGAGCTGGCCTGCGGCCTCTACTTCCCTGCATTCAGCTTTCTGCAGGGCAGGGTGATCCCAGAGGAGAAGAGGGCTGGTGTGCTGGCCTGGTTCCGGCTTCCTCTGCACCTGCTGGCCTGTCTAGGGTTGCTGGCACTTCATGGGGAGATATCAGGAACAGGTGGAGGGGAGGCTGGCAGCGGCACCAGACACATGTTTGGAGGCTGTGCAGTCATGATGCTTGCAGCTTTGATGGCAGTAGTCAGTCTGTTCACTCTGGGCAGAAACGACACAGACCTGAGACTGGAAGGAACCAGAGGGGAGGGAGAGATGTACTGAGGACACAGAACATATATCCATTCATGCTTGACTGGTTTCTGATGTATTGTAGAAACCTTTTATGTTCCACTGGAGTAGTCATAAGTCTACATTTTGCCAAATGTATCGGTGAAGGAAATCTAAGTCCAAAGGGGATGCTTTGTTAGATTTAAGTTTTAAATTGAATTTCCATTTTGTCTGTAACATCTACCTTAATTTGTCAAGTAAATTGCTGGAAGCTTTTTAAGCCATGTCCAAAACTCCTGTATCATTCCATTAACCGTTCCAGATAAGAAGTTGTTGCATACTTGTGTCCACATATAGGGAGATGGAGTGATGTGTTTAACAGGATATAATTAATATAATCTGTCAGTGTCCCTATGAGGAACCTTAATGTTGTCTATCATACCTTTACAAACAGATAGAAAAGATGTGAGCTTTGGGTGCTCCATCAGTATCCAAAGAAAAAGTCATGACTAACATGTAGAGCAGAATCTGAATGTCAGTTTTCACATTACTTCTTCCACAACACTTTGATTTTTCCTTGATGCTGTTTTTTTTCCAGCATCTGTGTATTTTTATTGAAAAGAGCAATCAGTAGGTCACTTTTACTTTGAATGCATTTTCTGCACTAGTATACAGGAGAATTTCTCTGTAATGTCTTCATATTTCTCTGTTTTTAACACTTTTAAATAAAAGTGTACATATTGTACATAAGTCATATTTATTGTCTTATGTTACCAGAATTTCTATTTTATGGCACATTGATTTTTTTCATATGTATTCAGTAATATCATTTGGGGTCTCACAAAACCCAAAATGGTGGCATGTCAAATATTCTTTTAAAAGCTAAAATGTATTCCCAGCAAACACTGACAGATGATAATTACTTCATTTTAATTTAATATATATTTTTTAAATACAATAGGGATACACTCATGTTTCAGGGTATTCAAATGAAAGGTGCCTATTTAAATTCACAGAAAACATTTAAACACTGATAAGAGTTCTAAATCTAAACAAGTACACTTTACAGTACATTTTAGCCCCTACAGTTCCCCTCTCTGAGTTTTGCTGCACACCATATTTTCTAGATATTTCTGGACAGGCATCCATCCTCCCCATTTTTTCTGGTGCTGTGGTACAGTCCCAGCATTTCTCTATGGTGCAGCATCACCTGGATTCTGCTAGAACATCACTCTGTGGGTGAGGGAGGGGTATCTGCACCAGTCCTAACTGCGTTGTTTTGGGATTACATCACAATATCGTCAGAGGGTGTTCAGTCAGAGCAGGCAAGAAGAGCACTGTCAGTCTGAGGTCCTTTCTCACAGTTTGACTTGACTCTGCAAGAACTACATCACCAAGAAACGAAACACCAGAGCCCCATTGACTGGTTGGCATACGAAACGAGACAACCTACTGCAGGACGACAAACAAGCATCATGACACAGGGCAAGGTAGGAGCCTGCTTTGATAGTGTAATTCAGTTAATGTTTCTATCCTTATTAACCCTCAATCACGAATTAAAAACAGATCTGTGTTTTGAATTCTTGTCTGGGGCCTAGATTATTATGTAACAGCTGACGTGCGTGGCTCTGCTCCATCCCTTTATAAATGCTTGATAGCAACGCAGGCTATTCACTTGTGATACTAGTGGATTTAGTAATTTCAATAAATAACTGGTGGATTTAAATGACTGAGGTCACGCAGTCTGGCATGTGTAGCCACAAAATCTCACATTCAATCAATAGCTGTTACAAAGAGTAGCTAGGTTATGAATGGTGTCTCAAACCGGTTGTATTTCTTAGTTTATGCTGTTGTATATTTGTGTGTTCAATGCTAAACTGTGAGTTTGCCGCTCAAGTGCGTCACCGATTGTTTGACGACGTTGCGTCACCATGACAACCCGTTTATTTATGTAGCTCTAGCAAAGCGTGCTATATGACGGTGCTGTAACCTGCCCCAGTCTGTGTCTCTCATATGATTTTATCCAGACGGTTACCATCGCCTTTTAGGAAAAACACACAGTAAATGTTAAAGCATCACCGGTTAGCCCATTATCTTCTACAAAGCGATGCTCTCAGACCCGAATCTATGCTAATAGGCTACATGAGATGCACTGTAACTGTAGCCCTGCTAGCCTACTGTATGTCAATAACATCTAACTCCAGGCTTTGTCAACATAGCACTCAAAACACTCATTTGATAGGTTACAATGGCAGTTATGATCACTGTAAAGGGTTTTTTTTTTTTTTTTTTTTGTAAATCTGAAGATGACGCAGCTACACTAGCTGATGTGTGTGATGAAGTGTAAATTATTAAAAGCAGTGGATGTCTCAGTTGTTTGGGTATCACTGTGATCAGCTTAAGTTTCATCTGAAGTGGTAGAGGTGACAGCACTTAAAATTTAAGCTGACGTGGAAGTGCTTGTATTGTGACCAGCTGAAAACTGAATATACAGTATATTAGTTCTTAATTATAAGGGGGAAATATCAGCTGAATTGGTGGATGTGTAGAAGTGTAGATGCTGAGATTTAAAAGTCCAGGGAGTAGGATTTAGGAGGATCTATTGGCAGTAATGGAATATAATATTCATAATTATGTTTTTATTCGTGTATAATCACCTGAAACTAAGAACCATTGTGTTTTCGTTACTTTAGAATACGCCTTTTATATCTGTAGAGGAAGCAGGTCTCTTCCATGGTCCTCTTCCACAGAGTCTGCCATGTTGCACTGCCATGTTTCTACTGTAGCCCAGAACGGACAAACCAAACACTGAAATGTTTCAGGGTTTTTTAGTGGCCACCGCAAGGGAGGGTAAGGCGATGGTAAGAGTAAAACCAAATGATGAGCATTCTGCAATCTGCTGCCTGGCTAGATGGTATTAAATCTTACACACTGGAGCTTTAAAATATCAGTTCAAGTGTAGCCTCAGCACTGAAGGGAGTCAAACTGTCAGCTGGAGATGGTTGTAATGTTATTTGACATGTCAACAAGCTAAAGCAGTTTATGTGTGAGTAAAAGTGAAGGCCTAAGCAATAAAATGACTTGAAATTTCAGATCAAGTGTCAGCCTACAATATGATAGTATTTCACCGAAATAGTGCTGTTACAGTCAACGCATAAATATAATAATATGATAATAATTTACCCTTGTACAATACAGTAGATACGACATAAGCAGAAATCAAATATCTTCGTAGCCATCATGACCATTTAGCCCTTTGTTAATAAGCCTACTTTTCATTTTCTAAGATGGAGAAACTCCTGGATTATGACCGATTTATAGTTATTCTAAATAAAATGAATGGCACATTGACATTCTTTGCAGCATAACTGTTTATCTACTTCAAGAGAACATTGTAATACAGTGAACCACAATAGAATAATCAGACAGTTGGTCACCTATGTATTTATACAAGCATTATACTGATGGATACATATCAGTTCATATGATGAAGGGTCAGTGATCGTCTTGTCAGGTACAAAGTAATTTAATTACCATTATACAACACAGGGTTGCATAATGAAATGGAAGTTCATAAACTCCTCCATGCTACATAAATTAGAGAACATCTATACAGTTATTTTTATACAAATATGCATAAACACATAGTGTATCTTTTGAGTTTGCGGCAAGGTAATTGTAAACAGCAGAGAAATGATGATGATGACAATGTGATGTGCATCTTCACATCAAAAGTTCAACATCTGGGAAACACTGTCCATCCACTTTGACTGAGTGTGAGCACCAAGAATCAATGTACACAATCCATTTTTCCCAGCACCTCTGGAATTTATCAGCCCATACATTTAGCGAAAAATGTATTCTCTCCATCCCTTGAATGGCAGTAACAATATCTATCCTGTCAGTCTTTGTGTGTGTGCATGTGTGATATCACGCTAGTTTTGACAGACTGATGAACAGTACCTAAAGCATATTCAATACCGGCAGAGTCTGAAACATTTTACACTCCAGACCCGAAATTGATATTGATTTACCCTGACTTAAAATGATTAACAGACCATGAACTAAAAGATAATATATCTTCCTTCCTTTGTGCTCTCAGTTATCACTTGCAAACAAGACCAATGACTCATCCAGTGGACAAGCCACTGGGTCACCATCTCCTCCCAGCTATGAGGAAGCCACTGCAAGTATGACAACACCTGATCATATTATATTCAATCATAACCTTTAACAAATACACTTGATGATGTTTATCGTGTTTTGGGATGGTACAGAAGTGACCAAATGGTCTTAAATGAATGTGTTCTCTAGGCACCAGCGCTCCTTGCTACAATGACGTTGAGATGCTCACAGAGTTCACCTGGGATGATCGCAACATCAGGAGGGTCTTCATTCGAAAGGTATCAAAGACTTCATGATTGTCCCATTGATTACAGTATTAGCTCAGTTGTGACTGCTGTGTGTCACTTATAATTGACCTCAAATAAGCATTGTTAAACTTTTAAGGTCTCACCAGCACACACCTTTACATGTAAAATAACCAGTATGCAATATATTTTTAAATCTAACTTGCTTTCTTTCAGGTGTATGCCATCTTGATGATCCAGCTTTTGGTAACTCTAGTTATTGTGGCTCTTTTCACATTCTGGTGAGTGTTAGATCAATCTTTTTTCAACTTAAATCTGATAAAACTCACTGGCTAGTGTACTAACAAGAGACTATGTTCTTTTAGTGACCCTGTGAAGGACTACATTCAAACCAACCCTGGGTGGTACTGGGCCTCTTAGTAAGTAACGGGTTCAGTCAGTTTTGGTTTGGCAATGCAGTTTTTTTATGTAATGTTTTTGGTCCATGTTAACACTAACAAAACTAACAAAATATTGAACAATATTTCTTTGGTTTAACAGCGCTGTGTTCTTTGTGACATATCTGACCCTATCTTGCTGCTCTACACCAAGGTAAGGGAAAAGTTCCAAAAGTCAAATGTACAACACCAAAAAAACAATTAGAAACAATCATACATCACTTCAAGCACCTAAACTTCAATCTTTTACTTCTTACTCCTACAGGAGGCAGTTTCCATGGAATCTGATTCTGCTTGCTATCTTTGTAAGTGTAAAGCAGATATTTGTTATTGTTCTTTGCTCAACAAATGGTTTATAAAGCATTTTATGCATTGTTTGTTAACAGTTAAATAACTATGAACTAAAGTTTAATTTACTATAAATGTAAATTTCATTAGTTATTGTTATTAAAAAAGTTATACCAAAGTTTGTCAATGCGTAACTTTCACTCACAACTGACTGTAAGTTGACAATTATTATGATAATTAATATTGTTTTTAATATGTTATGTAATATTAATATGTTTTATAAAAGTGAAGGATCCATAGTCATGACCTGTCCAAAGATAAATGTATTTTCACATAACTCTAATATATCCTGTTTCAGACCCTGTCACTCTCCTACATGACGGGAATGTTGTCCAGGTAAATTTTAGAGTTAGCTATGTGACTGTCTTTTGTCCCTTTACATTGTGTCTTGTTGCTTTATACCCAGCGTGATGGCATGTTTCTTGTTTTAATAGCTTCTATAACACCAAGTCAGTGGTGATGTGTCTTGGCATCACAGCAGCAGTCTGTCTCCTGGTCACAGTCTTCAGCTTCCAAACGAAGGTGAGATTTTTTTCTTTTCTGGCCTTTATATTTTATCTGATGTACTGTTAAATCATCAGTGTGCCAGCTTTTCATGCTGTTGGATTAACATATTTATGTTTGATTTCATATGCTTTCTCCATCCAGTTTGACGTGACATCATACCAAGGCGTGCTCTTTGTCTTCTGCATGGTCATGTTCATCTCTGGACTGGTGCTGGCATTCGTCCTTCCCTTTCAATATGTAAGTATGACTATGTGAATCACACTTTTACACCAGTTATGTGTCAAGTAAGGTTGGGATTTTGAGGACTTTCACGGACATAGTTACATCAAATAGGAATGTAAACTTACAATCCGTACAAATATGTGTAATGTCACTAATGAAGACTCAACTCTTAATTGAGATAAGAGGTAGTAATTGTACCATCATTGTGCATTGTACTATTGTACCATTGTGCATTCAGATGTTACATAGTGGACCTTACATGTGGTGATCTAAATCTTGGGATCACATCTAATCAAATCATTATGGTCATTTAGGTACCCTGGCTAGATGCCATCTTCGCTGCCCTGGGAGCCATACTGTTTACCATGGTAAGAGTACACTGTCAAGCTATTATTGCTAGAAATGCACGTATATTGCAGGCTATGTGAAACAAACCAGACAAAAAGATGTCTTACTTTCTGATTTTCTTTTCTGTTGTAGTTTTTGGCATTTGACACCCAGCTCCTCATGGGGAACAAGCGCTACGCCATGAGTCCAGAAGAGTACGTCTTTGCCACTCTCAACATCTACCTAGATATCATCTACATCTTCTCCTTCTTCCTCCAAATCTTTGGAACAAAACGAGAGTAAACCATCGCCCCACCTCTACCTTCAGACAAGGGATGCACCAGTATGGCAATTTAGCAGACATGAGAACAGTCTTAGAATTTTGGTGATTGTGATGACAGTGCTTCGAAATGAAACAGTTTTATTTTTTTCTTGAACAGCTGTATGTGTACATAGACGTATGCAGATATTCACATCCAAAATGTGAATAATAACGTCTCCATCCTCTCTAGCATGCTGTGAACCCACACCATTCGCTTCACCAGCTGGAAACATTCTGTGATTGTCCTCCATTTAAAGCAGATAAAATACACTGTGAGTGTTCATCTGAAGATGTATGGGTGTCTTTATATCCATGCCTGTTAAGATATCACAAATCTTCTGCGAACAATAGATGTCAAGAGGTAGTAGAACTATAATACATTATGCATGATTTTAAAAAGCCCTAACTATGCCAAGTACAGTCATCCCATCATTCAACTTTTGCTGTGGGTGTTGATTTAGTGATTGAAAGCACAAATGTAATTTTAACAAGGCTTCTAAGACTGAAAGACTTTTCCTGTGTTTTCAATCATATGCAACGTTGTCTCAATACTGTGACTTACAAAAACTACTTTGACAGTAGGTGACATGTTTTTATGAGGAAGCCACTGAATGACAATCTGAAAATGTTACTTCCTGGATTTAGGATGTTGCTACTCATCTCTACCTTGATTTGTTACTCATATTCATTGTATACTGTATCATGTACATGTTGATTTTAGCTCCATTTAACTATGAAGTTGAAATTGTGGCAATGTTTCTTATTAGTGTGTCATTTCATATGTGTGTTTGAACCTGGAATCTTTTAAATATAGATTGTTTAGAAAGATTTTTTCATGAAAGAAATTTAGTTTGATTGTTGGAGTTATAGTTTTTGGTCTTAATATTATTGAAATGTATTTCCTCATTTTGAAGTGGTGACATGTGATAATTAAATATAACCATGGCAGTGCCATACATGCATGCATTTACTGTGACTTTTGATAAGGCCTACATTTGTGGACGGGCTTGAATGCTATATTCCATGACATTTGAAGTTTATTTTTTTATGACAGAGTGATATATTTCAGAAAGTGTGTGATACAAAATGGAGAGTTTGAGGCTTAAAATAAACTTATTTGTCTTCTAAAGTGCCCTTGAAATACCTTGATGATGTGTGCAGTGTATTGTTTTAAGAGCACCCCGCATTCCACCGTAGCATTTGTGTAACTGTACTAATTGATTAAATGGTGAATGTGTATGAATACAATCACTGGTTCTCTCTGATTTAATAAATAGTAATATTCAACACCTACATTCTTTTCATTTTTGGCCTGTTACTTTTATGACACAATTTAACAGGTGTTAAATGCCACTTTCACAGGATAAAGCTTAATTTCAGTTTTATATTTTCAGCTGAAACATTTCAATGCTGTGGAGCTGTTTTTCAGAATATTCTGAATGTTCTATGATAAATCACCCTCTAACATAATCAAAATTACATGCAGTTTGTAGACATTTTATTTACTAGCATTTTGGTCCACTGTTAAAAGATTTTTCTGATTACGTCAGCTTATTATGAAGTTTGTTTCTGTTTCTTTTGGAGACTTCTATTTATATCCTATCCTATTCTCTAACCCAGTCTATTGATTTGTAAATAGAGAATTGCACAGATTGTACATTTATCATGATTTGATTGTATTTTTTTGTGGCTATGTGTTCAGCTTTGCCTCTGGTGGTTGACTCCACACAAAGTTGCTGGGGTAAATAATAAATAATGATGGTATTTATTTATTTTTTTATTTCATGTACTGCTGCTTGGGCAGCTAATGTGGCTTAAGTTGCCTACTGTGCCTGTCTGTGCCTCTTCCCTCATCCTTTACACTCACCAATCCTTATTTTTCTTAACTTTAACTGGACAGATAATACTTGTAAAAATGTGGCCACATGCAGCATAGTATTGTTTTGACTGAATGGGTTTGCATTTTTTGCTGCCTGTTCATTTGATTGGTTAAAGTATGAGGAGAAATACTCAATATCTAGTAGAATATCTTATGCCTAATTATGAATAATTAAAGCATGTAAGAACATACTTTGTGGCCGTTGGCTTGTGTATTTAGTATAAAGGTCGAAGGTCATACAATTATTTCGTCGTAAATATTATTGGAAAATTGGAAAGGACATGACTGTCTTGTGAGAAAGATAAACCACTGATTGTGTGTGGCGTCTACATGTGATAAAGATAAAATTGTGCACAGAAGTCGATGCCGGTGTGTGTGACGTGATATTAAATGGCCTCCGCGAGTCCGCAATCAACCAGTAAACCGCGAGTACACTCGGACTTACAGCCTCCAATCATCCAATCACAAGGTGCGATGGTAGAGCGTCCTGTTCAGCCATGTTGTGGTTTTGAATGAGGAAGAAGCGGGAGATAATATTCTTCAACGAGTTTATATGCAATTTAAAGTCACGTTACGGGTATATACATGAGTTAGGCTGCGGCTCAAAATGATAACCGTTTTTTCGAACGCCTCGGTTGCGACTTATCGCATTCCCGTTGGAATTTAAACATACTTCCACAAATTAGCCGTGTGGCTAACAGCGTTAGCTAGCAAGGTAGTTAGCATAGTGTGCTAGCTAGGCAACTGGCTAATTCTCAGCTAACTAGCTAACGGTTAGCTCGTTTCGAGGGAAAGTAAAATGATATTTGTGAGGAGTGTTAGCCTTTGAAATAGCCCCAGCTAACCTGCCTCAGTCGAATGAAGCGCATTAGCTTGGTTTCGTTTGACTATATTGACAGGTAAACTGGAAGCAGCGGTAGCGTTTTATCTGTAACGGCGTTATTTCTAAAACTTTTGAGCCATGCTGAATAAAATCTACGAATGGATAGAAACAAGCTTTGCCAATCTTCGCAATGGTGTACCAGCTGCGGAAGACTCAGATGCACACGGGGCACCGAGAGATGGTCAGATGAGGAGGAAAAGACCAATTGAATGGTATGAGCTGTAACGGCGTTATTCCCTCGTGTAATCTCAAGTCGGTGTGTTTAAAAAGAAACGGACCTCAAGTAACTTTAAATTATTTAACAGAGTCATCATAACTATCGTTTCTGTTCAACCGAATTTCAGTTGAATGTGTTATTAACCGAAAGACATGAATCTGTTTGTCCCTAAAGTTTGGAAGATGGAGATAACGTCGACCAAGATGGCTTAATGATAAAGAAATCTCGAATGGGTAAATAACCACTCACTTAATACATTTTAAGGTGTGAGTCTACTGTATGTGAGGATACAGTTAAATCAATACTACCCTACTTACAATCTTGCCTGTCGGCTTGTTTATGTTTTGCCCAAGGGGATCTTATTGACACAGTCAAGGTTGCAGCTGAAGGGGTTAAGACTCATAGCTCCAGTGTGGCTACATGGATGAGGAACAACGTGAGCCCTACCTTGAGAAATATACTACCTGCCTCCCCTGGTCCTCCACCTGGAGAACCCCAGCCATCAACTTCAGCAGCAGTTTGGCCAAGGAGGCCGGTAAGGACCTGACTGTAGATGATGTCAAAACATTTGTTTACCTTTCATTTAACATATCATGTTTGTGTTTTTTGTTTTGTTTTTTTAAGATTGTTGAAAGGAACTCTTTGAATGAGACGTTTGCTGCTCCCTCCACTACTCTGTCGTGGAAAACGTCCAGATCAGGTAAGACTATCACTTTAAGCTTATTAGCGTTTGTTTCAAGGTCGACAGTGTTTGTGGAGGCTTAAGGTTCTTTGAGAGAAGTTAATTATTCCACTGTTCTCATTCAACTCTAGATTGCTTGCGTAATGAGAAGTCGCTTCTGGGATCAAAAGTCTGTAGGCGACAAGTGTGCATGAGTCCGACACATCGTGAAGTGCCAAAAACAAATGGGCACTCAGTCAATTTGCCACCTTCCATCACCCCTGAATTACACCCCTCCCCACGGTTAGGGAGGCCCCTAAACCTCCGACCACATGGAACGCCAAGGTATTCTTGGATTTGTCTTTAGGATAAAGCATTCCCCATCTCAAGAGTTTATTTTTATTAAATGACTTGTCATAACACTGTGAACTATTGTCAGTTGAAGTTTGATTACCACACTTTCATCTTTTGTCTGCAGTCTGTTTAGTGGAGTGGCAAGCAGCTCCAGCATGTACGAGAAGACCTTTCCCATCAAAGTGGTGCAGAGCCCAACACACAGCACCTCATCTGGCCATGTACACAGAGCCAGGCCTCACTGCACAGCACAGGAGGTCAGACAACATGACAAAAAGGCGGAGTGTGTTTCCTTCGAAATCAGTCATTGCATTTCTTTATTTACCTCATGGCTCTCCTGTGTTTTTCCAGTCCGTTCATGAGGAGGAGAAGGAGGTCTACAGGCAGCTTCTGACCATGGTCTCTGGTGGTCAGTCGTCTTTCCTACACAACGGCAGCTCACACGCCATCGTGAGGTCGCACAGAGATTTGTAAGTATCCTTGATAATTGCAGTGGACCTCTGCTTTGCCATGTTTAAACTGTTAATGAAATATGTAAAGGGATGTAGAGTAAGGGGGCAAATGAGAGAGAGCGCTGCCAGAATTCAGTCACAGGCCAGTGGAGGGCTCCAGAGGCACTTAAACTTAGCACTACACAGCAGATATCTTTTCATATATTATATATGTATTTTATCACGTGTTTGCTCTGTAGCTGGAAGTCAGTATGCAGATATTATCAAAATCGCTAAATGGCCAGGTTCAATATCATAATAGATGCTCAAATGTTTTTTTGTTTTATTTTTTTGTTTGTTTATAAAAATCAAATGTGTCACAGCATACAGCATTATAAAAGAAGCATTGTTTAACCAAATTTGGTTAAGTGAAAATGAAATGCAATAATGATTATTGTCACTAAAAATCATGACTCAAATCCCAACCACAGTATCTGTCAAAATAATTGCAATTTGATTTCACATTCAACCCTACAGGGAGCATGACGACCAGTTAACATCTACCTTTACTCACAAACTCTCCCTACATTCATATGGGTAGTGGGAATTTGCATGTCTTTAACTGCTTTGACTGTGTGCCATGCTTACCCCTGTCACTGTCTCATCAGCACCAGCTTCCTGACCACCAGCCGCAGACTGCTTCAGTTCTCTTCCCCTGCTGGGTCAGCAGCAGAAGGCACTTCAGAGGCACCCAGCAGCCCCCCAAGTCCCAGGGGTGTATCTAGCCAGAGCTCCAGCAACCTCCCCAGTCCAGTGGGGGCAGCCAACAGGCCAGGGACCCAGACATGGTCCCTGGACACAGACCTCAGCTCCAGCAGAGCAGCTACTCTCACATCAGTTCCCTCCCCATCTGCTCTGCAGGATAACTCCTCTCAGGACACACAATCATCAGGTAAAATTCTTGCACACTTGCATGTACACCCTATTGAAATCTAGGCATTGTGAAACGTGATACCATAAGTGAACGTTATATTTGCTTACGTCTTTATCTCTTCTTAGGTTATAATCTCCTTGTCTTTTCTTGCAGCTCATGACGGTGACTCTGTTATTATTTTAAATGAGCAAAAGGGTAAACAGAAAGACAGCTCAAGGTTGGTATTTGTTTTCATTCAGGCTTAGTATTTTGTTCATCATTTCCCCACTTAGCATGTTATAAGGAATACATAAAAATGTTCTTATTTGTGTCTGACATGTTTTTTGCAGAGAAAATCCCTTATTAAAAGTCTGAGAATATATAATCATGCAAATATTTTTCACCAGTTAAACTGCTGGACACATGATGTCTCCTACGTCACTGTAAAGACACTTGTCAGTGTATGCACAGTAGAGGTTTCAAGTTAATCTAATGTATAATATGATTTAACGTTATGGATGCGTGGTCAAAGATGTATAAGTGTAAACATTTCATGTTGAATGATGTATATTCAATTTATATTCAAATTACTTTATATGAATACACCATGTTAAGTCTGTAATAGCTGAGTGAACGCTTACTCAGGTGTTTTTTTATCTACACACAATTATATTTGTCTCTATCTTCACAGTGTGCCATGTTTCCAAGCTGAGTTATGGATCAAAGAATTGTGAGTACACTTGCAAAGTATTTAATTATATGACTGATCGACTATTATGTTTGAACAGAGGCAAACACGTATATTTTTGGTTGCTATAGGACTAGTATGTATGACTCTCGGGCAAGAGAAAGACGGAGACAGATAGAAGAGCAGGAGGCTCTGGCTGCCCAGCTGCTGCGACAGGTGAGTGTGCAAAACTGAAGCCTTCTTTCAAATTCAGCTTAATAAAATGTGTTGTTTTTCGACCTCTTGTTACCCAGTGACCTCGTTTTTTTATACATGTTGTTACTTCTTCCCAGCGTCTGTCTGAAGAGGGACAACACAGCCCACATGTGGAGGTCCATGTTCGAGTTCCTTTGGAGAAGGAGGTTCCTTTGACTCTTGTGATAGAACAACCAAAGCCTTTGGAAGAGAAACCAGAATTCCCTGAACTTACAGAGGTGAGTCTTGATGTGTATGCAGTGTTTACCAAGTATGGAATTTATTTAGATAATCCAAATAGACTTGCCTCCACATAGAATATTATGTAAGTCTTCTTTCTATAAATCTTTCATTACTTTTGATAAGTAGAAAAGCATTTAAAACTAAGGGGTGACTAAATGCTTGCCTGATGGTGTCAGGTTGTTGTCATGGCTTAGGTGGAGTCACAAACCCAAAATGTTGGTATTTGATGACCTGGTAATGAGACTGAACAATCATTTATCTCTCACCAGAACAGCTTATGCCTTCTTTTAGGTTCTCTTTGCTTATTAGATTAAAAAGAAATGCATTTCCCTGGTTTTGGGAATTTTATTCTTTGGTTCCAAACAATAAAGTCTGAAATTGTTCAAGGATCACAACTTGGAGAAATACCAGGGGTTAAGAGTAATGAGTATTTGTTGTTGCTGCAGGTCGGTACAGGCTTTAATATTAGGAATACATTCAGTTGTTATGAGTATAAGGTTTATATTCTGCTTTTCTCACATGTATGCTGTCTCCTTCTGTTAAGGAAATGGAGGCTGAAGTGATCAGGGTGCTGAGAGGAGGTGGTTCTCATGAAATATTAAGTGAAGGCTTTGGTCTCAGCCTGACCCGCAAAGACCTGCAGACCCTCAGTAACCTGAACTGGCTCAATGATGAGGTGAGTACACATTATCCTCAAGGTGTGAGATCTGTGTATTCATCTGAATGTTTTATGGTCTTTTGGTTATGTATAAATCATGGCATAAATCAAAAACACATGACCATGATTATATTATGTGTGTAATAATGAAATGCAACTGAGACATTCAGTAGTCCCTGCACAGTTAATTGAAACTCCCCCTCCTTAATCTCTCAGGTGATCAACTTTTACATGAACCTGTTGGTCGAGCGCAGCAAGGACCCAAATCTGCCAACTGTCAATACATTCAACACCTTTTTCTACCCAAAGTTGCGCAGCAGTGGCTACTCTACTGTCCGCCGTTGGACCAAAAAGATGGACATCTTTGCTAAAGACATCCTGTTGGTTCCTGTCCACTTGGGGGTGCACTGGTGTCTCTCTGTAAGTTTTAATGCCATAATTGTGAAGCAGCAATGTTGGGATTTATTTATTTATTTATTTATTTACAATTTTGTATTAAATTTTGCAACTCTTCCTCTCAGGTGGTGGATTTCCGCAAAAAGGCTATCCTGTATTATGATTCTATGGGAGGAAACAATGATGAAGCATGTAGAATATTGTTGTAAGTTGCAGTACCAGACATGTTTCTTTGAAAACTAAATGTAACTTCTGCAAATTGATTCTCATGAGCCATCAAAGTACAAAGAAAGTAATTCTTCATTTTTGTTTCCTCAGTGACTACCTGCAACAGGAAAGTAAAGACAAGAAGGGCAAAGCACTGGATACCTCAGGCTGGATTCTGCACAGCAAAAAGCGCAATGTAAGTCTGGCACACTTGAAGGCGGAGAGTAATAAGTAGTCGGTTTCCTTTTAAAAATCAAAAGAAAACTCCAAGGCACTCTCTTTTTTAAACAATTTTTTTACAGCATGGTCAAGTTAGACCTTAAAAACAACCTCTGACGCATTTTGGCACAAATTCTTCATGCAGTTTTATTTTTGCCTGGAGTTTTCTTGTGATTTTATGCCTACTACATGTATCCTAATGTACCACTAAGGCTACATCCAACTGTCTGGGTTTGCCCGCTCTTGTAGACTTGGGACTGCGCTGGCGCATTCCTGGGAAGGCTGAGGTGCCGAGGGCACACAATTTATTCAGTCCTCAAGCAGACTTTCTGCTGATTTTATAGAGTTGGCGTGGGCTGCAGACTTCACCGGACTTCACTGATTTAATTACATACAATTAATGCACTAGGGACATGATGTTTTAGAATTTAATATGAATGTGGCAAGCAATTACTGTATTGAAACATCACTTGGATTATGTGGATGTAAATATGGTGATTTATAGGCTGTAGAGGTAATCAAAATGCATTTTATTACTGTAGTGTCTAGGCCTGTCTATCAGTGGCTTAGATTAGCCCTTGCAGACTGATCTTTATTATTATTTAAAAATCTGCGTTGTTCATCTGAACTATCAAATTAAGTGAAACTATACAACACATTTTGTATTACATCTATTTCATTTAACTTTTCTTTGTGACCAGGAAAGTCCAATTGCTATTAAGAATCTCTTTTTCAAGACCTGACCAAGAAAGACAGCAGCATAAATACAAGAACATAGTTGGAGACAGAAAACATTAAAAGGAGAGACAAAAAAAGAAATAAACACATTTCAAAAAATATTGCTATGTCTATTCATTATCAAGAAAATCTTCAAAGCAAAAGTGTAGCTGTCAAGTAATTCTTACTGATCAAATATCCTGTCACATTTGTAGTGATAAGACCTTTTGCTCTATATAATGTCGAATAATTTATTTATTCCTTCTTTATTCCCAGGAAATCCCACAGCAGATGAATGGTAGCGACTGTGGAATGTTCACATGCAAATATGCAGATTACATTACCAAAGATAAGCCAATCACATTCACGCAGGTAATCACAAACCACATCAACATGAACAGCAATATTTACCAGGTAATCATCATGATAGTTGCCTAACAATGTGGCCTCTTGTATTCACAGAAACACATGCCCTACTTCAGAAGACGGATGGTGTGGGAGATTGTGAACCACAAGCTGTTGTGATGTCAGCATAAGGATTTTGAACTTGTATAGTGGATTCACGATTTAAAAAAATACGCGTCGTAACGATGGCTGACCTACGTTCAACTACAGGATCCACATGTCCTGTTCTGGGAAAGACTTGCACACCAGCTCATCAGATCAGGAACCAGCTCTGCTACTCTGCATCCTCTCAGCCCTCAGCTGATTTTAGCTCATGGGATGATGCTAGAGCACCAAGCACTGCCTCCCAGTACTGTACTCCACTTTGTTGTTTTATGGTGCACCCATGGAGCATCAATACAGCAGCTGCGTACTGCGTGTTTTGTATTGCCCAGCCAGAACTGTTTTTGAAATCACACTTGTACTGACTTACAAAACCATACTCTGAGCTGCAATGATCACTTTGATGCAGACGTACAAAGTTTACATGTTTTTGTCTTACAGGGAGACGAGCACATAATGCTGCATCATTTTTTATAATGGCAGTAATGCTGCATTTTGGTGTCACTGTCAGTGTTTGATACTCTTGGTATGTGCAAAAAAATATGGTTTGACCAAGGCAATATGAATGCCCATGAAACTAAAATTTGAGTGAGAAGTATTCTTAAGATCTGTTTTGTGGCATGAGATTTTTATTTTTTTATAATTTGTTTGATTAAAATGCACAAAAGTCTTCAAATATGACATTGGCTCAGAGTATGATTTTTAATTAAAACAGTTTTGCCATTTCATTCTTACCCATTAGTCTTGATATAAGATTGTAAATTAAGGTTAAAAGTATATTTTATGTATTCAGAGGTCTTCTTTCTTTTCATTTGACAGCAACTTTTTGAGCATATTCGGTATATTTTGAACTTTGTACATACTGATAACATATAAAGCCTCTTGAAAAGTGAAATACACTTTTTCTTTACGTATTTCCTATATTTTTATCTAGATTCAAGTCTGTTTTAGAAATAAATGCTCATGTATTGTGACTGTTCTTTGTGTATTACCTCAGAATCAGCTCGGTTTGATATATAAAAAACTGCCACATTTGATAATTTGATAAACATGAGAGAACCTGGACGTGTGTCTCTGCTTATTTGTAGTGCATGATCTCTTTTCCGAGATAAAACACTCAAAGAATCTCTTGTGCAATAAGGACGCAATCCACAGTGGAAAAAATTTTATTAAAAAAATGACAAGTTCAAAACCAAACCAAGTTAAAAGTTTAATAGCTGTAGGGTTTTTTTTCTCTAGAAGACAAAGACCTGTATCATGGCACAGACAAACATTTACTGAGGAGAGGTTGTTTGATGCACAAAAAAACAAGACTGCATCATTGAACATGAGTTACAAACTGACCCAAATGTGACTTGATATATTGAATGACCTTCAGCTAAAATATCTCTAAATAGTTAGCATTCCAAAATTAGCAGCAATAGTTCATTAGACTCAGTAAGCCACTATTCAATTTTTTCTTCAATGTTTTGGACCCAAAATAGTAACTGAAAGTCGTAATAGTCCTTTGCTTCATAGATCGATGTTCAGAGTAGTTTGATATAACAAAAATCTTTTCAACATTAGCAGTGCATGAAAAACAAAATTCCAGTCAGAGTTCAAGCGCATCAAATCTGAATAGCACTTCACTATCCCTTCCAGTGAAATCTAAGGCATTTCTGTGAAGTTTAATTTTCTCCTGGAAATGAACTGTTTCATGGTTTAAAAAAGAGGAAAACAGCATCAGTTACTCAGCAAGAAAGCAAGTTAACAAACAGGGCAAGATGGGACACACAAAACATAAAAACTGCAGCTGGATGGAATGGAGAATTACATCTAACACGATCTCTATGGCGCTCATGTAAAATAAAAGTTGGGCAGACGAGTGGGCGACCCGCCTTCATTCACATAAAACATGCCTGCCATAGAGTTCCTACGTTTCCTACAGTCATATTAACTACCACATTTTGGTATGAAATAGTTCCCTTTTAATGCAGCAATCTTTCTAACAATAAATGAAACAAAGATTGAGTCAGTCGGAAAACAACCATATCTCATTGTATGCGTAATTAAAGAAAAAAGCCATGTGAGCCAGACTGAAGTCATATTGTGAGGTGATCCATTGTCATTGGATATCTGTAGTATTGCATTCATAAGGATAATAAATTAATTGCATAGATCATCAGACCTTGGGCATGTTTTCCGAACATTGGACGGAAGAGTTAAAGGATGTGGACACAGTACCAGCTGTGAACAGCCATGAGACCTACTGTAGACCTATTGTAGTCGGTTATTGCCAGTGAACCTTGTACACAAACTGAATCTACTGGCAGGATGAGGTAAGTTGAGGTTTTGAACACATATTTCTCTGACGTGTTCCCAGCTGCTTGGGGGCACAACTCTGTAACAATGCATCAGAACCTAGTGCACACAATTCACCCAAGATCAGGAGTCATGTTCACAAGGTGCCGATATTTGTGACACAGCCAGAACTGAAATGTCTGTAGAAAATATTAAAGCCTCTTTGACATCAACACTGAAACCAGAACAAGAGAAAATGCAAACATACAAACAAAAACAGTATTTTTGAAAAAAAAAGTTGAAAACATCTATTTTTCACTATTTGAAGCACACAACACACTATCAAAAATAAAATCAAAGCTTCTTTGAAAAATAGGATCAATCTTAAACGTATTAAAACTGAACTGTTTAAAAACAAAATAAGAAAACCTTTAAATAAGAAATGTAAAAGAAAAAAAAAAACAGGTGAAAAACAGAAATGCAGAAACAAGATGCAAACACACAGCAATGGCCAGTATTAAAACATCTGTACACTGGCTGTAATAATCCACCTTCATAGTGTTTTCTGAAGATATAACAGGACAGAGCCACGCTTACTGGTTGATCTCCATGTCTGTGTAATAAGAACTTTATACTCTAATAATGACATCTCATTCTTGCTTCAGAAAATACAGTTTGGGGATTTTGGTGGAGACTCAGATTAAAGGAGACCTATGATGCTTTTTCAGTTGTTTTCCTTTCCTTCAGTGTTTCATATAGGTTCTCATGCATGTAAAATAATATGAAAGCTGAAAATCTCAAGGAGGAGCTCCTCCCTCCCACAGAAAACACTGCTCCTGAAGTGCCTAAAAAAGTGTCGCCAGTAGTCCTGCTTTTTAACTGTGTGACTTTGTGACATCACACTACATCACCATGTCACATGTTTGAATAATTTACGCCTATATTCACGGTGGAAGTGAAGCTAACTGGAAGATGAAAAAGCAACAGAGCCGACCAGAGACAGAGTGAGTGGCGCTGGCTCAGCTTGAGCTGACCAATCAGAGGAGACCGTACTGGACAGTATGAGAAAACGGATGCCTTTTTGGTAAGCATTAAAGCAGATACACCTATTCTAGTAGCAACCAAAATTAAAAATATGAACCTGAAAATGAGCATGATATGTCTCCTTTAAAACAGACAACACACAGCAACACATGTATTACCGTGTTTGGTAACAATTTGGTATAACGTCCTCACTGAAATAACTGAAGCATTACTACACCGATAAAAGGAAATCAAGAGAAAGCCTTAATAAATTTAAAACTCTTATTTACAGTCAGCTCTGTGAGAGATGTGATCCCTGTTAAACAACTTTGGATTTCATCAAGTGGAGCAGCCCAAGTGAACCAATATTTAGACCTTTCTGATAATAATCTCAGGAATGCTTTGAATCTATTTAGCTCTTTCAAAGACACCTTCTCTGTGAAATCAGTGACCATCATCTCTAATTTTTTTTCCTCTTTTTAATCTTCTGATTGTCTGAAGCTCAGTCGAGATTGTTGGAACTATAAATTATTTGAGAGTCAAGTGCCAAAAAAAAAAGGTGAGGTTTTATATCTGATGAACTTGCTGCCACTTCAAGAGAAGCTTACCCAAGTCAGCACCATATTATCTGTCATCAGTTTTTTTGAATGACTTCAGTTTGTGTTTTTGAGCTTTCTGTAATTTCAAATATCTGCACCAATCAATCAAACTAGGACACACGAAGCTAGAAACACGCCAACTCAAAGAATCATGTACAAAAAGGCAGGTTCAGAGCCTGAAAGTATCAGACAAAAAAAAGTGAAGTAAAAGTAGCATATCTTACAAAAACAAAACAGAAGTCAAAAATAAAAACATGTTGAAATGTTCTTTTCCTGGTTTCATTCTAGCTCCCCGCAGAAGTATCAGAAAAGAATATGAATAACACAAACAAAACCTTTAAAACCTGTGTAGCGTGTGTGACTTTTTATCTCGACTGTTATCAAAATAGATGCTCCTCGTTCTGTTCTTCCATCTCCCATTGCCTGCCATCCATCCTCCAGCCTTACTTGCTCGGAGTAAAAGAGTTTGTTTGTAGAAAATATCTTTTTTTTTTTTCTTTTTTTTTGTCCTTTCTGACAGTAACAGTCCACGATCCTCCCCACGTGTCTGGTGCCTTACGTGCAGAGTCACTTTGTTTCAGCACCTTGGGCTCCTTCGAGAGTCACTCCGGCTCCAGAGGAAGATCTGACACGACATGAGAAGAGCAGTTAGAAATATAGCATGACAGAAAAAAATAAAAAGTCAGGATGTTTTCAGAAACACAAAACAATCACACACACACACACGCGCACACACACAGAGACACTGGCAGCGATCAAACCCACCTCTGCCACCTCTTCACTTGTTATGCTGGTAGGTGTAGGTTGTGTGTTCTGTGGGCGTCTCTATGGCAACGGTTTGTTGGACAGCACTTTCCTGAGAGGGAGGCAGCGAACATTAAACCCATGATAACGTTTTAGTGTCAAACTGTTGTAGTGAGAGATAAACAGAGGTCAGTACCTCAACTGAGATGTTGGTGGCAGGCACTTGGGTGTACTGGGGGATGTAGGTCCCCTGCATAGATGTGTTTGCAGGCATATACTGCAGGTAAATAGAGACGATACTTTCATAAGACATGACAGCTGCTGCATGGCAATGACACTGTCAAATAAAGCTGCACTAGGTGAGATTTAAGCGGGGGATTTAAGGTACGTAAACCAACAATGTCCAGACTCTCAAGCCTCTGTCATCGCATCTACATTCTTACTATAAATGCAACTGTGAAAAATAAAAGTTTATAGAGTTACTTTATACCCACAGCAACCCATGTACTGTATGTTGCCACGCTGTTTGTTTTTCTAGCTGCATACATGTTTGTTTTTCTAGCTGCATACATGCTTTCATAACTTCTCCAATAGACGACAGTGATCCAATTTTATATGGCTGCTGGTTCTGGACCGCCTGGAGACAAGTAATATCATGTTTTTCTCCCCTTTTTGCTTTCTCTGCTTGTTTTACTGACTTGTTAAGTATACAGAGAGTCTCCAGGTGATTGCACTATAAATAAACTAACTGTGTGTGACTGTAAGTTTTGATCATGGCAAGTGAATGCTGGGTCGGGGTTAGCTTGGTTTGAGACGCCCGGAGTCAAAAATGACAATGAGATCGATTCATTTCAACTATATTTTGATTTACATGAGTTACTGTGTAGATGTAACACCAGGTTATGTTTAAAATCAAGCACTTCTCAAGGAGAATATTCAAATTCAGGCGTATTTGTTAACATAACAGCCACAATTAAGTATTTTCCAAACTTAAAATGTGAAATGACACCTGTCTTTTAATTTCCTAAACTAGAAAGAGAAGCTGCAACATGGATGAACATCCCATCCAATTTTTATACTTCTGATTTCTTCAACTTGTCCAAATATACAGTAAGTCTAGTTATTTCCACCCTAATCCTTAAAAGAAGGGAATAAACAGTTCCCTTAAGTTAAGATAATTGCCCAACCCTTATGTATCTTCTTGTATAACACAACCACAGACTGCTCAGCTGTGTATTTCTATTGTATGTGAGCGAAGGGGCAAATCAAACATTCACATCGAAAGAAATCGTGTGGTTGACGTGTGTTAACAAACCAGCAAACTAAGTTTTGTGTGCCTCACATTCCGCACTGCCAACATTCAGTACTGGCAGGCGATGGTCATTCGCCTACATTCACATATAAGTTACCATACTCTTGAATGTTTCACAGACAGAAAAAAATGCGCCAAATTGCCTTGGAAAGATTTAGATTTAGCTGTTAAGTATCACTGATAGCTCAGTGCTGAATACTCTACTGACTGTGCCACTGCTGCCCATGGAGAGGTGGCTGAGCTGCTGTGTCAGGGGCCCCATCATCGAGGTCGGCTGGATGGACATGGTGTGGTCCATTCCTGGCGTCAGGACTGCTCCCTGTAACAAAAACATACAGCAGTGAAAGCATTGAGAGGCTGTCTGACAGAATGTGGCGGCAGCAGAATATTAAAAGGTCTCCACTGAGACAAAAAACAGCTTTAAAATTCAAGATACTCACTGTGGGCGGCATGATGTACGACTGGTGATGTAACCAGGATGGATTGTGTACCTGCAGGAACAAGAAAGACACAAGTATACCAGGATAAGAATACATTATATAAAAAGAATCAATCAAGGTAACGTATAGACAAGCAAATTCATGTACATTTTGCTGTATTTAAAGCAGCTAATGTGTCAAAATCATGGGATTTATATGTATATGACAGCAGGCCTGGACGTGATCAAACACCACTCTGTTAGCTCTGAGGGTCTGTAACTACCTGGTAGGTGGACACAGGTGAATGCATGTATGGGGAGAGGGAGGTCGGCCCGATTATCCGGTTGGGGGCGATGCTGTAGGGAGAGGAGTAGAACCTACAGACGAGATGCAAATTAAAAATTAATTAAAAATTAGTCACCACAAAAACATGATCCCACTCCCTCTGGGCGTACAAAGCATTTGTCAGAGTAGCAGTACTGACCCGTTCTGTAAGGCTGTGGTGGGGTCATAGGTCAGGGTCATTCCTCCCTGGAGAAACACAGGTTGTGTCATTGTGAGGAAGATCAATGTGTCTCGTATCACGAGTTTAATAAAGAAGAAGCCATGGGGCTGAGAAAATGATCATTAACTCACAGTGTCCCCGTCTCTCGCCCAGGGCCGGCCGTTCTGCAGATATTTCCCTTGGCTCTGACGCTTCTTCTGGCCTCCATCAGCAAATTTACACAACAGAGGCTCTGACGGCACTGGAAAGTGTTGTTTGGGAAAATCTGTATTATGCAACGTTGAAACAACATGTCATCCTAGAAGGCGATGAGAAAAAGAAACCTCACCTGGAACTCCAGGTGGAGTCTTGATGTATTTTCCATTGAAATGTTGGATGATGGCTTCACATTTCTCTGTTGACTCCATCCTATAAGAAAAAGTAAATGTTTATCTAAAATGAAGACTGTGTTTAATAGAGCTACAACTAATGATCTCAGTTTAGTTTGGTCTACAGCATCACTAATTCACATTTTCTGCTTTTACTTTGACATTGTCGTTGTTATGTCGTTGTTGTTGCTATACATGTGTTCTAATGATGAGTTATCTATCGTCTTTTTTATGTATTCATATTATTTTTTTGTAAGTTAACTTTGTGTTTTCTGTAACTTTGTGATATCTTAAAATTATTTAGGTGGAAGGCTTCAAATAAGTCCACTGGGTTTTTGGCCTCTCCCTGCACTGTATATTACTTGTTACCATTATTTTATTTGTGCATTTTTATTTTATTTTGCAGAACTAAAACTATAAAATACTCATCACAACTTCCTAGGACCCAAAGTGACAACTTAAAGGTGCTATTTGGAAAAAAAAGCCGATTTTTGAGTCTCATTCTCAACTCGTTTACAAATTGCACCTTTAAAATCTTTTTTTTTCTTACCAACAGTCAAAATCCCACAGACTCATTCAGATTCATTTACTATCATAAATGAAAAAAAAAATGCTGGAGGAAATATTTGACATTTTTAAACAAGAAATCAGTTGTAAAAATAGTTGCCTTTTTTTCTTCTTTGACTAACTGATAAACTGAACTTATTGTTGCAACTTGTTGCAAATGTGTAACAGTTTCAAGGTGTATTTCTCTGTGTTGGAGATGTTCTACCTCTACTGGCCACCAGAGGGCTCACTCACCATGATTAATACTAAAGAACTAAAGTTTATCTCTAACTTCAGCCTTACTCTTCCAATTTTTTTTAGTTTTCACCGTGTAACTGGATGTTTTTGGCAGTTACACCATCAGAATCCACTTTAATCTGCCGTCCTAACACATGTGACTAAACACCCAAAGCTTATACCTGGCAAAACCCACTCCTCGGCTGGTTCCGTTGGCGTCACGGAGGATGCGAGTGGAAATGGCCTGGCTGAAGGGCTTCAACATGTTCTCCAGCTCCTGCTCGTCCATTGACATTGGCAGGTTTGAGATGTAAAGATTGGTGGGGTCCTGCTCCTGTTGCTGAACGTGAGAGAAGCAGAGAGAGGATTAGAGAGTGAGAATGCAGAGCAGACAGAGAGGGCTCATCCGGAAAAAAATCAGAACAAGCCCCTTCAAAAATGAGGAGCCATACGAAAAACTGCTGGCAGGAACTGTGTGAGACGTATGATATTTGGATGGGTGGCAGGTGCAGGATATTAGACAGTCTGAGAGAAAGGGTTTGAAGCTGAAGGTGGATTTCATTCTGGCCTTGTATGAGAGAGTGAGCTGCATGAGTGAAGAGAAAGCAGATATTCAGAGATGGAGGAGATAGTATTCTGGCTTGGCTGGACTTTAGCTGAACTTCTCTCTCATTTTGCCTCACTATGACTGTCTCGTCCACTTTATTCATCCCGCTCGCTCCTTTTTGTCTTCACACTCCGTTCTCATATGTTATTACCACACTGGAAGAAGACAGGCTCACTGTGAGACTTGGCCTCTTAAGAGGATGAAAGCGCAGGATCCAGGTAATGTGATATCAAAGTGTAATTACGTTTCAAACGGCTATCCAACCACGGATGATCGAAAATGATTACGCGCTGGAGAATCACAGCAGAGACGCTATGGACGGAGACCTTTGGAAGTGATCTGGAGGACATCTGAAGCATTATGCTATCATCTTCCCACAAGGCAAACATTATCGTCCTGTTCCCCAGGTCGTGGTAATAAGATGTCGCTTGTATTCAAGCAGTTATATTCTCGTGGTAATCCCAACCTTGAATGCAGACACAGTGGCCGGCTCTGTTGGCTTGCATAAATCAGACAAATTATGCAGCTTTTCCCAAATGTGAGTTGGAATCTTTTAGAAAACAACCTGAAAGAAACTCTTCATTCTATGCTTTTAAAGTATTCTGTCAGCTTTTTTTCCTCTATTCTCTTCCTCCTACTCAAACAAATTCAATTTGACCAACAGCATCTTGTAAGATAACCAATCTGTATCACCCTCTAACCATTATGCATATTCATTATCTCAGAGTGCAGATGTGATTAAAAACCTGTAAATGCGGTGTGAATTAATTTCCATCCTATGAATAATACATGTGTAATCGCAGCGACCTGCGCTGCTGAAGGTGATTTCTCCTCCCCCCCCCCTCATCCTCCTTCACAGCAGCAGCGAACTAGCGACGAGGCTTGAACCCATGAGAGCGAGCAGAGGGGGACCTGCTGTGGGTTTCAACCGCGAATGAGTCAGACTGAGTCATAGAGGAATATGACGCCAACATAAGCCCTGTTGTAAACCCGGAGTGAAGGGGAATCAAGTTATTTTGTGAGCAAGGAGCCGTATGAATGTCAGTGATCCAGCTTAACGAGAGATCAGCTTTCCCAGGGTGTCGGTGGTGTGCGTGTGCGTGCTCGTGAGTGTGTGTCATAATCCGGTTGAGGCAAGGCTGGTGAAGTGCATGTGTGATTTGTCAAGTGGTGTGTGTGTGTGTGTGTGTGTGTGTGTGTGTGTGTGTGTGTGTGTGTGTGACAGGGCGGGTGGCTGGGCACAGGGCCCTGCTGACTGGGGAGCTGCTCAGACACTGAGTCAGATGCCACCAGGGAGAACAGGCAGGTCCTTTGTGCAGGGAGCTCTGAGAGCAGGCCCGGGACACACTCCCTCAACACTGTCACCACACTCACACACACCATGTACACGTGTATACACATGTACCTGTGCGCTTCCGTGCACTCTTGTTTGTGAGCACACATATTCTACAGTGCATTAATACCCATAAATACGCTGGTTTAATCATTCACCCATACGCGCATCCAAACACACACAAACTGAGGCTTAATTGGCTTATAGTCCTGAACCATGGCTCATACGAGAACAAAAAAACGTGGGAAGGAAGCATGCTGGAGAAAGAGTCTGAGACAGCGTTCAAAATGAAAGTCACAAGAAGCAGGTCAGGCCGAGGAACAACCTTCCTGCTGCAAGGTTAATAATTCACCATTTAATTTGTAATTAATAATTCATCATTGAACTCTTTGCTGAGTCACTGTCAAAATGTTGCAGACCATGTTCATTCCAGTGAATTCACTGTAATGCCCTCAGGCCAATGTAATGTCGTAATGTGCCCTTTAGGAGAACAAACCGCCGCTCCAAGTCCTTCATTCCTTCTGCTATCAGGCTACTAAATGCAGACAGTAGTCAGTTTAAATGACTCATCCATCCTTTCAACTTCATTATTCATATGAGCTGTTAAAAAAATGTTTTATTTTCTTTACTGCTGCTTGTTGTTTCCTTGTATTAACACATGTATGTTGAACTGTTGCCTCTGAAATATAGCTGCCCTGTCTGTGAGTTTTGGATTGTGCGTATGAACTGGGTAAGCTGCAAATGAATTGCCCGTCTTGGTATCAATAAAGTTCTCTGAATTTGAATGCGAGAATCTAACTCTGACCAAGGGACCACTTTATAATAACCATCGTTAATAAATGTTAAATTTATAGTAAATTAAACTTTAGTTAAAGCAGCATTATCAAGAAATTAGCATTTTCTGCAATTTGGCGCCCCCCACAGTTTCTGAGTGCAACACCACTCTCATAAATACAAATCGCACATCTGTAACAATTTGTCAGATGTAATTTAGGTGCTACTACAAACAAAACTCATTACATTACTCTTACCTTGGCCATCTGAGCCTGCACTCCACCCGCCTTCAGCGCCGTCACCGCTTTCTGAGCAGATGCCGGACTGTCAAAGTCGACAAAGCCATAGCCTGCAGGGACCGACACATATAGCAAGACATACAAGTCATGACAATGAGGTGTGCATAGCACAGGACTGTATGAACACAGGCCTGTAACCTGAACACACGAGGCCTGTAGAGTTGTAGTGTTGGAACCTGAAGAGACAGGCAGCTGTGTTTGTCTTTGCTTCTACATGGTGGACAAATGTAGATTATCATTATCATTATTGACTGAGACCACGTTTGCAAGGTATACCAGCTAAAATAGTGCTGCAACAATAAGTCGATTAATCCATTAGACAATTTCCATCATCCAACTATTATGCTAATGAAAAAAATCCTGTGATTCATATCCAAGTTTTAAAAAACTTCTCTCATCTAAGCTCCTGTTAAAATTTAACACCAGTTCCCACACTGACATACTTTTCTCTCTGTGAGCTGCTCAACAGTTACTTTAAACCAGCTGACTCCTTCACACCTCACCTTTGCACTTGTTGGTAGTCTTGTCCAGGATGGCCTTGGTGGATACGATTTTCCCATACCTAAAAAAAACAGCGAGAGGTTACACTCAAGGATCGTCCTTGCCCTGTGTACTGAAAATAATGACTTGTTTACATTCAATATTAGCATTGCAACATTGCTGATGCAGTGTGGATTCTCTCCAAAAAACTTAACACACGCTGAGAGATTGTGCGCCGTGATGACTGAATTATAATTAACCTGAAAGATGCAGTGTTTTTACGATGAATATAATTACACCATCTGAAAATAAATGATGTGCGTAGGGGACATTTTCAGGGAGGTGGGGGGCACGTAATTAAATGTAGTGAGAGTAATGTCCCGTGGGTTTCTGCATACTGGAGAGAAGTATAGATTAATCTTATTTATTCCATCCCACACACAGATGTCAATAGGGATCCTAACTCAAGGGGGAATCAAACATGACGTGACAAAATGCTAAAAATAAATGTCTTCGCTGCATTTCCAGATTGTTTCACAATGTTCTATCAATACAAAAATCCTGCATTATCCAGCCGGCTGGCCAGCTATAGATAATGCAGATGCAAACGATAGCGCCTGGCTCGGGCAAATGCTTCTGTGAGGGTGAGTGTCTATCGGTTCCCATCTCTCCAGGCATGTGCATGCAGTGTAATCTGATATGCCTCTCCTTGGCTGTCCTGTCCAACGCTGGCTCCCAGCCATTCTCTCATTCTACTAACCAGCTTCTCTCTAGGCAGTGACCCTCTGGCACGACCCGCCACTGGGTCTTAGTGCCCCTCTCATAAAGCAATCCAGCTCTTTACCCAGCGTCACAGAGAGAGAGAGAGAGAGAGAGAGAGAGAGAGAGAGAGAGAGCCTTTCAAAATATACTCTGTTAATAAGGATAAGCGATGACCTGCCTAAATTTTAATCTGACAGTTAATCTGTTGGATTACTCCAAATCGTAAATTAAATTGTTTGCTTTAAATTAATTTAGGATTATTTTCCGGTTCAGAAAAAAAGAAAATCTGCAAATCTTTATTCCGTCGCAAGGGTGGCTTAAAGTCGAACATGAACATGTTTAAGCTTTAATAGGAATATCCATCTATTCTAAATTATCGATTTAGACGCTCCAACAGTAGATTACACTTCTACATGTTGGAAATATACATACTGAAGAACAGATACACTGTATATTCAGATTTTACTTGAATTATTTTTCTGAATACAGAGCAGTACAACAAGACTAAACTGTCACTGGTTTGATCCTAAAATAATGTTTATAATATAGAACCGGCTTTCTCTTTCTGCCTGATAATGAAAAATCTGAAAACATGAATTCAATAGATTTTCATTCATTCCATTCTTAATTCTCACATGGAGGGATATCATTAAAAACATATAGATACTGGTACCGATACTGAAACCCTGACTCTGATACCGGTGCCTGAACTGTTCTTTTTTCGACACCAATTTTATGAAATACATTTAAACAAAAGATTACATTGCACATACATGTGATGAGCCCTGCCTCTGAGCATAAGCTTGTGTTTTTCCTGCGTTCCTCCAGACAGCCAATCACCAGCATGATTAGATCCTGGCCAGCAAGCATGCTGCATGCCTATTGGCTCACTAACGCTGATGAGATTAACTCCTTAGGTATTGTAATTTGGTATCAAACGATGAGACATTTTTCTATACCCGGTAATATCGAGGAAATTTGGTCGGTGCCATTAAAGTACTGAAGTTTGATACCCGGCCCTGCTCACATGTGTTTATACCATACATAAAAACTTTGTGAGACAGAGCCCGACCAATGCTGGATTTTTGGGGCCGACAGCGATATTAGGGAGTAATAAAATGATTTATATGTACACAGAATTTGTGCATATAGACACATTTTTGCAGTGATCCATCAAATGTGGTCATCAGACAGTCTTGCTGAAGTTGTACATAAAAGACAGGATGTTTTACACTTTACCATCTAAAATGGTACACTGAAACTGGAATTTAATATTTATGAACTACCCCAAGCATCTTTTTTTGCATTACTTTCTGTAAAAAAGGAAAGTTTTCATATCAGATAAACATATACGGCAATACTGATATGTCTGCAATAACATCAGCTGACCAATATATTCCTGGGGCTCTATGAAATATATTAATAAACCTCCTTTTTATGACACGATCAAGGTATCACCCTGAAGGTCTGTTGTATAATGCATTTGGCCTCCTATACAACATTACAATTTCATGGTGCATTTCTGATTCTAAGCCGTAACATGCCACCAGCTGGACTGGATGCATATGCCAACACTGTCTCCCTATATTTTCATATGCATTATTACTGTGGGTGCACAGCGATCCCACCAGTCTACGACTTCACATCATGACTAACACTTAAGCCGTGAGCTGTGCTCGCTGCACTCCCCTGCTTACACAGTTGAGATACCCGTTCACTTAATTGCGCTCAGGAACTCGGACTACATGATGCAGAGAGAAAAGAGGGGCTCGAGACTCAGCCATGTGTGAGAGAGCACAGCATAGTCCGACCCGATGTCCATCCATGGTCAACCACCAGAGACGGACCGGGGCGAGAGTGGCAGCGAGGCACCCAGAGAGGCAACTGCAGGGGCCAGAGATGGAGAACCAACCCCCATCCCCTCTCTGCTCTCATCCCTCACTCCCAACGCCGCTCATTTCCGAGCACGCATACAACAACTCTACAGCGTGGGGGAGGGGAGCTGCGTCCTGCGTGTTGCATCCTGATACTAAGCACATATTTACTGTTCAAACTTGAGTTTAACAAGTCAAAATTCCCCCCATGACTTGTCTTTGCTACTGTTTTACGTCCTCAATGACAAGCATTTCCCCCATTAACTATTATTGGATACAGTATCCTCTCTCAGTCCGGCTTAAATGAGAATTACATCGGCCTTAATGTGCTCCGCTAAAAGGCAAATTTCATGCAGTGATTTTATCTGCTCTGTAAAAGCAGAAATATGAGAACTACCCCCACAGAACACCACCTGACACACAAACCCTAAACTCCATTCACTCCTCCCCCTCTGATTCTCTCCATCCAACCCCTCTCCCCCCACTCATGCCATTGCCCTTGTTTGTCTTTCCCTTTCCCCTGGGCTCGCCATTTCCTGTAGGGTTGGGCAGCCTCATGTGAGCCATATCTTCCAGACAGCTGTAAAATAGCAGGCCTCTCCCTCCCTCCCTCTCTCTCTCTCTCCCTTATTCAATCTCTCCAGCCCCCTTTCCCTCCTTTTCTCTCGTTCCTCTCCTCTGCTCTTCTGGTCCTCATCACCAGGCTCCAGAATTCAATTAAGTGAACCCAGATCATTCATCTCAGCCCTGCTTGTTTTGATGTCTTCCACTGAAGACCTACCAAACATATCAGATGGATTGGATGATGCTGTCGTTTGATGTCTGACGACACGCTGCCCACAACCGAGGTTTCAAAGACTCACACTCACACTGATGAGCAACACAGTGTGGTATTTATAGTGCAGAAGATGACTTTGAATTAGAAGAGCAGAGTCTCATTGTCATCAAACTGCTTGGTGATAACCTACAAGACTGAAGCGCAGTGGAGCAATAACTCATGCAGGCTGAAAGTTGTGGAGGGACACATACAGAAAGAATTAGCGTGAGGGAGAGAGACTAAACATTCTGTACCTAGTTGTTGGAAAGTCTGTGCTAAGCTGTGCCAAACTGAAAGGTCTTAGTTTGCTGCCCAAATGATTGTTGGTTTTTCCACAAGGCCACTAAATGATGGGCCTTGAAAAAGTCTGGAAGGAAATGTGGCTCTCTTCTTCGATGCAGAAATACCTGCTAAGGTAAGTGTGAGGAAGCTGTGCAAGTATGTAGTCCTGCAATCTTTGATTGTTGATTTAATTCAGACAGACAGCCATCGCCCATGTATCCATGCACACATCGCTCGTTTCTGTCTTAATCTACTCTGCAACTGCAACATGTTTCATGGGCACAGCGGGCAGCCAGAGAGAGATTTACTGGGTGTACACGTGGAGGTTACAGCAACTGTTTTTTTGGGTGACTTACGGCTGACAGAGCTTGACCAGATCCTGGTCTGTGGTCCCTGGGTGGAGGCCACGGATGTACAGGTTGGTTTTGCTCAGCTGGTCTGCCCCACTGTTGCTGCTGCTGCCATTGCTGATGGAATTGGTGGTGGAGTTGCTATTGTTGTTGTGGTTGGGGCTTGGAGGAGCCATCTGATGGTTGGAGGGGGACACATACGTCTGCTGCAGAAGAAAATAGAGGGCGGAGTCAGATTTGAGATGATGCAGTCATTCACAGAGCAGAAGCTTCTGAAGGTGCATGATATGAACTGTAATATAACAATACCAGCTTCTTAACGGTCTACTAACTGACCTGCTCAAACGAAAATGAACAACAGCGGCTGGTTAAATGGTGCTGAAGTTATCCAGATAAGACCACAGAGTCAGAGCAAAGATATCAGTAGCAACTTTGCTGCTTCATCTGATTTGACAGGTCAGTTGAGATGATCATTTAAAAAAATGAATATCATGAAAAAAATACAAAAACATTTTCTTTTCAATAAGTGAAACAATGCAAAACATTAATCTTGTGACATCTGTGTTTGCCAAGAGAAATATGAGAAAGAACAATGTGTGAGATTGCAAAATGTACCATGAAGCAGAATGTGCACATGTTCACATTAAAAGGTCATAACACAGAGAGGATCTGTGCATATGTAGCTCATGTACTGCAGGCTCTGAGCGTGCCCTAGTTTAGCAGTGATGGGGATCATAAAAACCACTCAATACAAGGTACCTGAAATATTAAATGTTAAAATAAATCAAACTCCTCTACTAGCAGCCAGTAGCAAAACAGTACAGCCTGTTTGGGTGGTAGATAAGTGAATGGTGGTCCCACAAGTTGATGTTCACTGTCAGTCTGTGCAAAAAAATGGAGGAAGGCCGCATGGCAACATTAGTATGAGTATGATCCAGTCTTTAAACTTTAAGTCTCAAAAGTCATTCATTAAAACAATGATACATCCTGTCTTCATGTCATAAGGGACTCCAATGCAGATGGGCTGGGACATGACAGGCGATACACTAATTATCATGGAGCTCCATTATAGATTGTCTACTAAACACATCGATTGTTGGTTTTACTGTAAAATGTTGAGACCTTACCTTGGTATTACATTTTTAAGTGTGCCATTCAAACTGACCTACTACTTTTGGCAGACAGGCAAACTGTAAAAATGTATAGTATACTCAGGAGACATGCTTTGCCTATCCTGTGATGGCAAGTGAGACCATTTATATTTAAAATGTACTGTGCAAAAAACAAAGCGTATATCATGAAACCTGGCTGGAATTAAAGTGGCTGAGCTCCACACTGCTGCAAGACAAGCCTTTATGTTGTGGGCTGAAGCTGGAAGTGTTTATGTGCACTGTTTTCATTGGGCGTATTTGAAATAGTTCCAATCAAAACTGTTCACACAGGGAGATCTGTGGATTATCCAAAGTAACGAGGATATTGTTCCTGGAAAGAACAAATTAAATATTTCAGTCTTTAGTTTGAGCAGCGAAAAACAAATTCCACCCACTACTATTGTCTTGGGAGAAATCTAAAAACCTAAACCATCTGAATGGCTAGATACCAGTGAATGTTTTGTTTTGTTAGATTAAGATAAATGGACCTGTTGAGTGAAGATACTCTTAAACTACGACACATCTCCGCCACAATCGAAGCATGAAAACATCATTACGCAGAGACTTCACTCAACTCAGTGCATGCATGCACATTATTGTTGTGCCATGATATGATCATCAGCTTAAATAAGGCAGTGATGATAAAGAATTAAATGCATACATATGATGAAAATCTTTTATGGACCATGATCCGGGATGAACTAAATCAAATTGGTATTGAAGTGTCAGCTGGTGTTGCCTTCTTCTCAGTGCTGGTGGAGGAGGAACTGTTTGATTAGTTAGGGTCAGCAGGCCCGGCCCCGGAGAACAATGGGATGGCTTGTTGGACACCACAAGGTCGGCACTGGAGCACCAGCTTATTAACAGAGAGGGAGTTGTCAAAAGACTGCTGGAATCATGCTAATTGTGGCTTCTCTATTTCTCCCTGCTGTGTGAATCTAACCAGCTATAGTACAAGAATAATTCAGATTCCAGGCACACGAAACTATGAGGGAACGTCACATATGAGAACATTAAAACAAAGATTTGGATGTTTAAAGCTAAAATGTAAATGTGTGTTTCATACCCACAGTCACAATGCTTGTAGTCTAATGTCTGCAAATGTTAGGAAAAAAATATTCTGAGATTAACATGGCTGATGTGATAGGTGAAAGATCTCAAAATTTGGGAGAAGGAAAGAGCTCAAAAATGCCTGGTTGGGAAGAAAGAAATATCAACCAATCATGTGAGCTCTAACAAACCACAACCAATCAACTGCCACAATTGCCATCACTAAGAGCGTTCTTATTGGCCACACGTCACGCCAGTCGATACAGAAGTTCAACAATGCCCAAAACAGTTAACCGGACGTGCCTGAATCAGTAAAAAAACAGGATAAAATTGCATTAGATTAGATGTATATGTATGTGTAATTTTGGAATTTGTCATACAATATAAGCTCACAATAAGTGAGATGAAGCTTACATAACATTACAGTCGAACATTCTTGGATCAGATTAAACTAAGAAAGCTTAAAGCCCCTCTCAGACATTAAATCTATAAAATACTTAGTAAGATTTCATCCTATGGTTGGAGGAAGCTAACTTGAGTGATATGTTGTACTACAAACTGAGTAACGTTAGGAAAAGTCTTTAAAATCATACTTTTGGTTTGTGAAAGCTTTATACTGTCTTCATACAAGTCATCTCACTGTGATCCCTTTTCATAGACCAGATTCATATCAGAATAGATCTATAGCCAGCTGATGTAGCCTGCTTTAAGCTAACTAGCTTCAGGCAGGATAAATAACACAACTGACATACAATTAAAGATGCATGTCTGAGCCTCATACATTAATGTACGATGATTTATGTGTGAAACATGGTTGCAATATTCTCTAATAAAAAGCCATCTTTACATGACTGCTAAACCCTGAGTACGTGAAAAATGGTTCCACTGATATATCTTACTTATAACCTATCCTTATCCTTAAAGACACAACCGACATGAGTAGCAACACCATTCTCTTGATTCTGTTGGGAGCTTTGTGGTATCCACCCTCTCCAGCTGCCTTGTGTTTTGCAAACAGTCTCCTAAGAAATCCGCCTTCATAAACTTACTCCAGGTCCTTTTAGTCAAGCTGAGAAAATCTAAGTGACTCACAGTGCCCATTCATCTTGGCCCCCTTCTTTAATCTCCCTCTCTTCTTTAGCATCAATAGTACGCCGTTTGTTTTTCCACAATCACAGCCTCTTCCTGTGCTCTCCCTCGGCCTTCACTGTAGGCGGCCCGCACACACTATCAGGAGGGATGCACCTGCACAGGCCTGGGGAGATACGATCTGACGGGAGACCGAGTCCAGGCCTGAGCCTAGCTAGTGAGGCCTGTCTAATTGGGATCTGAGCTTGTTAGCGGAAAGTGCTAATCCCTCTCATGTGCTCACAAGTCAGAAGGTAGTGTCTCATTAAGACCGCTCTGCTAGGCTCCTTCTGAGAAAAGGGATGGCAGTGAATCAGATCCACACCTACTCCCCCATCTGCCCCAGTGCCCAGCACCGGCTCCAGGTGTTTTGCCACCCATGTAAGGTAATGCCTGATGTGCCGGTGCAAACACAAGAAAATGTGCATCAAGAAGAACACAAATGCCGTTAAAAAGGGAAGGTCAGAAAGCATGCCAATGTCTTAAATGTGCAAGATTGTGAATCACAGTTCATGAATCATTAAATCAGCATGCAAGGTTGCATATCCTCTTAGTCTGTGCCCAAAACTTGACCTCCTGGCATGTTACTGATTTCCTTCCTACTTGTTACTCTTCAGTCCACATCCGCCCACATATGTTCTCGCACCGTCCCTTACATGAATCCCAGTGTCATCTTCTTCGCATTCTTTACATTCCTCTGCAATACACACATGTTTGTGCTCCTCTCCTTGAAGTGGACAGGGGTCGCGGGGGACATGTTTTTGGTTTGAGATTGGAGTTCAAGCTGTCATCGTTAAATTGAACCGCATTCCTGGAGGCATTCTGTGGGAACGGGCCTTCTCTACAAGACAAGATCAACCCCCATAAAAAGGAAGTTCTCCTATGCACATACAACATCTATAAATTTAAAATTGATGTACAAAAAGCGGATATAAAAGCAAGAGGCATCTATTTTTACATTGTACAACAACAGAATAATCCTGTCCATGAACAATTGATGCTCGTTGCTTTCATCCACTCTACTGTCTGCGCAGAGAAGTTGTCAAGCTTTGGCGTATGGTCTGCGCGTCACCATTATGATCACAGAGTATGCAGTAACTGATGTGGAACGATAAACCAGCCACTTGCCTTATTATTAAATATTATATAACTACAGTAAGTGGCTGACAGCATGGTGCAGAGGAAGGGAGTGTGCTCCGGGCAGCAGCTGAAGACTGATGAGGTGATTACAGTTGGAGGGAGCAGAGGTGAAGCCTACAGGGAGTGCAGGTGACTCTCCGAGAGAGAACACTGAGTGCCAAGTGAGGCAGGATGTGTGCCTGCAACTCCACAGTAATAGCAAAGACATGAGCCTGATTGTGTGATGCCTGAGTGCCACATCTGTCTGGCAACACAAGCTTTTTGTGCAACCGATGCTGAGGATGTTGGAACAATCTTCCAAAGTCTTAAGCAATATGGTTACCGGCAAAATCCTTGAAAACTATTCATGTTTTTTTTATTTTTTTTTTAAAAAAAGGGTCAAACATGTCAATTATTTGAATTACCATCCTACCATACAGCTGCATTTAAATAATCAAGTCTAGATCATAATCTCTATCTTGTTAAAATAGTTATTATTCATGCTCTGCATCAAGTACATGTTTAAGAATAAATTACATATTATAAGTACCTTGAATGAGAGAGAATGAAAGAGTCCTACCTGCTTGGGTAAAGAAACTTTGAAAGGCACCGTGGAAAAAATCATAGTGTTACAGACGCGATCTCTTTATATTATATCTCTGCAGCTGCAGGCACAAAAAGGAAGCAAGAAAGACAGTGCAAGGTGGGAAGAGCCCAATAAAGAAAACTGATGAAAATCCTTGGTGTCCCGTGGCTAAAGGGTTAGATTCTCCTTTATCTCCTTCTCCTGACTCAGTCCAGTTTCATAAAAAAAACAGAAAGTCTGTTTTCAACAGGTACCAAGCACCCTGAACAGAGCAGAAAAGTCAATTCCTTAAGAGAAGGGATTCATCAGTTAAGAGGAATGTTCAGGCGCTCCTCTCCATGTGAACTGAACCACTGACAGACAAGAAATCAAGGTATGTGAAACACACAGGGCAGAAAGAAGAAAGAAAGGGGGGGAGTTAATCGAAAGCAGAGGAAAGGGGGGGATCTCTTAATCCTTTTCTTTTCTCCGCCCTTTTTCCCGTAGTAAAAGACACAGACCAGGGGTTACCACTTGACGCTGGGTTTACAAGTCTTCCCTCTGTGTGACTTTGGCGCACTAACAATGCCAAATGTGCATAAAAGAAAGAAAAAAAAACTGTGCGCATGTCTTCTTTCAAGGAAAAAAAGGGTTTGAGTTTGCAGAGACCCCTCTTGAAATGAACACATTGTCTGAATCCAGGATTCCAGGAATTCCAGGTCATTAATCTGAGCAATCTGAATTCCTGCCAGCCGTGAGGCAGGGAAGGGAATAACGCAGGGACGGAGGGAGGTATTTGATTTCAGCTTTGTTCGGGCGTTATTCAAGAAAATGATGAGAGTCAGGCGTCAACAGACTTCATAAGCCATTCCAGCCACACAATCAGCACTCGATATGCTCCAGATTTAGACAGCTTATTCCAATCCCATGATTCCTACATGTCCCAGAATGTAAAACATAAAAGATCTATATGGTCTGTTCCGAAAGAAGTGGCTGGAAATAGATAACAATGTCACCCCCATGAATTATTCACAGGAGCAAGACAGGCTAATCAATATTAGAATTCCAGCTCTGCTGTCAACTGACTTCCACACACAGCCACACACACTACATTCACATTAGACTTATGACACGAGCTCTGTAACTTTCCTCTTATTCATAGTGCCATGCGAGCCCCTCTCAGTCATCATTAGCAGGACTGAAGGGGTGGGGCATATCTGTACGCGTAAAAGAGGAAAAAAAAACTTTACAAACTTGCGGTTAATTCAATGAAAACATTACCTAAGCGATGGAGCGGTTAATTCAACCCACACCAAATTCATATAAAAGTGGAACATAACGAGCCTTTTTAGCCTTGCGGAGCATCCACAGCACGTTTGAAAGCTGTGTGTGTGTGTGCGTGTGTGTGTGTGTGTGTGTGCGTGTGTGTGTGTGTGTGTAGGCTGGGTATAGGAAGAGAACAGCGACCGTGTCGGGGGGTGGAGGGGGGGCGAGAGCAAACAGTAGTAGTAATGTACAGGCAACAATGTAACGGGCCCCGGTGTTAGTTTGTTACAGTGTCACGGCAACGACAACACGGAGGAGGAGGAGGAGGGGGGGAGAAAAGCCGATAAATGTTGCAAAGAAGCAAGTGCGAGAGTTTAAAAACGTCGCCCGGGATCCACTTTTCAAGGACACTGCAGCTTAAACAGCCCGAGCAGCTTTCAACTGGAGAGGCAGAGCTCGAACAAACACCGCATCGAGATATAAAGAGAAGAGGGGACGCGCAAAGTGGGGGGGGGTCCCGCGGCGTCGGTACTCACCCTCTTGGTGTTTTTGCCGGTGTATCCGTTGTATGGGTTGATTCCTGTCCTTGGCGGCGCAGAGAGCAGCATTTTTCCACGGCGCTGTGTCCGGAGGAGCGGAGAGAGAGAGAGAGAGAGAGAGAGAGAGTGAGCGGAGAGCCGAGGCAGTCAGCTGACGTCAGCCAGGGAAACTGAGCCAGGAGCAGCGGTGCTGATTGGAGTCGCTCTCCCCTTCCCAGCGCTGTGGTGTGATGTGCCCCGCGCTCCACACTTGGCTGTACGCTCATATAAGTGTGATATCTGACTTTATCTCATCGGGGTTTTTTTTTTTTTTATCGACCACAATCCTCCTCTTCAGCCATTACGTGATCGAATTTTACACGGGGGGATGAATACGATATTTTATTTTGCTGCAAGGAGTATAAATTCCACTCTTTCAGTGCCAAGTCTTCTTGGTAACCCTGAGGGGTTTAGGATTTGGTGGAGAAATGCAGGAATGGCAGATTCCATCGTGTTTACCAGAGTCGGGCGTGAAAATTGAATTTTTCACACCTGACTTTAATTTTCATTTAGAGATTGGCCCCTGGATGCTTCCCTCTGAGGCAGTCAATCTTTTCAGCAGCTGGGTTTAGTGTCAGGCTAAATGAGATTCAGGTCAAGGGGTAATAATGCATCAGATTATCTATACTGTTTTATAAGCAGGAAGTAGACGTCGCTCACCGTGGCCTGGAATAACTTTTACTCCTACAAACAGGTTTTAAATGATAAAATTAGGTTTCGTCCTGATGTGGCATGTTAGTGCAGAGGTAGAAACATGTCCCCAAGCTAACTGTAGTTAAAGGCAAGTTCTGTCTTAAGTAATGAATCAATAGATAGCTACAATATCTGAAAAACTGTGTTGATAGTAAATTCAATATGACTACTTGCATTAGGTAAGTTCGTGGTCATGTCTTCAGTATATATGATGCCATCATTGTCAATTGTGGGCCAAGTTAAAGGTCCAGTGTGTAGGATTTAGGGGCAGAAATGGAATAACATTACATTTACATTTAGGGCATTTAACAGCAGTTTTGTCCAAAGAGACTCACAGTAATTCATACATACATACACGGATGGCAGTGGCTGCCATGCGAGGTGCTGACCAGCTCATCAGGAGGAGGTCGGACACTTTGACATGCAGACCAGGGGAATTGAACCAGCAACGGGTCATCTTCTTTGGGGTCCGCAGTGTTGCACCATCATGTTTCAACAGTAGTCCCGAACAGTCAAACCAAGTGCAGACTCTAGAGAGGGCCTTTAGTGTATGTGCGTTTTTAGCAGCTGCCACAAGGGATGGCGACGTGAGGGGTGTTCGGTCACACTGGACCTTTAATACTTATAGCATCAACATTGTGTTTTAAAGTTAGAGCTAAGCAACAAACAAGTAAATCTGATTACCTGGTTGCAACCAGCACTGACATTCTCTTCCATTTGGTCAAATGAAGCAGATGTAGCTCCTGAGGGTAGAAAAGCTTTGAAACAGCATTTAGACCATCATGGCACACTGAACAAATGACATTTTCCATTGTTAGCAACTCTTTACGGCTGGCTAACCACTGAGTAACAGGGACGCTCTGTGAGATCAAAAAAACTGCCTTTTAAAAAAGAAAGAAAATAAAGAAAACATCATTGGAAAATAAAACACAGCAACAAAAAAATTGCAAAGAGGTTTACATTTCTACACATGCACTGCCATTGGTTCCCAAACCATGTGCCATGGCACACTGGTGGGCTGTGAGGCAACTGCCGGTGTGCCGTGGGATTTTGTCACAACTATAGATTATTATTGCAATATACACATCAAGTAATGAATGAGTCTTTAATTTACTACAACTATCCTTTGTACACATTCATTTCCTAAAACAGAGGCAAGCTCTTTACCCTTAAAAAAACATTTAGAAACCAAAAGGGAACCGAAAGGAAACATGTACAGAGTGACTGATAAGAAGTGTTAAAGAGACTTTTTTGCATGATTATAGATACACATGTGCCTTGAGATTTTGGCGGGCCATTTGGTCTGCCTTGGGCACAAAAAAAACCCAAAACCTGCTACTTTCTGTGTGGCTGTGATCACAGTGGAGTCTCAGCATATCAGAGCGGCTGTGTAATTTGAATATATCCTGTTTTTCCGTGCTTCTTTATATTACACTATTTTGGGGGTAAACTAGTAGTACACCAGATACATTTGCTGATGTCATTGTATTTCCAATGAAAACATGAAAATAATTATTTCCCGAAAATACATCTGCCATTAGTTATAGTATTTAATTTAGCAGTGACACAGGATTTTAACATACACACACCTAACCATGACTTTACTTCTATAATAATAATGACAGCACCGGATGCTGGAACTGCGCGTCAACTAATCTGCATGTTTTTTATAGTTTTGGATCTCACCCAAATGTATATCTAGCTCTTGATGTATAAGATAACTGTCTGAGTCGGAACACACTTTGCATCTCTCTGACTTTGCATCAGTTGTCACGCTTTTGGACGCCTCTCATCACATGAATAAAAAAAGTGTTTGTATCAACAGAAGTTGCTTGGCAACTAAATCCCCTGACCCTTTTGCCTTATCTTGCATACCCTGACTGATTAGCCCTCAAGTGTGTAGAAAACATATGCAGTTGTTCACTCAGCCATACAATGTGTTTTTTTTTATAGCCGTGGCATTTGCATAACGCAACTACAGATGCAAAGATTTGCAGCACAGGAAGACAGAGGACAGGCCTATATTCTTATGCTGATCTAGATGCGCAAGGGATTTCATCCTGGTTTCATCATGAGTCTAGTCAGACAGACGAGAGAGGCTCAGATGAATTCATAATCTCTATTTCTCTGTCTCCCACACACACGCACATTCGCAAAGTGTTCCACTTGATACATTGGTTTTAATTTGCATAAAAATAACATTATTCTTGGTTGCCATCATTCTCTCCGGCCAGATATTGACGCTTTTTCTTCTTTCGACTGGACCGCTGTGGGACTGCAATTAGGTCACCCAGGGTTGCTCACTCCCCCTGTTTCAATCTATGCAGTGCTTTGATATGTGTATGCAAGTGTTCAGCCAGATGGGCTGTGAGTCCCACACAACTCAAGGACAGTTTGGGGAGTGACTCAGTCAGCAGAGTGCCCGAGCCAGCCAGCACACTCTGTGAATTCACCATTAACGGGAATCGTAGGGCCTGTTGGGAGCTGTGGAATTTGGATAGGGTTTCCTCCACTAACAGATAGGGGGAGAAAAAAATCTGATTTAATTGTAACTTCATACTACAATACTACATATTTAGTTGATTAAGCAGTTTAATCTAGAATTAACTAGCACTGAAGTGTGTTTCCTGGTAGAGCGATCAAAATATTACACAAAATAACACCTGCATTATCTGCAAATCTCAGAGTCGTGTGAAAATGTCATGCTGAACTTTGGGTTGGACCGGGGCTCCTTGCTGGTGGGTTGTGTGGGGGAGGGTTGCAGATGGGGGAGAAGGGAGTGGGAATGAGGGTTAGGAGAACACAGGCTGCTGGTGCATGCTCGGCATTCCTCAGGTGTTGTCAGCATAGCTTGCTCAGTAATTACCTCTCTGTGAAAACATGCACAAAGCCACACTTTACTAGCAAGCTGAAAGGCAGCAACTAGAGGGGAGCTGTTAGGGAGATGTCAGAGACAGATGGGGCTACGTCCAGATTTACATTTAGGCCTATTATGAGCTGCGGTGGTTATTTTTCAGAGGAATGAGTGAGTAAAATTTGTTGAGGAATTGCAGACACGGCGTACTTCATGCACGCAGAGCAGCTACAGAGGCAGAGCCCGGCCGTGCAAGAGTCGGGCAGCTTGATTTATGCAGCAATCCATCTTCTCTCAAGGATATGGGCAGGTTGGGTAATGATTGTGGCCAAGCAGACCTTGGCACGTGGATATAGTGGTGTGATACAGATGTACACTCGCAAAGATGGCGGTCGGCCTTCACACGCAGACATTTTTATGAACTTTGCATACAGGGCGTGGATTCCTGTGATCCTCCCTCTGCATGCTGCTTTTCATTGTTCCTCTCAGATGTCATCGCTTTCATCACTGACACCAGCGTCACAGAAGAAGCAGGTTCTCTTCGTCTGGGAACTCTTCTCCCCCACCCCCCCCCCCTTTGCCCCGCTCTGTCTCCTTGGCTGGCTCGCTAAAAGCTGAGGGATTGTGTGCAGATGTGCCTGGAGAGAGGCCAGCCCCCTCTGCCCTGGGAGAACATGTGGTCTGGGAGTGTTTACGCTGGCACTCTTTCAAGCTGTCTTCCCACACAGCATGCTGGCGTCTGTCTCTCCTGGATGACAATGCTCGAACCCTCCTCCCAACAAAGGGGGCATTCTCAGGTTGAGGTGACATCGGCAATCATGTTTATTCACCCTGCGGACAAACAGGAGAGACAAATTTAAATAAGGAGTAAACACGTTTGCTAAACATCAAAAAATTGTGTTTCACAGTGGACCTGATCAGGAGCGGCAATAAAACCGAATGATACTTGTGTTGGCTATGCTGTTTCTCCCCCAACTCTCTTTGTTTATATTGTTTTGATACTTGGAGTGAACATTTGTTTGGATTCAACAGATATCCAGACACTTCAGGCATGTTTTGCTCAGATTCTCAGCATACTTCACATTCTCCCCTGTGATTCAGGCCCTGGGTAAACATCTGTAAGCTGAAAAGCCCTGAAAAGCTCACTTTTTCTTGACACGAGTGGTAGCACACTAAGTGTCAGTTTGCATAGTGTGTGAAATACTCACCGGTTGTTTTATAGTGCCCATGATTAAATGCAAGTGGGGAAAAGGGACGTGCACTGCAGGAACCGTGATTTATGGGCGCCTCGTACACAAAACTGCTGCAGTGGAGACACAAACATCCTCCTGTGTTCTCTTTTTAACCAAATGACTCTTTGATCAAAGCTTCCTCAAAGGACACGCCATGTAACATTTACCAATTACTGCAATAAATTGTTGGTTTCTTTTTTGGTGTGTCTGTGGAATTAGTCAGTCTGCGGGTCTCTTTGTAATGTAAGCATTCAGTGCCCCCTGCAGGTGTAGATGGTTCATGAAACTACTCAAGTCATACATTCACTTCTACGAAAAACTATTTCACAGAGATCACACTCTGTTTGCTTGAAGCTTACAGCTGTTAGAATTATAGCTTATAACCTATATTTTCTTGTGAAGGCCAGTTTTTCCATCATATTATCCATATTTGACGTCAGTGTTTGACATACAAATTGAGTTATCGTATGATCATTTGTTTTCATTCGCAGTAAAGTGCATAACAAATGGATTGTGACCCATCACAGCAGGGAAACATTTTTACTGTGGGTTGCGATAAAAAAAAAGCCCTCGCAATAAGTGGATGGTGGTGAATTTCATTATCGGGATAATCGTGAATCGAGATCATCGTGAATATCCTCACATGGAGGACTTGATAAAGCTCTCTAGCTCACTGGTATACAGTCTGATATTGGTTTCCTGATTTACTTTATATTGCCTGAGCCTGTCTCCATGGCTGAATGCTCGGCTCACACTTTGAATCCCCCCAAAAAACAAAGTGAAATCGGATGTGTGTAAATTAAAGAACTAAAAAAACAACAACAGGGAGATGAGGATACCACACTTTGTTTATGCCTTTATATGATTATGGTTTACTTATTTAAGGTTCATCGATTGATTGCTTTTCACAAAAAAAAGTGTCCTATTTGTGATGCAATAACATATAAAATACAAAAATATATTTGTTTGTATACTGTAGACGGGGTGTTTATCAGAATTCCAGATATATTTTCTTTCTTTGGAATTACAAGCAATATAATACAATCACTAATTTGTTTTGTGATTGATTACCTTCACTTGGAGCTGGAAAGACTAATGTTCTGTTGTGCATGCTCAACCACAAACATGTATCCAACAATCTCACTGATTCCTCATTGTCATGCACCACTAGGGGGCGTGATTTAGTGAAGAATGCAGAGGTTGAAGGTCCTCCACAATGTAGTTACACCTTCACTTGAACTGTGCTTTTTTTATTTTAGACTTGTGGTTACCTGGTTCAACTCTGACTGAGCCACAGCGAGAGAAGTGATATTACAATGAGATGGGATCACTCGAGTTGAAAGGCAAGAATTTATTTAAGGCATCCATTTAGATGAACAATTGTGATTATAAAAATAGTATATTTTATTCAATATCACAATTTAAAAGTGATAGCAGTGATGAACTGGAGTCTTCAGCTGTGTGATTTGCAGCAAAACAAGAAGTTTGGACTGCTGAAGTCTGATGGTTGGAGAAACACTTCAAATCAGTTTCTCTGCTCAACAACTCTGTAAGCAGCATGTCAGAGTTTAACAGCCTTTTAACTGGCTGGTTACAACACTCACCATCCTTTACATTTCCAACGAGGAGAACAAAAGTCAGGACTGTGCAGGAATATTGAGCCAACATGGCTGATCTGAGGGCTCCAGTTGCAGGCCGCGCCGCCTCTCTCTCCCACCTCCACGGCTGATGAAAAAGCGCATGAAATAGGAGAAAAGGAGGTGTGTTAGAGCATGCGCAGACGGCGCTCGCCGCTTTTAGTTATCCCGTTTTTTGAGGACTCGAGCTTACGTCACGGGCTCGTCCACAGTGTTGGAGCTTGAGATCCACCATCCACTCATGCAACCACAAGCACAGGGAGGCACTGGCGCTGCGAGGGACGAAAAACGCTCTTACTTTTTAATTTTTTCTTTTTACTTTGGCACGGAATGAGGTGAACGGAGCCCCCCGGCGGCTGCAGCGCTTCTCGGACGTGTGGACGATTGTGGTGGCATGGTGTGGTGAAACAGAGAGGACCCCCAGGCAGGCAGGCAGCACGCACACAGAGAGAGAGAGACAGAGGTTACACTGTGCATCATGTCTGAATGCTGATAATCAATTAGAAATATACATGACTGTGCTGCTGCATTGCCCATAGCCTCGCCGGGCTGTCGCGAGCCTCTCTTTGTACTGCCGAAGCCCGTGTGAAGCGGCCACCGTGCGGGGCTGAGGGGTGCAACTGAACGGACAATCGCACCCGGACCATTGAAGGGGTTCGGATGAGGTGGTCGATCGGGTTGTTAGATTGTAGAAATCCAGCCAACTTTTCCTCTATTCCTTTCTAACAGCGGTGCCACCGAGCATTGCTCAGGAGATGGCGATGAGGTTGCTCTACTTGGGATTTATACTCTGCTTGGAGATCACATCTCCTCACGGTGCAACCGTAGGTAAGAAAGCCTGTTGTGTTATCTCGCATTGTGATACTCTAGAAAGCATGACCACTTTTTTTTTCTTCTTCCTCCTCTTTGCCTGCAAAGCATCTGTGCACAGGCCTGTGCTCACCAGAGTTGGAGCCAACACCGCAAATGGGTTGTCTTCACAATAACACAGTGTGCCACAGCAGCAGTCCCCCCTGAAGAGGGACAGGATCGATCATTAGGAAAGCCTTTAATCACAGAAAGTACCGCAAAGATAAACAGCGCGCAGATTTTTATTTATTTATTTATTTTTTTGGCGTAAAAAAAAAAAAAATCTGTCTGCGTTTTGTTTTTTCTTCTTCAGCAGTGCTCCTGTCTGAGCAGACAGAATGGGCCTGCAAGGATGGCAGACAGTGAGGTTATTCACTGCTGGTTAAACAGCAGGTAAGAAAAGAGGAAAAAAAGGCAACACTTGCATGACACGAACGACCCATTTCAACAAGACGACTCTGCGTAAAAAAATACCCCCTCCAAGAGAGAAATCCAATTCCTCATGTTATCCAAATGGCTACAGCTGATAGCCACCATTCAAGCCATGGAAGAAGAAAAAAACCTCATAGGAGCAGCAGCACGCTTGAGTTTCATATCAAACCTGTGGGAGTCATCGTAGGTCAGATCAGCTTTCACGTTTGTTTTCAGCCACTTGGCGCATGTGAAAACAACAGTTGTGTCTGCGAGCGAACGGATAATGTTAATGGCGCGGCTTGTCCCGACGTGCAGCGTCGGTAGCTGCCTGGGAAACCACAGTTTATTACTGACAGCTAGCCAGGTACGGTCTGATAGTGACATGAATAGCCGTGCAGTTATCCTCTTACGTCCCAGCAGCTCCTTAATGCCCCCCTCCCCGAATCCCTGATAGCAATAATGAGACATTAAATGCACCATCGCTCTTGTGACAGTGCGTCGCAGACCTGTTGAGCTAACAGCTCGCTTGTTTGTGCCCCACAGCTCTTTAATGGAAGGGTGAAAATAGCATGGGCATGTGTTTTTTAATCTTACCACGTTTAACTTGCATAACTAGAATTATGAATCAGGTTTCCCAGAAGGCACAGGAATCGTAGCCTGGAGTCTGCTGGAAAGTCATCCATCATATTTAGTGGATGTAAAACAGTGAAGAAGTCATGTTTTAGTGTTGACTCATACCTGACAGCTTTCTTCTTGTGGCTGAATATGTGTAAAACCAACGTGACAGTCTCTTTCACTCTTTTAGTCCATGTTTACTTGGATGCCCGAAGGAAAAGCAACTCATTAAAACCTTAATTTTGCCATGAAGGCAGCCCATGCGGTTGCGAAAAAGAAAATTGCTCCTGCCCTTCTCCCTTGTTGCGAGATCTTACATAAGTTTCATTAGATTTTGATGGAGGCTGTTCAGAGTGAAAGCCATAGCTGAGGTTACAGGAGTGGGCAAGCTCCTCCCCACCGCCTCCATCAGTATGTAACATCTGGACACAGGGAGACCATTAATCCAACTTAGATGTGACTGCGATGGGAGGGGGGGACGTGGACCAGCTGAAGAGCTGAGGGTGAAGCCGGGTGAGGCAGAATAAACTTCCAAGTTTCACTCGGATACTCTCTGAAACTGACATGTAGTTACATAACAGGCAGCCAGGGATGGAAACGATGTATGTGTGTTATGTCATTAGTAACAGTTGATTTGTCAGCCCGCCTGCCCGGAGGAGGAGTGTTGGTTCAAAAGAGTAGAAGTGGTCAAACGAGTGGATGCAAACCCCTAAGGCCGGCCACTTGGGCTGGATTTGTCTGGATCACCACTGGGCCACAGCATGAATTTACGAATGAGAAAGGATTAGTGAGAGGAAGGTCAAAAGTTGACAGTTCAACATTGGACAGACCCCTTTTGTTTGTTATTGGTCCTTGGTGTTGCTTAGAATCTATGACCGTGTCTCTTAAAGGCGTCCATGAAGGAACCAGAACACGGTGTGACTCGATGCTCGCTCCTCGTGCACGATTTTGACATTTAGATCTGCAGATCTTTTTTAGCAGTCTATTGATTACTGATTGGTCTACAAACCGTAAGAAAAATGCAAAAATGTCCCCCAGAATAGCTTTTCTTTGTTCAGCCAACAGTCCAAAACTCAAAAATGATTACTTAATAATGAAAACAAGATAAAGTAAAGCATCAGATTGTAATATTTCATAAGCTGGAACCATCACATGGTTTGCATTTTGCTTGAAAGATGATTGATTAATGACAAAGCTAAAGTTATTAGTTGATTTATTAATTAGTGGTTTAGCTTTTTAAGTAATTTTTAATGCAAAAGATGCCAAAACATTCCAAAGTTGCAGCTTTTAAATTGTGAAGATTAGCTGCTTTTCTTTTTCATACATGATGTTTGTTGTAGTAAACTGAATATCAGCAAGTTTTGGACTCTTGGTCTTATAAAACTGAAGGAAGGAACCGGAAAATTGAGAGGGACAGATTGTTCTCTGACATTTTACAGTCGAAGCGATTATTTCAGAAGCTCATGGATCATCGGCTAAACAATTAATCAGCTTATTTTTTCAAATTATTTGTAGTGTTGTAAATACATTCTGCCGTTCGCGCAACCAAAATAGTGCCGTGTTGAATTAAGTTCTTCGTTTTTTGACTTTATCTGTAGAATCCTATCATCAAGACGTCCATGTTGGATAACTTTGTGAGTTTGCATATAGGATCTCAACAACCTTTAAGGGCAGACGACTCCCCGTTGGTGAAAAGTGTAAATCTGGGTCAGAGGCTAAAGAGGTTGAATTCCTGAGGAGCCTACCCTCTGTTTGCCTGACCTTTTTAATGGGACCTGGCTTACCTTTTCCTCAGAACTGTCACTGGAAACATCTGCTGGAAAAATTCAGCATCCCTCATACAAATTCAACAGGTAATAGCACTTGGATTGCTCTCTTCAGCTCTTCCAAGTGGAGGTCACTGGGGAGCACTTATTGTAACTCTGTACACCTGAGGCTGTCTGGTGATGCACCCTCATCAGGTGACACGGATAATCCCCAAGTGATTTCGTCTTCTCAAAAAGAAACGTTAGATTAAAAGTCTTAAAGTGCTTGGATTAGAATTTCGTCCAAGTGTTTATTTTTATACGTTCTTTTGGTTTGCGAGTGAAATTTAACGCAAAGCTTGTGCGCAGGTGTTTCCATTTTGGTCCTGACCTTGTGAGATTTCTGTGTGAAATGATAATAGCAGACAGTGGGATTCTTGACCGGAGCTGCAGAAAAGATCCCCTTTTTATCCCTCTGCTTCCTGCACTGCATTGCAATCAACCGTGACTAGAGGGTAAAACCAGATTAACATAAATGTCTTCAGTGTTGTTCCCCACATATTGAAGGCGTGAGACCGCAGATGAAAGAGTGTTTGTTGATTGTGAATAGCAGGGGTGTACTGTAATTGGTGTTTTCTGCTAGCTACATCACTGTTTACCCTGTTTAGCGCCTAAGACCCAAAAAGGGAACGGATCGGCTTCTTTAACAAAATAGGATGTGTGGGTGTGTGTTAATGCAGCTCTGTAAGATTCATTGGGCTTTTTATATAATCGGGCTTGCTATGCTATCATTTCCTGTCATTTATATGATTATGACTCTTAGAAGTTTGTGTTTTTCGAACACAAAACACATCTTTAGATGGGGACATCGAGATCTGTTCTCCTTGCATTTCATGAAGACAGTAGACAGAGTTGTTAAAATGTTGCACAGGGTTGCTAAGTTTGCCTGACACCTGGCACAGCTGTGAGAATAAAGTCTTTGTGACTCCTGTTTAACTTGGACAGCGATAATGGTGACCTCCTCACCGGATGCCTTGAGCTGAACCCAGAGACTCTCAGCTGCTGCTTGTTGTCCGCTTGGTCCTGTTGGCTTTTACCGCATCACGGTCGAGTTCACCACAGATGTTGCCGATCTTCCTGTCTTTGCATTTCACAGGGCAATCAATTTGATCGCAGGGACCCTTGGGTGCTTTCACAAGTGGTCTGATGTGATCAGAGAATCTGATATAAGGAGATAACATTCCAATTTCATGGACCGCTGCCAAGTGTCGAAGCCGTTAACTTTCATCAGAGTCGCAGCTATGACTCCTGGTCATTGGCTGGTGATGTCTGTGTGGCAAAGATATGGACACAATTTGCATTTTTATAGTACTTCTGTGTAAGGGACCATGTAAATGTTCTGTATGAGTACAGTAGCAGATGACAAATGTTCATTTTCAGTCTTTCAGCAGATAAGATTATCTTTATTGTTATATTGCGTAAAACATTATATTACAAATACAGTGTAAACATTGCTGCGATCTGGGACTTAACAGAATAAGAAAGACAGCTTATCATATCGTCATGATTATAATTCTATAAATTCTGATGGAATTGCATTCTGTACGCATCCAACCATCTGTGATGTAATACAATCTATGAAACCATGTTAGAGTGAATAATATGATGATACAACTGCCTGTGGGGTTGGTCGATAATATGTTAGATGATATACATCTGTTGCCATACTGTTAATACCTTGATAAATATCTCCAGATGGAGTAGAACGTTGTGGATAGCGTTGGACTTCTTTGTGGCAACATTCGATTTTAGAAACAAAAAGGTCTTTTTAATTTCTTAATTGATTCTTTTTTTTTAGAATATGGATTATATCAAAACATGTGTTGCTATATCATGATATAAAGCCTAGTATACTGTGATAGAGCGGATTTTCAGACATCATGCCAATGTCATCTACCTTGACGCCACATCAGTTCTTTTAATGTGGTCATTTACAACCTCATCATGATCTGGTCTCTTGGATTACTTCAGCACAGCAGGTTGAACAAATACAGAGTAATTTCCTCCTCTCTAGCGGACGGATACAACTGACATCTGCCTATAAAGATTACTATATGTACCATATCCTTAATTACCTGAAAATCTAAAATGAACGGTCCACACACTGTTGCCAGGTTATGACATGCACTATAAATGGAACATCAGAAACTTAGAATATCACATAAAAGCTTAATTGGACACCACTACTCCAAACCCATGGGTTCAATTACACTTAAATTAATTAACTAAACATAAAAAGATGGATCACATTTTTATCATTCATGCCTTTTAAAATGGAATATAAACAGCTAAAAGTATTAAAATGATGTCAGTGAGATAATAAAAGGAGTTATGATGTCACAGGAAAAACAGTGCAGGCAACTCTAATGAGCACCAATTTCACCTGTTGTTAGTGAACTTCCTTAAACCTCTTGAAAATCACATTCACTGTGGTTTGAAAACTTAATAGCTATTTGAGTTTGTATTTCCTCATCTGAGCCTTTTATCGCCTTTAAGCTCTGAAACTTAACAGTTCTATCAAGTGTGTGTGTGTGTGTGTGTGAGACTTAACTGTGCTTCTGAAGGTCCACAATTGTTACGGTAAAGTTGACTACTGAAGGTTTCCAAGGTCTTTTATGATATTCTCCTGTTTGTAGGTCGTTCATACTATTGCTCATCCGTGAGGGTTTAATCACTCATGCTAGAATTATAGTTCATGCCACATTTCCAGAAGAGAACCTTTTATGTGTCACACAGTCTAGCTTTGGATCTCACCGCAGAACAAAGAGGTCATCTGTTAAGATGTGAAGTGGATGACAACTCATTTGTGCATTGTTTATGAGTCATTCCTAGCAATTATCGAGCCAGGAACATTCCTCCCTCCTGCGTCTTTTAGAGTGAATCTAATGAGGGATTCATGGAGATCGACTTGCTTAAAATCACAGGAACATTTCAACCTTCAACTGAAGTAAAGTCTTATGTGGTAACATAATCTTTCCATACCTTACTTCTGTAGCCTGGGATGTTTTTTCCTGGTCGCTCCAGAGGACAGAGACAAGCAATGATTTACAGTCATCCCAGTTGCAGTGAATGCCTCAATTTATGTGGTTCAGCCTTCGTTTTGTGGCTCACATATTCTGTTTTCATAACAGCTGAATCTGGTTTGACTTTTCCTCTATGGGTGCACAGAGCTGTGCTATGCAGAGGCTTCGGGGCGGCTGTAGAAGAACTCTGTAGAAAGCACTGTGAAGCCTCTTTACATTTATCTTTATGTCCATCAATCACACTCACTCATTGTGTGTCTTTAACTGCGTTGCCTTTTACTGCTCTGGCCTGTGACGTCCTGCAGAGCCTCATCAGGTTACCGCTGAGGTCAAAGCTGCACCCTTTTGTCGTGCAGTGACAAAAAACAAGGCTTTCAGGCACTGGAGTAGGTACTAACTCCAACTCAGTCTTCTGCTGTTTATGCATGTTCATCCTCTTTGAAACTGGCTCTCGTGGATTAGAACTTAAATTGCCTATGGGCATTGTATGTGCACTGTGAGCTGGGTAAAGTGCTCAAGTGCTTGGCTGTGGTTTGGCTTGACACAAAGCTAAGTGGTTGTTTCCACTGGATGGGCACTGCACAGTGCGTCCATTGAAGAAGTTGATTTTAATGGCTAAAGCAGTGGCCGTTGGATAGTGTTTATTAGACTTGTTCTGCGCTTTCTACCCTCGTATTAGGAGTGGGCGATCGGGCCAAAAAATAATATCGAGATCTGTTTAGATAGTGAAACATGTGAGAATATTAGTTTGAAACAGAAAAGCAGACTTGAAATAGCCAATTAATTTCTCCATTTGCAGCACTAAAACACAAAATTACATGAAATATATTACTTCTTTAACACAAGCTCCTTATCCGCCACATTGCTAGCTATAAGTCACGTCGCATTGTGGACAGGCTTTAACTTTCAGTTATTTCAATCGTCATTTAACATGTAGATTATTTTCTTGATTAATTGATTAGTTTTTTGGTCTATAAAATATCAAAGTGTTGAAAAATGTTAAACAGTGTTTTCCAAAGCCCAATATTATGTCCTTAAACATCTTGTGTTGTCAACAACCCAAAGATATTCAGTATCCTGCTGTAGAAAAGTAAAGACACTAGCAAATATTCACATTAAGCTGGAATCGGTGAACTTTGACTTCTCGATGATCATGATAGTTGGCAATTAATTGTAACAGTTGACAACTAATCGATGGAGGAAGGAAGAGCCACGTGAAGTAAATCATCCCATCAGAATAGGCATCTAAACTACATCACTTGACTGGTTTGTTCACGTAGCGCAGATCTGCTAGTCATTGAGGTCATGTGAGGTACGGAAACAGAACTAAGAAGCAATCCCTACGATTCATTTGAAAAGCAGATTGCAGACGCCTTCAAGATCGATTACGATCTAAAATCATCTGATCGCCCACCCCTTCCTCATATACCTAAATATTCCACATTTTACATCTTAAAGGCTCAGACGCTCGTTAAAAAATAGTCCCTCTTCCAACTGAATAATTAATTCATTCAGTTGGAAGTTCAATTAATACAGCACAAAATTCAGGAATAACATCTTCCCTCTGCTCTCGTTCTCATCCCTGCGGTCCTTGTTTGGTTTTAATTGTTACTTGCAGTGCAGGGATTCTTGCTTTGAAATCATGCTAAACTGAGCAGAGAAATCACTTCAAACTTGACCTCAGGGGTCTAATTACATACTGTAGTCGGTTTGCTTTTTCTGTTTCACTCCCTGAAACACCCTGGAGCTCCACAATGGAGGACCAGTAAAGGGGAGAAGTGATGGGTGATGAGAAGCAGTCCTGGTTTTTTATTTCCACTTTCGCCTGGCACTGCCATTGTACGCAGCAGGACCATCGAGACCCAGAGCCCCATTTATTTATTCATTCTTTCGAGTCATTTCACATTCCCATTCGTACTGTTATCTCTTAACAGAATTTAATAGAATCCATGCTCCATTGCTCAGCCTAGAAATTATCCACACAGGGATTGGCTTGGTTGAAAACTAGGATGTGCTCAATTTTAGAGGCCTGCTTGTGAAACAAAAGCACATTTCACACATTTCAATTTGTGTGACGAAACATTCCACTTGAGTCCGTGTGCGTTTCGATGGTGGTCTTTTTCGTCGTGATGTGTGGCATTTTTAACTAAAGCAAACTTTCTTAATCACGTCCGTCCCGTTTTACACTTTGAAGAACCATTGTAAGTTAGTCTTGTAGCATAAACAAACAAGCAACCAGTCATTTCCCCCTGAATTCAAAAGCAAAGCTGTCGTAGTTTCTTTGAATCTAGCTGCTCGTCTGCAACAGATTGTCTTTTTGAGGCAAAGCTATACACATGAAATCAATTAGAAGGTGCTGGAATGTGCTGCATGGATCTGGAGTTGATTTGTAGAGCAGCGATGGCCATATTGAGAGAGACAGATCAGGGTGGGGGAAGAAGTGGGTCAGTGTTTGGTCCCAGCTGGTGATGGTGTCTGGAGGCCTCCATCACTTGGCTGCTGAATTGGTGCCACAACACCATTTACTCACCATCCCGCAGAGTTCCTCTTGAGGCTCGAGGTTGTTTTGTCAAGTTTTTGGATTGCATAAAAAACCTTAAATGTCCTCTTGCAAATGGCCTTGAACACACTTTATTCTTCTTGGTAAGCGCCCAGGAGGAGTGTTTCTATAAGAGCCAGCTCTGTGTATGTTTATGCATTTGCTCATTCGCTTGTGTTTAATGCTCTTTGCCATGGGCAGCGCTCAGGGGCAATTTGGTTCGCACTGTTTGGACAGCACAGAGCTTCAGTGGGCCCGCATAAGGAAATACAGTGTGTGCCTCATACAACGGGGGAGTATGTCCGCCAACTGGAGCCTGGGCATCCACATACTCGGAAGTAACTCAGTGATTTATAGCATAGCGTGTACGTCAACTCAAGGGTCAAACATTTGTTCAGTGAATCTTTAGTGACAGCACTAATGGAAGAGCTTGTAAGTCAGTCTATCTTCTCTTACGCATGTTTTCTTAGCTCCCTAATCTCTGAATGATGTCAGTTTAAATATTGCTGCTCTAAAGATCCAGTCTTTGTCTCCGCTTTCTGTAATTCACTCAGTGTACATCAAGTTTCAACCTGACTAACAGGAGGAAGCCCTGTAATGGACCTTCTTTTTTTGATCTGTAAAATGCTGATGACTTTACCATGATTTCTTAATTTGACAAGATAATGAGGGAAAAAAATAGAATTAACAGTCAGTGATTTCAAATTTTAACCACCAACATCCCAATTTAGCATCCTCTCCTCCAAATAGGAGCTAGAAAACCATTGAGAAAACTGAAATTAGATGTTTAGTTGAGTAGAAACACTAATCCAGTGTCTAACACAAACACTCCAGACATTTGTACAGAGTACTGGCCTTCAGGCATTCTTGGGCGTACAGTCGCCTGAAAGTCCTTCTCAGCATTCATATTTAATGCCTTTGCCGTATTGCTCCACCAGAAACGGTTTGAATGAAATACACTTTCAGTGCAACATATTGTAAGTACATCAGAGTGACAGGCATTTTGGTTTTTGTGGAAGACAGCTGTTTTAAAATCATGCTGTGTGTGTGTTTCTTTTTTAAACGAGCCAAATAAAGATATCCGTACACGGTGCAATTTCTCTTCAGAAATAGAAAACTGTTTCCTGTGATGCGTCCAAAGTTTCCCTCACTCGGTAATGGTGTGAAATTCAAAACTCTTGAGGGTTTTAACTAAGGCTGTGAAAGTTATTTTTCCTCATTTTCTTCTCTAATTAGATGTGGTTTTGCTCTAATAGATACCCACAGGATGGTTGTTTTTCTCAGGGTATCTTGATATGGAGGCAGTGGTGTATATCAAACTAATCTTACTTTTTAAAAGTTGATCATAAGTAAAATAAGATGAGGATATTATTTAAATGTGATAATCCTCCTGGTTTTGTGGATAGAGGAGTTGAATGCTGTGGGATTTCCTTCCATTTAGTCACAGCAGTGTGATCAGGTTGCCTTTCAGCTGTGGCAGGAAATGCTTTAGTTGGAAAGCATTATCAGACTGGGACTCTGTTGGAGGCAAACACACTGGGCTTGTAGGAGTTCCTGTAAGTGGAGTATGTACCTTGATTCAATGGGATTGGTGTTTGCTGTTGGGCCAATCCTAGGAGACTCAATAAAGGCCTTCTTCATTCCCTTTTGTAGGTAAAGTGGACTGAAATGGTTCAGCATCCCAGCCTCTTTCGGACCCTCCAGAAATTGTCAGCGTTTTGGCAGTAACTTTGGAAAAAAGGCGACTTTGCAGGCTGAATTAACAATTCACATCTCTGTTTGAGATATTTCAGTGGGCTTTGAAAGAGGACTGCTGAGGGGGGAAGGCTGCCAGTCTTTCCCCCAGTCTCTAACCCCTCCTCTGCCACAACCTCCAATTAGGCTCCGAGGTTCTCCCCTCTGCGGTCATTCCATGCTGGTGTGTTAAAGCGATGATAAAATTAGAACCCGCAATGTTTTATTTCCAGTTTTATGCCCACTCACAAGGAGCAACCGGCTCGGCCCAACTGCTTCACACGGGGACCAGAGATCCAGAGAGACGCCTGCACGTGGCCGCCTGTCGGAGGGTTTCAGTGCTTTTACTCATTGCAGCTCAGGGTTCAGTCAGTGTGTTTGCTTGTTGGGTCTTTAGGCAGATTAATTGGCAACATATAAGCACAGGCAAATCCAGTGTATTTACCACCAAACAAAATGTACCAGGACATTGGTACGCAGAAAGGAAGCCAAACTAACAAGCTGGCCTCGGGCCATGGCTAGCCTGTCTAGCCTCCCTCTCATTCCTTCACCCCACCGTCCTGGTGTGTTCATGTCATCTAAACTAATCAGTGCCTTCACAACTCTCATTCCCACTCTCATCCGGAATCTTACATCCTGCCACGTTCTTATTACATTTACAACAGACCCCGTGTTATGGCGTCTCGTTTAAATCTCATTCTCCTGCATCACTTGGAGTCTGTTTTGTAATCCTTGCCCCTGCCATTGTGTGAGGAGAAGAACTGGGCGAACTGCTCTCTGCATTTTAAAACCCAGCGCGCTCTCTTTCTCTTAATCTCCTCAAATATCAAGGTGTTGTCCATATAAGGAAAAGCTGTGATCTGATCCCCGCAGCGCTTTACCTCCTAATTGTATTTACAAAAACATGACACTCAGAAGACTTAGTGTTTGACACACACTTCACTGTCACATGGAAAAGAAGACCGGGGTCTAAACCCCTTTAGTCTGACAGGCAAAAGGAACGTGATCGCAATGATACACTCGCCTCATGCTCTCTTGTGATTTCAGTCACATCCCAGCCCCCTTGCGGTGCACACCCCCTCCCCCCCTACACCGCCCACCCCAAACACCTCTCTGCCTGCCAAGTACGTAGGGAGGCAAGTCATCCAGGGCGAGAGAGGGCCCAGTCCCTGCTGAGAATCACAATGAGACCTTCGTTGCTGCTGTCCTTCCCAGAGCGTTGCTGCACAACAGTACAGTAACAACAACCTTCTGCCTGAAATGGACATTGTGGTCTTTCTTTTTGTGTGTGTGTAACATTTTTTGACCACTCGCATAAAAGGAAGGGTTTCACTTGTGTATATTTGGCAACCCATTTTCATTCTTCCTTATTCTGAGGGCAGATGTTGCCATGGAACTTCAGCTTTCTCCACTTGAACTCGCGTTCAAGTTGTATGTTAATTTGGCTTTTTTAGTGACACATTATGTCATTAATGAACTTAATATAATGGGGCGTCTTTATATTCCATAACATTTTAACATATTTTAACGACATTTTTAATTTTAAGGCCAGTTAGTTTCTCCCCAGTATTCGATTCCGATTCAAAGGGCTGCGATTTTGAGCATAAAACATTTGTTTGACGACTTGCTACCGTAATTATAATGATCCATATTTGAAATAAAGCTGAAGTTCCTTTGATTATCTTCATCCTCACCAAAACGCAACTTCCGTCATATTTAACCATCCAACTGGTTCAGCTGCAGCCTGGTGTTGCAGGCGATCATAATATCGAAAATTGGGTTTTAAAACTTTTCTGCATGAAGACATAATCTTTCCTCCACACCCTCCACAGTTCACCTCAATTAAACCAAGTGGTGTGAAGCCTTGCAGATAGTTTTGGTTTAATTTGTCTATGTTGACAGATATCAGTCTGACATCTCTGCCACCAACCCACCAAGCCCTATTGATGGTGCTTGAGGCATGTAAACCGCGGCTCAAAATAAATCCCATTTGAAGTTAATTCATTTGTGGTGGAAGCAGAAACTGAGAGACAGATATATCTCAGACAGGGCAAATAAAGTGAGGAAAATATGTGGTTTCCTTTTGTAATTTGGGTGAAGTGACCCTTTAAGATGCCTTTTTTTTGAATAAGTAACAAATTTGGTGTTGACAGCCTGACGTGACACCATGTGGGTGGAGCTCCCGTCGACCGGGGTTTTTTCAGAGTGTCGCTGAGTTAAAGCATGTCGGCAGTGCGAGACCTGCTGATGGGTCATGAGCGTTGCTGTGGCGCTGCTCGTCTGTGGTACACCTCAACAATCTGTGCTGACTTGCTGCCCAGAAACCCGGGCGCTCTGCAGTTTCCCATGGCTCAGACGGTGATTGAATGCCCAGTTATGTCTGTGCTGTGACACATGAAAGAGCCTCTGTGGTAAAAGTTGAAAAACACCTTCAGAGTAATAAAAAAAAAGAAGAAGAAAAAAAAAGCGACAAGAAATGAGTCGTCCATAAGAAGAGGGGAAACGACAAACAAACCCAGAACTAAAAGGCACCACTGTTGGTTGTAAACTTGTAGAGGAGTCTTTTTTTGCCTGTGGGTCTTTTGATACAAAAACATCATTGTAAACTCGGGCTGACCCTCGCATGTTGTTTTGCCCTGCTGAGTTAAGATCTACGCTGCTTGAAGCTGGAAATTTCCTATCTAGATTCTGCACATGAGAGAATAGTTGCTGAAAAGTAAAGTGCACCATTAGAAAAAAAAACCATTCACCTCATGCTTGTATTTCATGAAACTCTACTCTTAGATTCCTCTCTGAACGCATTTGTGATTTAAAAGCATTCTCAGAACTTTTCTTGATGACACATCACATTTCCTCCCTGTTTTTTTTTTCAGCTCCCAAAGCTGATGACCACCCCAAGACTTGCAGCTCTAAGCAGTTTGTATGTAAGGACCAGGTGACCTGTATCTCCAAAGGCTGGCGCTGCGACGGGGAGAAGGACTGTCCAGATGGCTCGGACGAATCGCCAGATATCTGTAAGTATGGCGACATGAAAGCAGCTACTAAAACTGTCTCTCAGCAGGCTTGTGTCCTCAGCTCTCGTGTTCTCTCCAAGCTGTTGGTTCAGGGCAGTGGACATGATTACTGCTTTTACTCTTTTGAGATTGCCGTTTGCTAGCTTTATTTTAAAATGTTGTCACGTGACGTTATAAGACACTCACTACCTCTAAACGGCTTTGGAAGAGACAGCAGCACAATGATCGGACAGTTTAATTCGGGGCTGAATGAGAGTGTAGGTTATGCCCTTTTCTGCAAAGGACACGGGCTCACAGTGTGCGCTCTGGCTGCTCTGCTGAATTATAGCTCTAATTACGCTGCCATGTTTAGTCTGAATGTTCGGGGATGTGTCTGCTCTTGTCTGGACTCTTGTGGGATCGGCGCAGTCCCTCTTGTCCCAGCCACTCACATCTGTCGGCCTCTCCATCCTGCCGCTCCATCCATAAACTCTCCCTGGTAAAAGAAAAAGCCTTTCCGCTGTTTATATGCGGGCGCTAATGGCGATTTTAACTGTCTGCATGTGCCGCACCTAACGTCTGTCATGCCACAAGCATTCTCACAATAGTCTGGCACGCAGAGGCAAGAAGCTGACACCCAGCATTAAGGGGCTCGTTGCTGTGGGTGAAAACACAATTAAGTATTAACACGTAGGATTAGTGATTTAAAATGTGTGAGATGGCCGAGGGTGATGAGAAGCATCGCTGTTTTGTGGTCATAGGCACATAAGCTGTTGATGGTAGGTGTTGAAATGGAGAGAGATAAAATTAGTTGGATTCCCCTCCCACAGATGGGTCAGATAGTTCCCCCATGCTCAGAGTTTGGCTCGGAAATGAGCTAAAACGGAGAGTTCGCTCATCTACTTCCTCTGTCACTGTCCTATATTTATTGATTCACACAGATTTTACAGAGAGAAATTGCTGCGAACACCATAACTTCTTATTTAAAAGGTCGTTCAGATACTCTCATCCGTATCGGATAAGCTTCCAGTAAGGCCTAAAACACTGGATTGGATATCGGCGAGTACTCGAGTCACGGCACTGACCTGATACCACGTAAGTTGTTTGTTAGAAACAGGATCCTGCGATCAGTATGCGACCTGACAGGTTTTTACTGCACAAGTTGGCAAAATCCATAAGCAAGCGATTTGTGTAACGTCCAAAAAGTAACATCCATACAGGGTGAGAAGTTACAGCTGATTTTATAAAACACACTGGTACCAGAGCGGTAGGCGCGGTGGACTGATCCACAAAAATTGGGAATCTGTATAGGGAAGGAAAAAATTGTACCCGGACATGTCTATTTATTTATAAAGTGTGCAGTACATTTTGGCAAACTGCTTCGGGAACAAAAAAACGATCAATTGTAGCTTTTTAAATAACAGCAATCGCAGAACATCAGCAATTTTATGTAAGCGACCCACATAATTCACTCAAGCAAGCTGCAGCCATTCAATTTCTGCCCTTTTTTTTACTAAGCAATTGAACTGAGTGAATTTTCCATAGCACTTATGTAATTTGGTGACACAGACAATGGTGTGATTCATCTTCTGCGTGGAGAGATGGAGTGTGGTGTTTCAGCAGAACATCAAGATATGTTCTGCTCAATTACCCGCTTCCCATGGGCTCTAATCTGCCTGTCACTTTACCTTTAGTTAAGGCGCTTCTCTATTCTCTGTTTCTGAGGCAGTCATAATAAATATCTGTTACTGCAATTAATGCACTTCTTCCCTGTACGGCCTCATGTGTTTGCAGTCTTACGAGCACAGTCAAAGGCGAGGCGCCTTTAAGTATCACAATGAAAGGCAGCCAGACTGTGATTTTATCCACAGTCGTTTAGTTGATCCATCCATTAAATGTGAGTAGTTTGGAATGGAGGGCTGCAGATAAAGCTACAGAGTGAATGGGCCTGAGCCAGCATAGATGAGACGGGAGAGTTTGGAGGAGTGTGACTCTGAAGGTTATTTAAAATCCTGCTCTGACTCAGAGGAATGTTAGAAGGGTTTTTTTCTTTTTATCCCGGCTTTTCCATTCACAGGGCGAAACCGTTTGCAGGTCATCAGCCTGGTTTTCCCCCCCAAAGTAAATGGGCATTCTGACCTGCGTGCTGTAAACAAAGATGCTCTCAGCTGAGTGTCAATAGAAACAGTTGATGTAAAGTCAGGCCAAACTTTTGATCCATCTAAGAGGGGCGATAAAATCTGGATCATCCGTGGAAGTTTTGTGTTGATGCAGTTCTTTATTTTGTAAGCTCAAGGTGTTATCTGTTTGCAAAAGGAGTCCAGCTTTCTCTTTCAAACTAAGTTTCTGAAAGTCAGAGAACTCTAAAAGAAAGTCCCTACTCTTTAGGCTTTTGCTCCAACATGCCTCCTGACCACAGTCTAGTTCTGTGCGTTAATGTTGATGGGAATTAGAGCGGTGCGTGCTGCTATAATTACGACATTATCTCCAGTTCAAGTTAATTACTAACTACAGGCTTGGTTTACAAAGAGTACTCGCGGAGATTTCGCAAGGCCAAAACATTTCATTTTCATCCTCTTTCTTCTCATGTGTTCTTTTGCCGTACATCTGTCTTGGTGCGGCGTCGCCTCACAGTCTGGTTGTTGTGTAAATCAGAGACCGACGGTGACAAAAGTGCGTGTGTTCAGCATGGAGCATTTACCAAAGGGAACTTGTGAAAGGTGAAACTAAGAATCTGCCTGTGTATATATCCATTCACCTTGAAGCTCAAGTGTAAACCACACGATGACTGGAGGTGATTTGCCTGAATCACCAGTTTTGTTTCTGGTAAATGCCACCTGTTTTGTTTACGATGATCATGAATCCACTTGCCGTCAGAGCAGTGGGGGTTGTAAACGTGCGCTTTTGTCTGGTGCGGATCTTTGATCTGCACCTCAGGTACCCATGCAGGAAGAAAGTGCACTCCTCAGTATCACACTGTCTGGAGCTCTAATTGCCTGTCGTTCCCAAACCATTCATCTGGGCTGTAATTATGTTGAGGAGCTAAAGACAGACTTCTGCCACAGAAGTGGGGTTGCAGCGTTGCATCACACGAGGCGTTGACATGCTGTGGTTGAGGTGGCAGTGGATTCCAGGGGTCCGTGTTGCGTGTTAGCATCCTTTAGTATGAGGGCTTGTTTATTAGAGGGGAACTGAAGTGGAGTGATAGGGAGGAGGATGTATGGACGCATGTTCCCGAACACGGATCTGCATGACTTGTCATCGTAAATGGATCAGTGGCGGTCCGGGCACACTGCCAGATGTTGGGCCGTCACAGCCCTCTGAGCCCCAGTGCGAACCTCCCTCTTATAGCCCCTAGTACACGCTCAGATAGCCATCAGCGGGCTGCTTGTACAGGCCCCTGTCTGCAGGTGTGACCCTGTCATCCTCTCCCAGGGACTGCACTGGCTCCCCCTCACTGCAGGGCTTCAAGTGGTTTCAGACAGGCCATTTCACCTCAATTACATACAGGCTTAGGGCTCAGGAAGTGGTTGACACGTGCCTTCAGGGCAGGGGTTTATGCTCTCTCTGTCTCAATAATGGTGCTGTGTACAGGACCGCTGTGTTTTAATGCTCTTATTAGTTGTGGTATGTTGTAAAGAGTTCTCCATCTAGCAGAGATGAAGTGGTAAGGGAGAGGGGGAGTTTGGGTTGTTCGTGATGTCAGTGCATGGTGCATGGCTTTCCTTACAGATGTTGAGCAGACAGAGTACAGAAGTCCACATAGGAAAGATAAGTTATGGTCCGAAGAGATGTAGATTCATTTTCTGTTTTGTTTTTTAATTTCTTTTGGGGCCGGGGGGGGGGTAAAAGCTTTATTCATAACAGGTTAGTGAAACAAACAAAAGTTAATCTATTGAGACATATTGCACTGTGAGGTTCTCTGTCACTCAGCACTTTTCTGCTATCTATTCTACTGGAGTCACATCAGGATCCTCCTGTCCTGGTACCTACGCCGACAGTGGAACAGGGAAAGCTACGCATTTCCAGCGCTCCTGGTGACGGGGTATGTCATCACCAAACAAGCCAAGCGAAGGAAAACGCTTGACAAAAAGAAAGAGGCAAGGAGAGCTGCCTCAAATAAAACAAAGGAGTCGTGCAAGTGTGGTGACGTAGAGAAGAGGAGGGAGGAGATTGCAAACAACAAAACGGAGAGGAAGTTAGCTAAAACTATGACACCTACAGCAGCTTTAAATGTTCCAACCGTTCTGCCTCCCTTTGTTTCATGATGCCATTGTTCAAATTTAAAGTGCTGTGTCACAACATACATCACATTTCACTGCTCTGTTGGAACAGTTGCTGTCAAAAACACTGACTCCCTGTCTGCATCCCAAGTCTGTCTGCAATTATGATTCTTGCGTGAACCACATTCATTGTGGTTGAGCCAGTGAATGGGAACAGATGTCTGAATAAGCCCTAGCATGTAAGCACTTTCTCCATCATGAGGAGTGCTTGCCATGAAGGAATCCCTTTCATCGTCAAAAAACCCCTTATGCAACAATTGTCTGCCCCTAATTCTCTGTTAGACTTTTTAGCCCCCAATTTAGCATGAAAATGTCCACAGGAGGACTTCCAAGCAGGGGGTGAAATGCATTTCAATAATGCAAATACGCTGCCTTTTCTTTTTATCCCACACAGCGCTATCCACTTTCATTCAGGGGGAAGAAAATGAGCTGATGACTCAAAGTAGTTAACGCTTGCAAATGACAAGCCACTCCCGGTGCTCGTACTGTCAAGCTTTCATTACAGTTGTCTCATAAGTTAGAAGAAGTGTTCCTCGCATATATCGACACACACACAAGTAAGGGTGGGGGATTAGGCCCAAAAATAAGATCGCCATCTATTTCATCGCAATCATTATCCATTATGTAAATTGCAATTGCTCTTTTCTCGGTTGTGAAATGCCCTGTAGGATATATTTTTTGGCACAAGCTCCCCCTTTGCTATGTTGGTAGCTATAACTCATGTTGCATAGTTGGTCACCCAAGAAAGAGCTATGTAAAGCCATTTGTCCAATCAGCATAGCCATGTAGTTTGTGACATTACTCTTATTGGTTTGTTCGTGTCGAGCAGATCTGCCAGTCAGTGACGTTATGGGATGTTTGGAAACATCACGATCGATCCTGACTTAACTCGTCGGATTGGCCACCCCTACTTACAAGTTTGCCTTGTTGATGCTAGAAAGTAATTTTGAGGAGATATACCCTGGAATGCAGGTTCATAATGAAACTGAGGGACCCTTGGCTGAAGAGGCTCAAAGTATTTAGTGTAACGGTAGCCAAATGTGGGCCCTGGGATCCAGACTCTTTTCATTAAACTTTATAGTTAGGCGTCCAGTAAACATTTTATTTATGTCATTTCAATGGGACAATTGGCACTAACACATTGGAGGCTGCTTTGAAGCTTTAGTCTGATGAAACAGTGGTGGCACCTCCCAAAACACAACCATACCACATCCTTTGGCCCACACACACACACACACACACACACACACACACTGTCCAGTGTCAGTGGATGCCGTGGCCCGGGGCCGAGCTGGTAGGGAGGTCAGATGGGGAAGATTGAGTTATCATCTCCGTGCAGCTGCCCGAGGCGTACGGGGGCCACACAACAAGGTTATCTGTCCATCTCTTGCCCTTGAGCCCCCTCTGGATGCTCGCCAGCCTCGTCCTTTGTCTGGCCCATCTGACTGTCATGCCTCAGCAGCCTCTCCGAGGCGACCGCGAAGAGCCGGCTGCTGAGGTGGTGGGACGGGACGGAGGAGGCATGGAGCGATGGGGAGAAAAGATGATCCTGCAGAAAAGCCTTTTGTATAGGAGAAAATGAGCAGATTAGCATTTAGGCTGAGGAGGAAAATGGAAATGACTTTGTAAACCTCTGATCCATTTTCTATAGGAGTAGCTGTTTACAGTAAAGTGGGGAGGGGGGGTCCTTTCATAGCCTGTAATCAGTCATGTAGCTGCACTGGCAGGGGGCACCAGGCAGGGGCAGGAGGATCTGTAGTGGCAGTGGTTGACACACTGCTTCCACAGAGGAAGGAGCAAAGCCCTGTAAATCCCTCTGGTCTGTGGCCCTGAGCCCTCCTCAGCTTCACCGGCCTATCAACAGACAGGGAACACAGGGCTTTCTCACGCCACACAGGCACCACTTCGCTTTCTCTGCTGTCTCCTCCACGCCCTGTCTCCTTCTCTCCCTCTTTTTTTCACTTCCTGTGTCCCACCGTCTTCCTCTTGGCTGTCAAAGCAGGTGGAGAAGATAGACTCTTGTCAATTCTGTTCCTTCATATCTCATCCCCAGTCTCTCCTCTTGTGTAATTGCCTCAGTTTTTCCCGTCTGCTTGCAGATGGCGACTTGATTTGTTTTTTTCGCTAGCCGCCTCTTTCTATGTTACTTTGGGGAAATGTTCTGCAGTGCATTTTATGCAGCGAAAGTTTGATTGCATTTGAAGCTAGAGACAATACTGTATTACTCTGTGGTAACACATTTATCAGGCCTATATGTTTGAACAAGCAGGTACACAGTTTCAATAGGAGTATTTTCCTGGAGGAATCTAGCTTGAAGTAATACTCCACCCAAGCTTTATCTTAAAAGTGTCAAACCCTCACACCCTGTGGGCTTGAAAGGTGGCTGTAAAGTCTCCATGGGTTGTTTAAAACTTTGACAATTGATTACAAAGGCTTTCATGGATTTAAACAAAGTTTCTGTTAACTTTAATTTAAATTGTCCGTAGTAATTTTTCAATACTACTCATAATTCACTTCTCTCTGCAGTCTAACCATACGCTCAGCATGTTAAAAACACTTGAAGTTGTAGCTTAAAGTGGCTAAATACACAACTTCTGGCAGAGCTTCGTAGATATTCTGGCACAGGGGCAATGTATCTTTCCCTCTTATGGTAGAGCAGTGACTCTGATTGTATGCATGGGCAGCAGAGAAGTGGGTTATGCTGCAGGAGCTTTTTTTTTTTTTAGAAGTCTCATGAACTTATAAACTTCCACCTAAAAAAACTGTAGTTGTATATTTAATACTCAGAAGATAGATTTCTGGTAGATTTTCTCCTTGTAGTATGTTCGTCTCTATGATTGAGAGACTAGATGCAGTAAAGCACAATATATAATAAAGCAACTCTAACATTTTTTACTTGTTATGTTGGCTCCGTACTGTTAAGGTTGTTCTTATTCATATGTTAAGATTATGCAAAGCATGTTGGAAGCAGAACTAGCACATCGGGTCTCCTTCCAGTGAGAGCACTATGTGCTATACTGTAAGTCCTGTGTGCCGTGGCTGCCTCAGTAGGGTTTGGCACAGCCATGTGCTTGTTGTGAATGCTGCTGTAAAGTGTGATTCTAGAGTGGAGGGAGTCAGTCAGTGGGCAGGCCTGCCTGTCACCCTGCACAACATATTTATTCGTGCCGACAGCAGACTTTATGGGAGTCAGTCAGGGGCTGCCATGGAACCCGAAGTGCAGGAGGAAAAGCAGGCTTTTATGCTCGGGACAAAAGATCGACAGGGGATCCAAATTTAAGGTCATTGCATAACTACGGGAACTGAGGGGTGGGGGATGGTGGGCTCCAGAGGCCGAGGTGTTGGAGGGAAGCACACACTGGGAGAGACGGCCTTTCACGCCACAACTGCGACGCTGCCTAGTCGGAGATGAGAGTGGAACCCAGAGCCACATGCGAGGGATGATTACGCTCTGTATTTGAGGAATTATTTGAAGGTGACACAAGCAGTGATGCATTACCTAAATCCACAGTGTGCTCGGGGGGGTGGGGGGGTGGGGTGCATAATATTGTCATTGCACAAAGTCATATTTCACTCCATAGACCACATGCTGCAGTAAGAGTTTAAGTAAAGCTGAACATAAGTTCTGTGTTATGACTCATAGCTTATGTTTGAATCATGAATCACAGCACTTAATATGCAATTCATATGAGATACTAAGAGGGTGAGATCACGCTGCAGATTGGAGAAAGATTTTAACAATTAAGATCCCCGAGGACACAGGATATGCTAATATCGCTGTTATCTGATCACACAGTTTAGTGCAATAATGTAATTATCCTCACTCTACCCACTAATAGGTGTGAGGGTTGTAATTTTCCCTCTTTTTCACTGTCTGTTATCCACTGCACTGCCAGGCTTCTTACATTGTTCTCACTGAACAGTCCTGTGTCTCCAAGGCTGCCAAACCCCACTGAAGAGTCTATCCTCTTCTAGTGAAGTGACAAGTTAAATTATTGTTAAATATTGCTCTGTAATAATTGTATCCCTCAGTCCTATAGCGATTTCTATAGCAGCCGGTAATGAAACTTTAGAGGTGAATGCTACCCACTGCATCAGCCCCGTTCACACCGCCCTTTCAGTGTGGGAATCATGCACCGATTCTCTGTGTAAGTTTCAGACGCGGAGATCATTTCATAATCTTATCCGTGGTTTATAGGACGTTTAAACAGAGTTACAAAGCAATTTACAAAGAGTAAAAATAACAGCAAAAGTAATGGGCGCGTGGCAGGAAATGTAAGCCACAGGGTGATAGATCTTATCTGTTGGTCTCTTACAAATTTTTTTATAAATTGATAGCAAAGAGGAATGTGTGACTCCAGGCAAGGAAACATTATTGACATTTTCTGCATTAAGTTTGATTTTAACAAAATGGTTTTGTTCAGATCACTGAATTATGAACATTTTGGGAATGTTCTGATTAAAGAAAGATAGATGAGCAAAGTATGAGTCCCTTTGATGGCTTTGTAAGTCCCTTTGTAAGATCTCTCTGAAACAGATCTTACATTTGGATTAGGTACTTTCTCACTAATGTGTTCACTTTGAAACAAGATCATTCCAACCATCTGTGTTTGTCGTCATTATTGAGCAAGTATGTGCCTGAAGATGCTTATCAAAGCAGAGATGGATCACAAAAAAGCTCATAATTGGTGTAAACATGGGACTTATGATTGAAATCATGAAAAATGATTTAACTCCAGCAGCATAACAGAGTATGACAAAACTGATAATATCACACTATCCAATATTCAAATTCTGAGCAAGAATAAATTCCAATAAAAATGCCACAAGTGTCAAAACGGCAGCATTTCCATCGAAAAGCACATTTCAAACAACTTGTAGTTTTGGACTGCTGTTGTATTATCTTGGTTTATTCTTCGTATGCTCGAGAAATGTGTACATGCACAAGAAGTTTTCGAGATGAGTATATAAAGAGCAGAGAAAAGACGCGTTAAGTCTTTTAATGAGGAGTTGCACCTTTCCACCGAGCAAAACTATTTGAGAACAATGAATATGCAGTTCATACTCCCTGAAGACGAATAGAAACCCCGTTATATCAGATCTTGTACTGCTCAGCATCTGGAGGGGAGAGAGTTTGGATGAGGATATGACATCTATACGGTCTGTACAGCCAAATGCTTCTGGGAAGTTTCCATATTCGAACTGTAACTTGTAGTTGGCTCGCCTGCAGCATCGGGGATCTTGATGTAATGTTGTTTCAGTTGAGACAAGGCTGCAGACTTGATGTATTCTGGCCTTGAATCCAAAAAAGGTTGGAATGTGAAAAGAAAGTACATAAAAATGTTAAACAATGATTTGCAAACCCTCTTCGACCTGTATTCAATTGAACATGGTGCAAATACAAGATATATTATGTTCAAACTGATCGAGTTTGTTATTTTCAATCAGTAAACATTCATAGGAGTTTGATGCCAGTGACACAAGTGAGAACCACAGCGCCCCGACTTTTCGAATCAGGGTTGTACATTGTACACTATAGTGTCACTGATAGCACATACATTTCCAGATCAACAGTGGAAGGTGTCAAATGCCAGATGTCTATCCTTAATTTGATCAGCATTTGGAGAGAACAAGTGTAGGACTAATTTTCTCCATGAAAGGGTGTTTACAGGTCTTGGGGAATGCTACTGCATCTGTGGAAAAAAGTAGTATCAAGCCTTTTGTGGCTCCAGAAGGAAGCTGCATGTCATCTGATAAAGTGCCTCCAGTGATGTGTAGGCAGCACCGGGTCTTTCATTGGTCTAGCATTGCATTCCTGTAACACAGTCAGATTCATCATGGACAGTTTAAAAACAAATCATCACATTCGATACAGCAGAACCAGAGATATCACCTTTTTGTTTCACACATTCATCTTACTTTTCAACACCAGGCACCTACATTACCCACAATGCAACTGAGACACCAAGTGACATCACTGGAGGCACTTTATCAGATTACATGCAGCTTCCTCTGGAACCACAAAAGGCTTTATACTGCGTAGCTGCTTTTTTTCCACATATGCAGTAGCACTGAACACACTTAAATGTGTAACATTGGGAGAGTCACACTTTAATTCTGGGCTGTAGCAGTAAAACGATCTCTTTTGCGTTTTAATTTACTGTCATGAAGTGCTTATCAGTCTTCATGGAATTAGTCCAAATAAGAATATACGAAATCTAGGACTGTTCTTAGTCTAAGTTTTTGTGGTAAAACCAGACCTAACACATTTCATAAGGAAGAGAACACAGAGTACTCTCAAACTTCGCCAAATCTCCCTCTGGCTCAAAATAAGCAATTTGTTTTGTGGCATCGTACCCTGGGTAAAAACTGCAGCTTGGAATGGAGCCTCCAGTTTTAAAAGTCAGATTGATCGAGACAGTTCTTGTTAAGAAGAGGTGGAAGCACTGCAAACTGGTAACAAGGGAAGAAGATTTGGTCCAAGGCATCACCTTATTTCTTCCAGAAACCAGGAACTGCCTGCACAATATGTTACAACAAATCCATCCCAGCGCCATGTAGACAAAAGTGGCAAAATTTGCCCACATGCACACCAGCAGCTGCGGAGTATTTAGATATTTTGTAGACTTGAATGTGTGTATTGTGTGTTTATGTGCAAATGAAAAAAAAATCCAGAAGAAGTCCTGCTGTATTCTTTCCCTTCAGATTTACACAGTAATGTTCTGCTTCCAATGACAGATGATGCAGGAAATGAGTACTGCCAGTACAAGGGCAGCTTATTGTCATACACTGCCAACAACTTCCCAAAACTGGAGCAAGGAGTACAGGGTTCATCTCCATTGTCCCTCCTGCAAAGTTATTTAATCCTCCATATTGTCCTTTTCTATTTAGTTTGCTGGTCTCTATTCAGCCCCTGCCAAGACATTACTGTGTTGTCAAACTCAATCAATTGTTTCCGGTTGTTGTGTATTGCTGGCAGTCTCCAGAAAATGTATTCTGCTTCTGTCTGGTTAATGTAAAGGTAGGAGTGTGTGTAGGAGAAGAGGTTGTCGTGTGTGTGTGGCGAAAAGTCGAGTTTGTGTGGTTTCAGTCTTTTGGTGGTAGTCACCTGGTTCTTAGAGGAGTGTATCTGTCGGTCTGCCCGATCCTCAGCACGTATCTTGTCGTCAGATACGCTTACATGTATGCGTAGTTGCAGAGACACAGATTTGTGCAGCGGGTATCATTCAGATGACTTTCGCTGTGGCTCCGTCTTTTGTACTCGGAGAAAAACTGTTGACAAATGATAAATCCTTGGCTGGGGTTTCATTTCCTGTGTGCATGGCAGTTTATTCCTGGCACTGCAGTTTATGTAGAAATCCCCAGGTTGGCAGTTTATTGAATGTAAATCAGGCTGGCTTAGAGGCACGGGCTGCAGGAGGGCTGCTAATATGCTAGCATCTCCCAAACGGGAGAGCTGCTCTCTCTCTCTCTCTCTCCCTAAGCCACATGTATTCGAAGCTAATTCTGTGTTTGAATGTGGCACAGTTTACCGCACAGGCTGCTGTGGTGGGATCATAATGGAGGTTCTTGTCACTTTTAGGTACTTGTTTTAACTGAGTTCCGTTTTATGATCTGTGTGTGGTTACTAATCTCTTGGACGGATAGAGAGGGCTCAGCGGGAATGCTTGCGGTTTCCTTCAGGGACTTGCCGACATGCAGGCAAATGTTCTCCCTCATATAAATCTCAATGCACATCCATACTTTGATTATTTTAATGACGTGACTTTCCTCTAACACATGATAAGTCATAACGTACTGAATATCACGTCAAAACAATTATATTTTCCTCTTCCTCAAAATAACAGATTTTTCTCAGTGGGCTCTGCAATCTGTACAGCTGACAGTACGAACAGACTTAAGTCAGGAAATACTAGGGGTCAAAAGAACTTCATTTTGGCTGATTAGTATTCAGACTCAACACTTTCTGCATCTCAGATTTGGAAGGAGGCGTCTGAATCAGGTTTTCTTGCACATATTCAGATCTGAAACCCTCAAAGTCTCTCCTAGCGCCGCGCTCAACCCGCAGAACTCCACAGATCGCTTCCTGTGAAGGAGGTGAACTTTATTTTCTCTGCTTCTAGTGTTTTTCTAAAATGGGTCAGCAGATGTTAGAGAGAGAGAGAGAGAAGAGGGAGAGAGAGGTGGAGGAGGAGGAGGAGGAGGAAGAAGAAGAAGAAGAAAAACAGCCAAAGCAAACTGTTTGCTCTGCAGTGTGGGCTGATAGGAGAGATAGAGAAGAGAGTGGGAGAGAGTGAGGGGAAGAGACTGCATGTTCTGGTCTGACGCTGGTGAAAAAAAAAAAGAAAAAGAAATCTCAGCTTCTTCCGGCCCAGATGAGATCACGTTCTGCCTTTTTCCCTTCACACCCCTTTTAGATTCAGTAGATCTTTGTCAGTGTTATTTTCATGATCATTACTTTTGTAATTTTCTAATTACTCTACTTGGAAATCTGCCAAATGATTTGTGAACCATTTTTTTCATTATGATGCCATTCTGCACACACTGAAGATGAACACAGTAACTGCATAGATGGAGATAAGCTGAATGATGTTGCTGCTTGAAAGTCTTACTCACCACAGTTTTACATGTCAGTGTCTGATTTAACCTGTTGATTTAAAAATGAGGTCAATTTTGAAAACAGTCACCCATTTACAAGCCAGTCTAGTTTTGCTGTGGTTTAACAGGTTTAAACCACAGCAAAACTAGACTGGCTTGTAAATGGGTGACTATTTTCAAAATTGACCTCATTTTTAAATGCAGATTGATGATACTGATGAAAAAGATTTATGAAAAAAAACAACTGAAAACCGTAAAGCTTACTCCTCTGTGCTATCTTCTATGATGAGAGAAAGCGAAACACTCAAATATTCATTTTAGGAACTCTAAAGTGGTGAAGGGATGACTTGTTTTTGTAGGTTTACCTGGAAGTTGGCGTCGCCCTGGTTCCCCTCGACAGAAAGCCTATGGGATTTTTTAATTGGATTTTGGATTATCGCCAAAAGAAAAGACTCTGTGGCAAACACAAGCTTATGATGATTACACGTTTTGTTCAGGAAGATACTCTTCACAGATGAACAGCACTTTTTGTGATTTTCGAAGGGTAAAATTAAATCGCTAGACATAAAAAGGCTTATGTTGGGCTATAAACGGACGACACTGCGGTCGCATGGCTTAAACGCCACCACAACCGAGCGTCCTACTACACAATTACTATACAAGTGTTCTATAAATTGATCATTCTACAAGTTCCAAAGTTAGAGTTTGAATAGTGTTCAACTAAAGTCTGCCTGTAAGGACTAGACTAGTGAGTAGATGAGTCTCTGTGTTCGTCGTGATGATGTTTAATGTCCCTGACAGCTACCGTGGTCTCATTTAGCCACTAGTGCTACATCCTCATCCGCCAATTTCTACCAATGTTAGCATTGTGTTCCTAAAACCCATTTAGGCCCTTCATATGGTAGACGTTAACTTGGAGTGAGGGCCACCCCACTGCTACAACCGATCAGACATGCTGGTACCCCATCAGTGAATGCCTCAGTAAAGGGAAGCAGGCCAAAATCCTGCATTGAAAATAAAACACCTGCTTGATACACACAATGATTCTGTGGGCTTTTCACTCGACATAATACGTAAGAACCATTCAAGTGATGGAGGGGAAAGATTAACACTCACTGAGAGATGATCGAAAGAGTACAATCAAAGGAAGCAGCACAGTTATATTTGGAGCGAATCCTCAAAATGATCCGTCCACGCACTGCAAGGAGGAGGCGAAACCTTTCTGGTTTCTGTTTGTATGTGCTTGTGTGTGGCTGAGCGACTGCTTCTTATTTCCATTTTATTTCTACTCATGAGACTTATGTACTGTATAAAGGTTATAATTATAAGATTAAACCGAATATATAAAAATATTGTTTCCTTCTTTTGATCTCACCTGAGATCGTTCTGAGTTTGTCTTCTCTCTTCCTTTTTACTTCTGCATTTTCTAAACATGCTCTGCTTGTTTTCCAGGCTCACACAACAGGGTGAACCAGTGTCCTGTCAATGAAGTTGGGTGCCTCGATCCGGAAGTGTGTATCCACATGAGCAAAGTGTGCGACGGAGTCCCCGACTGCACCGATGGCTGGGATGAAGGGCCTCACTGCAGAGGTGATGAACACACAGAAACATGCACATTGTCGGCAGAACAGATAGCATCATCATTTTCTCCGCAGCGGAGAGTCAAGAGCGTCGGCTTTTGTTGCGGGTCAAAAATGACCAGCCTAGCTTCTCCCCGCTAGTGTCGGCTTGTCTTCCCATCCAACACTATAATCTCTATCCAATAATCTCTATTAGGCCCTTTAATGAGCTGGCCTTCTCTGCCTTGTGCAATTACAATGGAATTTCTCTTTCTGGGGAAAAAAGTCATTAATTTATCAATCAGCTCAGCTATGAGGCTGTTTGCCCAATCCCGACGGGAAAGAAGAGCATTCAGCCCGGATGCAGGCGAAGAAGAATCCCATCAAATCCTCTACTATTAATTAGAGACGATAGAAGAATGAGAGATGGCACATATTGGGTCCATAGTGTCGGTCTTTGTTGCAGCAGACAAAGGAGCAAACACTGGCTGCCCACAGAGGATTGCCTCAGCACTCAGCAAAGCAGATAGAGCCGTCTGAAGCTTTGCTGTTTATAGTTGCAGTAACTCATGTCGGGTGCTTTTAATTTATGCTGTGCGCACCTCTGCCTCTCCAGTAAACCTGTTGTAGTAGAGATGTGCTTTTCAGGGTCAATATCCCTTTACTGGAATATGAAGTCAGTTCATCAAATATTTACAACACCGAAGTCTGGGTAGACCAAAGTCCTGGAACAAGGACTGCCCAGTTCTCAAACAACTTTTGTTATCTTGGTTTACCTTATTATTTTTAACTGTTAACTTAATATTGTTTAAATGGTGTCATTTTAGATAGTTTAGGTTACTTAGAGTTTTTACTTGATTTTTTGTGGGTTTGATACCTTTTTTTACCAAACACCTCTATATCAATATTGCGACAGTATTGTATGGGTGACTGTTAGTACCTTCACAAAAACATTAACACAATCAGATTTTTGATAATCACTAGTAATGTGGATATAGTGACTTAGAGGGGAAAGGGCAAACATTACAACACAAAATGACATCACTTTACTGTAATTCAACCTTTAAAACCAGGAGAAGATTAAACTTGTGCCAAATCACGATACAATAACTTTTTATCCTCCTCGGCACACACCCGTGCTAAAGAGAACAATCACATTGGACCACCGTGTGTTGATAGAGATTGAGTCACTGGATAAATCGTTTGCATTGAGTTGAGTAATTAGATTAAAAAGTGGTCGCGAATTAGTCAGAGATGAGGTTTGTCCAGAAGAGCAGGAGCACTGTTGGGCTGATGAAGTGGACAGTTGTACAGAGTGGGTGAGAGTGTCAGTATCCCACACACTGGTCATCGCTGCTAGACAAGCCTTTACACAACACAGCGATGATGTCATCACATCGCAACACGCACCGCCTGTCCCCGAGGACACAAGTCCAGCTGTCCTCTGCAAGGCACCGGTGAACACACACACACACACCCCTACATGTTCATGGGCTTGTGATGCATGTGCATACAAACATATACACACACACACAAACACATTCTTGCAAATACACACCCAAACACACCCAGCACCCTACACACAAACACACCAGCAGTGTGTCCTGAACCTTTGGCAATGCTGTTTGCGAGCTCCCCTCTTTTCAGGGAAAGGCCTGACCTTTCACAAGCATCCTACTGTGTGCTTGTACAAACTGCCGGGTTGTGCAGAGTATACCTGGGCGCTGATGTCTGAAAGCACACTTTGTCAGCCAGTGTGTCCAAGTAATTCTGTCCAAGTTGTTGACAAGAGTGGTTAGAAATGGGAGTGTAGCAGGGTAGGTCAGGTAGGAAGGAATTTTATCTTCCTGTAATATATTTCTTGTGGATTTTCACAGTGTGTGGGATTAGTTGGTGTGGTTTGTGTACAGGATTGATAGCAAGGGAGTGACTAACCAGGCGGACTCAGTGGTGCTGTGATGAGTGATGTGGTTGATACTGGCAATGTGGTGCGAAGTTCAGATACAGCGCTTAAAGCAGGAGTAGGTAGGGTATTTTTTCGGTTATGTTTGAAGAAGATTGTAGCTGTCCTCCGTGTTCATTGTTCACATTCATTACGATAATTTCGAGGTGTTTTCTTACATGTGAATGAGACATGAGATGGTTGAAAATGGTTAGTGATTGCAGCGATGCCGCGCTCTCTCCTGAGGGGATGTGGCGGTAGTTTTTCAGTGGAGCACTTTCAAAACCTAGCTTACTGGGATTTGATGGAACGGTTGACGTCTCCCACTATATCAGGAAACAACAGCAGACGAATCATAATCTGATAACATTTGTGGTATTGTTTGCCTCTTGCCAGTTTTTGAGTGTTAGTCTTTGAAAGGATTACTTCATGTGGTGTTTTTTCCCTTAAATTTGATTTGGATTGTTTTTCATTTGGTCATGAATATTCTTTTTTTTTTAGGAAGTACTTGAGGAGTCCAGGCTAAACTATTGTGAAACTCACCTGTTATGATTTTAATGAATATGCTGTGAGACAGTTCTAGATTTGAGGGTACTGTTACTCTTTAGGAACCTCATTTGCTTGCAAAGGATGGACACTTTAAAGCAACATTATGCAGAAATTGGCATTTTGTGCAATTTTGGTGCTGTAATGGAGATACCATTCACCCTATTACAAGACACTACCATCAAAGTGTTGTTGACGCTGTTATTTTAAGTTAAAAAAGCTCCATGATGTGTCTCATAAATATGAAAGGGGCATCTTACATCTCAGTGATCCAAACTGGTGATGCTCGAGTCTGGAGTTTGCTTGTCGAACGTCAGATCTTTGCCATCCTCTGGTCAAAGTAAACTTCCAGGCCTGTATTTAAAAGGCCTTTTTAACTAAATGTAGCCTTTACAGACAATCGGTAGTTATGTTGTTTTCCTGTCATATGGGTGAAAGTTGAGTCTATTCATCAGTCTGTAGTCTGCATTTGTCCTTTCTCTGTCATTATGTGGGTGATGGGGCCTCTCTTGGGGGGGCAAGGCCTTAGACCTGCAGCCCCCCTCAGATGTGACTGATTGATAGGGAAGCGAGGTCACGACAGTACTCTTGAGAGCTTTTTTCCCTTTTCCTCGCTGTCTCAAAGGGAACTCTGATTACTGTAGTGGCCCGATGCTATTGTTTATGCATGCAGTGAGCTTTCATTGTCCTTCATGTCCCAGTAACTGCGGAATGAGAATCGGTCATAGGCTACTTGAGGCTGCCTGTGGAAAGACCGCATTTTCATCTTTATTCATGAGTGGGTCTTGACCTAAATGAGTTTATTGGCTGCAGTCGGAGTTGTCTTGCATGACAAGACCTGTTTTATAGCCAGTCTTTTCCGATCGCCGTATCTAGAGACACTCCAGTGTAACTGTCTTGTATTACTTAACTCATAATGGGCTGCAGATTAAAAGAGAATCTGAGTATTAATTTTTGGAGGCGAGTTATATTGACGTGTGTGCACGTGTTTTGGAACATTTGAGTATTTGTGTGAGTGTAGATTTAAGCGTCTGGGGCAGCACACCGCCTCTGTTTGGGCCCGCGATAGCTACTGTTTGCTCATTACTCAAGCCGCTGCCCTGCTTCTGTTTGCGTTTGGTTACTTTGCCCCCTTTAACTATGCAGCCCCCGAACAGCTGCCAATAAATACAAGTTCATGCTCACAATTGCTGAGCCTTCCTGCTTTTCCCTCTCCTGCGCATACCCACATACCAAGATGTACACATCATTATCTCCCTATATAAGTCCGATTTACTGTACTCTGCAGCGCTCGCTTTTCTGTAATGCAGCATTCACTATGTGATAGATTGCACCACGAAGGCAAATAATCACACAGTAGTTTCACAGAATGGAACAGCCGAACTGTCGTAGGTTATGTCTGATTTTGGAAAATGCGAGAATGCGAATGAATTACCCGAAAGCTGTGCGTATCCCTACAGAATGAGTAGATATATGTACACATCATTCAGTCAAGTTGAAATCAGGTAATTTGATGGACCTGTGCAGGGAAACAGTCGGCTCCTGTCAGATGCGGGAAGAGGACAGGGGCATGTGTGGACTTGTTTCCAGACAGTGAGAGCACAAAGGTAGGAATGTCCTGGGAATTACCTGTTCCGATGTCGCACACGGGAGTAGCCTGTTGATACAGTGACTGGATGTAGAAAAGGGACAGAGGCTGTGTTTATTTTATTTTGGATTTTAAACAGATGGTAAGAAAAGGGATTTGTTTTCAGCCCACTTGATGGATAAATGAGCTCATCTTTTCGATGCTCATGAAATCATTCAGTCGTGAGAGTTTTGTTGTGTAACAGCTGCCATGACCCGGACACACCCAGTCTCCGTCTCACTGATCTTAAGTCACCCTGTTGCACCCAGCCTGTCCACCCCATGATTACATTTTAGGGGAAAACATCATTATTCATATCTGTTTCATAGACTGGCTGTAAACAAAACTCTAAGAGCCGTTCCTCTTCATTTCTCTCTTTCTCTGTTGCCTCTCCTGATAGTCTTCTTCCCATCACCCTTTATTTATGCCTGACATGATGCCAGACTTCCAGATAAACTTCAAAAAAGTGGAGTAAATTACATTAAAAAATAATCAAATAACCACAAAACACATTGGTAGCTGCATCGGTTATTGGCCAAATGATTATTTTAAACATCTGTGTAGGTATTGGCACTAGGCGATTTAAGGGGGGATGAGGGGGACGCCATCAGTTAAAAATTAACAAATTTCCTACTGGGTATAGAAGGCCCATAATTTTACAGTTAGTGCATAATAATAAGGGTCTTGTTGCAGCTCTCCTGTAAAGAGGTTGCTCATTGGGATGCATCAGGAACTTATGCTGTCATTATCATACATGCCTCATACTTTTATCATCTGCAGTCAGCTTCCCCCGAGTGACTGACATCCGTTCGATTGTGCAGACGAGTGTAGAAATGTGAGACGTCTTCCGATGAAGTCTAGTGGGCCTTTTGGCAAGCCGCTTTATACTCTCACTCCCTGCTTCCCTCTCAAAAGCTATAGATGAGTGAAATTGAGGGTTGCCATCCATGCAGTAACAGGATCAATGGCTTTGGCATGCTTGTTTAGGACAAGTGTGTCACTGTGTGATTTGTTTGCCTCGTTCATTAACCCCCTGGTCAAACGTCTGACACGCTGCTGTTGCTTGTTTGCTCGGAGCTGGGACTTTCCAACCACTCCATATCCTTAAACCCTTTATGCACTCGTTTACACCTCTGCTTGCCCGGCCATTCCCTTCTCCCTCCTCTTTCTCCTTTCCTCCCCATTCTTCTGTTTCTCTGCTCTCCCTGCTATTGTACAAAAACGCTCTCTGAGGGTGGGACGAGCGGTAGGATTTGCCCACATTCACATTCTACGCACATTTGCAAGAATAAAAAAAATCCGTTATTTGCAACTTGTGCATTAACACATTTTCAAAGCTACAAGTGTAACTGGGCGGTAAAAACATATTAGATTTATTTATTGTAGTAAATGTATTACCATATCATACTTTCTCAACATTGACAATATTTTTGTTCTGTCATTTTTGTTTTGTCGTCAGCACATTAAAATAGATGGATGTGATGTTATCGTGTGATTTGAATAGTTTTTACTGTCACAGGTTGAGATTGAGATAATATTGTGGCAATTAGAGCAATATTAATTTCGTCAGTTATCGCCCACCCATTGCTAGATACTCTGGTACAACATGAAACAAGATGACCCTGGGCCGAGGTGCATTTTGTGGGTGTTTTTTACACTCTGGTCGCCTGTGGTCTCTCACAGTGTGGGGCTCGGTGAATGGATTCGATATGGGCCACAGTGTTTGCTGGGGGACTCTTCCTTTCAGCAGGGCCACAACAAAAGGGTCATTGTGGCCCAGAGTGGCACAGGCTTTATATAATAAGGGCCCTTCACTGGTCCAATCTCCGCTCTTCACAGCCATACTATCACTAGCTACTGTAAGCAAAGTGTGTCCACGGCCATTCATCGTTTTTGTTGTTGGACGCTGAGGCAAATTTAATTCTTCTTGTAAAAGCCCTTTTTTCTCTCATTAATTATTTACAGTTTTGTTGTATTGGTGTTCACACTTGTTAAGTGATTAAATTGGAATGTTTCTCATCAGGTTCACCTTTGAGTTCAGTTCAGTTTCAAGTAAAGTTTAGTTTTTTAGATCAGCATTGGGTGCGTGAATGGTTCTAGGTTATGTGAAGGCTTTTACCTCTGTTGCTGATACAGAATGTTGCTCTGGCCAGGGGCGGGTGATCTGACGATATAAGGCAGCGATCAATCTTAAAGGCTTCCACAATCTACTTTTCAGGCAAGATGCAGAGATCTCTGTTTGAGTCCTCTTACTTCTCTTTCCAAATGTGGATAACCTCAGAGTGCAGCCAACAAGATGAGTCTGCTGATTGGACAAATTACTTCACGTGGCTCCATCTTGGGTGAAATATTGTAAATGTTGAAGTTGTTGCTCATGCAAAAACAGCTTTTTCAGGTCAAGAGAAAAGGTGGGGTGTAGATCCTAGACTGTGATTGTGCCCAAATGGATGTGATTTTATCTTTTTTGGTCAGATGGACCACCCCTGGCTGTAGCCACTGTACCAGAGCTTCAAAGTGTAGCCAAGGGTTGTTACTGTCTTGGTCTGCAGCTTGTCATGTTTACTGTCAGCGTAAAGCTTGATTCAGAAATGAAAGCTCTCAGAAACGGAGAGAGGAAGATCCACTTGTGTACATGTGTGACATAAAAAGATTGATAGAAGAGACGGAGAGCATATTGTTGAATAAATGAGAGCTGACCATGATCAGGATAATATCTGTCCCGCCTGCTCTCACACACTGTAATTTCCTCCTCAACTTGATCTCTGTGGCTTCATACACTGGTTTATTGAGCTCAGGGGGCACGACCCACCCAGTGTAGGTCGCAGGCCTGTACTTGGTGGATGATCTAAGTAATGAAATATGTTATCAGCCTGAGTTCAAGAGTGTCACAGCTGTCTTTATTGGAGGTTTAAAGCTAATAGAAGCTGTCTGAAATATCGTTTGTTTTTGTTATATCAGCCACAATCTGACACCCTACCCCATTTATCTCCTAGCCTAGACACACACATCTGCATTCACACACACACACACACACACACACACACACATCGTATAGAAAGCATAATGAGGGGATGTGTGGATGCCGCTCTTTCAATTCCTGCCAAAAGGATGTGTCCTCGAGTTCTCTCTGGGGGCGGGAAAGAAGAGGCCCCTCTCACACGTGCACATTCAAACCAGCCCGTCCGTCACATGCTCAGATGAATACACATGCGTCCACTTGCGCGACCCCGACTTTCTCTCTTCCTCCCTCACAAACACGCATGCACATATGTGCGGTGATGGGATATGACAGTATGGTTCTGTGGAGATTGCGATCGGATTAAGATAACAATTGGAAAGTTGATCTGCTGCACAAACCTGATCAAGGAGGCAATAAACGGGCCCCCTTGTTATCCAGGATTTGTTTGCCCTCTAAATCGAGGCCCTTTTAAAGCTGCTGATATGTATGCTACCCCCCCCCACCCCTCGTAATCACCCCCACAGTATCTAATGTTCTCTGTGTCTGTTTTTCTCCGCTTCAGATGGAGCACCAGGCTGTGCCTCCCATGGGTGCCAGTTTCACTGTGCTGTGACTCACGACGGACCTCAGTGCTACTGTAGCAACGGCTATGAGGTCGCTGCAGATGGAAAGATATGTAAAGGTGAGTGGGTGATGTGGCAGATTTATTCTAGCTTAGCCAAAGTAAAATTCACAAAATCCTCTGATCGCTGTCTGCTCGCTGACTGGACATTGCGTGGGGCAGCATGTAGAATTGTTTCCATCAAACCACTACACCCAGAGAAGAATCCATGTTCCAGGGTTTGTTAGCAATCTTTTCCTTCTATGTTACCTAGCGCTGAAAAAAAAAATGGTGTCCAAGTACATCCGATGCAATATGTTGCAGATGAGTGTAGGTAAAAGGTTGTGTTATGCCCCTGTAGATTTCAATGAGTGCAATGTGTACGGGACGTGCAGCCAGACGTGCACAAACACAGAGGGCTCCTACACCTGCAGCTGTGTGGAGGGCTACCTGCTGCAGCCCGACAATCGCTCCTGCAAAGCCAAAAATGGTGAGGACACACACACAAACCAAAGAAAAACATGAAAGAAGGATGCAGTTCATCAGAGCTGATTTGTTTCTCCTTTGGAAATGTTGTCCCACTGTTTGTATCAGACAGTAAGGTTGTTAGAAAACAGAAAATCTGATTGTAGATATGCCTTTTTATTGATTTGTCTTTTCTAGTTTGGATAGCATCGAATGTGGATGTTGTGTCATTTAATTTCTTATTATTTTGTGGTATTGAATAAATATTGAAGTATTGGTACTGTAAACTACCTTATTTAAAGTCACATCTGCATGGTGTGTCACCTGTATTTGTTCCCTCTCCCTCATTCTGTCCTCTTTCTCCGCTTCCTGTTTCCCTCCCCTCCACCCCGCTTTCCCGATTGCCCCCCCTCAGAGCCGGTGGACCGTCTGCCCATGCTGTTGATCGCTAACCTCCATGACATCCGCTGCACCTCCCTGAGCGGCTCCACATCCCGACTGCCCTCCATCGCTACTAAGCAGACCATGGCTATGGACTTCATCTACGCCGAGGACACTGTCTGCTGGATAGATGTGGGTGAAACCCCTGCCGCCACCCACCTGAAGTGCGCCAGCATCCCCGACCTCAAGGCTGTCACTAACATCCGCACCATCAACATCTCCCTCAGCCTGCACCGTGAGTAGTCGTTTCACTGACAGAAATGAGAGAGATCTCAACTGGGCTTTTGTTTCTAGAAATTTTCTGCTGACGCAGTAAAACCACACATTTTTTTTTTGTCAGGAGCACCGAGGGGATGACAGTGTAGTTGTAGACCTCCAGTGAACGATAAATGAATGCCTTGCATAAGAGCACGCAAGCAACACTCAGGTGATCAGCTTCACTTGTCAGCTCAACCGGTGTGAAATTTCCACACTTCGCCTCAGGAATCAAATGGTCAACTTTGCATTTGCTAGCTCAGACAAATGTAAGATGTGAAGCAATACGGCCTCATCTCCGAAAAGCTGCTCATACCAGCACAAAAGTGCCAAGTAGAAACGCTGAGTCCAGCTTTATTTTTTCAAAAGGTTTGTCTTTGAAGAACAGGGGCACCCTGACACACCACTAAATCATAACATGGAGGCAATATGTGTGTAGCTCACTTACAGTGATACGATACATGTAAGGCTGCCAGCATGCCCTCAGGCGTTACTTCACACATTTCTTGACAGGAAACCGGTAATCTACTGTGTAGCTTGATTTATGTACCGACTGTGCATGGCTATTAGGAGCCTGAAAGTGTATTTTTCCGCTGCTCTTGTTTGATGCACTTGAATATAATTGGTTGTATCCAAACTCCAGTCATTGACTTTTAATATGGTGACATTTAGCAGTATGTTTGCCAACAAAAAGTCTTCTCGAGTGCTGCACATTTGGTTCTGGAGGGTGTTGCAGATAGGAAGCGCATGTTTCTATGTTGTGCGTGTTTGTGCAGTTTCGAGATTGTATAGACCATATCTCATAAACAACGACGAGAGATGAGTCATAGACATCGTCTTAACTCACTGATGTCATCTCCTCCACAACACACACAGACTAACATACACGGCATGTGAACACTTCCCGTCGAGAGAGACTTACTCATAGAATGCTGACATGATTTATCTCTGATTACGAGCCTGACGGGGTTTGTTTTCATCTGTCTGGCTGACAGAGCCGTTACTCTCTAAGAATGGGGGCAGAAATGTAGACAAAACATAAAAGCCTGGGTGTGGGTTCGTGTGTGTGTGCATATGCACGTGCATGTGGGAAAGCGTTCCCTTGAGAAATGGCCCCGGGCGTGAAACGGCAGAGGTGAGGAAAACAAGCGGAGGAGCTGGGTGTGTAGACCCTGAAATGTGGGACGAGAAACTCTGCAGCGTGATTAGAAGTGCCTCGGCTCATATCCACTTCAAATGAAGCTTGTGTAACAGCTGTCACCACCGACAGCCGGGGCAGAACCGAGGCTCTGAGGTTCGGTGAACCCCAACCTCCTAAAATGGTGTTTTTTTTTTTCTTCTTTCCAGTTGATTCGGTGCACTCTCATGAGCGACCCGTATCCCACCTCGCCCTCATTGTGTTGGCACTGTGGCAGTTGGATTCAGCTCTCTGTTAAGTGGTCTGAGGGTTAAATGGGGGCGAGGGGTGGAATTGAGAAGAGACCCTGAGAGAAAGATTGAAGCAAAGGAGACAAGGGAATGATAAAATGAGAGGGAGAAGGTAGTGATTTGCTGTACCTTGGAGGGGTGTGTGTATGTGCGTGCGTGCGTGTGTGTGTGTGTATATGCGAGTGGTCATGCAGATGGTATTTACATTCCTCCGTTGGGTTATGTCAGCCTGAACAGCCCCTACATTCCTCTGGCCGTCTCATGTCCTGTCCAGTCAGGTCACTTTAACACGCTCATAGCTGAGGCTCAGACACGAACACACACACACACACACACACACACACCGACCCAAATACCATTGACACATGCACCCATTACCTAGTGATGTATTTACCTTTTATGAATTGAGATTTTGCACACATTTATTTATGTGCTGTCCCGCTTGTGTGTACCTTTTTATTATATGAAGTGCTTCGTTCCCTTGTACATATAAGTGGAGTTGCTGCGGTTGCCGATTGCATTATCTCACTCTTTATGTTTCCCTGTTTGTATCTTATCTGACTTAACCTACTTTCAGTCGAACAAGCATTTATGTTCAGTCTTATCTAATGTTGATATCACAAAGTGCAGTTTGGAATGTGACAATCAGTGACTTTCTATTCAAATTAAGGACTGGTGGAGCGCCGTTTAGCTCAGTTGGTAGAGTGGGCGTCTCATGTACAGAGGCTTTGTCCTCGCTGCGGCGGCCCCGGGTTCGAGTCCCGGCCTGGGGCCCTTTGCCACGTGTCACTCCCCCTTTCTCCCGTCCTGTTTCCTGTCATCTCTTCATCTGTACTTTGCTGTTAAATCCATATAAGGCCAAAAAAATATACTAAAAAAAACAAAAAGAAGGAATGGCGCTGTGGTGCAAAGAGTAGGCCAATTTGAGCTGAGACATGTTATCTGTGGATCTGGCTCTGTGTTGTCATGTGTAGTAATGGTTTCCCCCGGGAAATGGTTAAGCAGCGGAAGCTATTCACACAGATCTTGTTGCATCTTGTCCCATGACTCATAACAATAGCCACACTGATTACATAAATAATAGATGCAGTGTGAAATGACATAATTTCCCCCCCTTCTATAAATGTATTGAGGTGTTTAGTCGAAGCAGTCTTTTAGGTAGCGTGGGTCCAGTCACGTCCACCGGTGGGTTTCGGACTGTCAGAAGTCACTCTGTGAGCAAACAGACAAACAGGCAATAGACTCACCATGCACTTTGACTGGCATCACGTTTTTGTTGCATATCAGTCTGGATTTTCAGTTGTGACAAGAGAGCAAAAACCCTGCGTTCATTTCGTAGACGTCAGCCAAGTCCAAGGGCCATTTGCTGCATTTACTCACGGTTACCTTGTGGTTGTTTGCTTTAAAAAGCTATTGAAGCGTGACCCACGTGAGCTCCTTCTTTATTAAAGGAGCAGTGTCCTGTAATACAACTTTGTACCGCAAGGGGAGATAATCCAGTAGGCCCAGTAGTTTCAGCCGGAGAGTATGAACACGTGGCAGGTTTAGCTCTCATGGCTTTAAATGTAAAAGATGAACTAAATTCAAGAAAGGAACTGTTTTTACAGATATTCTCATTATCAAACAGAAATAATACAACCCAACACCTTCTGAGTTTAAGTTTCTCTCTTTTACTGATCTAGGAAGAGCTTAACCAATTCATTAAAACCCGACAAAAAATATAGTAAAACTCACTAAAACAGTCTTGGGTTTTCTTTCCACGATCGCTTCTGGTTTTGTCAAAATAAGTCCTCAAGTCGCCAAGTAAGATGAATATAAAGGTGAATACAACTGGTATAGCTAACTAAGCCACGATCTAATTAACTAATGTTAGCTAGCTGTAGCCAAGGAGCAGGATTTGTCCGTTACTCTGGTTATATGTTGCCCCCTCTATTTTTGCCTTAGAATTCTAGTCATGTTTTACAAACTACACCTTTAACCCGCTTGCTCTTCCTTTGCTTGAAGGTAAACTTGCTCTTTCTGGTAATATAATTGGTGCCAGCACGGGCTCTTTGTCTGCTTTGTTCTGTGTTTTATAACGAGCAGGGCTCAGGTGCACTCTTAAAAGTATGGTAGGCAGACCTGGGGATTGGCCTTAGATGGATATGGATGAAATTGTGGAGGGAGGAAGAGCGAGGGGGGGTTGGAGCAGCGTTCACCCAAACAGGCTGATTTATAGCTGCTGGGAGCCTCAGAGAGCAGGGCAGATAAGTAGACGAGGGTTCCAGATGTGGCCTGCACTGTCTGCATGTGTGATTCTCAGACTGGGAAGATAAAAGGGGAGCAGAGCTTACCATCCCATCCTCTCCACCCTCCGAGCGGAACTCCACAGCAGGGACCAGCCTCCATCCACCATTCAGTCCTCCTTCCCCCCTCATCCAAGTCTTTGTTCCTAAGGTTTTTTGTTTTTTTGGGGGGGGAATAAATCAGTGCACAGAAGGTCTTTGTGTCTTACAAGATCTGATATAAATGTATAAATTCATGAGGAAAGGCTTCCAGCCCCACTGCAATACAATTATTTATCTTATTTACTAGATTTCAATGTGCATCACGTTTAAACAAAGGCTTCCAATGTGCTGCATTATTCTCTCAGCACCTGCATCTAAAGAGAATATGTCTGTTATTTTTTGTCCATCATTTATCATCCTCATTTTTTAGCCATCAGGTCCTCCCATCCAGCCAATCACCTCACTTGCCACAGGCGGGGATTTGCCGTTGGCATCACTGTTGGGGATTACAGCCTCTCAAATAGAGGTCGTGTGTCTGATCCTTATGGAAAACCATAAACACTGCACTCTAAAACTGTGCTCTCGAGAGGTCAAAGAGGTTTTTTGCACAGTTAAATAGGATCTTCTTGGCAAGGGGAGGATTATAGGAGCACGATGATGACGCTTATTTTCTGCTTTGCACCGACATGTAAATAAAAGAATACTTGCACTGACACACAAATAGAGGAAATAACACTCAAGTACAAATTTCGTGATGCTCGTTTGAAGAACTAAATAGGCTGCGGCCCTGTATGTAAATACCTAGGCTATTTGGGCGAAAGCATGTTTGTTGTTGCCAGTAAGACCCCCCCGTTCAGTTTGTGAAGCCTTTCCTCAGAGCAGTGTGAGCTGCTAGGTGTTAAGGGACAGGAAGTGAGAAGGGGTTGTGAGGGCAGGGTGGTTGGATGAGAAGAAAGGGGTGGGTTCATTCAGTTTCCCAGCAAACTTTCCACTTACCAGAAGCTGAATGAGCGAGGACGTCAACAGACCGGCTGTCTGAATGAGGGGGTACACCAGTCGGTTACACAACGCAATAGTCGCAGTGTTGCACAACTAGCTCTCTGCTCTGTATACGAGTCTAATCAATGCCTTGTGCAGCCGGGCCTCCAGCTGGATTTCTTTTAGAGGAGTAAGGTTTTAGAGCTGATACCAGTGGGAGTATCGCTATCCCCCTTAACTTCATGACAGACTTTCCCATTTGTCAGAATCTTGGTTCTAATATTTATGTAACATCTTGGACTGGTTTTTACTCCCTACGTTCTCGTGACTTTGATTTTTATTATCTTTTTATTCGCTCACGTATTCACAGTTACCCCTCTTTTTAGATGCGAGACGGCCTCCATCTTTGCCAACTGTCAATAAATTATTTTTTGTCTTGGAGTCGCTCCAAAACTTTTGATGTTCTGATATGAATTTATTTCACCATCAGTACCTTTCCCGTCTTTCTTTCCCAACCATGGCCACAAACCCCCTCAACTCTGTTTGTATATTGAGCACCAGGCATACTGTAAGTACCATGTGGGGCAAGCCTTTTGAAGCTCTTTTTATGCCTGGTAGGTGGGTTGTGGGGGGTGGGGGGGGGTCTACATTGGGTCCAGATGTGTGTAAGCTCTGTTGTGGAGCTTGTTTTAGCTCTGTCTTTTTGCAGCATGGCCGTCATTGACGAGGGAGCGATAGTGCAGGTTTCTTTATGAATGGTCAAAGCCTTGGAACGTGACTGGGACCCTGCTGGTGTGCCCCAACGTTAATGTGGTCCCATGGATTATCTGGCAAGAAAGGTGTGGTGACTTTGATGCTGTATGTGTGAGTCGTGAGCCTGTGTGATGTGCATTTGTGTATACAGCGTTCTGCTTTGAAAAGAAGTGTGGCTGCAGCTGTAAAAACACAAGGCTGTATGTATCTCCGAGCCCCCCACCACACCGCAGCTGGGTCCCCCGGTGGGCCAGGATTTCTGCGCCCTGTCTCACAGGACAGAGTTCTCACGGAGGGAAAAATGTTTCCATTGCTAACTTGGCACTTCAGTTGCTGGGGGTATATCTGAAATGGAGGTCTCCATCTGCAATGTTTCCTCTTTCTGGGTTGGCTCAGTAAGCAGTGAGGTTACAAAATGTTAAGTTTGGAGTATTTTGGGCTCTGTGTTGCAATGATGAAACCCTTTTGCCTGGTCGACTCTCGCAAAATTTGTCCCCATTTTTCTTTTGTAATTTGTATAAAAGAAATAAAAGGGTAGATAGTCAAATGCAGATGCTTCCCTACATGGCACCAGGGGTCATTGGATGGTTTGATCAACATAAAAATGATGTGAATTATATTCTATTATATTTATTTGATATCATATATACATCTTACCACCATACATCACCTTCTCCCTGATATTTTTGATAGTGTGTTTTTTGAACGAAGTTGTTACAATAAATGTGTGTGTAATAAAAGAGCAATGTTTGAGCCTAGTTCCTCCTCTTGAAACACAGATTAGCATATCACAGTATATCATCATATTCATCTGAAAGTGAAGTCTTTAGTTTCTCTCTCCGTGCAGGAGATCTGTTTTACTGCTCTAGTCCACTGAAAGGAGTTCAGTTTAGAAAGTGGAGCCCTTCACCTCACGCTCTTTATCTGTCACTTTTAATGTTTCTTTCCCTCCCCCATGTCCGGCCTGTCTTAATCAAAGATAAGTGGAGTGCTGGTAATGGACAACCTGTTAGAGCTCATTAATTCACCTCTTTTATTTAGTTTTTCAGGCGTGTGGGCACTCTTGAGGGAGGGTTAGGCATCATAAAATGAGAGGTTTTTGAATTGAGGCTGGTATGTGACCAGACCGTACTCCTGTGAGGCTCTGCTTTTTCTTAATGCTTCTGTTCTATTCTTTCTCCTCTTCTGCATCCCTCAGATGTGGAGCAGATGGCTATCGACTGGCTGACCGGAAACTTCTACTTTGTGGATGACGTGGACGACCGGGTGTTTGTCTGCAACAAGAACGGCCAGACATGTGTGACCCTGCTGGACCAGGAGCTTTACAACCCTAAAGGCATCGCTTTGGACCCGGCCATGGGGTCCGTACTTCCCCCTCCGCTCTTCTTAACCTAACGCTACCCTCAGTTTTTTTTTTTTAGCACGCCTGAGAGGAAATTCTGTCATATGATCAGACGACGTGCTGACCAAGCAGGCAGTCAGAAAATCAAAGAACTTCCCTCCAGATGGAAACGTAGACAGATATTTGTGCAACATAAACACTTGCAAGTTGGTTGTTTCAGGTTCCTGATGCTGACAAGCCGGTATCTGATGTAGTTCCCTTCTCCAAAGTATCACTTCCCTATCTTTTATTAGACTGGAAATAATTTCCCATCCTTATTAATGACTAATATCTCCGCTGTGGTCAGTTGTTGTAATGTAAGGTCATATTGACAGATGAGGTTAAAGCACAGTCATCACATTTCTAAAAGTGAAAAAATGTCCTTCTATGTCATCTTAACTTTCCTTAATCACCCGTTCTGCTCTGCTCCTCTTCTTTTGCCACAGCAAAGTGTTCTTCACAGACTATGGGTCAACGCCGAGGGTGGAGCGCTGTGACATGGATGGTCAGAACCGCACTAAGCTGGTGGACAGCAAGATTGTCTTCCCCCACGGTATCACACTGGACCTGGTCAACCGGATGGTGTACTGGGCCGACGCCTACCTGGACTACATCGAGGTGGTTGACTACGAGGGAAAGAACCGACACACCATCATTCAGGGCCTGCTGGTGAGGATTTATGGACGATTGGATAACTGTACTCACAAATAATGCCAACTACACCCAAACATAGACAGACATGCACTCAAAAATATTTGCCTATGACATGTCATCTTTTAAAAGACTAAACTTTGCCAAACAGCAATAGCCCGGAATCCCTTTTGACTTTTCAGTCTTCCTTTTGAGAACACAAAACATCTGTTTTCCAAATCTATCATCATTGATTTAACTTCATCTTCAGAGCCAGTGCTGTTTTCCACTTGTCTCCCGTGTATCTGGGCAAAGATAGTCTGCCCCTCCAGGGGATAAGTCCTTTTTATTGCCTTGATTGATATTACTTAAAGAGTGTGTGATTTTTCCTGGCTAGTGCCTCTCTAAACATATTAGTCTGGCCCTAGTGAAGCTTGGCTCAAACTTTAAGTGGAGTAATGATCTTAATGAAATCAGGACCGAGTGGTGGGAGGACGGTGGTAGTGGTGGTGGTGCTGGTGAGGTGTGTGTGAGGTGGGGGAGGTAATATGATCCCAACCCATAGATCTTTTTGACAGTAGAGGAGAGCTCCGTAGCACAGACACTTATAAAAAGCAAAATCTCTCTCTGTTTAACAGCAGATGGGAAGTGGAGCCATTACGCTGCCCTGTGCCAAGTTTACACAAACACTATCTCTTTATCTCTCTGTCTGTGTCTGTCTGCATCTGTCTGTCTCGGTCTTTCGGCAGTTACTTCACATTTTTTAGAACCTGTCAAAATCTGTTTTATTCCGGTGAATAGTTTGTTTGGAAAGTTTCATCTTGCGTAATTTGCCAGGCTGTGTTGGATGCAGAAATGTGGACACCAACGATGTCACACATTAGTCATGCACGACGAGCTGTTGACTAAGAAGGCCAGCATGTCCTTTTTATTCTAAACTTTATGAAATGTGTTAAATTATGACTTTTTACAACCATTAATTTAGATAATAACAAAAACAGATAAAATAAACAAGAAACAACAGAACAGCCATGGTTACAAGTGTCCATTATCAAAGAAGGGCATGTACAAATCCAGAATCTTGTTGTATATCAGTGTAAGCATTTTCCACCGTGTCATAAATCATCCATAGTATATGTCTCATAACCATAGTTCTTTTTAGGGGGTTCAGTTCCATTTCTTGTTGCCTTTTTGCTATCACTGCCAATGAACATGAGGTGCTTGTGTCATTGTGATAGTCATGTAATTGGTTGACATAGTTGTTTTGAACCAGTTTGTTTATTCTTTACTATTCTATGTATAATGAAGTAGCAGGTTACATTTTTCTATCCAAACTCCCTCCATTCCCTACGAGCATTTTCAGTAATAAACAAGACCAACTTCTTAATTTGGCCCTTTATTGTCTCCGTATATTCCAGATTGAACATCTGTACGGGCTGACTGTATTTGAGAACTACTTGTATGCCACCAACTCAGACGAAGGCAACCTCAACCCCAAGACCAGCGTGATCCGAGTGAACCGCTTCAACAGCTCTGACTTCCATGTGGTGACGCGGGTGGATCGGGGAGCAGCGCTGCACGTGTACCACCAGAGACGCCAACCTCGAGGTACCCGCATAAGAAGGCGCAGCTCAGCTTGATTGCTAACTCATCTTATCCACATCCATCATAGACAGTATGATAAGTGGACATAGCTTCCAGGTCTGAAAAGTGAAGCCAATGCAGTAGTGCCTAAAACCTGCATTCTTTGTAATGGCTCCACTGGTTGCAAATAGAAGTCACTTTGTTTGTAAGCTTATGAAAAAAGTGACTCAACTTGCCTAATTTATCACCACGAACAGATTCCTGTCTTTTTTTTAATGCATCATGATGCTCATTTTCTAAATTATGGTCCCATTTAGAGTAAAATAGATGACAACTCAGGTTATGTTTTAGGGCGTGGCTGCCTTGTGATTTGTGAAGATGGCATGTCCACGTGTTCTCAGTTAGATCCAATCAGGACAGAGCCGTAGCAAGGTGTATTCTCCCCAGTTTTATCCTCACATCCATGTATGTTCACTTCTGGCACCAAAAAACAAAGATGGCAACTGCAGTGTCAAATGCAATGCCAACCTGGAGGTTTCAAAACTGTATTCCACAAACCAGTGGGTGATGTCACAGTGGCTCCGTTCGCTGCCTGCTATTCAGTCTATGATGTCCATTGATAGCACTTACTATTGCATGACTGTTGTATTTGTACCCCTCTCTCCTGGCTTAGTACGCAGCCATGCTTGTGCCCTGGATCAGTTTGGGAAGGCCGGAGGTTGCTCTGATATCTGTCTGCTGAGCAACAGCCACAAGACCCGAACCTGCCGCTGTCGCTCTGGATTCAGCCTCGGCAGCGACGGCAAGTCCTGCAAGAGTAAGTATCCAGACTGAGAGAAAAATTAATTTTGACAAAAACTAACGCCTTCTCATTAGTTTCAGCCGTGATGATTGATGACGGCAATGAAGTAATGCCGTTTCCAGAATCGCTGACGGAAGTAATTACATTTATTCATTGAGAATGTTTTTTTTTCTTCTTCTGCAGAACCAGATCATGAGTTGTTCTTAGTGTACGGTAAGGGTCGCCCCGGTATCATCAGGGGAATGGACATGAACGCCAAGGTGCCTGATGAGTACATGATTCCCATTGAGAACCTAATGAACCCCCGAGCTCTGGATTTCCATGCTGCTAGTGAGTTCATCTACTTTGCTGATGCCACCAGCTACATTATTGGCCGACAGAAGATAGATGGCACAGAGAGAGACACCATACTAAAGGAAGGTAAGAATGAAACGATGGCTTTGCCCGTGGTTCTGGAAATTATTTCTACACTCTCGCCAGATCCTGGCTCCTACATAGAATTTAGGAAGGAGAGAATTCAGTCATATCATTTCCACTTTATTCTCATGATAGTAATCCTGAATTGGCCAGCTAATAGGTTCCTTTTCACACCGGCTTCCTTTGCTTATCTCAGGTATTCACACAGTGGAAGGGATAGCCGTAGACTGGATGGGAGGTAATCTCTACTGGACAGATGATGGGCCTAAGAAGACTATCAGTGTGGCCAGGCTGGAGAAGGCTTCTCAGACCCGCAAGACTCTCATTGAGGGCAAGATGAGCCACCCTCGTGCAATTGTGGTGGATCCGCAGCATGGGTGAGACACTGGAGGAGAGGGTGTTGTTATTGTAAAGGGGTTTCTTTTCTCATAAAATGCTATGTTGAAGTTGACAATGGTCTGATGGTTTGTTACTTTAGGTTATGAGGGTTGCCTGCACCGTAGATGGATGTTACACTCATTTGGGAGTGTTCAAGCTATTTTTGGATACTCCCTCCTTTATTTAACTTTTTTGTTTTGATTCAATCAAAGAGCGTCAAATCTCAAAAAGCTACATTCCAGCTCCCCCAGAAATGTTTTATCTCACATGGCTTTTGAATGTGCTGATAACTCTTCTCGTCTCGCAGGTGGATGTATTGGACTGACTGGGAGGAGGACCCCACAGAGAGCAACAGAGGGAAGATCAAGAAAGCTTGGATGGATGGTTCCCATCATCAGGTGTTCCTGACCAGTAAGACGGTCCTTTGGCCAAATGGTTTGAGTCTGGACATTCCCCAAGGTATCCTGTACTGGGTGGATGCTTACTACGACCGTATTGAGTTGGTTTACCTCAACAACACAGAGCGAAAGGTTGGTAACGCTCAAGAAAGTATTTAGACGACAGTGTATATTTGTATTTACAGGTGATAAACCTAGATCTCTCTCCTGATCTAACAGGTCGTGTATGAGGGGCAGGAGCTTAACCACGCCTTCGGCTTATGCCATTACAAGCAATTTCTCTTTTGGAATGAGTACCGTGGTGGCAGCATCTACAAACTGGACCAGGTCACCAAGACAGTCACCCTCCTCCGCAACGAGAGGCCGCCCATCTTCGAGATCAGAGTGTATGATGCGCACCAGCAGCAAGGTATATCTCCCATCTCTTCATTCATTCTCACTTCATGACATGCTAATGAGTAAAATATGAAGACAGTGTTGAATGTTTCTTCTTGGATTGTCTTTTCTGCGTAGGCTCCAATGTGTGTCGAGTTAACAATGGTGGCTGCAGCAGTCTGTGCCTCGCTATTCCGGACGGCAGGTCCTGTGGCTGTGCTGACGATCAAATCCTGGATGTCGATAATGTCACCTGCAAAGGTACTTAGCAGCTTTACCAGGAGCAAGGTTTCACCAAAGATCCATGTTGCAGGTCATGGAAAATTCATTACTCTGCAGGAGTTAAGGCTGCTGAAGAATTCTGGGCTGTACTTTCCATTTGCAAAGCTATACTATACGCCGTCTTTGCCAAATCTGGAGAGAAGCTTTAAAAAAACCTCCACCAATATTTCTGCAACTTTAGGAGGGATGAAAGCTGACCTACGCACCAAAAGGCTTTGCTTTGTTTTGGTGCGCTGCCCTTGTCTAAATGGCCCATCTGTTTCTGCTCCTACCCCTGATCTCATGTGCAGCCAACCCCTCCTACGTGCCCCCGCCCCAGTGCCAGCCAGGGGAGTTTGCCTGCAAGAACAACCGCTGCATCCAAGAGCGCTGGAAGTGTGACGGAGACAACGATTGTCTGGATAACAGTGACGAGGCCCCTGAGCTCTGCCGTAAGTGTGCCGCGTCATTGTCATGGTTACGCACCAACACATGGATAAACAAAAAATCTGTTTAAGGGTCTTGACTAATGCAAACTGACAGTGCAAGCTACAGTTTCCAAGATTGTCTCTTTCCATGCAGTGTAATGAGGCTGTAGTGTCATTGGCCAACTTTCTCCTCGTCAGGCCATAGTGATAACCAGGGACTCATATTTATCTTGGATGTTCCTCTCTTTTTTTTATACTCCATTTAAAGTGACAAGTTGGGTATATAAAACCAAAACACGTTTTAAAAAGTGTCGATGTATACTTTTTTATTTTCTTCCCCATAGACCAACACACCTGCCCAGCTGACCGATTCAAATGCCAAAACAACCGTTGCATCCCCCTGCGATGGCTGTGTGACGGCGACAATGACTGTGGCAATGATGAAGATGAATCCAACACCACCTGCTCTGGTATGTACAAAGCTGGACTATTTTTTTTTTAGTTAAGACAGCATTATAGTTTTTCATTAATCTTTTGATTTGTAAGATACAAGATTTGATTGCATCACTTGTGCTGCAGGTTGGAAAAAAAGAATATATATTAGAATACGGTATGATACATTTGCAGCAAGGTTGTACGATGATGAAGATTTCAAACACACAACTATGTAACTAAGGGGATTACATCAAACTATATGTGTGTTTTTGCAGGATCCTCAAATTCAGAATAACTACTAATACGTTGAAAATTGTATTGGTGCAAAGAACCTTTGTTCAGGTTAAGAAAGATATTAAAAGTGAAAAAAGAGATGCACTGGACTAATGAAACTAATGAAAAGGGAAGCAGACAAGTTGCATTTACAGCAGACAACATGGCATCTACTGGCTTTGAGTTAATTCAGTTACAATTAGTCTGGCGGATGCCAGCAGGCTTGTACAGTCCAGGAGGATGTATTGATCTTGACCCTTGGCTAACAGCATTTGTTGCTTTTATAATGGCTGTTTCAGTGTCTCAAATAACTTGAAGGAGATTACAAATTGACTTTAACTTAATTAAAACAAAATGACTGTGCTGTTTCGGGTTACAACTGGTTTCAAGTACTTTTTGTGGCGATCAAATTTGGGAAATTAGGTCATAATTTTTAACATCCTTGAGCACTTTTATAGCGATGAGTTATTGACTGTTGAGTCGGGGATATTGCATAAAGAACGAGGACTTTTTATGACACTTCACTGTTTAACACATTGTTTTCCTGCCAGCTCGCACATGCCCACCAAACCAGTACCCTTGTGCCAGTGGGCGCTGCATCCCCATCTCCTGGACATGTGACCTGGATGACGACTGTGGAGATCGCTCGGATGAACCGGACTCCTGTGGTGAGTTTATACTGCACCTTCATATTTTTGTTTTTCTCAGAACAGCATGTGTTAGTTTGAGACGACAGATATGCTTCTGACTTCTGATTTATCCTCTCTCCAGCCTACCCAACCTGCTTCCCTCTGACCCAGTTCACCTGTGCCAATGGCCGCTGCATCAACATCAACTGGCGCTGTGATAATGGTAACCATCACCTGAGACATCCCTCGTCTACCATGAAACTGTATAATTTTTTTTATAATCCAATAACTGAAAATAAAATCTCGAATGACAGATAATGACTGTGGGGATAACAGTGATGAAGCCGGCTGCAGCCATTCCTGCTCCAGCGTCCAGTTTAAATGTAACAGTGGCCGCTGCATCCCAGAATACTGGACCTGTGATGGCGACAATGACTGTGGAGACTACAGTGACGAGACTCACGCCAACTGTACCAACCAGGGTCAGTAACAATACTGTGTTTCCTAAATGAAAGCTGCTCTTTATGCCATTTTGTTTGAACTTTTGCCAGCTTTACCTGAGTCGAGCTTTCATCACATCATGTATTGTATTTCACCATGTTTACATGTGGCTGTTTACAGTTGTAAAGAGGCTGTCACGATTAAGATGTTTGTTTCTTCTGCTCTGCATGCCTCTGCCTGCCCTCTGGCTTCCTCTTATCATTTACAGCAAATCCTCTCTCAGTTGCTCTGTTCACGATGTGATTATCTTTTGTGGTTAGATAACAATTAAACTCTTTCATGGTCTTGTGCAAAGGGCACAGATGTTTTGACTCTGCTGCAATGATATGAATTTACACGATTAGAATTGGAGGGGGGAAAAAAAAGCTGGTGGCTGATTCGAAACAGTGAGTTTCGCTGGGTAACCACCCTTTGCAACACTGACTTAGGCAGCGTCATAGCACAGTGTCGCACTCTTTCTCCCGCAGTTGGTCTGGCTTGCCAACATACGCTCCTGCACCCAGTGTGTGTTATGATGTTGTATGTACTGTTTGATCCATGCAGAAACGCTGCCAACTGCTGTCAAGTCCCAGCATGCAAAAACGTGGCCCAGCATGACCTGTTGGTCTAATGAGCAATCTGTGCTCTGTGTGTGTGTGTGTGTGTGTGTGTGTGTCTGGCTGTGTGTGTGCGTTTGCGGGCTGTCTTGGCCTGCTGTCTGGAAGTCATTAGCTGAAATAAAAAAAGCAATACTATCGCCTTCCCCTCCTGTATATTGTAGTCCTGTGCTGAAAGGTCCCCGGGCCCATTTCCTGCTTTAGCCGTGCCAAGAGCTGACCTTTGCCATGAAGGGGATGTGATTGTGCCACCTCCTCACTGCTGCCTTTAATCTGCCCGTGACATCAGTTAGTGAGCTGTGTGTGTCATTGTTTAACTTGGCTCAGTGTCAGGTTGTTAACCCAGCATCCAAGTAAACCTACACATTAATTAATGACTAGAATGGCCTATTCTTCCTCCCCTCGGTGTGTGCAGTCCATGCAAGCGTTGTGTCCTGTTTGTGATTCCAGTCATTTTTCCGATACTGGTGTTTTGTCATTGGCTAAACTGCACATCTTTTATTGTCGTCTAACTTTCACACTTTGTCTTCGCTGCTTTCTCTCCAGCTACCCGTCCCCCAGGCGGCTGCCATGTAGATGAGTTCCAGTGTCGGATGGACGGCCTGTGCATTCCCATGCGCTGGCGATGCGACGGTGACACAGACTGTATGGACCTGAGTGATGAGAGCAACTGCGAGGGCGTGACCCACATGTGTGACCCAGCAGTCAAGTTTAGCTGCAGGGACTCTGGTGAGGATGCTTTCACCCGGTTTAAGTACCAGAGGTTAAGGATGATGAACCTTTTTTGTTTAAAGTTAAAGATGCAGTTTTGCTGTTAGTATAGATAGAGTGTTATTCACAGACAGATGGGGCAAAATAAGTGAAAGACTAAGTGGCTGATCACACCTGTAGAGGCACAGAGGAAATTATTTGGGCATCAATTTTGTGGCGGCTGCTCTCTGTGGCTCGAGGAAAGTTATCACCATTGCTTCTCATTCAGTGAGCAGGTTTATATGAAATTGGATGCTACAGGATTCCTTTATATTTTTGCTCCTTTTCCTCGAAGGCCACCTCTGTCAAGACTGGTCTAACAAATCCACCAATTGTAGCTTTTTAATTTTAAATGAACTGGTTTTTGGTCCCAACTTTTGTCATAAATGCTGGTGTGACTAAGTATTTTAAAAATTGACCTGTGAATATCTTATTCTTATAATGTTGTGGTCTTGACAGCTCGCTGCATCAGCAAGGCCTGGGTTTGTGATGGCGACAGTGACTGTGAGGACAATTCGGATGAGGACAACTGTGAGGCGTTGGTGTGCAAGTTGTCTCACCACATGTGCGCCACCAACGACTCCATCTGTCTGCCTACTGAGAAGCTGTGTGATGGCACTGATGATTGTCCGGATGGCTCTGATGAGAAACTTTGCGGTAAAGCATTCTAAACGCACAAAAACATTTCTACACAAAACACAATTTGAAAATGTGTTCAGTGCCTGGTTCTTTTGTCCTGTAGCTTCGTACACAGCACATACAACTCCGTCTCAGATATATTCCAACCATTTCATCTCTGTTTCTTTCCTGCAGACTTGTGTGCGTTAGACAACGGTGGCTGTAGCCACAACTGCAGCATCATTCCTGGGGAGGGCTTCATGTGCTCTTGTCCCCTGGGCATGGAGCTGGGAGCTGACAACAAGACTTGCCAGATCCAGAGCTTCTGTGCCAAACATCTCAAGTGTAGCCAGAAGTGCGAGCAGGAGAAATCCAGCGTCAAGTGCTCCTGCTATGAGGGCTGGGAGCTGGAGTCCGACATGGAGAGTTGCAAAAGCACTGGTAATTACAAACACAGGCGTTTTTTGGCACAAAGACTTTATTTACCTACAAACTAAAGAATTTCTTTTTGGATCAAATTGAGAGCAGCAGTATTATTCGTCTTGTGCTGGAGAAATGCTAAAATTAGGGATTGTACTGTACATAGATTTTTTCTCAGAAAGTAAGAAGCACATTTTGTCTTTTAAAAAGGACAGATGGAGGTGAGATATCACCGAGACAGCAGTGGCAGGATTTGATCCAAGACCCAACACAGGGATTTTTTGTATCTGGACTCACTGAGTCACTGACACTTTTGCGGGTCCAACTTCTTTGCCACCAGATCCCTTCAAGCCGTTCATCATCTTCTCCAACCGCCATGAGATCAGGAGGATTGAGCTTCACAAGGGGGAGTTCAGTGTGCTGGTACCAGGCCTGAGGAACACCATCGCCCTGGACTTCCACCTCAACGAGAGCACGCTGTACTGGACCGATGTCGTGGAGGACAAGATCTACCGTGGGAAACTGTCTGATAATGGAGGTGAGGCAGCCAGTTAGCTCCAGCTGCCAGCAGTTTTAGCAGAAAGATGGATGGGGTGGTGAAGTGAATTGCCATGAAGAACAGTCTAATTTACATAGTAATAAGTTCGTTTTTCAGTGTCATCGTTTCGTAAGTAAAATAAAAAGTGTAATGTGGTTTGTCCCCTCTGGGATTGCAAATCATATTTGTGCTTTTGACTGATTATTTCTCGTAAATTAACTTCCGCTGAGGAAATGCTCCGTTGTTTCTCATCGCCAAATGTTTTTTAAAAAGAGTCTGTGGTCAGCAGCGGCGGTCCGTGACCCTGAATAAATCTCCTGGGTCATGGTCGGCCTTTCCTGCTCCAAAACCCCAGGTCTCCTTGCCAATCAAGGTTATGTTCCCAGCACAGCACTTAGGGGGCACACGGAAGGCTTTGTCTCTTCCCATTTGTCTCAGTACTCGCTGTGCGTGACTGCAGCCAGACCACTGATGTAGCGTAGGAGGCACAACACACTGCAGTTCCAGTTCCCAGCCCTCCAACTTCACCATTAAAACAGGGCTCCTGAGCAGCGACATTGTGACCAACTCATACATCAGCTCCTGCTGCTTGTTATTGAAGCCGTTTCAGAATCTCTAAAGTTGTTGGCATACCAACAATGCAACACACACACACACACACACACACACACACACACACACACACACACACACACACACACACACACACAGAAAGGCAGCCATGACTCAAGCATTCCTTTAGGAAAACTGTGAAGAAGGCTTGTCCCACTCGCTCTAATTACACTGGAAGGCTTAGTGAAGTGCTTGTCTTATCGTCTTTGGCCAGAGACGATCACACATTTTGGTTTTCACTTCTGCGTGAGAGCCCATCATTTCTGGGAAATGATTAAAGAGTGGGAGATCAGGGGTTGGATGTTTGTTTTCTTAGAATTTCGGGCAGCGGGGTTGGGAAGATAGCGCTGTTGGAAACCACACTGACAGACACAGCAGCCATGTGTGACGCGCACCAAGAAATAAAAGTAAAAGTAAAGAGCTCTGAACAATTCTTTGTTTGTCAGGGCTTTTTTTTTTTTTTTTTTTTTTGCAATAACCATATGTGCTTGCTGGAGATTTGCCCTCGTTGGTGTAAGTGACAGGAGCCAAGCTATTAAATTAAATAAGCTGAATTACAGCTGCTATTTCTCTCCTTCTCTTCTTCACGTTAAAAGAAGCATTAGTATTGGTTCCTTATTCAGCTTGCTATTCAGTTGTCAAAGAAATTGTAAAAACACCCAACACCATTTCTAGTTGTAGTCCAGATGAAAAGGCATTTTGAGTGTAACTAGCTTCTGTATTGCGATGCGTAATATGAAAACAGATGGGCGGGATAAAACATTATGAGGAAGTTCATGTGAACATCTAAAAGTGAGTGCGTAGCGGGGTTAGCATTATCAATTGGGGAGAAAGAAACTATGTAGTTGCTGAAGCAGGCGATTCTCAAAAGCCTAGAGTTGGAGCTGTTACACTCAGCACTTTTCAAAAAGTCAATACATTTTAACCAGACACCCTGTAAACACAGTATTTTGAGAAAATGGAATAAGGTGGCGAGCAGCCAAAAACACACACAGACACATGCTGATGTTAGCTGGCTAACTAATGAATCTTATATCTGTACCGCTAAAAGATGGTGATTGAATGATGCATGGATGTCATGATATTATTGGTTGGTTCAAAACTATGTAAGCACACCTCACATTTTGTTTCACAGGAAGAAAAGATTATTTTATTTAGAAAAAACGAATAAAAAGAAATACATTTATTTTAATACATTTGTTTTGGCATATATTGTAAAATAGGTGCGCAAAATGACTTAACTTGCGATGTTATCCAAAATATTTAAAGGCATTTTTTGTTTAATTTTATCCTTCCTGTTTCCCATTCAGCCCTGACCAGTTTCGAGGTGGTAATCCAGTATGGACTGGCTACCCCAGAGGGCCTGGCTGTGGACTGGATAGCAGGAAACATCTACTGGGTGGAGAGCAATCTGGACCAGATCGAGGTGGCCAAACTGGATGGGACCATGAGAACTACCCTGCTGGCTGGGGAGGTGGAGCACCCAAGAGCCATCGCCCTAGACCCCCGAGATGGGTAAGACGTACAGATCTGGGGATTCTGCAGCTGTATTCACCCTTTTGGAAAATGTATTTCAGGATGAATTACATCTATTATATTTTTTCTAAAACAGACATGCTCTCATGTGATGGTACTGTACACATCGGCAAAAATCCCTCCTCACTTTCATTTATTGTCTGTTGGCAGTATTCTGTTTTGGACAGACTGGGATGCCAGTCTGCCTCGGATTGAGGCAGCATCAATGAGCGGTGAAGGCAGACGCACCATCCACAGAGAGACAGGCAGCGGTGGCTGGCCCAACGGGCTCACTGTGGACTACATGGAAAGGCGCATTGTCTGGATTGATGCCAGGTAGTGTTTGCTCTGTATATTCAGAGTGCTCTCATCGCGCTGCATCCACCCACTCACTCATTACATCACCCATTCGCTCAGTCTTTTTTCTCTTTGCTTGCCGTTATTAAATTTTTAAGAAAGCTGCAGATGTGCTTCGCTTACGTAAAAACTACATAGAAAGAACAGACTCGTTTAGCTGATGCACACGTTATCCCTGCTTTAATGCTCCTCCAGGTCGGATGCGATCTACTCTGCTATGTACGACGGCTCCGGGCTGATTGAAGTCTTGCGGGGTCATGAGTATCTGTCCCACCCTTTCGCTGTCACCATGTATGGAGGCGAGGTCTACTGGACTGACTGGAGGACTAATACACTGGCTAAAGCCAACAAATGGACCGGACACAACGTCACCGTGGTCCAGCGCACCAACACACAACCCTTTGACTTGCAGGTCTATCACCCATCCAGACAACCCCAGGGTAGGTTGCACACCAGATACACTCACACAGAGAGAGAGAGAGAGCACCCATATGTCATGTTTACCCCTGCCTGCCAGGATGTCTGACTGACTTGGGCTTAACTCGAAGGAGAATGGCGACAAGCTCACAGTTCATTGCTGACCGTGTTGATTCACGACTCCCATTCCCCAAAGACAGCTGACCTTTTTAGAGCTGTGAGACGTGTTGTCTCCTCACACCAGCAGTGCTCTGGACACCTCCTGCTGCCTCGTTGATCAAAAAGTCACCTCACTGTTTGGCATTTCCCACCGGCTGGGTAGGAAATAAAACCCCCCTCCTGTGACTTAAATGTCATGTGTTGATCTCACAGACGCACACATGATTGGCAAGATGGCAAAAAGATTGTCAAAAGTGTTTTGCAGTATTGTGTCAGATTGAACTGTCACCTTGATGTTTAGTAGCCAGTGGCTGTGTTGATCCCCAGAGTGTGTGTGGGCAGCAGAGAGGCACCCGGCCCTGTAATTGGAGGCAGGAAAAGAGAGATCTCCCAGAATTGTTGATAGACAGCTGAAACCAATGCCCATGACAGTGAGGAGGCAACGAGCTGTGTTGACAGGTCTCGTAGACACTCTCACTTTCCTTGAGGGTCCATTGATTGAGAGGTCCATTAAAATAACTCTTGACTGTTATACTCTGCAAAAAAAAACAACATCACACATTAAACTATTGGCTAAGTATGATACTAGGATGTGTCAGCTGTTTGTGTGAAATATGTGGAGAAAAACAATTCTAACTACGTCTACAGGCATCACAGTGTAGCAGTGTGTGAGTTGTGTCGCGCAAGATGATATTTCCCATTTGTATTGATCCAATATTAATAGTCAAAGCCTTTTTTCAAACAAGTAGTATTATGTTGCAGTAATAAGAATCAATTGTATCCCATACAGAGGATGAAGAGGGAAACTTTCATTTTCAAGTATGAAAAGTCTTAGCTTAACTTGTATCCGTCTTGTAGCCCCTGAGTTCATTTGATCTAAAATGTGAATGAGTACACATTTAGGTAATGTGGAACTCAACACAAAAAACTTTTATGTGCACATCAAACACTGTACAAAGAGGGGACAATATTATCTTTGCTATTGTTTGGGTTTTTTTTTTTATTTTTTGGTGAATTGTGACTTTTTGAAAAAAATCACTACCATGGTAGATCACTGATTAAGTGAGGATGACCAATCTCTGCTTTTTGAAAGTGTTTGTGTGTCTTTCTCTCTTTCACCACTTCTCCTTTTCTCTCAATCTCAGCTCCAAACCCGTGTGCCATCAGCGATGGTAAGAGCCCTTGCTCTCACCTCTGTCTTATCAACTTCAACCAGACCTTCTCCTGCGCCTGCCCTCACCTCATGAAGCTGCAGCCTGACAAACGCACTTGCAAAGGTAATGACGGATTCTTTAAACTCACAAACACACGCACCTACAGACTTTATCTCTTACCTTAAAAAAAAAACACTCAAGCAGAGTGTGTACACACATCGCTGTCATGTGAAATCCATGTCATCAAGTCGCAAGAAACAGGCTCTTTGTCTGGAGGATTGTCAGCGCTGTCATGGCTGCTGTGTTGCGCCGCTCAGCCCACGAACTTGACATCAGCGGCATTAGCTGTCATCTCTTATGACAGAGGATCTGATTACGTCTCCTCTGTTTGCGCGGCGGGGCTCATCTCTCGCATTTCCATTTCATTTCATATAAAAGGCTGTCTGAAGTGACGCGCTGAGGTCTTCATTTATACAAACGTGATTTCACGAGTGGATTTCATGATGGTTTTGAGGGGTAGCTGAGGGGATTCATATGCATGTTTGTCTATATGTCTGAATGTTAAGCATTCTACTGAACAATCAGCTGTGTCAATTCAAGGATGATCGGATTAGAGGGCATTGGGGCTGATGCATTACCCATTAATTCAGGAATCTTCAGTGTCAACCAGACTCTGAAACTGGGAAGTGTCCATACAGAGACAACTGTGTTGCTTACTTATTTACTTTGTTTTTTCCAGAGTCCCGCAAGTTCCTTCTATACGCCCGTCAGATTGAGATCCGTGGTGTAGACATTGACAACCCCTACTACAACTACATCATCTCCTTTACCGTGCCGGACATAGACAACGTGACAGTAGTGGACTATGACGCCGTCGAGCATCGCATCTATTGGTCAGACGTCCGAACACAGACAATCAAGAGAGCTTTCATTAACGGCACAGGAGTGGAGACTGTTGTGTCTGCTGGTAAGAACAATACAAAAATCTGTTGTTTCACCCGTAACCCTTATTTTTAACTTTAATTCTTTGCTTTTATGTTAGTTTTATAGATAACTTTCTGTATCCGTCTGAAAATTAGAGACGCTAAAATTTTCCATCCTGGTTCTGTTGTTTTCCAGACCTCCCTAACGCTCATGGACTGGCAGTAGACTGGGTGTCCAGAAACCTGTTCTGGACCAGCTATGATGCCAATAAGAAGCAGATCAATGTGGCCAGACTAGATGGATCCTTCAAGAACGCTGTCATCCAAGGCTTAGACAAGCCCCACTGTCTGGTGCTGCATCCTCTACTGGGGTGAGTCTTCTCTCCAGTCAGGCCTACCTTTAGTTCAAGATGTCCATTCTCTGTGTGAAATGGAAAACAGAAAAAGAGCATCACAGAATGACTCAATCTCTAATCTCTAAGAGATTTCAGCCCCTCTGTATGTCTCATAACATTCATTTCCCTCCTCAGGAAGCTGTACTGGACTGACGGTGACAACATAAGCATGGCTAACATGGACGGTAGCAACCACACCACACTTTTCACCAATCAAAAAGGACCAGTAGGTGAGCACATGTGTCCTCTACTGCCAAAAATAACTGACTGCGAAAGAACACTCAATCTCTATTAACTACTGGGTGAAAGCAGAGATTAAGCATATTAGTGTAACAGATTTATGTGTATAATAGCATTATTATTCTTTCCACTCAGGCCTCTCTATTGACTATGAAAATGAGCAGCTGTACTGGATAAGCTCAGGAAACGGCACCATTAACCGCTGTCAGCTGGATGGAACGAAGCCGGAGATCCTGGAAGGTGTTAAAGGCAAACTTACCAAGGCTACAGCACTGGCTATAATGGGTAAGATGAAAAGACAAATTTTCCTGATCTGATAGTTAATAGTCATCATATTGCTGATAATGTTTCTGATTATGTCTGATTAAAGTTTTGAAAATACTTTTTAGTGTGTTTCTCAGTTTAGGAATGTGCTTGAATTTGAATATACTCCAACATAATCTGGTGTCTCAAAATCACTCATGTAGCCTAAACAACATTTTTATAATATTTGAAATGAAATGATCCCGTTGTCGAATTTGTTTGTTGTCTCCTGACATCAGAATTAGCAAGAATGAAACAATCGTGATCTAAAGACACGCATACATACAAAGATATTAATCCATTTCCCTCACTGTAGGAGACAAACTGTGGTGGGCCGACCAGGGAACTGACCAGATAGGAACATGTGACAAGAAGGATGGAGGAAACTGGAAGGTTTTGCGAAACAACACGTCTCCCATGATGCACATGAGGATCTATGATGAGGATGTGCAAAAAGGTAACAAAAAAACAACAACTTACTATTCAATTTCTTTTTGTCAGAAATTAGTCTAAAAGTAATTCTATATCATGGAGGCTCAACAAGTTGTGCTATATTTGGTGTAAAACCACAAAAGAAAATAATTTCTCTTTCGTTTTGTGCGTCACTGATCTTCTCTTTTTCCTTTTAGCGGGTATCAACCTCTGCAGTAACAACAATGGAGACTGCTCCCAGCTGTGTCTGCCCACCTCTCACACAACCAGGGCCTGCATGTGCACTGCTGGATACAGCCTGAAGACAGGACAGCAGTCCTGCGAGGGTAAGTCTCTGCTTCACAGACACAGTCACACATACAGTAGGAATGCAGTAAACAAAAACGTACTGTCCTGTCTGTGAGCAGGTATGGGCTCCTTCCTGCTTTACTCTGTTCATGAGGGAATCAGAGGCATTCCACTCGACCCGGCAGACAAATCTGACGCCTTGGTGCCAGTGTCTGGCACCTCTCTGGCCGTCGGCATCGACTTCCACGCTGGTGAGTGACACTGAATGACCTCACTAACTAGATGGCCTTGCTTGAGTGACATTTTAAAGCTGTCATTATCTCAGTGAAGTGAGTATTTATAGGCTGATGCAAAAGACGTATTCATTTTCAGAGAATGACACCATCTACTGGGTGGACATGGGCCTGAGCACCATCAGCAGGGCTAAGAGAGACCAGACATGGAGAGAGGATGTGGTTACCAATGGCATTGGCAGGGTTGAGGGCATCACCGTCGACTGGATAGCAGGTCTGGTCATAACAGATTTGAAATTCAATTCACTTGTGCATGCTACACATTTACACAAGCACAGATGAAGGAACACGTATCTGATTTGCATCCGTGTGCTTTTATAGGAAATATTTACTGGACTGATCAGGGCTTTGACGTGATCGAGGTGGCCAGGCTGAATGGCTCCTTCCGCTATGTTGTCATTTCCCAGGGCCTGGACAAGCCCAGAGCCATCACTGTCCACCCAGTTAAAGGGTGAGGCTCCCTGCCAACAGTTTAAATCTGCTGCCTTTGGCTACTTGCATTGTAGATTCATCCGTGCTACTATATCATTAAATGCACTTTTAAATCATCTCGTGTGTCTCCCTGTTTGCAGCTATCTGTTCTGGACTGAGTGGGGTCAGTACCCTCGTATTGAGCGCTCTAGGTTGGATGGTACCCAGAGGTTGGTCCTCGTCAATGTGAGCATCAGTTGGCCCAATGGAATCTCCATCGACTACGAGGTGTGGACCACAGCTTCATAAACACGTTTACCATTATTAATACTACATATCCTGTGTCTAGTCTTTTTCATTGGCCAGATTTTCTTTTATGCAACAATGCCCTGTGGATTCATAAATTGAATTTAAATTGTAATATTTAATTAACTGTAATTAATGTAGCCACAATTACAGTTCCAAATAGTTATTTTTTGTGAATTCTGTCAGTCCCTCATATTACTTTATTTGTCAGATTTATGTAATATATAATATAGCGGCTCTGAAGCTGAAGTTCTCATTTTTGCTAATGCTGACCACGTAAATGTATAATCACATGTAAAAACAATCCACTATTGTAAAATACAGCATTTGTATGTTTATGAAATAACATCATACCATCCCTAAAACTTCTTCAAAATGTGACCTTCCCTAAATAGTCAGCATTGTTTTATTTCTGCTTTGTTCTTGCAGGAGGGTCTGCTGTATTGGTGCGATGCCAGGACGGACAAGATTGAGCGCATCAACCTGGAGACTGGAGAGAACAGGGAGCTGGTGCTGGCCAACAACAACATGGACATGTTTGCGGTGTCCGTTTTTGAGGAATACATCTACTGGAGTGACAGGTCCGTTCAATGGTGAAATAATTTGCTTATTGAAGCATCTTTTTTTCCATTGCTCGATTGTCTAGTCATAGTTGTTAATACATAACAGCCTGTGATTCATCATATTGCATCATTCAGCTAAGTGACTCAATTGCTTTGTCGTCTTTCATTTAGGACTCATGCCAACGGCTCCATTAAGAGAGGCAGCAAAGATAACGCTACAGATGCACTGCAGCTCAGGACTGGCATCGGTGTGCAGCTGAAAGACATCAAGGTGTTCAACAGGGCCAGGCAGCAAGGTAGGAACACACACAACACACAAATGAGCTTTTTTGCTAGGAAGTCTGGCAAAAATGTCCTTACAGGAGCAGCCTTAGTAGGTGCTCAATTGTATTTAAAAACATATAAATATTTTTAAAAGGAAATTGATAGACATGGGTTATTAAAATGAAATTTAGGGCAATAATATAAATTAAAGTTGTTTTATATTTTTTTAAAGAAGTGAGAAATATTCATACATTGAAGCCTTCCTCTTGTGGCTCGCTGGTTTTCATAAAAATTCTCATTGGTGTAATAAAAATGAACCCTGATCCCAGTCTCAAACTATGATGTGTTGGGTCCTTGAATTTGAGGAAAGTGGGCCTGGAAAGTCCTTTAGTTTGATATTGAAGAAGGTGTGGGAACCTTGACAATCATAAAAAATAACTTTTATCACCCAACTTAATCAAGACCCTCCGGGAATCGATGAAATGCTGTGTTTAACCCGGCTCATTATTTAACAACACACCTCATAAACATGTCACACTCTCCACAGGCACCAACGTCTGCAAAGACAACAACGGGGGCTGTGAACAGCTGTGTCTTTTCCGTGGCAACACTGACCGCACCTGCGCCTGTGCTCACGGCATGCTGGCAGAGGACAACCGCAGCTGTCGCGACTACGACGGATACCTGCTGTACTCGGAGCGTACCATACTGAAGAGCATCCACCTGTCGGATGAGACGAACCTCAACGCGCCAATTAAGCCGTTTGAGGACCCGGACCACATGAAGAATGTCATCGCCCTCAGCTTTGACTATCACGGCGGTGGAGGCAAGGGAGCCAACCGCATCTTCTTCAGTGACATCCACTTTGGCAACATCCAGCAGATCAACGATGACGGCACAGACCGCAAGATTGTGGTAGACAGTAAGTATGGAGCCATCAATCACGTGTCGTTTCTTTTCAACACATCAAAACCCTGCAAAGCATTCACCTAAAGCTTTCCCTCCACTTTGACTCTCTACATAATATTTCCGCAGTGTTGCCTTGTGGTACCATGTCTTTTATCCCGTCCATTAATAATTGAATGTTGTCCCTCGTCTCCTCGACACTGTAAACAGCCATCATCGCACATTTTGACAACACGCGCACCCAAGAGGATCCGCTGTAATGTACACACAGCTGCAGCTTCTCAACTAGAGGAGATTGACATCACTTAGGGCTGCCACTTAAAGGAGACACACTTTTACACACACACACACACACACGGGCACACACACAGGCGCACACACTCATACTGTGCTTTTTGCTTGTTTCCACATTCAAGTGTCTTTTAAATCCCACTCTCTTTAAATGTAGGTTGTTGAACTCCATCCAGAAAAGCATCACATCTAAAAGCCCTGGACCAAAGCTGTTCTTAGCGAGCAATACTCAAAACACTAATTCTTTGGTAGGAAAGACGGGAAAACAAGTAGAGCGCATGGGGTTAGTGTGTTTATTGATGCTGCATTGATACGAGGGTTTTGAAGAGATTGTGGAAATGATGGCACACAGCTCGGTCAGAGAAGTCTATCAGTTCCAGACAAGACTTCGTAATACAAAATATTATCATAAAACAATTTTTAGTGATCATATGATATGATCATCAGTCTCTTTATGTTACACATTAAACAAAAGCAATATTTTTGGTGGAGCGTAGAGGACGAGTTGAGGAGTCTCACCCTGAGGAAAGAAGCTGCTCTGTAGTGTGTTGGTATGGCAGCAGATGCTCCTGTCTCCTGCCACACTTCACCGATATCACTGGGGCTCAGTAGATGGGCACTGATGATGTTGGAATTAATTAAGCCAAGCAAATTGTATCGAAAAAACTAACTTAATGAATAACAGGGTTTTTAGTTCACACATGAAGAGGTTTACCTGATTTAAGACGTAACAATGGAGTAAAATCCACTGCATTTAACATCACTTCAAGTACTGCATATTTAATCTTGCATACATTGCCCTACAGTGATATATAAACATATACAGACATATTCATGTATTCATTAATATGACAAGTCATGTTGCTTAGCCCTCGTTCCAGACTGAAGTGAGCTTTGAGGTAGCAGTGTCTCTTTTTGGCTAAAGTGTCAGTTTTGGCCTATTTCTGAAGTTGTGTCCAGCTCAAAGGGCTGCACCATGTCCCTGCCCGACACAGGAGGGCATCCAATCAGACAGCTTTTGCACCATGCCCAGCGTCCTCTCCCCAGCTCTAGTAAGTCGCGTCTAAACTTCTGAGACATAAACACGTACAGCACAGGGTTCACCACTGCTACTGAGGATGCCAGCAGTCTGGCCAGGATAGCAATGGTATTGTATCCAGGTGAACCCGATATGGTTCCTCCAATGAAGGAGAACATGAGGGCGTAGGAGGGCAGCCAGAGGAGAGTGAAGACCAGGACAAGGAGAGCTGAAGTGTGAGTGACCTGGCTCTGGTAGCGCTCCAGCTGGGGAGCGTTCCCCAGCAGCCGTGCATGTCGGAGAAAAAAGTAGATCTTGGCATACATCAGTACAATGATGCCCAGTGGTAGAGCGAATCCGAACAGGAAGAGGGCGATGCTGTAGACCAGCTGGCTGAAGTCGGACAGGAAGGCAAAGCAGTACACGGAACTGGTCGCTTTGATTGTGCGAAAGGCAAACTGTGGCGCTGCCAAGGCCGTGGCAGGGACCCAGAGCAGAGGGACCGTCAGCTTTATCCGTCGGTGCATTCTCGAACGGAACGTCCAGGTGGGGTGTACCACTGTGAGGTAACGCGTCACAGCCAAAGCTGCCAGGGTAAAGACTGAGGCGGCTGAGCAGGCAACGCCCAGGAAACTGATGGCCTTGCAAAGGAAGCTGCCAAAGGGCCAGTAGCCCAGGGTGATGGCAGAGGTGTGGAAGGGCAGGCAGAGCAGCAGCAGCAGGTCAGCAGCACTCAGGGCCAGCAGCAGGGTATCTGTACCGTGCGGGGGTTGACTTTGCTTCTTCCTCCTGCCTGTAAGAACGGTGATGACCAGAGTTTGGCCTACCAGGCCCGTCACTAGAATCAGCCCGTCCAGGATGGGAACCAGGGTCTTGACAAAAGCCTCATCTGCCTTGTTCATGTCGCCAAGACCGCTGCTGTTTACTTGCTGCCCCAAAGTCTCCATGCATTCACAATAAAAGTCAACTGAGTAATGAATCTAATTGCCTGTTAATGTTGGGCATTGGAACAGCATGGTCACAGGTATGAACACACTCCATTAAGTGCTCGCACAATGGTAGCAATTAGTAAAGCAGTTAAGATCGCACTGGCCAGTTGACTCCGTCATTGAGGTTTATAATCTGTGCTCTCAAAGGAAAAGAGAATAGAAAGGCTATATTAACTTTATTTGTAGCTGTCAGGAATGCATTTTCAAGTGCCCAGAGATACTTTAAAATGAATGAGCCACGCATGCTGCTGTTTGTGTCTGAATGGATCCCTCTAAAATGTCACCTTTTCCGGCTGTTTGAAGAAACTACTCAAAGATATTAGGTATGGCAGTCTCATCTGAAAGCAAAAAAAAAAAAAAAACGTCTCTTAAACTGTTGTGCTGTTATCCAGTTTTACTAAAATATTATAAACATGACCTTAAAGAGCAGTCCTTGCACACTGGCTTTCCTCTGGCTGCATCAGCATGTCCTTAATTATCCAAGGGAAGAGCGGTTTGGGTCAAATCCGAAGGGATGTCAGCGCAGCCGTTACTCCGTGGCTGTATTGATTTGTTGAAACCAGGCAACAGAGGACAAATTCATCCCGGTGGTTGCTAGCAGACATTCCACTTTAAAAGGCAGTCGATGCTACTTGATGCTAAGTGGTCACCGCTCCAGGAGGCATCTTGTCCATTTAGAAGCTCTTCAGAGGCTTGCAACCTGTAGCCCTCGCCAGCAGAGACGTTACTGTACATGTAACGTGACCTTCAAGCATTGGAAAAAAATAAGTAATTAATGATCAGAGGGAAAAAAAAAGCTTCTGAACTTGGATTACTACTCCTGTGACCGTCGGAGACGCTCTGTTCTGAGTGGCAAAAGTCATCCCGACAGGTTTTCACCACTGTTTGCACAGTAACCAGGGGCTGAACTGATCTCAGCAAGGGGAGGGGAGGCTGTGCTCTTTCTCATTACATAATACTGGCTATCGCTTACTTTATTTATCCGTGTTCAGTGTGTGATCTTCCCTCATTCCGAGCAATTAGCTGCTCAAGGGACACCACCTTCTCACACATGTTCAGTACAGCCTGATCGTTGTGGATGAAGAACGTAAACTTTCTTTGTTTGTTCGGCCCAAAACTGCTCTTTAGATTGGTTCAGCCTTAAAAATGTCCTGCATTAAGGTTGATTGTGGCACTTTGTCACTCGTCTGAAACATCTATTAAAGGGCCACGAGCAAACAGTCGTGTGGAGTGTTCAGGTTTTTATTGTTAGATGCAAGTAGTCATAAATGTGGTTGCTAGTGTGACCGAGAACAGATGGATGCCCACCTTGGAGCCCGTAAGACTGCAGTGCAACGTCCTTTTCCGTGATGTTGCATGTTATGTAGTCACCCGATAAAATAATACGACTACTGTAAGCACTATGAGCAGAAAGTCACAGGACAAAAAGGACGCTGGATATAGAGAGCATCTGCTTTATCTTTGCCATTCACAACTGACTCACGACTGACTTCACCCTGACTTATGTCCCTAAAGTGACTCAAGCTGTTCCAGCGGCAGCTTTCTTCCCAGAACTAGAAGTCGCCATGAATGACAGTGTCCACAGGGAGCTGTATTTGTATGTGCAGGCAGCCAGCCATGAAATGACAGGAAGATACAGTCTTTAAACTCCAGAAACAGCAGGCGTGGCACATCCTCAGCTCTGTGTTGTACCGCTTCCATTTCACTCTTTCTTTTTCACTTTTCTTTCATCCGAGTCTTTCGTCCTCACAGTGTTTCACCATTCATGAGTTGCTGGAGAAGATGAGGATAACCTTAAAAAGCTTTTACCTCCGACTCTTTAATGAAGTCTCAGAGGGTAAACCATCGGGGCTACTTGTTAAACCATGACAGTGATTAACGATTTGTTGAAGTCTCACTGAAGATCCTCATTAAAGCTCCTACTTGCACCCCTGAGAGGTGATATTATTTCATTGTGGAATGAAAAGGCTTTTGTTCTTCTCAACCCTCTTACAGTTTTGGTGGCACAACAACAAAAGCATCATAGAAAAAATATTGTCATTAATCCAAAATATGTTCCGACCTCTTCCTTTCCTCCACAGATGTAGGGTCAGTTGAGGGCCTGGCATATCACCGTGGTTGGGATACGCTCTACTGGACCAGTTACACAACCTCCACCATCACTCGCCACACTGTGGACCAGAGCCGGTCTGTGGCCTATAACCGCAACACTGTGGTCACTATGTCTGGAGAAGACCACCCCAGAGCCTTTGTGCTGGACGAGTGTCAGGAGTGAGTCATTAATATCGAAACTTTGTGTTCTGGACAGTATCAGGGCCCAGCTCCAATACTGTTTCTCTTTCTTTTGAACAGGAGATTTATTTTAGTTCAGTCAGCCATAACACTCGAACCAAGGCATTTTAGAGCTCCCACTGCACACATTATTATGACCGTCCTGTGTGTGTGTTCCCACTATAGTCTCATGTTCTGGACCAACTGGAACGAGCAGGCTCCCAGCATCATGAGGGCCTCGCTGAATGGAGCCAACGTGCTCGTCATCATTGGCTTGGACATCAAGACTCCCAACGGCTTGGCAATAGATCACCGCGCCGAGAAACTCTACTTCTCTGACGCCACGCTGGACAAGATCGAACGCTGCGAATATGACGGGAGCAGTCGTTATGTAAGACAGCCCTTTAATTTCTCTTTTGGCTCGAAAGGAGACGGCGGTACACACTCAAGTGTTCTGTGAAATTACGCTTATACGTTTTTTCGCTCCAGGTCTTGTTGAAGAATGAGCCCGTCCATCCGTTCGGCCTGGCTGTGTATGGAGACTACATCTTCTGGACTGACTGGGTGAGGAGGGCTGTCCTGAGAGCGGACAAGTACACAGGAGGCGACATGAAAGTGCTGCGCGCCGACATCCCTCAGCAGCCCATGGGCATCGTGGCTGTGGCTAAGGACACCAACAGCTGTAAGTATTACCCACTGAAGTCGCTGTAAAGTTTCTGGTGACACTTCATTCATCATTTACTTGTAAAGTTGCTGTTAACATTAGTTAATACAGTAATAAGCTTTAACAACTTGTAATTAATACAATAACACTATATTAATTAATGTTCATAGATTTACCCTTACATTATGCATTACAACGCATCATGACTTTCTGTCATTATTTAACATGCAGGCTAAAAAGTCCACACGGAAATTACATGTCACGTTACTGTCCTAAACGTCTGTCTCATGCATTCATCAGGTGAGTTTTCTCCTTGCCGGACAAATAATGGAGGTTGCCAAGACTTGTGTCTGCCCACATCTGATGGACGGGTCAACTGCAGTTGCCGCGGAGACCGACAACTTCTGGAAGACAACACCTGCTCTTGTAAGAGAGAGAAACTCTTCAGACCACTTCAGGGTTAAGTTTTACAAAGGCTTGTCTGGACTGAAAGGTTGAATGTTTCTGAATTCCTCGTGTTTCTTCCTCACCAGCGCTCAATATGTCATGTGGAAGTGTGGATGACTTTGAGTGTGGAAACGGAGACTGTATCAACTACAGCCTGACCTGCGATGGCATGGCCCACTGCAAGGACAAGTCTGATGAGAAGCAGTCCTATTGTGGTGAGTTTTTTAACGGGGCCATTAGCTCGAGAATAATGAGCTGTCACAGGTCATCCTTTTATATTTTATTATTCATTTGCAGATAATTAGCTGATGGTCGTATTCAAAGCAATTAAGAATAAGTGCACAAATACAATAAACTTAAATTAGATCGCAAGGAGAGGATTAATAAATTACTCACAAGTGGAGGTGTAGAGGGAACTTTAGTGTGTCTGATACAGACAGTGAAGTGCTGCTTACCAGTTTTGTTTTGTAGAATAGGGAATTAGCAGATTATACTGTATTCAAAATATGGGAAAAAAAAAACTAACCTTAATGAACTGCTGTTCGTCCACAGCCAATCGAATTTGTAAGAAGGGCTACAGGCGCTGTATGAATGGCCGCTGTATTGGCCACCAGTTCTGGTGTGATGGCACGGATGACTGTGGTGACCACTCAGATGAGCTGCCCTGCAACAGTAAGTCATTTAAGTCAATTTAATTGCTGCAACTAATTGAAAAAAATCATTAGTTAAGCTTTTTGATAGATGCAAAACCATGTCAACCATGTTTCCCTGGTATCAGATTTGGCACAACTTTAACTGTTCTGTTTGTACTCACCTGATCAAACAGCCATATTTGCACATTTTTACTGGATTAGTTCTGCCTGAGAAAACAAATTCAAAAGATGACTGGGCCATGAGAATCTGTTGAGCTTGTTTCTTATTATGTACAAGAAATGCTGTGTGACAGACGTATATTAAACTACCAATTAATTTGACTCATGGGGAGGTTTTATTTGCTCGTGAGAATGTACTCGCTCACCATTTATGAAATCTCCTGTGCGTCCTGCAGTGACCCTCTGCAAACTCGGAGAGTACCAGTGCAAAGATGGCAGCTGTATCTCCAACTACAGCCGCTGTGACCAGGTGGTCAACTGTGAGGATGCTGGTGATGAGATGAACTGTCGTAAGTAATCTACCGTAATGTTTAGGGAAAAGATGTGTCAGGGGAAAGCAGGCTCATGAACAATGAGATTCACATGAGAAATGAACCTTGTGTTTTCAGAGATTAGTTAAGATTTCTGTTTATTTAAAATCTTTTTCCCATTATTTTCAGAACCCACCGATTGCTCCCGTTTCTTCCGCCTGGGAGTGAAAGGAGCGTCCTTCCAGAGCTGTGAGAAAACAACTCTGTGTTATCTGTCCTCGTGGGTTTGTGACGGCAACAACGACTGTGGAGACTTTTCAGATGAGAGAAACTGCCCAGGTTGGGCAACTTGTTTACCCTTTAAAATATCCTAAGCTTTTTTGAAATTGTGAGATTCTACATTATGTTTTTTTTTTTTAAATCTTTTGTCTTGCAGATAAAAGGAAACTTAAATGTCCAGTTAACTTCTTTGCTTGTCCGAGTGGTCGCTGCATTCCTATGAGCTGGACCTGCGATAAGGAGAACGACTGTGAGAACGGAGCTGATGAGACTCACTGTGGTCAGTCTGCTACAAAGTTGTCCTCTAATACCCTTATTTTGATTAAAAACACAGCATAGCAGAAAACCCAGACTGTTTTTCCTTAGGCTTCCCACTGCACATGGAAAAACATGGCTCACGGTTACGGTAAATTGAATAATTTCTCCGAAATGCTGAGCTCTCTTTGTCATTCTTTGCAGACAAATTTTGCACGTCCACCCAGTTTGAATGTGGGAACCACCGCTGCATTTCCTCCCACTGGGTGTGTGACGGCTCCGATGACTGCGGTGATGGTTCGGATGAGGACCAGAAATGCAGTAAGTGACATATTACTTACACCCACCAGCGTGAAAGTGCTTTTCTGCCTTGCCCAGTTTTTAAAATTTCCTGTTGTTATACGATCGTGTTCCTTTACCGTAATGTTGCCACAGAATCCAAGACCTGCAGTCCCGAGGCTTTCCAGTGTCCCGGCTCCCACATGTGTGTGCCTCAACGCTGGAAGTGTGATGGAGACAAGGACTGTCCTGATGGAGCTGATGAGAGTGTCAAGGCTGGCTGCAGTGAGTAGGCGGCTACATAATAGCCCCAAGGAAAATCTGTCTGCTTTGTGTTGTGACTAACATAATAAAACTCCCCAGAAACACTCCAACACAGTTTTATGTCCATTAACCGCAGCGTGTTCTTTTCCACTTCCAGTGTACACCAACAGCACTTGTGATGTGGAGAATGAGTTCATGTGCCAGAACAGACAGTGTATCCCCAAGCACTTTGTGTGCGACCATGACATCGACTGCTCCGACGGTTCAGATGAATCCCCAGAATGTGGTGAGTTTTTGTGTGATTCTGGAAGAGAGACCGGGAAATAAGTTGAGAAAGAATGTGAATCATGATAATGTTTGTTGAGCTTGATGATAAACAAACTCTTGTTCTGGTGTAGAATACCCGACATGTGGTCCAGATGAGTTCCGCTGTGCCAATGGACGCTGCCTCAACCAGAAGAAATGGGAGTGTGACGGAGAGTTTGACTGTCAGGATCGCTCTGACGAGGCTCCCAAGAACCCTCGTTGCACTGACTCAGGTGGGGCTTATAACAGAGCTGCAACTAAGGATAAATGTCATTTTCAGTTACTGTGCCGATTACTTCCCCGGTTAGCGGTTTAGTAGTTAATTAGAATATAAAATGGCAAAAACCCAAAGACTTTTTCATTTTCTATCATAAATGACAAAGAAAAGCAGCAAATCCTCACATTTAAGAAGCTTGAACTAGCAAATTATTGACAGTTCTTCAAAAAAAAATGAATGAAACAATAAATCAATTATCAAAATAGTTGGAAAGTTCATTTTATTTCCATTGACTAATCGATTAATCAGCTAATTGTTGCAGGTCGAGGTTGAATCACCATTTTATCTCTTTATGACTTGTCTCTACCAGCGTAACAAAACTTTTGTTTAGAGAGACTGAAGCTGCATCCTGTTTCACAGTGACACTAATGTTTTCTGCCATTTGTCCATGATTTCAGAGAGGACGTGTAATGAGTCAGCCTTCATGTGCCGTAATGGCAAGTGTTTGAACGAGACTCTGTTGTGTGACCGCAACGATGACTGTGGTGATGGCTCTGATGAGCTCAACTGCTTCATCAACGAGTGTCTCAACAGTAAGATGAGCGGCTGCTCGCAGCTCTGTGATGACCTCAAGATTGGCTTCAAGGTAAGACATCTAATTGGTAGTTTTAGTGTTTTTTTTTTAACTAAAGCAAATCTAATTACATCATGAACTCACTGATTTTAATTGGTCGGCTGCAGCAGTTACCTCACTGACATATGGTGTGCATGCTACGATATGAGTGGTGAGTCAAGGAGAGGACCTGAAGTTTGGGAACCGCTCACTTCAGGCTTGCAGTTATGTAAAACCAAAAACATGTTTTGTTCTCTCTAGAAAGTAGGAGGCCGATCTTGGAACAGCCTGAACTCTGTGCGAACTCTCCTGTTTGTGCTGTTGAGGCTGCGGTCAGAGCTACGTTTGAAAATGATAAAGAGCATATTTGTACACTCAAAGGATTCACTTAATGATGGGGCGGGTGTTCAGGGTTTTGCAGATTAAGTCAGAATCCAGTGTTCACACATTTAATTGTACACAACTTCACCATGACTAATTTGCTGGGGTGTGTGTGACTTCCTTTGTGCTTATACTGACTGAGTACGCAAATTCCTACATGACAGCCAAGGAGTAGAGTTTTCAAGTGTGAGAGTGTGCGTTGGAGTTCTTTCAAAACACAGATGTGCTTCTGAGAAGTGACAGTTCAAGCTGATTTGAACTAGTAATGAGTAAGTGTTTCTAGCATGCCTTGTGGTAAGATGATGTTCCTGCCACTTATTTTACAAACACGTTAGATGTCGGCTTATCTTTTACCCGCGCTCTGTCTTGTAGCACAAATTAGATTCGGAGCTATTTTTGCGGCTTATTTGACAGCAGCAACTGAATTTCACGTCAGTGTTGAGATTTTAGTAGCACTTGACATCGGGAAATAGGCTTTTCATTAGAAGAAAAACCTGTGTATCAGGTTGACTGACGGAGGTGTTTGTGACAGGCAGTGGCAGGCTCCTATAATTGGTCCAGACCCAGAAGTGAGAAGTGCCAGAACCTGCAGTCTGTGAGATTTTGACATTTCTCCTGTGCTCTTGGCCCCTTCAGTGCAGGTGTCATCCTGGTTTCCAGCTGAAGCGGGATGGGAAGACATGTGTGGATATAGACGAGTGCACAACTACCTACCCCTGTTCTCAGCGCTGCATCAACACACACGGCAGCTTCCACTGTCTCTGCGTGGACGGCTTTGAACTCAGCCCCAACGACCCCACCATCTGCAAGTCCACGTCGGGTAAGGCACGCTCTTGTGTGTTTTGCATTTTTGCTGGTCGCACAGTGCAAGATAATCCTGAGGCATATGTTTTCTGTCTGGTACCTATGTGCAGAAGAGGAGCCCTACCTGATCTTCGCTAACCGGTACTACCTGAGAAAACTCAACCTGGATGGATCCAACTACACTCTGATAAAACAGGTGAGACACGCTACCAAGTGAACTTCCTATTGTCAGTGCTCCATACACCTGTTAATGCTAATCTCTGTTTCAGGGTCTGAATAATGCGGTGGCATTGGACTTCCACTATGCAGAGCAGATGATCTACTGGACGGATGTGACCACTCAGGGCAGCATGATCCGACGCATGCATATGAACGGCAGCAACATGGAGGTCAGTGAAGGAATCAAAAGCCCTTTTATGCAAAGTCTTTTTCATTGGTAAGTCATACAAAATGCACTTAATGACGGATACAGTTGGATAAACAAAATATGACAACATGAGCTGTCATATTTTTCGCTGTTGTATATCTTGTGGAGCTACATTGAATGCTGTGGTATTAGAAGATGGTTCTATGGGTACTACACAAACCATCTTCTAATACCACAGCATTCAATGTAGCTCCACAAGATGGTTCTATGGGTACTACACAAACTTTGGAATAGTTTGATAATAATTGATTGAAAGAAACTATTTAGTTTGGACAAAACAAAAGCACATGTTAAAGGGGGCAAGTGCTTACCTGCATCAGTCACACATAGGATAGACACTAGGCCTGAACTTAGCTAGCTCGACTTTAGACCAGTGAAACCTTAAAATGGGTATTTGTATGACGTAAGCAAGATGGAAAGTTATGCATTCTGTCTAAAGTGGTCTTCAAAACTTTCTCAGTAAATTGTGCCCCTAAATCTTCGTTCCACCGATTCCTTTGCAAAGTTGACGGGAAATTTGATGGATGCCTGAAAACCACAGCATAATTGGTACAGCCGACACATTGACCATAACAGTGACCAGTACTTTTGCTATTACTTTTTATGAAAACTGTATTAGTGTCTGACCCGAAAGTTTATAATCATCTAACACTGGCAGGTTTTGCACCGGACCTCCCTGAGCAACCCAGATGGCCTGGCAGTGGATTGGGTTGGCGGGAACTTGTACTGGTGTGACAAAGGCCGGGACACCATCGAGGTGTCAAAACTGAATGGTGCCTACCGGACTGTGTTGGTAAACAGCGGCCTGAGGGAACCTCGTGCTGTGGCCCTGGATGTCCGCTATGGGTGAGAAACACATTCTAATGTGGTAATAGTAACTGCTTAGAGCTATATTTTGTGACTGTAACACTATCTTTATCCACTGCTGGTTAGGTACCTGTACTGGTCCGACTGGGGCGACAACCCTCACATTGGGAGAATCGGGATGGACGGCACCAACAGAAGCGTCATCGTAGAGGATAAGATCACATGGCCCAATGGACTGACCCTGGACTTCATCAATGACCGTATATACTGGGCTGATGCCAGGGAGGACTACATTGAGTTTGCCAGCCTGGATGGCACCAACAGACACACAGGTAACAGAACAGTACACACTCAGTACACAGATACCTCTGTCTTAATGCTTTTACACACTTTTTCCATCTGTGAAAGTGCAGGACATCAGTTGCATAATTTGTCTAATCTAATATATTGTGTTTCAGGAAGCTGTTAAATTACACGTAGCTGCAACTTAAACTTGAAATAGACAGAAGATGCACTCAAATTGTCAATTTAGAAACCTTTATGACTCAGTTTGGTGGAGAACTGGAAGCTTTAAGTGGTAAGTCTAAACATAGGAAATGATTAATGACAAACCACACTGGTAGTGAAACAAGGAACTGAATATTCAGCACATTAGCTTAACTAAAGTCTGCAGGGTGACGGGCTGATGGGCTGCGCACGTACACAGACTTGTCTGGGAGCCACCAAGTGTAATCAGGCAGGTCAGATGGTTGTCCGCTGGGCTGGAGTCCTGCAGCACAGGCTCAGGGGACAGAAACCCTGAATAGGGGAGATTGTTCTGATCAGTGAGGCCTCTAGCATGTATGACGTCTGCATAGCACTCTGTTGTTTAGCATGCTCACTACAATAGTTGATATTGTCAGCCAGCCAGGCGTGCAGAGGAATTCTGGAGCGCAGCAGGCGTTTTGTTTTGAAATTTCTCACATTCGCTCTGCTCTGCTCAGCACAGACAAATAACTATGGCATCCCGACATTCCTTGGATTAACATAATGTAAATATAAAGAGGGTGAATGGATAATTATACAATGAGTTCCCTGCAACTTTTGAGCATGCAGGGTTTTATCCAACACCAAGGAGGGAAACTATTTACAAAAAGATTACAATTCATAATAGACCACCTGACAGTCTCGTATTAGCTCTTTGGTGTTTGTCCACAAGTAGTGTGTCCAGGGAGTTATTCACCCATCCTTTGATACACACACATGCACCAGTGTGGCCTTGTGTGTGTTTGCAGAACAAGATTTGGCCTGTTTGTGCTCTGATAAGGATTGACCAAAGGGGAGCTTTGTGTTAATCCGACTAATATCAGAGTTCAGCCTGATGTTGTAAAACTTCTGCTGCCACATGACGACAAACATTTAAGTTATAAAGCACTTCTCTCCTCATACTGAAACCATGGCCAACTGAAGACGAGGCGTTTTCAACTACACGTGTGACTCGTCTATGTTTCTGTGTGCTTGATGTATTTGCATTGCTGTGTTTTACAACAGAAACTAATGGCGTGTTTCCATAACGCACCAGCCTCAAATACTGAGAGCAAACACATGAAACGAGGTATATGGGAGCAGAAAAAGTGCAATTAGAGTGTAAAGCCTAATGAGGCGTGGAACCGTTGCGTAACATACAGATATAGTGGAGCCACTGTAGCTGTGGACCCCACCCAGCCTCTGTTTCACATTAACAGTGCGGGATGGTTCTCTTTGGGATACAGCAGCAGCAGGAATAAGAAAAGTTAGATTACCAAAATCTTAAAATTGTCTTATTATTATTATGGTTCCCATTGGTCATTTCATTTCTAGAAACAAGGGAATATTGGAAAAAGTAAAGTCCCTCAGATTTGGAAAGCAGTGTTGACTATTGAAGAACATTTTTTAGAAGATTTACTGTACTTGACCACATATTCAGTTGTTTTCTGTGTGATTTAATGGGCATCTGGTGCTTCACAGTTCTCAGCCAGGACATCCCCCACATCTTCGCCATGACTCTGTTTGAGGAGTACATCTACTGGACCGACTGGGAGACAAAGTCCATCAACAGAGCTCATAAAAGTCTTGGCACCAATAAGTCCACCCTGATCAGCACCCTGCATCGGCCCATGGACATCCACATTTACCATCCCTACCGCCAGCCCGAGGGTAAGAGGATGCACTGTAGAGGAAACCATATAGAAATAGATGCTGACAGGTTTGGGAATTTGACAGAAAATGGCATGTTGTATGTCAGTTCAAGTACGCATGATTGTAGATACATTTGTATATTTATGTACAAAAAAAGGGGCAGGTGCTGAGGAAAGTGAGCAAAACATTAAACAAAGAAACAAACAAAACGTCTCACGAGCTGCAGGGCTTCAATATTAACTAGTTTTATATACCAAAATAGTGACGGTTCAAGCAAGAGTTGTCCTTTTTGGTGATTTAAATAAGTGGATATTGGAGCCCTGCAGTGTGCGAGCCCTGTATTTTTGTTTCATATATTCGTTGCTGTGAAATAAAATCTGCTGTTGACTTTGTACAAAAACATGAGAACATTTTTTGTCCTAACAAATGAAGACACATTTTTTGTTTTTGTTTTAAGTTGAGTAACAAAAGGAGAAACAGTAGAAAGACATGTTTTAACAATCAGTATGTTTTTTTTTCCAAATTCCCAAATGATATGACAAACAGATTTGACCTGTTTGTTATAATGGACACCAGCTAGTCCAAGACAGAGGATTTGAATAAGCATTAAATTGTGTCAAGGTGTAGAGTTCCACTATATGTACTGACATTGTGCACTCACTCAAACACATGGTTGTAATTGTTCCTGCTTTATTCCAGGTAACACAAAACTCCAGCTGAAAAACATAACAAAGCACTTAGAGGTTAAAACGTTTCCCCACCTTTCGTCTCCTCTCTCAGTGCTCAACCACCCGTGCCAGACGAACAATGGCGGCTGCAGCAACCTGTGCCTCCTCTCTCCTGGAGGAGATTACAAGTGTGCCTGTCCCACCAACTTCTACCTGGCCAGTGACCAACGCACCTGCATGTCCAACTGTACAGCCAGCCAGGTAAAGAGGCTGTGCAAACATCCTCCTCAATGCGACTGAATGACTACAGTTGATAAGTGGATTTTCATCCCTCCGTGTCTTGTTTGGTGAACTGCTTACGCCTGTTGATTGTCTATTGACAGCTGGCTGTCTGCCCGGCGCTCCAGTGGCGAGCTCCTGCTTTTGTTAACAGTGTTAAAGCAGAGGAGCTCTGGTGTGATGCCCCATCATTAATCTGTCTAAGTGATCAATTTCCCTCTTCCCGCTGTAGTTTGTGTGCAAGAACGACAAGTGCATTCCTTTCTGGTGGAAATGTGACACGGAGGACGATTGCGGTGACCGGTCGGACGAACCAGCGGACTGCCGTGAGTGTTTGAGAAAGATAATATAAGATCATGTGTCACATTCATGTGACTTACATGTACTTCATTTATTTTTGAAATGTAGTTCAGTGTGATCCTGACAAACTGTTACTCTTATGTTTTTTTTTTAACGACAGCTGAGTTCAAATGCAGGCCGGGGCAGTTTCAGTGTGGCACAGGCATCTGCACCAACCCTGCCTACATCTGCGATGGAGACAACGACTGCCAGGACAACTCAGATGAGGCCAACTGCGGTATGTCTCCTTATAAAGGGACAGTTCATTACAAAATCAATAATACATCTTACCTGAAGTACCATGTATCCATTTAGATTGTTTTGGTGTCTGCTTTGGAGATATCGGCTGGAGAGTGTTTTTCGAGTATTTTTTTATTTTTGGCTTGACTGTTCCTTTCAAATCTAGTTCATCCCCAAATAATCATCTTACACATTTAATAATTTGCGTCCTACTTGTGTTATTTCTTGTATTCCCCCTATCGCCATTTTGTCGTTCATGACCTAGAAGCATTAAATCGGTTGCTTGTGTCTTCGTTTCTCTGCCTGTGTAACTGCACCACAGATATTCACGTATGCCTGCCCAGCCAGTTCAAATGTTCCCATCCGAGCCGCTGCATCCCAGGCATCTTCCGCTGTAACGGCCAGGACAACTGCGGAGAAGGCGAGGACGAGAAGGACTGCCGTGAGTAGAAGTGCCAGCTCTGATGTGCTCTTTCTTTCACTTGGAGGTTTAAGCTCAGAGAGTAACTATAAATCTTTCATTCCCTCCCATAGCTGAGGTCACGTGTGCGCCCACCCAGTTCCAGTGTGCCATCACCAAACGCTGCATACCTCGTGTCTGGGTGTGTGACCGTGACAATGACTGTGTGGACGGCTCAGATGAACCTGCCAACTGCAGTAAGACCATTTTACTTTGTTTTGTTTTTTTTTCTGAGTCATCCTCATCAGTACTTAAACGTAACCATCCCCTGAATGTTTCCCTCTCCAGCCCAGATGACTTGCGGCGTGGATGAGTTCCGCTGTAAAGACTCTGGACGCTGCATTCCAGCTCGCTGGAAGTGTGACGGCGAGGACGACTGTGGCGATGCATCAGATGAACCAAAAGAGGAGTGTGGTAAGAATAGTCGAGCCATTTGTGGCACTGATGTTAGGATGTAGTTCTTTCTGTTTGTATGTTATTGACAGTAATGTCTTCTTTAATACGTACAGCTGAGAGGACATGTGAGCCGTACCAGTTCAGGTGTAAGAACAACCGCTGCGTGCCGGGCCGCTGGCAGTGCGACTACGACAACGACTGTGGGGACAACTCGGACGAAGACAAGTGCAGTAGGTGTCACTTTCAGCTCGGAGACGGTGCCTTCGCACTGTCGACATCTGTTGTCTCACCTCGTCCAGTGTCACTCACACTCATGCTCATGCCTCGTCCACCGGTAACATACTTACTCTGCACCTTAGAAACTAAGTCACTTGTTCAGCACTAACATCCGTTCACTGTCATTTCTGATGCATCTCACCTCATCTGATGTTCGTTTCATTTCATACTGTCCTGTTGACATGAGCCAGAGGTAAGTAACTCCACCTACATGTGCAAACTGCTCCCATTTTCTGTGTCACCTCTCTGCTGTGTGTCCACTCTCATGCTCCTGTCCGCCTGTGATCCCCACCCACCTGTGAGAGTCTGCAAGCTGAGCTCTGAATACAGTCATTGTTGTACTGTTTCCCTTTTGCCACTAGATGCCACTGCATGAGACTGATTTTGATTACTTGCCACATATTTAACACACAGAGACATAGATAAAACACATAATAAAATACATTAAAATAAAACTGAGACTTATTGAACAGCTTCCTGCAGTCATCTTCTGTGGTTGTTTCCTTGTCCTGTGTCCTTGTCCTGCTGAGGGCTTAAAGAGTCATGTAGCTCACTGATAACTGTACTTGTTGTGACTGACACGAACCTCGTCTGTCTTCTCCCGCAGTGCCTCGACAATGTTCAGAAAGTGAGTTTGCCTGCACCAATGGCCGCTGTATTGCTGGGAGGTGGAAGTGCGATGGAGACCATGACTGTGCTGATGGATCTGATGAGGTGCAGAAACTTAATATTTTGGCATCCTTGAAATCAAATTTTGTATTGCTTTTCAAAGAAAGTTAAATTTTAAATGTGTAGTGTTACATTTTGAGTTTATAAGCTGATCCTCTGTTGTTTCTTCAGCATGGCTGTGATCTGAAGTGTGACAACGACCAGTTCCAGTGTAAGAACGGACACTGTATCCCAATCCGCTGGCGGTGTGATGCCGACCCTGACTGCATGGACGGCAGCGATGAGGAGAATTGTGGCAGTGCTGGTAAGTGTATGTTTGTGTCTGTAAATGCTTAATTTAAGTGTCTTTACTACTATTCTAATAGTTTGTTGTTGTTTTTGGTTTTTCCTTTTCATCATGTCTGCCTTTAAAAAAATAATAATATTATATTATTATTGTCTTATATTATTATAATGAGAATTAAATATGTGACAACAAATGGTCGCACAATTTGCCAGTTGTGCCAAAATGCATAATGGCATGAAAAGAGGCATCATATTTCATGCAAACCACACCAGAAGTAGAAACCTCTAACTGTTTCTCCCTGGTCTCCTCAGCTGGGCGTCACTGCCCTGTGGATGAGTTCCAGTGTAACAACACTTTGTGTAAACCCCTCGCCTGGAAGTGTGACGGGGAGGACGACTGTGGGGACAACTCCGATGAGAATCCTGAAGAGTGCAGTGAGTGCAGCCTTGTGGATCACACGCATGTTGAATGTGTGTCAGTCTTCATTTGTCCTGACCTATTTTGTGTCCGTTTTGTCTTCTTTATCTTGTCCCCCTCTTAGGGAAGTTCCAGTGTCCTCCGACCAGAGCTTTCCGCTGCCAAAACGACCGCGTGTGTCTGCAAGTGTCAAAGAGGTGCGATGGTGTCAACAACTGCGGCGACAACTCGGATGAACTGAACTGCCGTGAGTTTTGGAGCCATTCATATCGCTGTGAAATCACCTCCTTCCTCAGCTTTGATGAACGAGCTGCTGACCTGTGTCAATTTGTGTGTGTGTGTGTGTGTGTGTCTACAGAGACCCCTCCAGCTGTTCCCACATGTGAGAAGGATGAGTTCCTGTGTGCCAATAACAGATGCATCAGCTCCACTCTGCGCTGTAACTTCTTCAACGACTGTGAGGACTATGGCTCCGACGAGATCAACTGCAAGACAGGTGCCTCTTGTCAAATCTGATTTCTGTATATTACAGCTGATCAGAGCTCTGAGGTTTTAAACGTTTGAATCCACTGACTTGACTTTGTGCTCATGTTCAGACACCAAACTAAACGACTGCAGGAGCAACAGGACTCAGTGTGGTGATGGAGACGAGGCCCACTGTCTGACCAACGGCACGGACTCCTTCTGCTCCTGCAAACCAGGCTTCCAGAAGACCGGACACCGCACCTGCGGAGGTACACGCGCACAAAACACCGCACCTGTCATGACGAGCTCACTTGGATGTTTACGCTTTGAAGGCGAGGAGCTTGATTGTAATGTTTTTCTTTTTTAATATCAAATATTGCCTGTCTTTTTTTCAGATAAGAATGAGTGCCTGCAGTTCGGAGTGTGTTCCCACATCTGCAACAACACCAAAGGCTCCTACAAATGCAGCTGCTACAAGTACTTCACCAGGATCAATGAGACCTGCAAGGCTGACAGTGAGGACCAGAGCTGCATCTGTTTTACACACAGCTCATTCTTTTTAAAACTCTGATGATAATCATGAATTTGCTTCTTTTCCCTCCAGACATGAACAGCAGTCGACAGATTCTCTACATAGCCGATGACAATGAAATCCGCAGCCTGGACCCTGGCATGCCTAACTGGCGCTATGAGCAGACCTTCCAGGGCGACGCCAGTGTGCGTATCGATGCGATGGACCTGCACATCAAGACCAACCGCATCTTCTGGACCAACTGGCACACGGGCCGCATCTCCTCCTACGAGCTTCCAGGACCGACAACGTCGTCAACCTCCTCCAACTCTCACCGCAACAAACGGCAGAGTGAGGGCAGGATCACAAACCTGCAGGTAATGCTGGTTGAACACAAACTCTATTGTGCTAATACAGACACATGGACATCCTGTAAATGCCTCTCTGCTTGTGTCCAGATCAAAGAGCTGAAGATGCCTCGTGGCATTGCTGTAGACTGGGTGGCTGGTAACCTGTACTGGACCGACTCTGGTCGAGATGTCATCGAAGTGGCTCAGATGTCAGGCCAGCATTGTAAGACGCTCATCTCTGGCATGATAGACGAGCCGTACGCCATCGTAGTGGATCCACAGAGAGGGTAAGAGAGAGTGCAACAATCATAAGCCACTTATCCAACCAAAGTCTCTGAAACTTTTAGTCCTGGGAACTACTTTTCATGGAACTAAAAGGTTCCTTCAGCCTCTTTTTGTCTGCGTTTTCACCTTGGTCAAAAGACCTGCGAAGATTAGGCAAATTTGCTTGTCGTTCCTTCGGCTGTTTAACATTGTGTTCTTCTGTAACTCCATGTTGATTTGTCCAAGCACAAATATCAAATGGACTGCAGATATTTGAAAATGGTGGCTGAAATGAAATGCTGCAAGTATTTGACCAATCAAAGAACGTTCAACACTGTAAGCCCAAAGTTACATCCAGCCAATCAGAGACCTTCTGGGGAGTTAAAATAATGTTACCTGAACTTTTAGACCCTGGTCCCTGCGATGGATAACACTGAGTTTCTTCAAAAGTTCCTGGGCCTTGGGAAAGTTCCTTTGCTGGTGACGTGCCTTTTCCTGCTGTTGTATGTTTTGTAATTGTTTGTTCCAACTCTGTGTTTCCCTTCAGTACCATGTATTGGGCAGACTGGGGGAACCATCCTAAAATTGAGACAGCTGCCATGGACGGTACACTGAGACAAACTCTTGTTCATGAGAACATCCAGTGGCCCACAGGTCAGCACTGCATGCTATTTATCTTTACCATGATTTCTCCAGGGAAACTAAAGCATGCGTCTTTAACAGCAACTTCCTGCTTCATGTTCCCAGCTAGACAGAGCCTTTTATTCTACGAGTTATCATGACTTTATCTGCTTCCATTCTGTCCCCAAAGGTTTGGCTGTGGACTATTTCAACGAGCGTCTTTACTGGGCGGATGCCAAACTCTCAGTGATTGGCAGCGTTCGTCTGGATGGTTCTGATCCTGTCACTTCTGTCTCTGGCATCAAAAACAGTTGAGTTCTTTCGACACTCAAAACTGTGAAACATGAAAAAAATCTGGCATTAATATGTTGCCTGTAGATTTTTCTCCTCTTAACTTGTTTTTTTTCCCCTTCTCATTTCCAGACCTGCTCCATCCATTCAGCATAGATATCTTTGAAGACTACATATACGGCGTCACTTACATCAATAACATTGTCTTCCGAGTCAACAAGTTTGGCAAAGGCCCCATGGAGAACCTCACCACAGGCATCAACCATGCCACTGACATAGTCCTCTACCACCGTTACAAGCAGCCAGAGAGTGAGTGCTTTTCTATACGTCTATGCTAAGGCTATGTTATCATGATACCTAAGTCATGATAGTATATGACTGTGATGTTGCAAAATGCATCTACTGAGAGAGGAAGGTGTTGGCGGTTTTATACATTTCATGCAATTTTCCTTATTGGATGTTTTGTCTCTCTGCATCAGTGACTAACCCATGCGACAGGAAGAAGTGTGAGTGGCTGTGTCTGCTCAGCCCCAGTGGACCGGTGTGTACCTGCCCGAACAACTACGTGGCCGACAACGGCACATGCGTGGAGAGACCGGCCCCCACCCAGTCGCCATTCAGTAAGTCTGCAGCTACACTGCACTGATGTACACATACAGACCATTCGCCCTGCTCTCACCTCATCAAACCTCCGGGTGGTTTAATGTTCAGATTCTGCGTAAAAAATGTTGGCTCATGAAGGAATTCCCACCTCCACAGCTCCCCCCTCAGGGCCGTGTGAAATTCAGTGTCAGAACGGCGGGAGCTGCTTCCTCAACGCCCGTCAGGTGGCCAAGTGTCGCTGCCAGCCCAGCTACACCGGAGAGAGATGCGAGATCAACCAATGCAGGGACTACTGCAAGAACGGAGGCACGTGCACTGCCTCACATACAGGTAAGAGCACGACACACCTGCTCAGACTTTCATGATTATTCTTTCCTTACTTAGCAGTTAACCAAGAAGTCATTAAGTTAATATTTAGTAATCTATCTGTAGGTTATTGAATTGACAGTTCAGTTTCCACCCATCCTTTTGATATGTGTGAAAGCTCTCTGGAGTATTCATTAGTAACAGCAATCACATGCCAAAAGGCTGTAGCAGAGAGGGCGTGAAGCAGGTGATTTACAAATATCCCCAGCACTTGATTGGTGCAAGTTCACGTTATTGTATAATGTTTAAAAAAATGAATTACAAGTAAAATTGTGCATAAAATACATAATCCAGTAAGAAACTCAAGTTGTCAAGTTGCTTCAGCCAGTGTGTAAGCAACTGCAGTGTCATTCATATTTTCCGTGTGTCCTAGGTGCTCCAACCTGCAGATGTCCAAAAGGCTTCACAGGGCCCAACTGTAACCGCCACACTTGTCAGGACTACTGCCTGAACGGAGGCAACTGCACGGTCAACATGGGCAACCAGCCGACCTGCAGCTGCCCAGAGGAGTACAAGGGAGACCAGTGCCAGTACAGTGAGTGGAAACTCAGATGTTTTACTTGACTGTGGTCTTTGGGTGATATTTGGCATTTTGTTGTTGTCATTACTAAATTTAAAAACATAATTTACAAAAAATGACGCGTGTAAGATTGTCACATATTGTCACATTGTTTTGTTGATCTAATCTTTGGTACAATGATTGAATCCGTTCGTTGCACTTCTCACTCATCCTCAGGTAAATGTGAAGGCTTCTGTCACAACGGTGGAACCTGCTTACAAACCTCTAATGGCACCAAACTCTGTCAGTGCCCCACTCAGTACATCGGACACCAGTGTGAGCTCGACAAATGTCAGTTCTGCGGAACGGGCAAGTGTTTGACGTCACCGTCGGGAGAGGTTTCCTGCAGGTAGGTACACTGGCGAACAACATGGCTACAGGGATTGATACATGGCCAAAAATGTTTGGACATCAAAACATAGCAGGGAAATTCATGAATATATATATTTATTTATTTTTTGTTCCGTGTGTGTTTTCTGTGTAGCTGTCCCAACGGTCAGACCCAGCCCAGCTGCTTCACCTGTTTGGACTACTGCTCAAACGGACAATGCTCAGTTGACACTCGCACACTGCTGCCTCAGTGCAAGTAAGTGATGAGACATACATTTATTTATTTACCTACAGAGTGCATATCAGTCCCCTTACTTACATGCTGCGCATTAATAACAACTTTTACTGTGTTCAGCGAAGTCGAACCACGATGAACCATTTCTACTGGCAGCAGCACTTTTATTTGATGTATTAATCGTTTTGCATAATGTATTTACTGACATTCTGTTTGTAATCCATAATCCAGGTTGTGATTAGACTGTTTTATGTTTTGAAGAAATTATCTATCAGCCCCAATGTTTAGGAAAAATGTGAATTATCTAAATGTATCTCACATCAAATTGTATTTAGTGAAACAGTAGAGATAGTGAATCTGAAAACCCAAAAATCTCAAACTGGGTCTGTTCAGTCCGTCCACTTAAGAATAAAACTGCAGTGATTGTTGTAGTGTCGGACCACTCCCATCTGCTGCAGAATCAATTCAAAAAGAGATGATTGTAACGATTTCTAAAGAAATCTGCGAAGGTTGGCCTCATGTATTCTTGTTCCTCAGAGTAGAAATTAGCATTTTTACTGTCCCACTTGATGGCAGACCAGAACAAAGTCCAGATGGAGCCAGAAGTGAGGAATGATTAAATAAGGAAGTTGGACTGTGCACATACACACACAGTTTTTTTTTTTCATATCTGGCTCATTGTGTGTGCAGGTGTCCTGCTGGATGGACGGGATACAGGTGTGAAGTTGCAGCACCTACAGTGGATTCTTCTACTTCCGGTGGCAGTAAGTCACACAGTTCAGAGAGTCTTGTCAGAGAAACATGCACTTTGATCCCGTTTTACTCACGTTGATATTTGCTCCCTCGCAGACACCGCCTCCATCGTCATCCCGGTGCTTCTGCTGCTGCTGCTGGCACTGCTGGTGGTCGGCGCCATCCTGTGGTACAAGAGGAGAATGCGCGGGTGAGTCCTGCTTAACAGACTCTCTAAAGATCCAAACTCCCATTTTTCATCTGTTCCTCACACCTATACTATCTAGCTCTTCTTTCTCCTCTTAACCTTTGATAACCATCTATTTCCTGTCTCCCAGGTCTCTATGGCCGGGCAAATCTCGTTCTCAGTGCTCGCGGTAACTTCTCAGGGTTACATAATTCACCCACAAATCCTGTCCCCTCCCTTCCCCTAATATCCCGTCAGATTGATGCTTTCTGTCAGTCCATTTGTCCATTTCTGTCGGTCAGTGCAGAAATCTGTCCGTTTGTCCTTGCCTGCCATCTCCTGTTTGCCTCCCACGGGGTTTCCCACCCAGCAACACAGGGACCCCTTGACTCTTACCTGAAGTAGCTTTGCTGGTGATGCGCAAACAATGGAACCGTTTTCGTCCTCCATACCTTTCCCTGTTTACATGTGTAAATGTTAGGCTCACGCTCTGTGCTTGCATCGTAAAAAAATATACAACTTGTGCATCTATGAAAATGTTTACGTGCTTGCAAACAGCCGAATATTTGCAATGTGAAAACCCAGCATTCTCCACAGCAGACATGCTGCAATATATTCTCAGGGTCTGATCAAATGGCCTTTTGTCGAAAGCTCATTTGACAACCTTTTTTTAATCTATGTTGTCTTGAATGTGTGGATTGTATGTTGCTGGTTTCTGCGTTAAGTTATGATAATCTTCTGGCCACTGTGAATTGTTTGATTCAAGGTTTCTCCCAAAAGAAATTTTTATTTTTGAAAATAAGGATCAAAATGTATTGCTTGGATGGTTAATCAAGTTGTTAATCTCTGTCTGTCTGCAGTGCGAAGGGCTTCCAGCACCACCGAATGACAAACGGAGCCATGAATGTTGAGATCGGGAACCCTGCATATAAGATCTATGAAGGAGACCCTGACGATGACGCTGGGGAGCTCCTGGATTCAGACTTTGCTTTGGACCCAGACAAGGTAAAACAGCTAAATGTGCCTGTATATTAAAGGCCTGTTCACCCAAATCACAAAAAAAACACAACTCCCTTACTCCTACTCCTTAGCCATGCAGGTAGTTTTTGCATTTTTAAAACTTTAGCTCAGAACATGGAAGGAGTGGAATTTCATCTGTGCTGCCATTTCTTTGGTAGAGAGAAGTTCCAAGGAAGACTGTCACAAGTTCTTATCCAGAATAACACAAACACTGTTTTTGGAAAGACGCACTCACTGCTTTGACGCCAGTTTGCTTTGAGGTGGAACAGAAATCTCAGATTAGAATATGTCAGAAAAATAGTTTCAGTTCCAGCTCAGGGAGAAGAAGAAATGAGATAAGATACACCTTTTATAAAATCGCGATGGAAATTCTTGTGGCGGAGATTGCTCAAAGTTACAGTAACATAAGAATAAAAACTAAAACAGTGGAGTAATAATATAACATGTTAGTGGAGTGAATGCTGAAATTGTTGCCTTTTAAAAAAGCTAAAATAGAAAAAGTAATGTTGGCAATGATATTGAGCAGCATAATGGAGGAATACGTAACATTTCTGAATTCAAATGTCAAAAAACGACTAGACCTCTGTTGTAAATTTTGTTAAGACTCGTACGCACTATGAACTATGAAGTATTGTGAAGAATATTGCATAAGACAGCAAATATCGTGAATGTTTGATGATATCAAATATCAACCTGAGCCTAGTTTCCAAAAATGTTCGTACGCAGAGAAATCAATAGTTTTGTATGTTTCATTTGGTTGCCTGTCGCTTCAGCTTCTGACAGACGCTTTCATACTTTAACAATCACCATTGTTGATGAAAATCTATTTAGTGACTTTAGCAGATGAGGTAAACAATGAAAGAAAACAACTCCCATAATCCTACTTTGTTCTGATAGTGAGACCTCTAGTGGCAGAAAAATACATGCTGTGCCTTTAAATCAATAAAATAAAGGAGACACAAAGAAACGAGCAGTGAGGCCTTTGAAGGGGGGGTGGAGGACTGTTTGAAGACTCGTCACTGTTGATTGATGACTGGATTTCTAGAAACAAAGAACCAGAACAGACGGGCGCGATGTATGATGTCATTTTATTGTTCTGTTCTGTACACACGACATCAGCTGCATGTCTGTCTCTCCTGGGAGAGGGATCCCTCCTCTGTGGCTCTTTCTGGGGTTTCTTCCATCTTTTTTTCCCCCTGTAGAAAGAGTTTGTTTTCAGTATGGCAAGTTTTAAGTATTAAGGCTCTAAGGACAGAAGATGTCGTTGAGCCCACTGAGGCAATGTGGTTGTGATTTTGGGCTACATGAATAAAACTGATTGGATTTGAAAGGCTCCAGTCATGAGAGGGAAAACATGTTGCCTTTTAAGAAAGAACGTGTTTTTTTGATAGTTGGTGTGAACTGACCGTTTTTTAAAGCACAGCAGCAGTAAATGTTACTTTCACATTTAGGGAGAACCTCTGCCTTTCTCAGGCCCTTTAAGTCACCATGTAATTTTCTTTCTTCTCCACAGCCCACCAACTTCACCAACCCAGTGTATGCCACCCTGTACATGGGCGCCCACAACAGCCGCAACTCTCTCGCCAGCACGGATGAAAAGAAGGAGCTTCTCTCCCAGGGCGACGAGGACATGAGCGACCCGCTGGCGTAGAGCTCGGCGTGGATTGAACTCTGACAACAACACTGCCCTGCCATGCCCGACCCAGTGCTGAGCCGGCGAGCTCTCTCATCTTATGCCTTTTACCAACTGAAAAGAAAAGCAACAAAAAAAAAAAAAGCGAGAACACTGTATAAAATGTATAAAATGAAGGACTACTTTTTTAAGTGATTGCAGTATTATATTTTGTTCTTTCAAAAAATCTGGTGACAAAAAAGGAACCATTTTATAGACATTTATTCAGTTCTTCTTTTTAATTTTGCTCACCTTCTCCTCCTCACAACTCTCCCTCCCCTCTCACGCATATAGCCACTACCTCTGTGCAAATGTAAAAGATAAGAGAGATGCGAATGGCAGTGGAACAATTTTTATTTTTTATTTTTGTATGAATTGTATAGGGGAAAAAAAAAAAAAGAACATTGTTCCATCCTAGAAAACGTTGCCAAGTCTTTGTTGTTCATGAACGAGAGGAGAAGTGTCAGTGCTCACTATGAATGCTTCCTGGATGCTGGTTCGGCTCAGTCTTTCATGCGATGTGTATGTGTACGTTTGCTGCTGGAGGTCTGAAGAGGGGCCGAGGCTGGGAGAGAAGTTGTTGTACTGCACATGTACACATGGAGGACTTGGCATCGCAGACAGTGTCTGTTCTGTTGTCTCAAAAGAACTACATTCAAGTGATTGTCTTTTACCTCCTTGCACAGACTAAAGTTATATATTTGCATATATATAAACCTATTAACAAAGTGTCTTGAAAATATACCCAGGAATACAAACATCAGTAACAAATAGCAGTCTGTACTTTTTAACAGTTTTTTTTTTTTTTTAAGTCATTGTTTAATACTCTGTGTCAGCAATGAATGAGTCCGTGGCAGTGTGTGAGTGCGCTGGATGAAGATGATTGTAATAAAGTCCACATTCCAGGATGAAAAGTCTGGGATGGATATATCCGTGGCCTTGGTATAGCCTACTGCAGGACACTCTGGACGGGACAGGAGCTGGATTTTTGCTCCGTCACTGTTCTAGAAAGTTCTTTTTTGGGAGTGACGGCAAGCTTCTGTGAATTTTTCCGGTCATCACTGAGAAACAATCTAGCTGAGAATGGTTGCGTTTTAGCTTTTGTTCCATATCTTCTGATTGTAAATGTACTTTCAGGAAAGGCCAGGGAAGACCGCTTGATGGTACGTACTTCTGTGGGAGAGTTTTCCTTTTTTTTTTTCCTTTTCTTTTCTTTTTTTTTTTTTTTAAATTGTATGTAATTACATGGACATGTAATTTAGGTTAAAGCTCATTGTTAAGTGCATTCCCAGGAAGGGACACTGATCAGCTTCCTGATAAGCATTCCTTTGTTAATTCCTTTGCCTTGCTGCTAACGCTAACCATCTGTCTGTCTGTCAAACTGGATTTTAGTCTTCAAAGTGTTGCTCTCTTTGTGTCTCACTGCTCACCACGCTGCTTTTAACTGAGCTTATCAGCCATATCACTCTGCATGGTGCTCTCTCTCTCACACACACACACACACACACACACACCCATCCTAGAGGAAACTCTCTGGCTTCGCCCCTCACTTGTTAACAGTATTCATCACTTTTTTTTTGTTTTGTTTTTTTACATCCTGCTCTGTTAGATTTTCACCTGACCATGTAAATTAGAATAATCATTTTTCAGTTGGAGAATTTTCTTTTTGGTGGCAAAAAAACCCACATGGATATTTGTGGTTCTGATTGTTTTGTTATGATTCTATTTCTTTTTGATATAAGAAATTAAATGGATTTTTATAGTAGAAATGTACGGAGGCTCTGTCAGTCATTTGGAGAGAAGGAGAGGAATCGTTAGTTCTTTCTGGAGTACATCAGAAATTGACATCAAGTATCCATAAAAGAAACAGTTAAGAAATAAAACATTGACATGATCTAGTAATCGCGTGTTTTGAATGTTGCTTCATCAAAGAAAGACCAGCCCTGTGTTTGTAATGACACTCTTGTGGTTTTGTAGCTTCATAATTCATCTTATTTATTAAACAGGAAGTTTCATCTTTCAGTCAACAGACAGTATCATTGATCACTTCTTTTAAAAAGTAGATTTCTTGATTTGAATGTACATTAATATAAAGAATAGTGTCTCATACAATGTTATGCCAAATTAAGTAGTGTAAAGAGCTCCCTTTTGTGAGGATGTAAGTTTTAAAACAGCTGTTAGGAGGAATCGCATCATCTATTGAGAAAAAAAAAAAAAAAAGCTTCAAACATAAGCCCTCATAGGAATGGAAACGTCCTTCATCCATCACCACATCTATAGCAGGTTAATGTCATCTTGGCCCCTTAAACAGCAGTCCATCTGGAATCTCCTTCATACGTATGTCACCTCCCAAATGATGGGAAGTGTCGTCAAAGCGTATAACATTCAGTTTGTTAAAGACCTACTTGGACCAGTCATGAGCTTTAAGACGAGAAGTTAATAAAAGAGAAACCTCTAAAATCATTATTCCCCTTACCTTTTAGTTGTTGTTTGCCTGTAAAGATGGAAATCTCAATGGTTGCATATTGTTGTCAGTAGGGATGCACGATAATATCGGTCATCGGCTAATAAAGGCTTGAAAATGAAATATCAGCATCGGCCCAAAGTGAACATTTCTGCCAAGAAGATGATGCTTTCATTAAGTGAAAGTGATGCGAACTGTCTATTGAGTATTTTTCTTATTCAGCCCCATGAATGTATATATTTTGAAAAGCACTGTACGTCTATAAGAGTAGGAATTGTAAATTCTTTCCATTTAAATGCGAGAAAAAATATACAATCAGCAATCAGCCAAAATGAGTTGGAAGTTATCAGATAGGAGCAAAAATCCAATATCGTGCATCCCTAGTTGTCAGTATTATAAGGCTAATGTTGTAGTACAAGGCGATAAAAAATACAATCTTTAACAAACGAAAGATGTAAAATGAACAAATTATGGCTGACTCATGAGAAATAACACTGTTTACACACACAAAAAAGGCACTTCTTAAGCAAAACATGAGACATTCAAGGAATTTTGGTTTGGCTAGCTCTTCCCCAAAAAAAAAAAAAAACAGTAGAATCCATGGTCTTTTCTCCCAGATACATGAGATTGCTAACAACTGTCAATAATAAGTCTTGATTGCATGTATTGACTTGGCTTAATGTTAGGAAACAGTCCCCCAAATGTCTCCTTATAATATGTTATGTGGAGGAAGGCTTTGCAAGTGTCTTCAAGGCAAACATCCCAGCAGCAGAGTTGGCATCTTCCCTTGGCTGCCTCCCAGTCCAAGTCCTGCAACGACTGCATAATCTGAGGAAATTAACGGTTCTGGGGTGTAAGATCCACACGTTGGCAGGCACTTGCTTCCAGTCCTGGATTCACCTCACCTGTCTTGTAGTCGTCCTCTGGTTGGTCTCAACAGCAACACGGCAGGAGAAAGTCTTGTGTTTGCAGTGAGACAAGAGTGACCCATTGTGCTTCTGTAATGACGCCTGCTCACTTAGAAGTGGCTGTAAAAGGGCCTCCATAAATAAATAAATTACCCAGCTAAAAAAAGGGCTCTGTCCTGTCCCTCTCTTTCAGTCTTTGTGATCTGCAGCCTCAGGGTTGAGACGGACCAATCGGGACACAGGGAGGAAGGTTATAGTGGGGAGGGGAGAAGTATAAGTGACGAGTAAGTGGTTTAGGGTCTCTTCCAACCGCTCCGGATCAACGCGTCAGCTCGCAGGAAAGGCTGGTTTCGGAGATCTGTGAGTAGGCATGGAGAGAGGGGTGAGGGACGGGGGGGGGACACACATGTTAGAGGACCCAGAGCTCAATCTGTAAAACTTGCTTCTACTTACTTTTGCAGTGCTAAGAGTGTTTTTAAGCTATTAATGTGGAGGACATACATTCAGTAACCACTTTACGAGGTACACCTACTAAGCTGGTGTGCTTCTATTATTTTGTCAACCTCAATCATATCAATGAGAGGACGCTAAATAACAGAAACACCTCCCGGTATGATGCAGTACAGTTCAACAGCTACACAAACTACTGAACATGATACACTTTTATAACTCTCAATATTCGGGTTCACTTATTAACCATTAACTAGTTTTTTAACAGCATGCATATTAGTAGCTTATTGGCTGTTTATTAGTCATTCAGTCACTTGTTAATTCTTTATTCTGCTTGACGATACTCTACAATTACTAAGTCAATAACTTTGCATTTTTCCTAAATAACCTCATACTTACCTACAGTACCTCCTCGTGCATATTGATAATAAGTAAGGAAGTTGTTGTACATGAATTACGCTGTATGAGCAAAGTCTTTTTAGGCAAGTGTAGCCACTCTTGGCAATGACCCCGGGCAGTCTGTGTATTGTGTACACTTGTTCCTATAACTTGGCACTACAGACCTTTCTTTTGTTAAATGCTTTGAGTTGCTTCTCTCCTCTCTTATAACGTATCTGGTTTAGGCCGTAAAAGGTGGTTGTACCACAAAAATAGCCATTTGCTTTTAACACTTAAAAGTCCCACATTGTAGAAAGTGAGATTTCCTGTGTTTTTCTAATTGTAAAGCAGGTCTAGGTGCTGTGTCATTACCATGGAAGTGTCAAAACACTCAATTAATGCAGAAATGCAAACATCCTGTATTCAGACACTGTGCCTGTAAATGAGCCGCCAGGCCTTCTTTAAGGTTGCGATGTCACAGCAATACAGTAACCACCCGTCAGCAAAGACACTGGCCGAGCTGATGCAGAACCATGGTCGGAGTGGCCTGCTCAGGCCTGTGAGAGCTGACCAATCAGAGCAATCTAAGCCTTAAAGAGACAGGCACTAAAACGCAGCATTCAGACACAGGGTGAATGGAGGTTCTGCGGCAATGAACAGCATATGAAGAATAATGTGTTTTTTGAACAATAAAGCATGTAAACATTATCTAGCGGATGATGAGCATAATATGTGACCTTTAATAAATATGGTTTATTCCTGTGTAACAAAACATGAAAGTGTTTAGTGTCTAAATGACTCTAAATCATAACTCAGAATATGTTACCAATTCTAAAGTAGTGTGACCTGTGTGCTCTTGTGGTTCTACCATCTTATAAGGCCCACACTGAACAAAGCATCTTGAGATCTTCATTCATGTACAACTTCCTTAGTTTTTATCGATGCACACTAATTAGGAGGTTATTGAGGGAATACTGGCCTAGTAGTTGCAGAATACAATCATTGGCATTGATAACCTTGTATAATGACTAATAATCATCCAATATGCTTCTACTAGTCATTGCTAATATATTTACTCCAATATACCTTAACTTCATTTATTGCAGGACTGTTGTGTCAGACTGCATCAGTCTTAACTAGGTGTACCTAATAAACTGGCAACAGAGTGCGTCTCTAATAGATTTCAAACACTTTTTCTCTGCAATAACTTCTGCAGTTAAACTTTGTTAACTGTGTATTAAAAGTTCACAATTAGCAGATACACAATGCAGACTTGACACTGAATGACACATTCCCATAACCTTGCATTTTAAATGGTAGAAGTGAAACACAAATATTAAAAATTCAAGGCTTTGGGAATGTAGTTATGGCAACACTAATGAGCAGCAGACATCTTTATAACGGTTACAGTACAATGGTCAACAAGCTCTTCGGTTTGCTGAGCAGCAATCAAGCTGGCTGTGCCTGAAGTAAAACAAAACCTTCAGCTGTGGATACAGATTTTACTCAAATACATGTGACTGTGTGTTTTTTTTTTGTTTTTTTTTAAGAGCCTGTTGACCAAACAGCTGTTCAGCACACCGCGGATGACAGTTAGCAAAGACAACACATGGCGGACGTTGTTGACAGGTGAGAGGTAAATGAACACTGGACAACATGCAACACATAATAGGAGGGGGTGAGGATGACGACGATGATGATGATGATCTTAATGATGGTCTGAAAATATCACAGAGGGCTTCTTCTCTTGGAGGGAAATTAAATTGTTGAATTGTTGGCAAGTGAGATTCAATTTATTCAACTTCTTATTTCATCTTCAATAATCTTGTTTTCTGACTTTAGTGTTGTAAAGCAAATCTCAGTGTTTGTGAAGCATCTCTCTTTTTTTTTTTTGCATCCAAAGCACTAGCTGAAGCAGCTGACATCACTGTAGCAGCACACAGGAGCTGGAGGGCCAAGCGGGCCAGGATTCAGCCAGGCTACCTTCCTTACCCTCTCTTAGGAGTGGGAAATACTTTCAATAATCTTCTTTTCAGCTGGAGGTGGGGGGTAGAATGAACAGTGGTGGTTGAGGAAAAGAAGAGTCACATGTTAGCCGGAAACCAAACACCAAACAAGTTAGTTTCATGGAACAAGGCATCGTTGATAAAAAACCAGTAGATTAGCCAAACCTCTTTTATGTTATTGTTGTTTAAATCAGCTCCATAAGAGGGATGCTTTAAAAGAAATAAGCCAATATAATGCACAGCCTTTCACATGTGTCATGCACTTGGTAATTTTAATCATGGCTGATTGTACTGTGAGTGTCTCAACATATTTTTTTCACGCACACAAAATATGTTGACACGCTGTACAACTTTTTCTGTGCCAGGCAAAGAGGTTTGGCTGACTCCTATCACCAGACGCCTGATAGGAGTCTCCTGAAGTAGAACACAAACAACCAATGACGGCCCAAGTTAGTTGACAGTGTTTGTAGTTGGTGGGGTTTGGGTGGGTGACAGGGATCATGCTGCATGCACAGTGGGGTCAGGGAGGGCGTTCGAGAGACACCTGGACAACCTTGGCATTAGGGGGGGAGGGCTAGCAGTTGGCGTCGTCGCAGAGGTTGGCTTCACAGAAGAACCGTGAGCCGCGTTTAGCAGTGCGGGCTGTGAAGGGCACGCTCTTCAGTACTGGGGGGAGGAGGGGGAGGGAGAGAGAACATGTCACACCTGAGACACTGCCCTTCTGGAGGGGGTGAAAAACACTGGACCACCTTCAAGTTTCTTTCAGGAGACTGTAATGAACCTGAGAAAACCGGAGCTGTGTTCTTTCTGTGTGTAGCCCCGATTGATGGAAGCAAACCTCGTTAAACCCTCAGGAGGTTTTTAATAGGGTGAGGGGAAACAGTTTACTTTAAGTAACCCTAATTTTGCATTTTTAAGCACTATATAAACATGGAATAAATCGTTTATTTCCAGCCCAGTCCCCAGAATAAAATGCTGGCCTATATGTTTCTGCAAACCATCATTCAAATTTTGTTGCTGTCGTACATATATACATTTCTAAAATGTGTGTCATATCACGTTTACATTACATGTATATGAGCACCATGTCGGGAGATTGAGGGGATGGCGATGGAGTGAGACGGCTGCTGAGCCAGACACTAGTGTTTTAAAGTGCATTTCATTGTGGTTTGTGTCCCTAAACCTAACCAGTCCATGAGCAAAGCATCTTCACAAGATAAAATTGGACCTAAAGAAACATAAAGCTGCAACATCTAAAGTATCAACATATCCGTGGTTTGCAGAAACACACATTGCCAAAATTAATTCTGGTGATTGGGTTGTTTATATCACATTATAGTGTAGCTGTAAGAAGAAATACGTTTTTATTCATGTATTTGTCAATAACTATTACTAATTAAATTAATAATTAAAGGTGCAATATGTAAGAATTGGCCAGATGGCAAGATATCAGCTGAGTAACTGCTAACCGCTGCTGTCTGTAGCTGTCGCTAGCTAATACGCTCATTTAGCCATGCAGCTAGAGGTCCTCAGGATGAGTTTGGGGCATGGGATGGGCCAGGACTTGCTGGTTAGTCATATACGTCATGACGTCAAAACTATTATTCCTTCATTCTGTTGATAATTTCAGTCAGTTTTTGAATATTTTAACTAAATTCCTTACATATTACACCCTTAATATAAAAGAGATACCAAAAAAAGTATCAAACTCTGTCTTCAAAAGAGAAGTTACGATTGCTGACAAATGTGTTTGTATACTGCTTATAAATGCAGATTAGGGGTACTTAAATAAAGTGCTATCGGATTAGGACGCACTGAGAATCAGTTGCATACAAGCTGTTAACAGCTCTGACAGTAGTGGCATTATTATAAGCATTATTAACATTACTAAAAATGACATTAATGCAACATTTGTATTATTTACATTTAAGCACTGATTAATGATCACAACATAAACATCAGTTAACTTACGTCCTATCCTGAGGCTGTAGATACTGCTCTTTTTCAACCATTAAAGTCCCTGTACGTAGGATTTTATAATGTCTGACATCTAGTGTCAGACTCAAGAAAGACACTTGCATAATCCTTAAACTGCTGTCAATGGAAATGTCTTATTCTCCTAAAAACGATCATCAGAATACTTATAACAACATAAATCTACAAATAGAGGCTTTCAAGACAGATCCTGTGAATAAAGATCCTATGTGTTAATCAAACTGCCTGTCTGACTGTCTGACTCAACAGCTTTACTCTTGCACATTTGACAACTCTTTAGACAGCACGTCATGGAATAACCAGAGACTGCTGTGCTGCTATGTGCTGTGCTCCAGATGTGGCGGTGTCTGCACCACGTAGCACAAGGTGCAGTTCAAAGGAGCTGAGCAGTGAATGACCACGGTCATCCTCGACCGGGGACGACCGGGGCTGCTGGCGCCCACACGGGGTCTTTTTAAGGTGTTGTCTGGCCCACCTGTGATGATGTCCTCAATAGTGCCGTCCTTCCCCTCGTACACGGGCCGGTGGTCTTTGGCTTGCCGCTTGCGCAGCTCTGCGATCAGCTCCTGTTGCTGATGCCTCTTCTTCTGGGCCTGGACCTGCACCAGCAGAGAGGAGGATATTTGTACTGCTCGCTGTGCTTTTTGGCACACCACAAAGCTTTATTTAGCACTGAGTAAACATCTGACGGCTTTCATTCAGCTCGGTTGCGTGCACTCCGACTGTACCTTGGGGTCATGCTGTTTAGCCTCCTCGGCGAGCAACTTCTCTCTCATCGCCTGCTCCTGCTTCTTCCGCTGTTCGTTGTCTTCCACTGCATCCTGTTGGTAAATAGAAAAAAGGTGACCAGTCTGTGACAAGAAATCAAAGTCAGTACTCTTGTGTGGCCCTTTAAGGACAGAGGAAACAGGTTAAAAGTGGAACATAAACAAGGAGCACGTTTAATAAACATAACCACTCATTAGACATTTTTGCCTTCCCTTTTTAACCTTTCAAACAGTTTCTTTACAAATACACTTGTGAAAGTTTGACATTTTGGGAATGACACATATTTGCTCTATTGCTGAGAGTTAGATGAGAAGAACGACAACACTCTTATACTTCTACACCAAACACGAAGCTACATCCAGCTGCCAATTAGCTTATCTTAACTTAAAAATAAGGTTGTAAACAGGGGTAAACAGCTCGTCTGACTCATTCCAAAGTAAGCTAAAGCTAAAGCACATTATTCTAATCTTTGGACAGAGCTAGGCTAACTGTTCCTTGCTGTTTCAAGTCTTATTGTTAAACTAAGCTAAGCTAATTGGCGGCTGACCGGGGATTCATATGCTACGTATCAATATGAAATGGTATTGATCTTCTCATGTAACTTTCAGCAAGGAAGAGATGTCGAGCTATGGTTTTAAATGTGCAATGGTTTCATTGGAAAACATTCAAAAACTCAGATGATCCAAAAAAATACCCTGAAGTCTATGAATCGTGTTGCGGAGATATTGACTGAAGTTAGCATGCTAACTTCATGCTAACTTCCCGGTCCAAAGCTCCTGTGCTAGTAGTGTAAACATCAACACTCCCCTGGTGCTCCAGTCTGGACCACTAGATGCACGGCTAAAAAAGCTAACTAGCTAATGGCAGCTACAATTAGCAGTTACTTTGATGCCATTTTTGTTTCATTGTCTTTTCTCCTTTTTTTGTGTTGGTAAGGAGTTAAGTTTAGAATGGTAACATTTTCTCTGGTTAAATTTAAGCTTCTATATCTGGCAATTAAATATCTAAAAACTGATATTCTTCACCAGGTTTTATGTTACTCCCCTCTCCTCCAAATTTGAAGTGTAACAAGTGCATTTCCCAAATGTGGAACTATCCCTTTAGGTCTCACATACACACTAAGACAGTGATACAAAATACGCAGAAATCCCTGTGTTGCACATTTCCTTAAGCAGATCCCATAAATCTAGATTGAGAACAATCCCCGGAAGTGTGCTGTGTGGTGGGGCAGGGCGAGGCTGTCCGGGGGTAAAGAAGAGGAGGGAAGGAGGGGGGAGGCGAGGGTAGGGAAGAACCAGTCTAAACACCACAGCTGCAGCTCCAGAGTCAGACCCAGCTGGCCTTTCCTGTTATTTGGCCTCGGACTATACGCCACGTCCTGTGGCACAGAGGCAGCCAAAGCTCTGCCCTGCTCTGCTTTCACTAAGACTCTCAACATCCAAGTCTGAATCGAGGGAACTTCCAGGAGTGAAAGCTGCACCCCGTCAGTGCAGAAGTGAGGAAAGATACATAAGCAGCATCTGCTCGGTGTCCTCACCTTGTAGGCTTTGATGAAGCGCACAAACACAGGGAAGAAGACTGAGGGCGGAGTCGTCTTGGCACTCTCTCCGAAGTAGTTCACCACATTGTTGAAGGCTTCCTAGAATTTAGAAGAAGTGGAAGCGATGTGTGTAAACACTGTCGAGTTCAGAGTCATGATTGGTTGTGTGTTAGAGGTCAGTTAGCTGCATCTTGAATACAAGTTTGCTTCATGTGTATTTTCCCTTTGAGGTTACGAGGTTGGGACAGTGTTGAGATACCTCTGCTGTCTTGGCGTCCTTCTGCAGCTTTTCCAGCTGTGCATCGCTGGACTGGAGGAAGCCTTTCAGGACTGAGTGGTCGTGGAGGCTGCACTCTCTCCTGATCAGCTCCATGCCTTTCCCCAGCTCTCGAACGTCGAGCAGCACATTTTCCAGAGACACTTTTATGCAAATTTGACATGAAAAAGGTTTTATTAACCAATCAGAGCATACTTTTATACAATTATCTACATAATGCTGCGTCTGATCTCACCTGCTGCAGCTTTATCCACAAAGTGCAGTTCATTGTAGAAGTTGGCCAGTTCGGGGTACTTCTCTTTCACAATGAGAGCTATGTAGTGGAGCAAAGTCATCTTCCTGTCTGTAGACTTTGTGTCCAGCAGCTGTGTAACAATAGGAATGAACGGTTACATCAGCAAAAGCGTCCGATGCGGACAAACTGAGCACTTGAGAAATGTCATCAACACTCACCAGGTCAAGACTTTGTAATTTGAAGCCATAAACGCATCCTCGTTTACTGCTGTTCATGTAGTTACCCAAAGCTAAGATGATCTACAAGTAAAACAGAAGAATAAATAAATGAATATGCTTGAACAATTTGAATGTTGCTGATATAAAAACAAATATCTCCTACTCACCTCGAGCATTCTTTTCAGCTTTGGTGCAGACTTCACTGAGCCAGAAGCAGCGATGATAGCGTTGAGCTGTGGCGTGAGCAAGCCGATGTTGTCAGCAAAGTTCCCGACAAATGTGATGATGTTCATTCTCTGCGTGAGCCTCTCGATCTTGCTGAATAACAACATGAAGCGATCCTCCTCCGCGAGCTGGTCAAGCGGACGACGCTCACGCTCGTACTGACGCATCACCTTCACCTCCGCCTCCGTGGGGAGGAAACGCATTAGGCACTCCACAAAGTCCACGGGTAAGGCCTTGAGATCAAATCTGAAACATATAAACATATATTAGTAACTTGTTCCGTCTTGTCTTTGGACCAAAAAGCATTGCAAGTCCAGGAAAGGTGCGTACTTCTCTATTGCTTTGCAGATCTCTTCTGTGGTCTTGTTAGCCTTCCGCAGAGTGATGGCTAAGTTCTTGGAGCGATTGGCGTCGAGGAGAGTGACCTTGTTTACCGCCTTCGCGGCTACTTTGTTCTTTGTGCAGGTGAGATCCACAATCGGACCCTGGGCTCTGGTCTTAAACATCTCCTCAAACCTCTCGAGATCCAGCTCCTGCACACAAGTGACAATTCACTGATTTGTTCTGAACTTAACTTAAAGTCCCGGAAAACATATTTTGTTAATCATCTTACTCGAACGATGTTGGTATTACTGCAGTAACTCAGAACGTCTCCAGAACTTACTGCTGTGGCTGTAGTCATTCACTCTCTCTCTCTCTCTCTTTCTGCTCCTCTAAACAGACATCTTGGTGTGTTTTGACCGCCTCAGTTTATTATTTTTCTTGGTCTTGCAGCTTACAACACCTGCACCCACATCTTTCACTCATGCACTGACTTTCTGCCGATTTCCACACCCCATGTTGTAATTGTGATATTTTAATTTGACACTTAAATGTGGTCTAACTTGATTTTCTTGAGCTTTTGTGTATTAAAAACTGTACTGTAAATAATACATTCTTTTACCTACAGTAACGTAAACATCCACCCACAATTCTGTGCGATCTTAGAGGTGCAAATAAGCACAGCAGGAGGTGCCTTTTTTAGCATGTGAAGTAGATAAGGGGTTGAGATGTATCTCTTTTTCTTAGTATGATGTGGCGTCAACATGTCCAGCTCCAGTCAAGTGCTCGAGCGATCTATAAACAAAAGCTGAAACCTTGTGGATTTAAAGATTTGCCCTGCAGAATGATTAGTCGCTGCAGTGCTCTGAGCTCAGGCTCTTTTCAAATGCATATTTGGAGCTCACATCTTAATTGTTCATTAGATGATGGTTCCTGCAGGTCCCTGCACTCCTACACTTTACTGTGGTCATGGACAAAACAGGAATATTTCAGAGTGATAACCTGAAGCGCCTTTGACCTCCTTGTTGGCACCTCTGGCAGACTGATTATCGTACCCAAATACCCGAATGAGTGGATGTAAGTGTGGAGGATGTTTTGCTTTTATTTAAAACTTTAACTGTGTCGCTTATTTATTCAGAACTTGACTCACCTCCAGCACACGTTCATCGTCAATCTCGTTGAAGACCGTGCCATTGATCTGGTTGGGCTTCAAGGCCGTCCAGTTAAACACAGGCAGGCGGAATTTGGTCTTGATGGGCTTCTTGATTCTGATAGCTGTCGTTGAGATTAAACAAAAGAAATAAACTGTTATTTTTTGCTCAACTATTAAAGTGCATTACAGCAATATGCCATTTTGTCTCAGCTCTCACCTGAGAGGCCCAGACTCAGGATAACAGAGGGAGAAGCGTCTGGCAGAGGTGGAGCGGGTGGTGGTGGGACTGGTGCATTCTGACCTGTAATTTATGCACAAGAAAAAACATTAGAACAAAAACAATGTATTAGTTTTATTCATCCTACATGGTCATTTTGATCTTGTGTGTTTAATGATAGTTTAATATTCTCTCCATATTTTATCTAAATCATCGTAAGCTTGATTCACTTTGTGTTTGTGTCTGAAAACTGGCGGGACTCTTTCTGCCACAGTCTGCTGCACACTCAAACACAGAGGAAACAAGCCTTGCGTTTCCTTTTCCTGTCTGGGCTAGAAGAACACTGCTGTGACCCATCACCTGCCCTGGCACGCATGAACAAAGGAGGGGAACTGAAAATAGACTTCCTCTGAGGGTCTGTAGTCAACTTTCACATATATGTGTCACCAGGCAAAATCACTGTGAGTCATGGTCTATCACCTGAGGCAGAGGGGAGAGGAGGAGGAGGTGGTGGAGGTGGGGGAGGAGGTGGAGGAGCTTCGCTGGCTGGTGGTAAACTGGTGTCTGGTCCTCCTAGTTCTGTTAATCCGGCTGACGGACCCAGAGACAGCTGCCCGATGTCACCCAGTGGGATCCCGAGGCCGCCGCTCCCACCGCCACCCACACCCAGCGTTTCGATGGAGATGTCTCCATCAGGCTTCTTGTGCAAACGAATGGTTCCTTGCTGCTCGAGCTCCAGCAGCCGCCTCTCTATGTTGAAGTGCCTCTGGAAGGCGGCGTCCTTCTCCTTGATTACCCTCCTCAGGGTGTTGACCTGGGTGTTGGTCGACTCGTAGGTCTCCTGCACGGCCACCAGGGGGCGATAGAGAGCACAGAGCAATGACTTTACATGCCAAAGAAACATCCTGTTTCCTGCTGACCTAATTTGCTATCACAGCAATTTAGACACATGCATCTGAAAGTGATCTCCGCCAACACACAGCGAGGTGAAGCGAAGCCTTTCTGATGCGAGGCGGGCAGAGGAATATTACATCATAACGGCGGCCAGCTTACCCGTATCACTTGCAGGTCCTTGTCTTTCTGAAGGAGCAGCTTCTCCAGATCGGCCACTTTCATCATCGTCTCATTCTCAACCTCCAGCAGCTTCTCCGTCACCTGGGATAAAAGACGGAGACAGCAGCAGAGATGAGAGGTGGTGAATCCAAGAATTGATCCATAGCACTCCCTCCCAACCCCTCCCTCCACGCACTGTGCATCATCAAGAAGAAATAAGATATACCCAGCAGCAGCATGATGCAGCAGGAGCATGACACAGCTTTTAGTTTTGATTTTGAACAGATTACACATGTTGCACAGGAATTCTTGGGGAATCTTCACCCTCATCCTCCCCCATCATTCCTGACCCCTGACAGCAGAGTTTGTTATGAAATTCCTCGAGTGATGTCAGGGGCTGCCTACGACCTCTCCATGTGAAGAAGGTCTTTTGCAAAGTGGCGTGGGATACGGAGGCAACTGCCCAGAGAGAAAGAGCCAACACGAGAACAATATTAAGACTGTTTCACGCTCAGAACTTTCCAGCGCTCTCCACCCCGTCATTATTCTGAACCACTTGTGAAATGCAAACACTGAGTAGATTTCTAATCACCACGTAGAAACAGCCGAGTTAAGTACACGGCTGGTGAACCACAACAATCTCATAAAGTTGGTGCAGGGAGCAGTGTTGGTGGTCCAGACTGGGTGGTGCACCTACATGGGACAGGTGCTCCTCCAGTTCATCCACCTTCTCCAGGGCCGCATTCTTCGTCTCCGCGTCTTCCAGCAGACCACCCACATCAAACACGTTGTCCAGGTAGGCCTGGATCTGCACCGACAGCTTGTCACTCTCCGTGTGTTTGCATTTCTGACATGAGAGAGATTTAACAAGCATTAGTGATTAGTCTCCACCTGAGGAAGTGTTTTCGGGTTGTTAACCACAGTGTCGTCACTTCACCTCCAGGTAATCATCCAGCCCCAGCTTGGTGAATTCAAACTGCAGATGGACTCTGAAGTTCATGTCCTCCACCGAGTGGACCACGATGTTGATGAACTGCATGCAAGCGACCTGGACCACAGATACAAACAGATTTAAGTCCAAATATCTTTCATTTCGATGGATAGATGGACATTCTACATATCCATGACACAAAGCTTCTCTCACCATGTAGTCGATGTTTCCCTCCTCACAGCGGAAGTAGTCCATCAGTCTCTCGAAGCGATGTTTCTCCTTACACACCTGAAAGATGCAGCAGTACAGAAGCTGATCTATGAATCCATGGTGATGATTTACATTTTTTTTTAACTCCAATATGATATTACTGTGTTACATCTACATTCCTCTACTGAACCGGTGGTTTTATATTGTTCTTTTTTTTGTCTTCACTTGATCACTTGATGTGGAAGCTGCAGACTCAGTTTCGTTTTGCTCTGACAATAAAGATATTCTACTATAACTTTAGAAACCAGACAAGAACGCCCAACATACAGGTAACTGAAGAGAGAGTGAGAAATGACTAAATTGGTTTATGTCATGAAGATCAGAGTAAAGCTGCAATAGAACTTTTTTATGAAGATGCCAGAAACACATATTTAAGAACAAAAGCTGTGTCTTTTTTCCCTTGAATTCTTTTCCCACAATTTCCCACATGTTTTATTACTTATTTCTCACATATCCTCTATCGTGTGTTGTGTTTTGACTTGATGCAATAATCTTATAATAGCAGCTTCTCTTTGTATCTACCACATTACATTAATTCATGCAACAAGTCGTAGCACAATACAGTGTTTTGTTTAGATTAAACACGTTCTGGGATCCAACATAATCCACCCTGAGAGTTTTTGCTGGATGTAAACAGAGAATAGCTTCCTCCATTTGCAACAACAACCTCTGCTTATTATCATAATTCATGGGAAGGGAAGCCAGCACGAGATAAAGACACAGGACAGATTTTTTTTAGCCAGTTTCCAACACGAAAATACACTGGAAAGGGGAAAAGGGAAATACAGTGCTGTAAAAACCCATGCCCATTTCTGACAAACTAACTAGGAATAGTTGTGGGCTGAACATGTGATTACTGGTACAGCTCTGGTTGAATACCACAGGTGGCCATCTTGTGAGATTTCAAAGACCTGTCAGTTTGTATTAATGCATCATTTTATCAAATACAACTGCAGAAATACCATCTTGTTTTGACTGGTGGGTTGATTAGCTCCTGCGTCTCTCTGGGGCTTTTCGACTTCAGTGTAATTGTCTTGTTCCGGTGTTTAGATGACTGTGCAGGCAGAAAGCGAGAGGCTAAGCAAACCTTTGTGGTCTACTGGCTCCCATCAGGGAGTTGATCCTTATCATTGTTCAAGGTTGGCTCACATCTGGTGTCTTAATGAGACTAATGACCTCAGACAGGCCACCGTAGAGCTTTGCTTACACCCTCGGTATACATGAAAACTCCCAGAGCTTCTCAGCTGTCATCTCTTTACACAACCCTGCATGCCCTCGTGCACACCGGTGATGTGGGGAATGTTGGCAATTAATTAATGTCAGATTTTCTTTTATTTTTTGGGTAGTGATGGTTCTAATCATTAAAAATGTTGCTTTGGGCACCTCTTTGAAGTTGTCAAACGCCGAGAGGATGATCTCGTGACCTCCTCGGACAAGACAGACGGCAGCCAGCAGCTCAAGGACCAAGGCTTTTGTCCTGGGGGTACAGGAGACACTTGTTAGGACATCATACCTGGATTAAGTTCAACTGAATACACTTAAAAGCACAATATCTAAACTGTAATGTAATGTAATGTAGCTAATGCACATACATGAGTTGAAATCTTTAATCCAAAGTCTGACACAAGGGCAGGTCTTTATAGCTTTTTAAGTGTTCACCCTCCCAGCCTTCATTATGAAGTGATCAGCCCTAGCGGTTTACCACTAATCTTCCTTTAGTAAACATTCCTCTAACTGCCTGTATGTACGCCTCTGATCCCCGACTTCAGAGAGAAGCTGAGCCCCATGGAGAATGAGAGGCATATCATGTGAACTGGCTGCAGGGTTTCCCCTATTGTTTGACCCAGCCCTGCGTCTATTGAGACGGGGGCCCTCGGTTCTTACCGTGAGTTCTTATTGTTCAAGCTGAGAGCAATTTCATTGACTGCGTGTGCGTGAGACATGACCATATTGAAGCCGTACTGCATGAAAAAGACAGAGAGAGAACAGGATGTGGTCAGACGGAAGAACGTCAGTATATATTGAGAGCTGTGAACAGGAAACACATAATCCTCACGTATTTAAGACCTAACTGTGTCAGACTGTGTGAGTGAGCCTCTACTGGAGTGTCACTGTTTGGTACCTGATAGTTCATGATTGCCCTCAAGCACATGATGCACACATGCACATCATCTTTCTGGCTCACGAGCCGGGAGTTCTTGATGGTTTTGCTGTTGGAAACCGTGCCATAGCTGCAACAGATGACAGAAGTTAATATCTGGTGGAGACACATATCAGGCTTTAAAATGTTCTTGTTTCACTTATTTCTGAAGTATATCTGGTATTCGTCATACGACTCTTGTTTAAAGTGTGTGACATAGAGAGACGCAGAGAGAGAAAATTACAGAGAACGAGGTCTGACAGAAAAAACTCGGATGGCTTTTGAGGTTACAGATGCATTATGGGAGATGCCTGGTTTCCTTACTGCTGTCAACAGACCGAGCTCGAAGCGCACAGACTGCTATTATGTAACTGTAATGCACAGTCATCTTGTGCACATAATATTACTTTTCTTGTGCAGTTTATAAAAAGTGTATGCTGTGTCTTGTGATCCAGCATTTCTGGATCATATAAAACAGTTTCTATGTTAAATAACGCAGTGCTGTAAAAAGTAACCAAAGGTCCGGCTTGTATAAAAGTACAGACATCATGTATCTTGTATCACGTATCAAAAACAACACTGATTTCAACCATCTGAAAAAAGCTGAACAATACAATAATACAAGTACAATAAAACTAACAATAGTTAGTGTACTGTACAGTACATACAAACATGACATAATCTACTTATGAAGTACATTTATATCCAGCAAATCACTTTTATTACTTAACTACATGTCATATGTGATTATCCTTTAAGACTTTAACTCAAGTACTATTCATATGGATGGCCAAAAGTGGTACAACAGCAGCGCCTGCTGTTGTAAAGATCTTTGCTATTGTGTGCCAGTGTTGAGCACAGGCATTAATAACTATATAAAAATAGCTGTATTTTCGCTGATAGGTCATACAGGTCATTTATAATCATCAGAGGAATCACAAGACTGTTTCATAAACATTTAAAAGTTCCTCGTGGTCACTTTAAGTATGACTTTTGGGTACTTTCTACAACACTGCAAGTAATTAAAGTTGTGAAAATAAATGTAGTGGAGTGAAAAGCGGAGAAAGTGGAAATATACAGTAACAGAAAGTAGAGATACTCAAGTAAAGTACAAGTACCTCAAAATTTTACAGTACTTGAGCAAATGTACTTAGTTACATTCCTCTTTGTTTCAATGTTTTGTTGTATGTTGTCAAAACTTAAGTGACAATAAAGACTTGAATCTTGAATAAAGCCTGAACATTTTTCTTCTCTTTGCTCTAATGATATTTATTTACTCCTGTCAGACTTGACGCTTGTGTCTCTTCATCTCCTGTCTGTGTGTGGCTCAGTGACGAAGAAGAGAATCACAACTGTCCAACATATGCTGCTGCAGCTCACAGCTGGCTCTCATCTGAAGACAGTGCAGTCGCACATCTGGACAGATGAAGGAGGACCATTAACAAAGAGAGACGCACAGCGCAAAAGGTCAAAGACTTTACTTTCTATCTCTGATACAACGCCTCGAGGTCAAGAGAGAGGTCAGCAGACCCATGACACATCAGCCATTCAGGCATTATCCTGAAACAAAACAGCACCAAGACAACTGGCATGCTAATTCATGTTCATAGCATTCAAGGTTAGCAGAGCGAGGCAATAACAGGGATAGGGAATAGCAGGGGGAGCTAGCTTAGCCATACGTACCGGAGGACAGACTGGCGGGCAGAGCGCACCAGCGTGTTGCAGAAGGGTTGAGTCGTATGGTGCAGATCCTCGATGGACCTGCTCCAAGATTTAGCCTTGTCCAAGAAGCCATCCTCCCCATTCTCCAGCCCCTCAAAATCCAACCTGGGCCACAGACAGACAGACAGACAAGCCAACACAGAGGCACAGGGGGGTGTAGATGAGAGGCACGGGGGAGGTTAGGTCAGCGAGGCAGCTTGGTAGAGAGCCAGGGGTTATCACAAGAACTGTCATCAAGCTGCATGATAAAGCTCAGCACAGAGACCCTGTCCCATTCAGGCGAGATATAGCTCAGCACCACACCGTTTAGCATCTGTCCAGAAACACATCCAGTTTGCCAAGTAATGCAACAAGGCATACAAACACATCCAAAGAATGCAAGAATGCAATTTGCACACTTTTAGAAGCACAAGCATTTTATCACAGGCTCTACAGGATACGACATGTTAACTCAGCAGCCGGATTCACTGCCCAACCCAGTTCCTTAGGAGAGGTTTTGGCTACAGTCATGAGAGATGTGTGTGTGATGAAGTGTGCAAAGGTACTCACATGACAGCACACTGGGCAAAGGAGAGGTACTCCACCAGGACGTCGAGACCTCTGTTCTCATCATTGAGGAACTCCCTGACCCACCTGTGACGCATGAGAACAGAGAGGGGTCAGCAGGGCGCCAAATCAAGAACACACCCTTATCCTTTAGGGCTGCATTTTAACCATTAATGGAGAAAAAGAAAAAGAAACAGCTCAGTTGTGCCATCCTCCCTGTGGCTAACTATAAGACTTACTTGACTTATTAGGTGTAATGACTCCTGAATTAATGTCAGAGTCAGAACAACATCGGCTGTTTTAAATGCTGCCAAGTGCATGTATATTATTATTATTATTATTATTATTATTATTATTATTATTATTATTATTATTACTACTACATGTTCACACAAAGGTGTTTTCTTCTATGAGGACACATGAAGAAATATATCTCCTCTGACTTTCCTGATGCATTCATGTAACAGGGTTCCTACGGGTTTCTTCAAGTCAAATTCGAGTCTTTTTAAGACCTTTTTAAGACCATTTATATAAAATCTTAATACCTATTTCACGGCCTATTTCACAGAAATACCGGCAAAGAAAAACTTTTTTTTTTTAATTTGTTCATTTATTTCTCAAACAAATGTGAAAATATGGACTGTGTAAAGCATTTTGGAAGAATGATGTAACATTGCAGCATAGTAGTGAGTACTTACGCTACAACACCACAGCACAGACACAGACCACAGACAACGAGCCAAACAGAGGTGTGAAAAATCAAAGAAAATTTCAGCAGACCACAAAAAAGTTTGACTATTAGTCAGTTCAGTAGCACATGAATCTTGGACTATTTATGGAAAACAAGTTTTTTATTGCACATCAAAGTTGGCCGAAATGTCCTTATTCTTGTGATCTGGTCAGGATTTTGACCCAGGATTACTCGAAAAGTACACAGTAAAAGTACTTCATATTATACATGCTAGTAGTCTAGAAAGTACTTAGTTCAGCAGTACATGAATCTTGGACTACTTAAGGAAAATAAGTTTTTTATTGCACATCAAAGTTGGCCGAAATATCCTTATTCTTGTGATTTGGTCAGGATTTTGACAAAGTATTACTCAAAAGGTACACAGTAAGAGTACTTCATATAATACATGCAAGTATTCTAGGAAGTACTTAGTTCAGCAGTGAATGAATCTTGGACTACTTATGGAAAATAAGTTTTTTATTGCACATCAAAGTTGGGCGAAATATCCTTATTCTTGTGATCTGGTCAGGATTTTACTCTAAAAGTACACAGTAAAAGTACTTCATATTACGCATGCAAGTAGTATAGGAGGTACTTAGTGCAGTGGTATAAATATATTGGACTATTTATGGAAAACAAGTTTTTTATTCCACATCAAAGTTGGGTGAAATATCCTTATTCTTTTTCTCTGTTAAGGATTTTGACAAAGTATTACTCTAAAAGTACACAGTAAGAGTACTTCATATTACACATGCAAGTAGTCTATGAAGTACTTAGTAGAGTAGTGTATGAATCCAAATCTACTTATGGAAAAAAAAAAAAAAATTCTCACGTCGTCCTTTACTTTGAAATCTGGAAGGATACCATCGTGATACCTTCAGCTCACTACCGGGAATAATTACTGTAAAAGTATCGTATGTTTCATGGGTCTGACTGTCAGGCTTACTGGGCTTCACTTTACAGCTGCAACGACTGGTTGGTTTGAGAAACAAACAGGAATCAGTGACTATTTTGATAAGCAATTACTTGTTTAGTAATCTTTTAAGCAAAAATTCCAAACATTTGATTAAATCAAGGTTCTCAAATGTGAGGATTTCCTGCTTTTCTTAGTCTTACACTATTGTAAATTAAATATTGATGTCTAATGGTCTCACATTGTACTCGGGGACAGCAGTTTTCACATCAAGGATCCATACACTGAAACACATTAGACCACAGACTCCCATTTAATATGATTTTTGTCCCCCAATGTGATAAGAACTTTGTTTTCAGATGTTTTATTACAGAAACTGTACAGAACCCATAACCAAAATAATCATAATTAATATTGAAAGTAATCTCTATTATCCTACTTCATTGCATAAGAACACATCTTTATTTATTTATCTGTTTATTTATTTGATTCAGATTGTTTTCTGTGGGAAAGAGGAGCTTCTGTTTGTGCAGACTTTGACCTTTTTAACTTTCAAGATCTTCAACATGCTCAAGAACAAATATAAAACACTGAAGTAAAGGAAAAAACATAAAAGCCTAATATGTCTCCTTTAAAGTTTGTCGTATGCAGCTTGTGTTTTGTCACAGTTACTGTACTGTAGTTACTGTTATAGCAATATCACCATGTTCCAGTACCTCAGAAATGGCTTTGCTGCTGTATAATGTGATTGTAACTGATAGCCAAAATTAGAAAAATAAAACAGAAGTTGTAATAAAGCAGATTTATCCTTTAAAGCAGCTCTGCAGGGGGTCTCCCCTCCCCTGACTGAAAGAACTTGGCAGGAACGCCACGGAAAGTAAACCAGAGCGAGGCCTCAGATTTCCTCCATATTTAACTCCAGTTTTTTGGAGAGAGAAACAACTCCAAACAAAGGAATTCCCACTGCGATGAGAGAAAGAATGTGGAGGGCATATGGCTGAAGGAGCTGGGCTCAGGTCGAAACCCCTGACAGTCAACAGTATTTAGTCTGCCTCCCCCACAGACCCCCTTCCTCACCTCCCTGCTTCTTCAGGGAACTCCAGGGGGGGACAGGATTGGGGTAAAAGGTTCTTAAAATAGTCCTGAAGTGCTGGCTATGATGACAGACTGCTAGCCAGCCAATGGCGAGTCGACAGGAAAGCAATCAAGGGCCTCAGAGAAGCGGAGGGAGGCAGATGAGGGAAAGGGAAGAGAGGCGAGGAGAAGAACAGAGGACAGCAAACAAAGCAGCAAGAAGTTAAGATTTGGTTGCAGGAGGACGGAAGGGGAGGTGGGGGTGGACAAGGAGGCGGGCTTGATCATCAGTTTCCTGTCTACCTACTCGCCCCCTCCCTCTCCTTTCTCCCTCCTTGCCTCTGACCCCTCGCTCCTTCCTCTCTCTCTCCAAACCAGTTGCTATTTCAGATTTTCTTGGCAATCTCAGGAATAACACATCAGAAAGGGCCCAGGATTCAGACACACACACAATAAACCTGCATCTGTTACACTTAATCCCACCCACAAAAATCTTCTGAAAATAGCCTCCCACTTTTTTTTTTTTCTTTGCCTGTGAGTCTTTCTGGGAAACGCATTGAAACAGACCTTTATTGATGACGCCTAATGGAATATGAGTTATTCTTGGAGGTCAGTGAATGCTATGGAAAATCAAAAGCCATTTTATTACTTGCTGCTTTCGGTTTTGGTCACTGCAGCACATTTTTTTATGTGGAAGTATCTGTGTGACATCGGATCACGTCTGCAACACTGAAGATAAACATTCATAATCACAGCTGGTGTACAGAGCACTGTGCAGGCCTGACTGCCTATTGTCTTTTATGAAATAATACAAAGGGACTGTTTGCGTTAAAACGTGAGAAATGTGTAAACATAAAAGTATCCTTGTGTGTGTTTTTTCGGCTTTTCACTGGGTTCAGGATCGGTCAGCCAGGCTTCCTGTCCCTCTGGCATACACAACAAAGCTTCCTGCTCAACGCTATGGGGGAGTGGACGCGGCTGCACAATGGCTACCATCTGGGCATTATGAGGACCAGCTCTATGAAGTGGAGCTGCAGAGCTTGGCAAGTTAGAACAATGGGGGAAATCTGGGCACCAGAGAGAGCTCTGGTTCGCTGCAGCGGCAAGAGCACAGAGGGGGGAAACAATAATGTGGCTTCCTTAGGCTTCGTGCACCGATTAATAGATCCGTGTAATTCACCAGAAAAAGATCAGTATTGATTACCCGATGTGGTTTGTCCTCAGCGAGATCTCCAGCTCCCTCAAGACTTTTGTAGATTCCTGCACCCGCCTGCGAAACTTCTGTAACAGAGTTTTTCAACAAATGTATCACTGTGTAAGCATGATTTAATAAGCAGTGAGAGTTAACACGCTTTAACATTAACTTTTAAAAGAGTACTCCACTGAAGTACACGTCAATGTGCATCTTGATCCACACATTATCCTGTCTTGGTGCCTACATTACCCACAATGCAACTCAGTCAACAGTAGTTCATTCTGATGATGTCCTCAAATGGGGTCACGATAACCGTGTTTACAAGAACCTAAGCTACAGCATGTGGTTGTGGTCGAACACACGGTGAGTCAAAAGAGCAGCATCCTATGAAGAACTGGCGGCTATGGTGTGGTTCTAGCATGACGACGAGCGAGAAAAGGGGCTGTTCATTTAAAAACAGCAATCCTGGTTAGTGTCAGACGCTGCTGTGGCACCTGTTATATCAGAAATGGAAAGTATATTTAATCGAAAGAAGACCAAAAGAACAGAGGGCTTTTCTTGACAGGAGAGATGTTTTCAGCCTTCTCTCTGACCTTGGTATAAGTTTGATTTAGCAACTGGTTCTGCTAGCACTCTCCAAATGTTGATCTGACTGGTTCAAGTTGGCTGATGATAGATGGTAATAGACAGATGGCTCGTCGAATCACCTGCCAAGTACTTTTTGAAAGTGCCTGTCCTTTTTTCTAGCGCCATCTTTCCAGATGTTTTTGTGTGACAAATCATTTGGCGCTTCACGTTCGATTTTCTGCATCATAAGGGAAACGTTCAGACAGTTTTGAACAACAATCTCATGGGAGAAAATCTGATTACAACGTTGGGGTCAGAACCTGGTTCATGGTTAAAATTACCTGGTTCTTCCACATGGCTTCTGCATTGTGCAGCTATTGTTATTGTACCGAACGGCTTAAATTTTGATAGTGGAGTCAATGCAGGGGTTGTGACGATCATAAAAATGACAGCCGCTTCTTTCACAATGTAAGCTTATGGGAAAGTTTAACTGGGCCAGTGTGCCTCACATGACGTTGTAATGTAATTGGCCTAGAAGCCCGGCGCTGTTCTGGGGGCTTTGTAATGATGTTTGCTGACCTTTTTAGAAATAGCAGAGGCCGTTGAAGTTCAGTTTTTGGTGGATGGAAAGATAATACAGAGTTTTTCTTTGCAGTTTTATAATATGTCTGAGGGAAATGTTAATATTCCCACACAGCTTAAGCTTTTTCACGCCTTTGCATTTCCTGCGTTATGTTACCTGCTAGCTAGCGTGACAAATTGTTAGGCTTGAGGCTTCTAGAAGCTGTTGCCTAGCAGCAGTGTTGTCATGACTTAATTACTCTGATGCTAAGCATATTGTGTACACTACCTCCCATGTTGTAACCACAAGCGCTTGAGTTTCATTTGAATATGCAGCAGTACTCCTGTAAAGTGACTTTGTTGTGTAAAACGTTGGAGTTCCCCTTTAGGTGGACACTTTATTTGAAAGGTCATCTTTACTTTCCCACCTTTCGTGTGACTCCGGGGTCTAGGTAGCCTCGTAGCTTCTGGATGTAGGTGTGAGGCGGATTCTTCACCTGAAACCTCTCCTGAAGACACACAACAGAGAAAGCATTAATATAATGTGTGTTTGATGAATTCACTGTGTTGGTGCAGCATGAGTTATGTGATGATAGCAGGTGTGTGTACATTGTGAGTGATGATTTATGAATGAGAGTTTATGAATGCACCTGGTCACAAATCAGGTCCCACTTCTTCTCATTGTCGTACTGTCTGAGGAGCCGGGCTTTGTCCGGAGGCAGGTTCATAGAGTTCTGCAAATATAAAAATGTAGGCATTAGTTTCATTTACACCCACATCTTTCCTTTAGTCTGCTTATTTGACTATTTATAGCAGCTGTGACCGAGTGTGTGTCAGTGACTGGTGCTTCACAGAGGCCTCTGGCGCCAACGGTGGAGCTCAGCTGAAGTTTTGGGGACTTACACCATGACCTCACTTCCTGTGTTGACTGTCTGCATCCTGCCGCAGGAGATGATCCGCATCTCCTCTGCACTGCAAGTCTCACTCGCGTTCAGGTTTTAATCACAACAAGCCACTATCACAGTGTGGGCCTATTACTGGACTTGTCATCTAATCCACCCATAAAAACACTTGAACGCCACACGACACAGCCTGAGGCGGCCAGTTAACTTTGGCTCAAATTAAGCCCTAAATACTCTAATTTGTGTTTGGAGACCAACCTCACTTAAGCGTTTTATGTCCTTGTGACGACTGTGAGAAAAAAATAAAACAAACTGACAAGTTTTTGACTAACAGCTTCCTTGACTGAGCCAAGAGCTTGTAAACAGGGGTCGACACGGAAATCTTAAAAATGAGGAAGCGCAACAATATGAGGGAGCTTGCCAGCAGCCCCTGAAACTGATCGCCTCAGCGTTTCTCTTTGAAGAGACATGAGGGATTGTTTGCACTGGGAACCCTCATTTACACCCGCATCAACAGAACCCCGTAAGCCCGGCCACAAACGGCCTGTCAGCTTGACTTCTAACCTGCAGCCATAACTCAGCCTCGCGTCTAAAACGCAACACCCTGTTAACCCATCCCAGGCCAGATGTGATGTTCACACACACACACACACACTGGCATTTTGCTACCGCTGGAGGTGGAAAATAAAAAGGGTGGAATATCACATGTTGAGTATTTTAAAATGAGTTTTCCACAACGGGACCACATTGCTCACTCTATCAGCACATCATGAATCATGCTGTCTGCAGAGGACTGAGGTCAGAGGTAAGGGAAACATTTTATGGAGCTGAGTAATAATTTTGCATTAAATAACAGATTCTTGTAATCAGAAATTCCAAAGCATACTCAAGAACACGTGCAGCGACCTTAAACAGTCTACAGATAGCACAGACATGCCTGACAAAGCTATAACAGGATCTAACTGCACATATGGGGCCTTTGACATAACCTGCTTTATGAATCCCACGCAAGGAGAGAGGAGAGAGGCAACATGCATACCAGATGTCCAGAATTACAGCAGGAATGTGTCCTGTTTATAGTAGTAGTTTATAGCAGTAAATTTTCTCTCTTGTCTGACTCTCTCCTCTTCCGTCTCTCCTGGGAGAAATCTCACGGGCAACAGTGTTTAGTCAAGTCTCACCAGGAGGTGAAGAGGAGTTCCTCCCATCTGTATCTGTGATAGTGAATTGATGAAGACAGTATATGACCCACAATTTAATTAAAGTGATGGAATTAATTAGAGATGAAGTCCTTTAATTAGAGTAGCAAAGTAAATAATAAACCCCAGTTAGTGATGTTAACTTAGTGGTTGAAGGTATATTGAATTCTTATTACTTAAATGAATGCATTTGAATAAGAATCATTAGGATTTACATTAGAAGTAGAATAATTCGTTGATTAATCGATGGTCGATTGCCAACTATTTTGATGATGGATTCATCATTTCTGTGGTTTCTTCATGTAAAAGATCTGCTGGTTTCCACCTTCTCAAATGAAAATGTGATGATTTCCATCGTTGTATATCACTGTAAACTGAATATCTTTACGTTTCTGACTGCTGGTCAGACAAATTACGATATTTGAAGGCTTCACTTTGACTGGCACTTTTACTATTTTCTGACATTTCAAAGACAAAACAACTAACTAATCAGTCAAGAAAATAATCAGCAGATTAACAGATAATAATCTTTGCAGCCCTTATTTACTACGTGACACTAAAACGTTGGACCTTAATACTCTCCAGATAATGCTCCATGGGCTAGAAACTTGATGTAAACACCTGGAGGGTAAATGAACACATCAGCCAGATATCTACTCCAGGATCTGTCCAGGTCCAAAGCCTGGTTTCCTTGTCTCCCCGGCCAGTCGTGCATATAAAGTAGAACTGTGGGGCAAACCGGCAAAGAGCAACGTCTCCTGTTGTGGTAATGTAATTCTGACTTGCTGGAAAACATGCAGACCAGACACACAGATGTTCATCCATTTAGTGAAGACAAAAGAGCAACATAAAGCCAAAACCTGCCCACTGTCATCTGGGTTCAGTAATAAAAACATTAATCAGAAGTTTAAAAAAAAGTGTAAAACTAAATGCCATTGTGAGCTTTGATATCCAATACTCTTTGCTCATTGTCAGTTGGAGCCTCAGGTAATGTAAACAAATACAGGTGGAACTTTGAGCAGATGTGTGGCGCTCCGTATGGGTATAAACTGTATGTCCTTGAATGTCAGAGGGGGGCGGAGAAGAGGTTTCTTCTGCGACAAGGCAAAAAGCATAGGGGATGTTTCCTTTCTGACTAGATTTGGGTAATTTGAGCCAACTAACCCAATTAAGCTAATTTCATTTCACTTTCTCCCACAGCGATACAATCTCACGCTTCCTCTGTTTATAAGAAGCCAGAAAGAAGCTGTTTTACGGGAGAGAGGGAGCAGCGGCTTCACAGGGCCATTTTAGGGGTAAAATACTACAGAAACGCCAAAAATGTGTGGTGCTTGTTATGTCGCCACACTGCCCACGCACCCTCTCCTCCAAGCGAGGCCTTTCGTGTTTGACCTGAGACTGGCTCGACAAAGGATTCAATGTGGAGCTTTGTTTTGATTTGGTGCCGTGCCATTCCCATCCTTTGACATTTGAGCCATTTTTTTTTCCTCCTCGCAGAAGATCCCTAACAATAGGTTAGTGGGCAGGGTCAGCGTATGCCCCCTGGTGCTGCTGTGTAAAAGCAAAATCCGGCTAATACACAACACCAGTACTCTGCACAACCAGCCGAACTGGTTCTATTATCAACACTATCTCTCCAATCATTGGGCCCTCATTGTAAACAGAACAGGAGGCAGGCTTTGCAAACAGAGCCACTGGATACTGGATGAAATACTCCACTATATTAAACTCTAATATAGTTAAACTTGTTACAAGACAACAAATATTATTCATCCTTTTTGCTTTTTATGTAGAGATTTTTTGCACATAAATCTCTATAATAGATGAAACGAGAGGGCAGATGATCCTCGAGCAGTTGGTGGACAAAAATTCGGTGTTGCCTCTAAAACCATATCAGTCGATCCCCAGTGAAAAAAGTGTACGATTGCAGCTCTGGGATAAAAAAACAACTTTGAAAGAGACAAGGGATAAAACAACAAATGGGACAAACTTTTTGGAGGTGAAAGGAGATTTCAGCGCAGCAGTAACACCGGCCAGCAGAGAGGGCATAAACTCTAAAACAGAGAGACATTTGAGACACTGACAAAGGAAGACGGAGGTTTTAAAGACTCAACAGTTAAAGTAGTTGAGGGGGTCAGGTTGCAGGTTAAGGAGGCATGGAGAGTCCAAGAGGGCCATCAGGGACTCGGCCGAGCGCTCAAGTCACGCACAGACCCCCACAACTGAGAGGGGGGATGCTGCAGAGATGTCAGAGTCAACAGGGCAACTCCATCTGCCCTAAAGTGGACAGCTTTCTAATCCGAGCTGATTTACAACACGCCTTGAGGTGAGCTAGGACTCGCTACTCCAGACAACAGCTCCCACAGAGACAAATGGAAAAGAGTGACGGGATGTTTCCTCCCCCTGATCTTTCTCACAGCTTCACACGTTCAGTCAGGATAAGATACAACACCACCACACACCAAACTAAAACAATAGAACACTGTATTGTGCTCCGCTGTATCTAATTCAAATCGCATTTTCAGACTGAAACAATTTCTAAGCACATGCAATTCGCGATTCTCCCTTTTGTGCTCTCTCGGTGGGTCGGAAGAGCAGAGTTTGTGTTTTTGTAATCTATTTTGATAAGTTTACACAGGCCAGACTTAGTTGTCATCAGCTCAGAGGGAAATGAGTGGGCGGCTAAAGAGCTCACTGTGCCGGACAGAGCCTGTGGCAGCTCAGACGCTGAGGCCCAGACAGCCCTCTCTGCCCCTAACAAGTGTCTGCTCATCAGGGTGGGGTCCAGGAACCTGCGATACGACTAAACTGTAAGATGTCCGGGAAACGTAATCAAAGGTCAGAGTCTCACAAAACAATGCACTGAGCTTAAAAGACACATTCAAGCCAAGGCAGGGTGATTTATTTGTTCGCATAAAGGTTATTTCCTATTCAGCGGCAATTCAATGTGCTTCACAGATGAGTGTTAAACAACCAGTACAAGATGAACAGATAAGATCAGTGCCAGTATGTAGCTTCATATTTAGGAAAGAAGAGGACAAAAAGAAGAAGAAAGAACGTCATTAATGTGGGACTATTCCTTTAAAGCCATAAATAACAAAGCCTGGGTAAATTCCTAACCCATCAATTGATTTGTAGACAAGTGACATCATTGTGAAATTAAAACCTTTTAGCTGCCAGTTTAGAGACTTCAAGGCTAATGTAATTATTTTGTTTGTGTAACTCTTTAAACAGCTGATGCCAGAAAAGAAAAACGCACTGACTCTTAGGAAATAAGCACAGCATGGATCAGCTGTTTCAGATCCTGTTAGACGTTGGTCCTGTGACTCCTACTGTACTTTTCACAGGAAGAAAAGGTTGACATTCTAATTTCATTTGGCTGCTAAAATGTTGATGCAAAAAACACAATCCTGTAGGTCATTATAATGAGAAGCCTCTTCAAAATAATGGCTTTGTATCTCAAAATAACGAGTTAATGTTACTTTTAACTGTGATTATTAAGGTTTTCATTATTTCGATACATTAAGTTATTACTTCCAGATCCTGAGTCATTATTTTGAAGCGGTTTCTTGTTATGATGTACAGCTGTTTTTCATCAAATTGGTGGAAATGGGTTTTCATAAACATCATCTGCTCACCACTTCCTTGCGGAATAATTATATCTGAGAAAAATCCTTGTCTGGCTCTTTTTTAACAGAAATAAAAACCACTTCTGTGTATTGTTTCAGAGCACCTCAGCTGTATATGAAAGAGCAACACATTTCTGAACACGCTTGAATGATCTGGTAACAAAAGGCAAATACAAGACTAGTCAGTCAGGGGGAAGATAAGACCCGGAGCCCTTTAATGAAGGGTACTGTCTGAAGAGACAGGCCACTGATCCCTATCAGGAAGCAGAGCCAACAAGGAGGCAAAGAAAACACAATGAATATGGGACCTGGCATGACTATGTTTTCTTTAAGCATATTAACTGAGCATATTTTAGGCCCTCACAATGAGAAAAGTAAGTGATGCACCAGTTTCTTTGCCAGAGGTGGCTGGATATAGTTCAAGATAAATGTGTCCCTCTGGAAAAGAAAGAAATGAGTAACCGTCACAGGACAGGAAGGGTAAATAGAGAACCAACTTCTGGGCGTCTCTCCATCATAGTGTGCAAACCACGCACACACATGTACAGTAGTAGATTATGACCACATGAGGTGGGGCTCATCAAGCCACATGATCTTACTAAATGACATCATTCATGGTAAACGTAAGCATGAATCAGTCGATGACAGCATCACTAGCTTTTCAGTTTTGTTATTTGAATTCCTCCTTTTCCTCAGTACTGCAACACAATGAGAGGAGACAGGATGAGAGGCTGCTGTCGTCACAGGGCTGCAGGGACTTCCTCTACTCTTCAGGAAATCAAAAACTGCCCTGAGTAATGGCAAGTCCGTACGATAGCTGCTACGTGTTATCCGAGAGCGTGTGTTTTTGCACATCCACTCCAACAATGTGTTTATGTGTATACAAAATGAACTCTAGGTGATTTCCATCTCCCAGGTAAGTCTCGCTGAATTGAAAGCGACAGAGCAGAGTGTGAGAAAACACTGCCCCTCTTTCTCTGGGCAGACACCCGATCGCCTTATCGCCCTTTTTGCGAGGTAACCCGAACCAGGCAATCACAACAAAGCATGAGTCCCGCACAAAGATGCTGGAAGACCGGAGGAGGCCCAGCAAAGAAAACGCTACCGGCTCCCCTAAGGACTCAAGGTGGGAGGGAGAGAGCAGGGAAGAGATGTTTTTCTTACAGGCGGAGAGGTGAAGTTTTCACCCCTCCCTCCGCACTGCTCCTGATACTGGTCACTGTTTACATAGCTAATATATAAACAGAGTCAGTAAAGCCTGTTTATTAAGGTATTAGCATAACAGGTAAGGGCACACACCTCATTTAGATGCAAACGTAGAACCAGAGGCCAAAACACATTCAATTCACATTCACTTCAAGCATGTAGTGAAAGTGCCGTAGTGATAACAACGACACACAACCATAATTAACATGAACAACTTAAACTCTTAAGCTGATGTTAGTTACTGTAGTTTTATGATAAGTTTTCAATTAGGGCTAAAAACAGAGATATTTAAATTATAGATAAATGTGTTAATCTGTGTCAATCAAATTATTAAATATTTAGGGGAGAAAATCAGAGAGAATTTGAATTTTTCTTTCCTAAAGTTCAAGATGACATCTTCAAATAGAGTTAATTTTCTTCTTTTTCTAGAAATGAGAAAATAGTGCTCCCTATCATCCAAAGTGAAACATTCATATTGACAGTTTTGTCAGGACAAGAGTCTAAAACTCAAACATATTACATTTACAATGATATTTTACTAAGTGCATACACAATTATAGTATCTTTGTGGACTTTATTTAGTTCAATTACTAAATTAATTCATTCTCAAAATATAGTCCTATGTCTTTTTATCATCTGTTAAATATATGTTAATGTACATGATTACAATGTTATATTGACATCATGTCTGAAACACATTGTGCTTAAGAGATATCTGCTGAAGTTAGCACACAAACACAAACAATCCCCTGTGCTCCTAGCTCCTAGTCCAGGCAGAGTTATCTAATAGGGCTGCTAGCTTCACAGCTAACTGAGCTAATTGAGCTAACTAGCTAACGGCAGCAGAAATCAGCAGGTGATACACTGCCCCCTATTCGTTCAGAGCATGATTTTGACAAGGGACAAATTCTTAAATATTTAATAAAACGAAGAAACAATTATCAGAATTGTTGATTTACATTGTATTGACTGCATAACGGATTACTTGATAGTTCATTTCAGCACTACAATAGACGAGAGCACAAATGGTCAAAACTCGTAACCGTTCTAATGGCTGAAACGTCCCCTAAGTAGCTTTACAACTCAAATCATGTTAAATCAAACACAGTTTGTAAGGTTGCGCTGTAAGGTTTTCAGACTCCGTTAGCCACCTCTGTCCTGATTCCCTTCTTTGGCCTGAATGCACCCTGAAGCCTCCTCTCTTCTCCCACGAACTCACATCTTCTAGTCGGTGACCTCTGTGTCACTGTGTTGAGAGAAACAACTTTCCCTCTGGTCCCTTCTTCACAAAACACAACCAAATGGACATTCCACAGCCAACAGGAAGTTAGTGAAATGCCATTTTTTCGGTTGATAAATCAAGAAGTGCCTCTCAGAACCCATTTGCTAATCTGTTTATTTACCCAGTGACATAACAGTGATAGACAGTGCTGATAGCTGGGTTCAAGCTAGAGACCGTTATCATCACAGGGTTCCTTAAGCCTGAGATAAAGCCGAAAATGTCCTGAGCTTCTGAAGCCAGATGTTCCTCCAGCTTCAAACGTGAGCAAACTTGAAATGTGCACTTGCTTGCATGAGCTTATCTAGGAAGTTTTTGTTCCAAAACAACAGCAATATAAATCTAGTCCGGCAATCGCACCACCTGACGACTATATTGTCTATAATGTATTTGTTTTTTTGAAACATACTGTATCGAGGAAATGTGAACACAAACAAAGATGTGAGTTACGTGAGGACCGAGTTATAAATAAATACTACAATTGGTGGCAAATCGGAGGCATTCAGTCATTCCTATGTTGCGAACATCCTGTTTGTTCTCCTCTGTGCGTCCATACAAGGTCCAGGGAAGCCCCAGCCAACAGATGATACGCACAGGGAATGTCAGGAATGCAGGTACACGAATGCCTTCATAACTCACGCCGGCCGGGCCTTTTGACACACTGCCCAGTTAAAAAGATGAAGGTCAGCCAAAGAGAAAGGGCAACAAATCTGAGCCTGAGCTGTGTGGAGGTACAGGTTTTGAGCTGAACTTTGTAAGGACCTGTTGTCTTGAAGGTCTGTCTTTGAGGGATGGAGAAATGGTGATGTTAAATTAAAGAGGAACAAAAACCAAAAGACAGTCCGGTCACAAAAATTCACATGAATCAGTCTGTGAAAGTTCCCCTTTGTTTGTCAGTGATTTCATCCACTTGAAACATAACTGTAAAAAGGCAGAAGTAGAAGTCTCGAGAAATCATTAAGAAACATTACTATATGTTATTTAAAGCAGGCCTGGGAAATAATGACATCACGCCACTAGTGTGTAGGGGAGGTGGCATCAAGCCGCAATCCACTGGCTCTTTAAAAGGGCTTACAGCGGTTCTTCTGAGCGTCCACGTAAAAAGAGTGCAGCGGCACAAAAGGCACCAGGGGATGAGGCCCCCTTTCTAAAACAACACTGACTGACAGAGTCCCCATTGTATTGAGGAGGAAACCACCTCTCCAACCTACAGCCTTAGTGCAGCTGCATTAGAGCAGCATGCGAACCCCCACTGTCACGCACAAATGCATGCACATACCAAAAAAAAAAACACTTACATATGCATATAAATGGCAGACACATACAGCTGTTTTTGCAAAGATGACCCAGATGCACACTTTTTTCAGTCATGTGAACTAGAAACTCAATCTGAGTAGTTGCTAGTAGTTAGCTCAGTTCTGCGAGTTCTTATTTTATCGTTAAAATGATTTTTAATTAGCTTTGTTTTTTTTACTAAGTGTTTGGTCAGTAACCTGTGTCTCTCCTCGCCCCGCTTGTGAAGCAGAAGAGACATTGTCTAGTATCCCTGCCCGCTTCATCCAATCAGGACAGAGAACTCCATAAAGAGACGGTCCTGTCCGCTCGGCAACATGCAGAGAGCAGGATCCTCCGGTTCTGGTGCCAAGCCGGCAATCAAGCTGGCAGAGCTGGCACAGCAGGACAAGCTACCAATTCTAGCACTCCTGGTGACGGCTTATACTACTGGCTACTACTACCAAGTAATGAAAAAACAATCTGCCTTGAAAAAAAGTCATGCAAGTGTGGCGCTGTAGCGCGGAGGGAGGAGATTGCTAACTGCAAACTGGACGGGAGGTTAGCTAAAGCGACGACAATACAAGTGAACAACAAATATTTCTCGCACTTTATCCATGTTGTTCTGTCTCGTGCTGGCAAATACTCTGCTTGTTATGTGAGAAGATTAATACTGTTCATATCTGTATGCTAAATATGAAGCTACAGCCAGCTAGCTTAGCTTAGCACTAAGACTGGAGACTGGAAGGCAAAAAGAAGTAGCTAGCCTACCTCTGTCCAAACACAACTTCTGGTTTTCACACTTTGTGTTGTTATTTGAAACAAACCAAATATAACAGCTCAAGTAGTGACTGGGTTCCTACAGCTTTTTTAAGGTGAGATTTAAGCACTTACAAGACACCTTAATCAACAATTACCAGACGCCCAAAGCCTTTATCATCACATCTAAGCTGTAACTATAAATGCGATTGTCGAAAATAAAGTGTACAGAATTCCTTTATATGCACAGCAATCAAAACATAGTAATACTTTGTTTATGTCACCAGCTGTTCAAATGTACTTTGATAGTGTGTTTTCACCATGATTATTCAATTTTAGGCTAATAGGTTTTTTGTTTACATGAATGATGGTGTACATGAACCAGCAGATTATGAAAAGAAAACTAATTGTTCCAAAATGATGACCATTTCTTCAATATGTTATATCTAAGTTGACCTTCACTTTCCAAAATAACTGCATATAAATAAGTGGAGAAGTACTAAAACTCCCCATAAAGCCTTGACCAGATTGGGGGAATTGTAGCCTGAGGGTGGAGAGGGCCAGGTGGACAGCCTTGTGCTGAATCCCCCCCCCTGCCTGCGCTGCTGCTCTAAAACAAGTTAACTGTGTGTACTCAACTCCCATAATCCCCCTCTTCCTGGGACACGGTGGTGGGTGGCTGGGCCAGATGTATGCGCTCTTCCAACTAAAGTGACGTAACAAACACATTTTCTTCTTTGAGAAAGGAGGACTGACGTGATGATGTGTGTGAGAAAGGGAGTGGTAGAGCCCCATAAATAAACTGCAACTGCCATCAAACAAATAAAAATGATTTAGGTTTTTATGTCCAATAAACACATTGCACAGCTTGACTCCATTAGTTCCACTTGAGTGGCATCTATCAGACGCTGCAGCTTTCTTTAGACTTCGAAACACAGTGATGTCAGCCAGGGCGCTGGAGTCACATTGTCAGCACGCCTGCCTTTATCACCACTGACTCAACTTTTTCAACATTTGCAGCGAGTTAATGGTGAGACATCGCTCTTGAACAATCAAACGTTCAAAGAAAAGCTGCAACGTGTGATGCAACTCAACGACAGAGAGCAAAAAGATGTGGGAAGTTGAGCAGAGTCAGACAACTCAGTCAGGATGGTTTCCAGTGCAATCAAGTGGTGAAAATAATCCCACAGTGCTCCCGTAACAGCTCTTAAAAATGTGTGTGCTGTTTTAAAAATGTTGGTAAAGTCATTACAACCAAGAACAGTGGCAGACCGCCAGTTCAAAGGGAATTTTCCCCACTCTGAGTTCTCCTGTGGCCTCAGCCTAGACTAGACCGCAGGAATCCGGTGGCGGATTGGTGCTCGGGCACTTTGAAAGAGGATCCCAGGCCAGACGCGCACCTTTGAGAATGCCACTCACTCATCTCGCGTCGTTTTCGTAAGGAGAGAGTCGTTTGGAGAAAGTTATTCTCTAGGATGGACTCACAGTGAGAGTGAATTCAGGGAATGGGAAGGTAGGAAACACTGACTGGGTGAGTCAATGACAGGTTCCAAGGATAAGACGAAGAGAGGGGAAAAAGAGCAAGAACTATCAAGAGAATTCAACCAATGACGAAGATAAATGGCTTCTATGTCTATGAGGTCCAGGTAGATACGTATCATCTGAACTAACGACATGTTTTGCACCCTGTAGCAGCATGTAAGAACACAGTTTGTACTGTAAAGCAAACCAACCACAACGACCGTTGGCTACAATGCAACTTCCCCTCTAAATCGAAGAAAGGAAAATGCCGGGCAGCTGTTTCCAGCCACAAAAGACAGAGCTGGGGCTGTTTCTGAGGATGCTGGACAAAAGAGATGCGGAGGAGACGATGCCTTTAACACATGCTGCCAGTTAGAACTGACCCAGGCATTTTATTAGCAGACCGCATGAAGCAGTCGGAGCTAACCCAGGGGTCTGGCCCCTTCCTCCAGCTCCCCTCAACCCATCTACAGTAGAGCTGCCCTGTTAAAGTCATTAGCTCGGGGATATTACTATGCTGGCGAAGGCTGCTGCACCCATGACATCATTATGGGCTGCTGTCAGTCCTCTGGGATGTCTGCGAGCTGCGTCTGAGAGGAGAGGGCAGTCCCGCCACGCAGATGCAGACACATCCGTTTACACCAGCATGCCATCGTGCAGGAGGAAGCATTAAGCGGTCCAGCGGAGGGGAAATTACCCATTTCAAAATATCACTTATGGAAAGTTATTTTTGAGGCCAAAAATGTCTCTGAAATCTGCTCAATTTAGAGGAAGCAATGTCTCCCAGACTATTTTTGGCATGTGTAGGTAGGAGGAGGAGGAGGAGGAGGAGGAGGAGGAGGAGGAGGAGGTGGAGGAGATCTATAGCCACGACCGGACGACATATCCATGGCCTCGTCTTCCTGAGGAGCTCCAACCCTGAAGACTGAAGCGTTTGATGTACCTTTATCTCGCAACAAGGGGCAAGCAGGGCGGGGAGAGGACCATTGTCTGATAAGAACACTAAAATATACATACATGTTGTCCTTTTCCCACAAAGTGAAGGAAATCTGGAGCTACTGTGGGGTTAGGGTGGGGTGGATATAGAGCGCTTGAGGACTTCTCCCAGGCAAAAAACACGTCTGAAATGTTGAGTCTACAGCCTCTTGCATAGAAATCATCTTCTCTGCCCGGCTGAACATAATAACAGGGATTGACTCTGTGTTGCAGGGCAGTCAAACAACTGCAGACTGCTCCAGCCTCCAGGCAGGATGTATGCTGATATTTTTCCTTTATGGGAAATGTGATGACTACCAATCCCATCAGTCACATGGAAAAACCTTCCGTCCATCTAAAAACGTCCAAAACAATGGAGAAGACACAACTTGAGCTGACACAACGGCGCTTACATTACAACACAGCAGTTAACAAGGGGCCGTGACTGGCTTCTTGCTGTGCTCATCTCTTCATATAAGGCCTTCACCCTGTAGCTGCTGATAGCTCTGGCAAGCAAATAATGGCTTTATTCCAGAAACACAGAGGGTCCACGCAGTTTATGAGACTGATGTGAGTAACGCTGCGAGGACTCTTTGCTGCTTGATGCTGTAATTAAGGTCTTAAACAGCTGAAAATCAAGGCCGGGTGTGGTTGCGTTGAAATGTGGAGTGGGGAAGAACAAAATAAGCACCTGCGAGACACAAAAAATAAACAGGTAGAATATTCTCCCTACACTGAATCCCCGTGTATTTTAATGCTCCTGTGGCTCCGAAGCTGAGGGGATGTTACTGAGCTTTCTGCTTAGATGTGAGCGGAGCATAGCAGGGGTGGAGAGAGTGCTGTGAGTAGTGTTGCACTCCTTAAATGTTACTCAACTGCAAATAAAAGACCATGTTACTCTTTTGATAAGCTACCAGTCATTGTGAAAAGGCCAATGTGGCATTCTGATGTAGCTATTTCATAACACCAGGAGCCACATCGCATCAGCTCTCCAGTCAGGGCCGGTTCTCCAGTTTAGTAATGAAGTGATGTCACACACAGTTTTTTTGTATGGATGAAACCAAATAGACATAATGTGTTAATTCGCGAGCTTTAGATGCGGTAGAAGGCTTCAGAGAGAGCTAGGCTAGTTGTTTCCACTAGTTTGCAGTCTTTATGCTAAGCTAAGATAAACCTCTGCTGGCTGTAGTCTATAGCCTTACCAGAAAGATATGAGATGACTGTTTTCTCATCCATCACTCTCAGAATGAAAGCAGCAGCACTATTTCCCAAAACGTTGACCCATTCCTTTAAAGGATTTGTAGAGGCCCAGAAGAGGGGAAAATAATTATTTCACAAGAAAATGAACACAGTTGATTACTCATATCAAACAAATTAAATTTTGCTTGATGAGGGTCTGAAGACCAAAACATAAAAATGTGAATAGAGACACAGAGCTGGGTTTTTTGGGGTTCTTTCACAGTTGGAGTTTTTGATCTGTGGGACTTTCTGGTTTACACGAACTGTGTTGTAGTCATCACCGAAAAAGAAAACAAAGCTACATTTTGAGAAAAGGAAGAAAAACACAACTATTTTTTTCCAACAGATTTTTTAAAAATTGTCTCTAAATACATTTTAATATCAACCAGATTGGCAGCACAACGGATTAGGGTTAAGGTTTGGGGACGCCATTGACACCGCAAACTAAAAACTCTCTCATAAAGTTTGGCCAACATGTCTGAAACTTTACACAGATTTAATCGACTTAATAGAAAACATATCTGGTCATTTTCATATGGGTAGAGTTGAGCATGATGACCAAGAAAGAAAGAAAGAAACAGAAAAATAGATTTTTTTTCTTCGTGTTTCAGCTGATGTTGTTTTAGCTCAATACTAAATTAACATATTTTCACAAACCAGAGCCTGTTGGCTTTCAAGTGAGTGGTCATGCATTCGGATTTGGATCTGCCAGACCCCAACTCCCAAATTGCCAACCAATGCTGTTGGCTACAGTGCTATTTACCCCCTCACAAAAGTACTTAAATACTTTATCAAAATCTTTAAAAAGCTGCAATTATTTTTGATAATCGAACTAAATTAATAATGGTCTATACGTAGCCAAAAGGCCGTGAGAAATGCCCATCAAATAATTTTCATTTTATCCTCACATTGCAGGAGCCAGTGAATGCTTGGTATGTGTTGAAAATAAGACTTAAGTTATTAATAGATTATCAAAATAGCTACTTTTATTATTCATTTGTTTTGCTGGCTGACTAACAGATTCATCAAGTGATCACTTCAACTCCAGCACAGTCACTAGATTACAGATTTTCCAGCCCTGGAGACGACTGGCCGCAGTTCCCACTTCTTTTTGACTTTGTCATGAATAATAACAGGCTGACACAGAAGCAGAACTCCACATGACTGTTCCTGAAAAGAAGAGCAAGTTAGTAAAGTCCCCTGTCTTGTAAAAAGAAATGTCCCCTTGACGCGGGGTGACAGAGTCACTCTGCTGTGTTGATAGCTGGTAAAAGTGGGTGTTGACTGCGTGCTCATTATTACAAAGCGCTCAGACAGACAGACAGCTCAACTCCAGCCTGATGTGGAGTGTGTGTGGAGGGGAGGGGAGGAGAGAGACTGATCGGGTGTGGGAGTTTTGGGGGAATTCAGAAAATGTTGTTTTCAGATGGTTCGCCTGCAGCGAGAAAACTTTAAATAAACCAAATGCCGTGATATGCGCTCCGTCAAGGATTTACAGTAAAATGTCCTTCGTTACTGGGGAGAACCCCCCCCTCCTCTTCCTCTCCACTCTCACCATGCTGTGCTCAGTTTGCTGAGTTGTCTGACTTTAGGGGAGACAAAAGAACCGCAGGAGAGGAGAGGAGAGAGGAGGAGGAGGAGAGGAGAGGAGAGGAGAGGAGGGGGACAGCAGCACAGGTCGGCTCATTTAGGAATATCAAGCAGCTCATAATGGAAGAGACACATTCACCTTAATGTGAGTAATGCAAAGAAAAGAGAAAATAAACTCTTGTGTTACGGAAACAAACAACGTCCATTATAAGGGATGTTGATTCTGACATTTTTTGTGTAATTTGAAAGTGAAAACAGTTTAAAATACACCAGATTTATAAAGTTTGTAGATATCTGAGGTGGTCATCAACTTACCAAAACAATGGCAAATTTCTCCTCCAGCTCAGTGGGGTCAGGCATGGGCACCTTCAGAGGCATGATGTGATGCTTCATCTCCGACTGGCCGTCCACACTTTCTATATTACCCATTTTCGACTAGATTGTATCCGCTACAGTCAGCTTGAAAACAATCCTTTGGCTTCTTTCAGTGATGATAAATCCAAGTTTAAAAAAATCTCCAAAGTACTCCAACAATAAATTAACGGGTTAATCCAAATAATCCACTCCTCCAAACCGAGATAAAAAGCTGACAGTGCAGAAGTCTCGTATTAATGTCCCAAAATGCCATTTACACTTACTCACGCGTCTAGGTTTACAGTGTGTCCCACTGTAGTTTCCCCTTCAAAAACGTACTTTTAAAAGTGACAATAAAAGTACATCTTCTTTTTCTTCCAGAAAAGGTTTCCTAATTTTCCAGGACAATCCATAACTTACAAGAGTTAACTTTCAAAATGCCGACAACAGTTACTTTTAGTTGCTGCTCAACTTTCTTGGCTACGACGTGTTTCCATTCATTATTGTTGTGTGATCCTGATTAAGGCTCTTTGCTGATGCCTCCACTCAGAGGGCAGGTTTTCTTCTTTGGTCCCGCCCCCAGCTGGGGGAGGCGGCGCTTCTGTTGGCAAAACGACCTGTCAATCACATCATCTCCGATGCCCTGCCCCTCACATCTGTAGGCAGTGAGCCCACAGACAGCTGGACGGAAAAGCAAGGTTTTTCTTTTTTAGCACTTTATTACCACCTAGAGGTAAGATGTGAGTATGACATCTTGTCATAAAATGATTTTTTTTCTTTTCTTTTTTTTATGAATTTAACCAAAAAACAAACTTCTACACAAAAAAGTCACAAAACGGATTTGATTCATGAGAGTGCAAACTTTAATCAACAACTTCAGCAGATATATGATGATATGTTTCAAATAAATTCAAAGTTCAGCAGTTTTCTTCTTCAGTTCTGACACTTAAATATTATTTTCTTTCCTTAGCCACAAATCAGTGTCCAAGTCTTTGTGGTGAGGTGAAGCTGTCCCCCTGCTGGCGTAAAATATTCAGTTGCGTCTCATAAGGTTATGACTAGGGCGGTCACAATGTCATATTTTCACTACATGATTATCGTAGCCAAAATAATTTATAACGTTATTATCGCGATATCTAACCACGAGTTTTCTGGGGAGGTTACTGGGGAAACGATCATTGATCATTCCGGAGCAAGCATAGCCTGTAATAATCACATATTTTAATAACAGTGTTAGTAGTTTTCATTCGACAAATTTGCTAACCTGAAACTTCATGGATGAATAACACACCATATAATTTGCTGGCGGATTAGCGTCCTGTTACCATGGAAAACGCCATTTCCGGTAAACTGACTGACGCACCGGAAGTCGCGCCGATAATTCGCGCAGTGTATCATGGGGGCTAGCAATCCCAAAAACTCACACTTTAAAGCTAACTTTTCCATCTTTTCCTCTGACATGATTTTGCACAGCAGTTGCAGTAACTACCAAGGACATTATTGGGTTAGTAGCTCGCTGGCAAGTTATTCCATCTTCTTCTTCTACTTCTTTTTTCCTCTTTGTGGCAGCTGGCTACCAGCATTTAGGTGCACTATCAAAAAAGCCTGAACATAAAGAATCTGAAATATTTTAAGAGGCCTGAAATATTTAGAGGATATTGTCTTATGTGTATTACGAACACAATATCAGTATTTCATTTTTAAATATCATGGTGATCATCAATATCACAGTATATCGCAACTCCCCTAGTCATAAGTTTTTAGCTTGAAAAATAAACTTTAAACATGGCCGACAGCTTCAGCCTGTTGCATTTTGCGCTACAAACATGCAAACACAAGGAAGCATGAAACACCAGCGATGTGTTTTCGGTATCTACAAAGTTTTTCTCTTCATAAAAGCACAGTGATTTAGACTCTGCTTACAGTATCATACCTCTGTTTTCAGTGGTAATATATGAGGGTCTAGGTTTGTAATACTTTGTTTTATAAAAGCAACTTTAAGAGAGCACTGGTTAAAACATATAAAACTTCATTTGGAACATAATTCATAAACACTGACAAATTGTGCACAGTTTTTGTAATACTTAAGGCAATATATATAAACGAAGTCATATCAGGATCTATTTGAAGATTGTAAAAAATAAAATTTAAAGGAATATCTTTGTGTTGGATGCTGTAAATCCATAAAACATTGTCATTCCTTTAGGATATTAATCACAGCATAAGCCCTTTTGTAAATAAAATTCAAAGAGGACTTTGACATGCTTTTAAACAAATATAAACTTGGTAGGTTTTGCAACATAGTTGCGTTATTATCAAATATCTATTCAGCCAAAATATTCTACTGAAGAATCTGTCCAAGACAGCGTGGACTCAGGAGCACAGTTAACACTTTACGGATGATAAGCTACATGTAAAGTTTCTTCTCATAAATACTGATGGACTGTGTTTTCGTGGATCAGATATGTCATCGATTTTTTCTTCAGTGACGGTGGAAATTTTCATTTAAGCTGAATATACAAACACACACACAAATCACAGATCACAGAAGCAACACTTAATGTTAAATTGAACAAGCGTCGACTCTTCTAGTTGGTCTCTGCTACCAAATCGTACCTGGAGAAACAGAAGGGATACAATTTGTTGTTTTCAACAATCATGACGGAAGTAATATTTGAACCTTCAACTCTATCATTACACAATATTGTGTAGTAGCTCTTTAAATTATTACCATTGTGTGACACCAGCCTTGAGGTCAATTTGGTCCAGGTCCAGCTGCAACTGAGGGCAACAAGAAGAAGCAAACGATTTCACATTTCTGTATCTCTTGTGTTTGGTCGTAATTACTAGGTAAACACCAAGGAACTATGTGATGTTTTTGGCAATAACTAAGGCATGAGTGATGATATATACCTTGCCGATAAGCTCCCTCTCTCTGCTCATGAAGGAGACACTGTTCTTCACAGACAGGTCCAGTCTTCTCTGAATGGACTCCTCCAGGGAGAAATCAAAGTCAAACCTACAAAAAGAAACAGAACGGTGGGTCAATTAACATCCTCCCAATTTCTCCTGTGTCTCATTTGATTGTCTTACCTCTCGTTGAATTCTGGGTTGAGGTCTCTCTTCTTGGTGGCGGTTCTCCTCTTGGTGGTAGCCTTCTTGTCGGGCAGCAGGATGAATGAAACATAAGGGTCTGCACCGTCCTTGGAGCAGGCTGCCAGGGCTCTGTGGGTGTAGAGCAATCACAGTTACCACATGTGCTGGTACAGAAGGCTTCAGGTCAAAAAAGTAATGGTAAAGGGGCAACGTATTAGTAGAGACCTGCAGGAGTGAACGGTGATGAAAAGCCTGCTCTCCTCTGTGGAGTAGCCGATGGTGAGCTTCACCTGGCTGACTGGGGCTCCGTTGTCACCTCTGAAGACACAGTGTAGAAAATGATATTATTTGAATACTGTGGCAAAAACAGACTCGAACCAGGATGAAATAAACTGGAAAACAGTTCACTACACCGATAACTACTATCTTTACAGAGGAGTGACTCACAAGGAGAATGTATTTCGCTGTCTGAGGTCTAAATGGGAAGGAACCCATCTGGGAACGACTTCCTCTATGCCGCCTTCACCTGCTTCCCCTGGAGCTCCACGACACACCGCCAGCTGAGTGTCCAAGATCTGCAAGTCATTCAGGGATAGAGATCATAGTTTAGCATGGCATCACTGCTGCACAACAATTGTTGACCTCATGTCGGAATTAGGTTCGAAACTATACAGACTTGATATACGTATAAGTCTTAAAGTACGGTGTACAGAACAGTATTCAGTACATTGTAATATTGGCTATACACAGTTAAATATACAGAAGCCCTGAAGGCAAGTGAGAAAGAAAATTCTTGTGATCTATTTTCTAAGTCTGTTCTACATTGTTTTCTATCCTGCATTTATGACTTATGAAAAGGAGAGAAAAAAAGCTCTGCCAGGATAATCTTTCTTAGTTCCTCACTTTTTGTTATGGCACGCTGGGGAGGTTATGTTTTCACCCGTGAATGTGTCACTGTTTGTTTGTTTGTTGGTTGGTTTGCCAGCAGGATTACACAAAAACTACTAAACAGATTTCCATGAAACTTGGACGGAGGATGGGTCTCAGCCCAGAATAGACCCAATTAAAGTTTGGTGTGGATAAAAGGACGGATCCAGGAATTTTTTCAAACTTTTTTTTAACATCGCAAGATTGAAAATTTCCGCTTATCCTTCAGTGAATAAAGCATGGATGTTAATGAAAAAAATTAGGCGAGTACCATTTGATGTAGATCCTAAATGTGGTGTGCTTAAATTGTCGTCAAGCAGTAATGGGTGATTTAATATTCAGAGTGATACAGGGCCTTTGAGTTTGAAATTGGATTAGGCTTGATTAAATCAAAGGGGACTGTTGGGCCTTGACGGAGGTATTTATCTGTAAAACAGTTTGGAAAAAATCTTTGTTGTATAGAAAAGAAAATTGTCAAGATCATTTTATTCAGGGTTTATTGTTGTAATACTCATTTCGGCCACCGTGGCTGAAGTGTGTCACTGCTACATGTTCTAAATAATGCAAAAGCATTCATGTTTTTTTTTAATTCTAAACACAAGCTACTTATAAGGAATTAAACATTTAAATTCACCATTCACAAACATTTCATTATTTTTATTATTAATTCGTAACGCTCAAACACTTTTTGTCAATAGTTTTTTGTTACTTCAACCCTTGAGGCCACTTTCCTTAAATGATAAATATCATTTTTGTGTTGCTGGGGCATGTACTGCTATAAATTGGCAGTGTAGAGAGACATATCGTCAGTACCTTGAGCGTGACCCTCAGTAGTATCTGGCTTTCTGGCAGCGCTCCATCCAGGTTGAGCCAGCGGTCCAGCACCAAGCCCGGCTCAACCAGCACCTCTCTGAGAGGAAGTGTCAAGGACCCAAGGGCCTGGCCCCAGCTGTGGGAGAGCTACATACAAACACAGATACACAAGCATTTTTCATTATTTTTATTCACTTCTTCACATCAAGTCAAACACTTTTCACTTTTGTCATATCTGTATTTTATTAATTTAATCTCTATGTAGTTTAGACAAAAGTTAATAACTCACTTTCACTGTGAGTGTTTCATCTCTGGGGTCCCGAACCAAATAGTGAAAGGCTTCATCCCAACGAGGAGATGTGGAACGCTCACAAATCTTTGGAGAGAAAGAGCCGGACAATTAAATCACTTTCAAACAGCTGTTTTCTTGTGTTGCATTCACACGATCTAAGACGTCACAATCCTACCTTGGTTCTGTGTGAGATGCCTTTGAGGATAATGTCAGCCCCGACTTTCGGCTCCTTTCCACTCTTCTTCAACTGAAATCACATATAAAGAATACTGCAATCCAAAAACTGTAATCAACAGAATTTATTTAAACATGCAGCTGTATTGGGACACCACAGTGTTGCAATGTAATGTGTATTGCAAAAAGTAATACAATACACTGGCAATGAAAGCAACGATTGTACTTCTGCACTCTTTAGTGTGAAGAAAAATCACATCACATAAACAAGATACAGCTCCCCGAGGACTCAGAGGTATGATCTCACCGGCAGCCCATGGGCACGCTCCACATACACAAACAGCACAGCTGCTGATGGCACGACCTTGTTCTGGTACGACTGCTGGCTCTGGTACTGCAGAATCTGAAGAGAGAAATTATATCACACAGAAAGAAAAAATAAATTGAGAGTTTTGGTAACACTTTTTGTGCAATAGGAAAGTGTGGTTGACATTTCCTTTGCAACATCACAAATGAAGAACATTGATAAACTAATCTACACAAAGCATCTTCAACGGTAACGCCTTCCTGCTGATTAAAAACTGTTTGCATCAGCCATGGCAACCAAACAAGCATGCTAAAAAAACAAGGGCAACCAGACTCTCACGGTGCGAGAGGCAGCATTTAAAAGATGGGTTTGGATTGTTTTCAAGGTTGCTGTTTTGTTTTTCCTGTGCATAATGGCCATGAAGCAGTCCCTCTGCTGCAGCTCAGCAAGGAAACACAGTCCATGGAAAAACAAAATGGGAATGTCTGACCAAAAAGATTGTATTTTTGGAAGATATTAACTTGATTTAGTTAACTCAGGCTGCTGACGCCTCAATTTAACTTTGGTTTAACTTTGAAATGCGCATTTTATTTCATAAAGTCATGACTGCGAGGAGGAGGAAATCTGGAGGCAATCACTTTATGGCCAGAATGGACAGGAGGAATATTCCACTGAACAATAACTCTTTTACACGAAATGTTAGAATAATAATATATTATTATATTATGTTTTAAGACACTTCAGATACTTCAGATATAAAGGGCCTTAAATACCCCCTTGTGCAAAAGACTCATTACACCAAATCCTCCAGCTGCACTACGTGGCTCATCTGAAGCTTATAATGATCATATAATCTGATCCGGCTCATCTTATCCTTCCTTTAGGAGGGAGATTCATAAGGTTTTGCAAAAATAGTAGGTGCTGCAAGCTGGAAGCTAGTTACTAGAAAGTGTCTTTAAGAAGAAATAAATTAACATAATTTGACATAATTTATGATAAAATTATGGGGAAAGTGGATGTCGTGTTCAGCGTGTAAGTCCATGATTGGTCTAATGTGAATTCCCTTGTTTTTGTTTTTTTTTGTTTTTGGGGGGGAATTTAGTATTATTAGGGTACACATCTATGATTCTTGTTCTACTGACTAATTTTAGCTTTTTTATTATATACTTTAATTTATATATCTGTATCTTTATTTTTTTCATTAATTTCTTTGTACTATTTTCTATTGTGTTACTTATTATTACTCAATTTATTATGATCCTTTTTTGCAGTTGTAACTTCAGTGAGCGGGCAGGATCACAGTGTTACAATCATGTTTACTTCAACATACAAGTTTTCAAGACATAACATTGTTATAATATTGTAAGTTTTGTTTGTAGTTAGCCCCTACATTATGTCTGACAAATTCTCATTTAAGTTACTGGTGTTGCACTCATAAACTGTAGGGGGCGCCAAATCGCACAAATTGCCAATTTCTACATAATGTTACTTTAAAAAAGGCATTAACAGTCAGGGCTTCTGGGTTTTAATATAATTAGTAGACTGTTGCCTGGGTATATCCATTTAAAAAGATAAAAATAAATAAAAATGGGACAAAAAAATAGAAATAGAAATATCTTACCTGCTCAAGTCTGGGTAGGTCAGAGACTCGAGGCAGCCACTCCAGGATCAGGTGAACTCGGCCTGACTTCACATCATTCAGAGTGTACCACTGTGACAAGAGTGGCACAAGAAGAAAATGGGTTACAAAATAAATATAAATATAATTTGTCAAATGATCTGTTAAAGTATCTGTCACTAACCGTATCGATGAATTGTGCGCTGATGATATCTCGTAGGTTAAGCTTGAACCTGCAAAGACAAGACTCAATCAATATTTTATCCTCCTTTGCATTGACTGGTTTTCCTTAAAAGAAAAACCTTTTAAGAGACAGATTTGCTGTTAAAGTTTAAAGTTTTCACCTCCCGAGGAAGTCATCCTGATCGATGTCCTTGTCAAACAACTCAAACTGGATTTCCTGACCAGGAAGCTGGGTCAAAATCACCTGGATCATAGAAAAAACTAAATCTAAGCCTCACAGTTTCAGCAGATGAGTCGAAGAACTATGTACTTAACAAAGGTCGATACCTCGTAGAGTTCGTTCCAGATGGGATTGAGGTTCTCTTTGATGGTGTGGCTCCGGTAAGTGACACCAGCCACGCGGATCTTGACGTAGGGATCGCTCTTCCCCTTCACCATGCCCCCCATGAAGTTGTCCTTTGCTATCAGGCTTTGGGCCTCCACCAGGTGGATGCGCAGCACTCCCTGTGGACAGAACAAGGACAGGGAGTGCTCTTATAATGCTTGTGAGAGAGGGCTTAGCGGTGTTGCCGTTCCACACTTGGTAACTGTTTTTTACCTCAGTTGCAAACTCTGGGTCGGGTGTGGTGTGCTGAGGTCTTGCCGGTTGAGGTTGACCTAATCCACCGGGCCCCATGGGGTTCAGCTCTGATGTGATTCCCCCCTGACCGATCCCGGACCCGGAGGGCCCTGAGGGCCGGGGAGACGGAGTTGTAGGAGTGGCATCTTCACTCAGCCACAAAACCTAAATGTCAAGCAGAACACTCTTTAATGCTTTTTCACAACATACGAGAGAGAACATGCAGGTTTCCGTGTCACTGCCGTTCTCTTTCTGTATTTATGAGGTTCTCACAAGGATAGAATTCTGAGGCTGACATGTGCATGAGCTTTGTGTGAGGGTTACGTTCAGACATGTAAAGGGCAGGAGATAATGATATGGAATTCATGTAGTCATTCCAGTTGTGAAAATTTGTGGGTGCACATACGACAGTGATTTTTAACCTCTACTGTATTACATTCTTTAATCTCTGGGTTTTTTATTCCCATGTATGACTAACACACACAAGGACATTGTATGTTTAAATCTGAGATCTTTGAGGTTTTGAAGGGAAAGTTGTGGGTGGGATACTGAAGCATGTGCCCGAGGCCACAGCTGTCCTTTGGGAGCTGCTAGGATTTCAAAGTCTTCCTTCCACACAGACTCTTTCACTGGGACTGAGTCCTCGTCTTACTTATTACTTCTCTCCTTCAGCACATGAGTGCGCACAAAGAAACAGTCCAAGTCTATGTGTGAAATACCGACCCTAAGCACAATCTTGATGTAGATGCGGCTGGCAGAACCAGAATTCTCCAGCTGGAACCACTGGTCCATGGTCAGGTCAGGCGTGGCCAGAACACGGACCAGAGGGATGGTCAGGCTGCCCAGGGACAGAGCACGGTCATCATCTTTCACCTGATTGGACAACACAGTAGCAGAAGATGTAAAGTCGAGATAAATACAGCAGGAAAAGCAAATATCATGAAGGGAAAAATGAAGAGAATGTAGTTTACAGAAATTAGTGAGAATAAGTAGAAAAATCTATTAAAACCTAGAAGAAGGAAAATCTATAAGGTATTCAGTGCACAAATTAACTCTGGACACCTTGGGAGTAATTGTATGTAAAATCAATGGTGTGTTCAATTGTTGCTGATAATGACTTACTTGAATGTCAATGTCTTGCTTGCGAGGATCCTGAATAAAGAAGGTAAAGGCGTCCTCCCACACAGGGGCGTTGGTCCCATAGCATGTCTGCAGAAAAGAAGGGAAACCGTTCATGATGCTCAGAGTTTGGCTTTAATGTACTAAGAAAAGTTTTATCCTTTACCTTGCTCTCTTTAGTCGCATCCTGAATAGAAATCTGCACCATCGGGCTCGGGTCCTTGTTGCCTTTTCTCATCTGCAATATATCAAATCCATCGATGTGGGTAACAGATGAAAATTGAATGCAAACAACATGAGAGAGTCTTGTAATGGTAATCTTACTGGCAGTGCGTGACCTTGATCAAGATAGATGGCGAGGATAGCGGCAGATGGAGGATCAGCCGTCTTACTTGTCAAGTTCTGGTTTGTCTGGATCACCTGGTAGAGAAACAACAAACAGAAGCAAGGAGCGTGTGAGCAGAGTGATCTGAAAGGTCCAACCTGTGGACACCAACAAATTTTCCATGTTTATACTAACGATAGCAAGTTGATGAAGAATGTGTTATTGATCAACTGTGTGACTGTTTTAGATTGGTCTCATTTATTTTAATTAATGTTTTTAGATTGCTCTAAAGTTGTTTTCAACTCAGACTTCACTTTATTTGTCTTGCACGCAAGTGAAACATCAAGAACAAAAGAACAAAAGACAGAATCAGTATAAAGCAGGTTTTCCTTGGCCTGAACCATAGTGGTGTTATTCTACTGGTTGGAGGAGGCAACAATGGAGAATAGAATGGTCTTCTATTGTCACTATACACATGTACAATTACATTGTGAATGGCTTTCTCCTCAGGTCAAGTAGAAACAAATATTGCAAAGTAAGAAAGGGAAAATATACCAAATAAAATCTATAGTAAAGATTATACGCATTTATATACAGTTAAGAAAAAAAGAAAAACAGTATAAAAAATATATGAGGTAGCAGCTTTAACACTGTAAAAGTGCAGAGCAGTGGTGGTGCAAAATAGTGCAAGTATGTCAACTGCTGCTGCAGAGAAGTCAGGTGAGTTGGATAAACACAAATATCTGTAATAATAGAGCAACTGTTTACTTCCGTTGTGCATTGTGCAAATGCGCTCAGTTGATGACACATTCTTAATTACAAAGGTTTAACTCACAATTGGTGGAAACGCGGGGGTGGTTTACAAGGCAACATGTTTCAAGAATCCTGGTTCAAGAACAGAGCTAATTATGGTGGAAAAGGGTGTGTCCTGATGGTTAAATGGTTTCAGGAGGGTAAGACTTAATGTTCCCGGTTCAGTTTTGGGAAGAAACCTTTGACGCATGTCATCTCTTTCTTTCTTATATGTCCTTTCTCTCTATACCATTAAATACCATAAATAAACAAATGACATTGCATAACAATATGGAAATGATTCCTTCTCTTTGTCCACATCACTACCCAAAGCCCTGCTCCTGGATCCTTTGAACACCACTGGGCCGTGCTGTGGACTCACCTCACTCAGTCTTTCAGCAGAGGACAGCAGAGAGAGCCACTCCAGCCGGAGGTGAACGCTGCCTGATGGGACGTCCCTCAGATTGAACCACTGTTTACAAAAACAGAGGGCTTCATTAAACACACATTTTTCTCATCTGGCTGATTTCTTTGAGCCTGGAGGAGCTGGCAGGATAAAAGAAAAAATCAGAGCAGATCACGCGGAGGCACATGGGGCCTGCAGTGTCACATGCTAACAGGATTACTGAAGATATTTTCCAGAGTGAGACAATATAACTGGATTCTCATGCTTGCTGCAGTACAATAGTGACTCCAAAACCTCAAAAAGACTAAACAGGAGCATCACTACTTACATCGTCTACAACTCTGGCCTTCTTTACAATATCCAGATCCACCTTGACCCTGAAAGAGAGACAGATAAAGAGGTAGAGAGAAAATCGTTAAAGGCATTAATCAAAGAGGTTAAGGCGTTCAAATTTCGACAGAATCATAGCCCAACGTTGCAATAGCAGAGATGGAAATGACATGAGAAGCACATAGAGACCGAGTAAATGAATATGAATGAATAAGCTACCTCCCCAGGAAGTCATCCTGGTCTGGGTCTTTGTCAAACACTTCCACTTCCAACTCCTGACCAGGTACTTCATGGACAATCACCTGACACACACACACACACACACACATAAATGGACAAATACGCAATACACACAACAAATATACAAATATAGATACAGCCACATATGACACAATAACATAAGGGCATGCAAACAGAATCACAACAGCAAGATTGTTTTACTGTTGTGCTAGGTAGATTTTAAAGGAGACCTATGATGCCTTTTTGTTTTTCTTTTGCTTCCATTCAGTGCGTTTTAAAGGTTCATGTGCATGTAAAAGAATTTGAAACTTAAAAAGGACAAAGTCCGCACCAACAGGAGCTCCTCTCTCCCACGCCTCGTTAGTAGTCCAGTCACTTTGTGACATCACACTACGTCACAAAGTCAGTACATTTGTCAAAGTCAGTACATAATTCCTGCGTTGGAAATGGTTGGGCTTGCAAGAATTGATTTAGCACAGCTGCTCTGTTGGTGTTAGTAATGCTGGGTCAGGCGTGTGTGAGCTGACCAATCAGAGCCGACTGGGTATTCGGGAGGGGTGGCCTTAAAGAAACAGTAGCTCAAACAGAGTGTTTCAGACAGAGGGGGAATACAGAGCTGCAACACTGGACTGTTTGAGAAAACTGATGTGTTTTTTGAACATTGAAGCATGTACATCTATTCTAGTAGTATCCCAAAATACAAATCATGAACCTGAAAATGAGCATGATATGTCTCCTTTAATCATTTAATATCTATTCAGCATTTGCTTCAAATCTCATGAACAACAAGAAAGACAAATGTGTCCTTGAGCAAGCAGTTTTCGCAAAGCTGCTTATCTCGGTAACAGGGGCTTCCTGCCACCAGAGAAGTAGATACAAATCTCCACAACTGTTTATCTCTGCACCAGTGACGTATTTACTACCAAACACCTCCCTACACAGTCCCTACAAAGCAAGGACACCAACACCTAGCTATAACTTACAGCGCTCAAACTGGTGGGAAGCGCAGCACTTGAATACAAAGCCGTATATCTCATGTTTCTCTCGGCTCAGTATATTTTCTGCCCTACCAGCTCCTCTCACCTCATACATCTCCCTCCACTGTGGGTTCAGGTTGCTGTCCACGTGATGAGAGGTGAAGATCTGGGTTCCTACACGCAGAACGGCGTACGGGTCTGACTTCCCGTCGATTAATCCTTTGATGACTGTATCCTTGGCAGTCAGGTCCTCAGCCTCCAGCAGGTGGATGCGCACGACTCCCTGGTATGTGCATGATGGGAAACAAAGACGGTCAAAATGTTAGTCAACATGCATCCATGTCTTCCATTCGAATTTGCTTGAATTTGAATGTGTTTGCTTGCAGCTGAAACAGATTCAGTCTGTGTGGGTCCATGTTTTTCTCCAGGCCATTCATTATTGAGACAGTTACCCTTGGGAGAGGGGAGCGGAGCTGCGCAACGTGCAGGTCGGCCACCAGGGGAACAGTGAGACGGTTGGGGAGCACCAGGTGGGAGGCTATTGCATCCATTATCATAGTGTCCGACATGGCACTGCAAATGAATGCGAGGACGATGTTGGGGGGACACACGGGAGGGACACACAGACAAACAGAGAGGCTAGATACTACTGCGGACCATGTGAACATGCATAAAATAACATGATATTCAGGTTCTCAGCGACAGAACCAACACGAAGCACCCACTGGCTAAAGATGAGGATAGTTCTCTGTGAAATCATGTCGGCTAATGTTTGTCTAAACGAGGAATACAATTAAAAAATAATGACAAGCTGTCATTCAAAGCATTGCCGGAGGGAACTGCTGTCACGTACACCTCTGACAATGCTTTAATTGTATTTTCACAGAAGCACATTATATAAGATCATAACACAGACAGCGTAGAATCAGCCACCCTACAATTACACCGAATATGAATGTTAAATATAGCTGCATTGTTCTCATGTGTTACCATGTCCTATTTATCTTCATATTCTCTTTAATTGTACTGTAGTTGATTCTACATTGTCTGCAATCTGACCTTACATAATGGACCTTAAAAACTGCCTTGATATAAACAAATGGAGTCATAATAAACATAGTGAATAAGTACATCGGTACACAAGTATGGTATAAAGTTTAACAAGATAAAGGATAAGGCTGACATTGTTCAATATTTTTCCTATTATCAACAAAAGTCATGAAAAGAACAAAACCAACACCATGTACATTGTTACAGAAGGAGTCATAAATATTTCATCATTAATCGAAAAGGCTAAGTTATTTCCCTAAACAGCTGGGCAATGTAGTTTTAAGCTGAAGTAAGTCAAACAAGAGTGGATAGAGTGGATTTGTTTTTTGTTTTTTAATGCGGATTAATACAGATTCAGTGCTTTATTGAGTTTCGAAGGGCTGTGTGTGTGGGGCTGACTAAACTACAGTGCCCTTGTTCATCTTAATGAAGGAAAATATTATCCAGTGCAACAGCGTGACTCATTTTTGTGTTTTCATTTTTGGACAACAATGGAGCTCTGTGATACAAAAGAATAATATCCATCAGGTTGGTTTCAGTCTTCTCACACAGGATTTGTTTACAATAAGAAAAATATAGGATGCCGCCAGGATTTGAGTGCACACATCTAACACTGAACAGAAAAACCTGTGAAGTGATAAACTATAATGAATTTATTATTACAATAATACATAACAGCCCAGTCGCCAGAATAAAGTGTTGCCATTTATTGTTCTGCAAGCCACGGATACGTTCACATTTGTATGCGTCATAGGATGCTTACCGTATTAACATTTCTACAAAACGTTACATATCATGTTCATGTTACATGTTTATGATCTGACTTTAACATTAGGAGGTGGAGGGGATAGTGGTGGACTTACAGGCGATGAGGTTGCCAGGTCAGTGGTCGCAGTTCCAGACCGCGTTTTAACATTTGTAAGTGTGACACCACTGGATGTTTCTAACGAGACCTCTGGACAGTTCCCAGCTGTGTTTATGGTGACAAAAAATGCATATTTTTGACGAGAAGACGGGACATCTCTCGCCGTGTTTGTGGCGACCAAAATGGGTATTTTAACCAAGTGGCTTTTGTGTCTTAACCCAACCAGACCAGTGGCACAGTGGTGTCGCAACATAAAATAGAAAATTGAACCTGAGGGAAGTTTCAACATATCCGTGGTATGCAAAAATGCATATTGCCAAAATGTATTCTCCCGACTGGGTCGATACTCTGAAAGTTATCCATAAATTCTAAAAAAAAAAATTGCATCCCCTAAACTCTTCTGCATATCTAAACTTCATCAGCCTTACTCTACGCTACTATACGCAAACAGGATCCTCATTAAAAAACAATTCAAAACAAACACCAGGCAGACAAAACAGTTCAACACAGCCACTCCCTAAAACCAATCTACACACGACTCTATCTTTTAACTCACTTCAGCCCAGGGATATCTAACAGGTTGGTCAGCCCGGTCCAGTTGATGTCCAGTTTCTATGACACAGATAAAAGTGAAGACGTATAAATTCATACAGGCAGACCTCACATAACAACGCAGTGCAAAAGTGAGAAGTGTCATTATGTGGTTCACTGGTGCGACACTCACAGGCCTGCGGATGAAGAACATTGTGATGGCTCCGACCAGCGGGATGTCTCCGATTAGCGGCTCGAGGATCACGCGCAGTTTCCCGTGGAGCTACAAACAGAAAATGTAATATTGAACGAACAGTCCATACGGCACAACAGTCCAGGCCACTTAACTATGACAATTAATGTTGTAAGAATATCTTAATATAGTTCTTATACCTGGACTCCTTTCACTCCAGCTTTGCAAAAGTACTTTTTGATCTCAACGTTGATTTCGACATCACCGGCGTAGCTGTAAGCATAGAGATACATGTTCGGCTAAGCTGATATGAGTTTTGACAGAACTGTTTTCTTGTCAGTGTTAAGCAAACAAAGCTCTGATGTGGCAGGCAAGAACAAACTCTACTCTAGTGTATGACACTTCATTGTACCTTGGCAATATTTCAGTGTCTGGCTTGCTTATACACAAGCTACAATATGAAATAATGAAGAAGTTGTGATGCATTACCTCAAGTACAAGTCCAACATAACCTGTCTCTTATCGTGTTCTGTGTGAGCTTTTACGCCAACCACCTTCATAGCCTGCGAACACAACAGCTGCTATTACACAAAGCAAATAAGACTGAAAGAGACTTATGATATCCCATGAGCAAAAACACACGTGAAGATTATCATCCGCCTTTATGCTTGGAATACCTGCCCTTCATAACCCGACATACATACATGTTACCCACATTAATACCCTGGGACCACTGTTTCTTGGTCATGGAACATTAACAGAATAAATTACTGCTTTTATGACAAGCCATTCGGATACCTTGTCTCCTAAGTTGACCTTGGTGAAGCTGAGGGTCTGCAGATGAATGCTGGAGGCTCGGATGGCAGGGGCGATGGTTTCCACCAGCAGCTTCTCCAGATACTGGCCGACAAAAGGCCAAGCCTGCTGCAGGATCTGCATGACAGAACATACAGGCTTTCATTATTTCTCCTTTGCAGATTTGATCCGATGTTTATTTACACATACGATACACAAGATAGTGTAAAGTGATAAATTAGTACCAGTAATGTAATGTAACACCAACACACACGCGCTTCACAATGCCATGGCCACACACTGTTTGACTTGTGGTTAAAGGGCTTTACAGAGAAGGTTTAGCAACATCCGACAAAAAGTGAACAAAAGCTAAGCCATCCATAATTCAGCAAGAGGAAGAATAAAGTCATTAAATGCCTGCCAGTTGTGCCATTCTGGAGAGCGGATTAAAGCAGAAATACAGAAAGTGCCCAAATGATACACTTCCAATGAATTAATTCATATTAACTACAAGTGTTATATACTGTTAGCTTTAACCAACAAGGTAAATTCAGATGTCTACTTGCAGCAGGACGGATTACTCAAATCTTCTTTAACTGAGGAGGATAGCAACATGTATACATACGTAGGACACACAAGAGCCAGCGAGTGATCAAGCAACTACAACAAGTAGAAACTAAATGCCAACTACGTACTTCCAGTGGCATGATAATATTACTATGGCTGAACGCTAAGGTGGAAAAAACATTTTGTGATTAATTTGACAGATATTACGATTGCAATGTTGATTGGCAAATAGTGGGAATGATCATTTTTGCAGTCTATACCAAAAAAAACACGTTTTCTTACATGTGGAGAAACAGAATTGTCGATCAGGCCATCTCTGCAGCGCGACAGTACTTATGCTGTTGTCACACATTTTACCTTAATCTTAAAAAATGCAGCATCTTGTGATTTTGATATTGACTTGGCCATATTGGGATTTTGATTAGATTTCAATTATTCGTGCAGCCCTTAACAAAATTCAACAGTAATTATCTCAGCATGACCGACACACTTCAGAATGTGGGTCATATGAATAAAAATAGTGCCAGTGCTACAATAGTATGTGAAATCTAGCACAGCAGGAAATAATAGAATATATTTGGAGAATAATCATTTTAATAAACTTTGTATTTTGACTATGATTGGTACCCAAATCGCAGGACTATTTACAGGAAACTTCTTATGAAATCGTGAGGAAATAACCCTGAAATTGTGAATCCGCGCATATCTGTGTTAGCACTCCACACAGCCTCACACTGGTGTCAGTTTCAGGATCTCAGTGTGAATGTGTAAGAGCGAGGTGTGACTGACCCTCTGACCTCCAAACTGAGGCTGGTGATGCAAACAGGCTTCAGCTGCAGGAGGGTCTCCTTTACGTTATTTATGAGGCAGTTACAAACGTGCAGTTAAGAATGATGCATGCAATAAACCTGCAACCCCTCACAGGATCATTGACTCTCATTGCTCACATTAGTTCATTTGCCATGCAGATACAGATGCCTACATCCTGTCAAACATAATAAAAGGTGAGAACGTTTCAGGGCTGCTGCATGTTTGTTTGTGGCCGCAGTGTGAGCGGAGATCACATGTCAGGAAGCCTGGAGGAGAGACGTGGGCTGGTGAAAGATGAGGCCAGCAAATTGCCATCCTACAATCTGGGCTTCTGTCACCGAGTTCATTACATTTTTCTCTCCAGAAGGGCATTTTGTATTATTAGTATTCATATCCACACTTGCTTTGAGCCGATGCGAGGTTACTGTACTGACAGAGACAAAGGGTTCTGCGATATGATCTGAGCCGCCCTCCCTGCCTCTTAATTACACCAGCAGATAATCGGCTCTGATGGAGCGACTGCTGCTCCGGGAGCCGGGTCACTAAAGGTGCACACAAGTGCACTTTATCTTCATATTAAATGTGAGGCATCGGAGCTGCTGGAGGAGTCACTCAAGGGAAACATGAACACCTTATCTTCAAATCATTGTTGTTTCCTTTGCATGGCTTCAAGTCCAGCTGCATTAAACAGAGCAGTGAAGGAGCTGCATGTCGAAACTGATGACTCTTTAAAAATGATGAGTTGCTAATGCAGAATTACACATCCGCACATTACTGTTGGGCAATATATCAATTGCATATTATATTGTTATTGTGATATGACACTGTATATTGTTTTAGATTTTAGACATCATTATAATAAAGATATGGCGCAAGTGTTGTCTTTTCCTGGTTTTAAAGGCTACTTTACAGGAAAGTGATATCATTTTCTGAACTTACCAAACTGTTCTACTTGTTCTAATACTTGTCTTTACCCACTTAGTCATTATATCCACACTACTGATAATTATTTTCAAAAGAATATCTTAGTGTGTTAATATGGTCACTTGGTCAAACGTACTGTGACTTGATTTTGTCGCTGTCTCTGTAGTATTTTACCATGTACAAATGCAAAACCAGATAGGAAAAACGACATACCTTATTCAGCCACTCCACTTTTTCCACATCTGGAAAGTTGACCTGTGGATAAGCAATACTGGTCAGGCATGAGCTCAAATACAACACAGCAGTGCAAAATGACCTCCAGCTCTCGGCAGGGATGTAAAAACTACCCGAGACGCTTATTTTAGTAGCATTTCTCTGAGCATGTGGAACAAGCAGAAGTCAGTGAAGTGGTAGTTGTAACGCACTTTTGAGACTTTTTACGCTAATTTGGTTCCTACATGCACATCATCCTTTCCTCCAAACCACGGAGACATAGCCAGTAACACTTTACAATAAGCATACAAATCCTAATGGATGACTAATGCACGATTCATAATGACTTAATGCATGAATTAATCCAGGATGTATAATGAATTCCTCACCATTCACCAACAGTCAACACACATAGCAGATAATCAGTTAATGAATGTCAATTCACCGCTACTTCATTTTCATACGGTGCCATGAAATCAAAGTATTATGTAACTAAATCAAATCAATTTGATCTATGAATAGAGAGTAATCACAAGAAGTCACAGTAGCCTGATCATCTTGAGCAAGAGGAATTCATCCTGCATTCACACATGCTTCGAGTAGTCATGAGTCATTACTTTAGTGGGTGAGCTGTACCCTTATCATGAGGAGTTACCATTAAGTCTATCTGCACACACACAGTTCATTCTCTCTCCCTCTCTATCCAGATATGGTGGTCCTGGTTACTGCCTCCGCTCTGCTCTGGAGGGTGTTTACCAGTCATCGGTTTTTTGGAGCCACATAAGGTCAGTGGTGGCTCTACTGTGGTGAAACAGGAAGAGGAAACACACATGGACAATTTCTCCTATGGCTGGATAATTTTTCTTTCAATATACACATGGATTCAACGGCCTACTCAGTGTAAGCTGTCCTCCATATTCCTGTCATTCTTTCCTCTGCAAAGACCTCATCTGGCATGTTAATTCACAGGCCTCGGTGTGGCAGCAGTTCAGACTAATTCCCCAGGCACTGCACATGAGGAATGTCTAAATATGGGGCTGGTCAGGGACAGGAGGAAAATACTGTGAGCACAAAGGAGAGTCATGCACATTATATGAGGAATTCCACGAAGCAATCTCCCCGTCCTTTTGCGCGAACTGCGTTCATTTTAAGAAGTCTGGAGGTTCAAAACAAACCACTGTGATGAGTAAAACTGCATGTAACGAGCATATGGCAGAGATGCAGAGTGGATGAGATGCAGCTCAAGTTCAGCCTGACAGATGTTTGCAGATGTGACAGGTGATAACAAACTGCGGGTAATGGCCAGTTCTTACCCAGGGTGGCAGATCCCTTTTGGTCCTGAAGACGTTTTCGGTGGTGAATTTCCTCTCGTTCTCCAGGAGGTACATGGCAGACTTGAGCCTCATCACTTTCTCCAGCCGGCTGTGTTTCCATCCCATGTAGATCATCAGACCGAACAGGACTACGCTGATACTGAAGCCGTAATACCCGGCCAGGTACACAGGTAGAAGAGCGCCCAGGCATTTCCCAAACGACCACAGCACACTGACTGCGCGTTCGCCGGGGGGTTGGCTCGGTAAGGCCGGGCCGGGGACCGTCGTGCCCCTGCCCATGCCAGGCTCTGCATCCGCAGCTGGCATCGCAAGATCCGTTTCACTTCACTGGCTCGACCTGGCCCTTCGATCGCCACTGAAGTCTTACCACCGCTGTGTGACAGAAACCATCGAGGAATCGGCGACAAACTGCGGGTTTTAGCTCGGTTAGATCATGATCGCGGGCTCCTCTCCCTCTTCAGTTCCGCAGGGCACCGAAAAGAGTCTATTCCGTGTTTCATTGACGTGTGAGGCAGTTTCTCTCTCACAGCAGGGTAGGCAGAGACCAGGACCTGTGAGGGCGGGCTCTTCTTCGAGCCCTCCTTCACATGAAATCCAGTAGAAACACAAAACCCAGAATTAACTTGGAGCGTCACGCGCGGGCTGACTCGGGCGTAGCGAATTGCGGCCGAGGTGCAAAGTGACTGACTGTTTATTTAAGACACGTTTTTAATTTCGGAATGAAATCATCAGCCATCACCATGTCAGCTAATGGACCCGCTACGCCCACTGTCACAGTGCACAAGCCGCTCAACCCGTTATCTCTTTTCACATAACCGGATTAAGTCCTGCTGTGTGCGCAAGCGCTCATCTTCGCTGCAGCAGCCTCTGTTTGGCAGCCTGAGAACGCCAACAGGTCCGCTGACATAAAGGTGTGTGACTGCTCCGTCCGTCCACCTATAGATCAGTTGCTGTGTAAGTTACACGCGGCACACTCGTGATAACACCAGGATGCGCAGAATGTCACCAATAAGGCGGTTTTTACGCACCAGTGAACCGAAAGCAAACTGATGGGAGTCTGTCGCTCGTGTGCGCCTCACCATCGTTTAGGCCCGTGCTTAGCAACTGAAGCAGGCCAGGTAGAAATCCCTCTCCGGTTGCCTGGATGCAGCCAATTAGCTGTATTTGCCCACAGAGGTGAAGAGTGTCTCTCTCACAGATACACAAAGACACAGACATGCAGTGAGTCAGGCAGCAGCAGCACAGGTCGATAGAGTGCATACAACACGAGAGTCACAGGAAATGGTGCCCATGTGGTCTTATGTGTTTCCAGTATAGATTTTTGAGACGTCTTAATGAGGTATGGCATCAATAGGTTTCGGTTATTTATAGAATTTGGAATCGATCAATTATGCAGGACACAGATGTGAATGTGGACAAAAACCAAATGCAGTAAGTCTGAATTGTCTCACACCTCCTGGAAACTACACTAACCATTCTGTCTACAGAGCTCAGTTCATTGCATTTCGACATGTAGGCTATATTTGATATGTATGCCTATTCCCTTCTTTTAATCCAGCTGTTGTCTTTCTTCTCAAATGTATTAGTATAGATTAAGCATTTTAATATTGAAATTATTGGCTGGGTATTTTTTTCTCTCCAAATCTTTGAATAAAACAAGGCATCAGATTTGATCAGAATTCTCTCATCGGAACCAAAATCTTCTCTTGATTCTTCAGATTCTTAATGAAGAGTTTCTCTATGCTTTAATCTGTCTATCAATTTTAATTTCCGCATTCAGATTTAACATGTGGTGGACAGCTAATGAAAGCTATACAACATGCCATTACCCGATATCAAATTATTTTGCGTTTTAAATGTAAAGAAGTCACACGGATCGCAGTTGCCAGAAGGTGGAGCGGCTCCTCACATGCCTGTTTTGTTGACACAGAAAACATCCAAACTGGTACTGCAACGTTTTGTCTCTGACTGTGTTTATCAAGTATAGTGATATGGCCCTGGAAGAAAGTAAAGGAGTAGCATCATATTTCTGTCCTCTCCTAGGTGTCTTTTCCCCCACAGTTTCCTTCACTGAGATGGATTGAAAACTGGTTACACTGGTCACAGTGACAGAAATATGAAATGCCTCTAGGCCACACATTGTAACTATGACCCGCATCTGTTTACATGTTAAGAAAGGACTTAAACAATAAGGAACAAGCATATTTCAATAATCTACCGCATGATTTCCTATCAGCAATGATAAACAAGCATGACTGATGAAATCAACGGTTTTGTTCTCCTTTGGGGAGAAGCAGAAGTAACAGTCACAAGATGACCGGGCTCATCTCCAGTGCTGACACACAGGGCCGGCCTGAGGCATAAGCGAACTAAGCAATTTTAAAAATATTTTTTTTTTTACATATTAAATAAATTAAACAAGTGACATAAATGAATGAATGAATAATTCAAGACAAGATGATTCTGATTTCATGATCAATATACCTGCCTACAGCTGCTGCGTCTGCCAGCGTTTGAGTCATGCGCATAAACTAGACAATTCGCGCGCATAGACACTGCAGTGTCTCAAAGTTCAATCGTCTTATTAGAGTCCGTTGGAAGAGATGGTAATGTTAAGCCATGTCACAAAAAAGGATGTATCCCTCAGGGGGACAGCAGTTCATAATCTGTCACTGTATTATACAATTTATAATCTAACATTATAGTGTGACATTTGTGTCAATAATTGTCAAGCACAGGTGACTCTGCGGTGGTGGGAGGGGGGCCCCAAATCAAATTCTGCTTAGGGCTCCCAAAAGGCTTCAGCCGGTACTGCTGACACGATACAAGGTGGAGGAAGTATTCAGATAATTGACTTAAATGATAGCAATACAATACTGTACAAATACTCAGATTACAATTTACATGTTGTTACAGACCCTCTAATAGAAATGCTCGCAGAGAGGATTTACATATTTAAAAGGACGCTCAGACATCAAATGAAGGAATAAACCAAATTTTATTTAGAAATCAAAAAGAGCAAAAACTACATACCAAAAGAAAGGTTGGAGATCTCAGCTGAAATAAACAAAAGAAGGGGAAAATCACTGGGCCAGCCACGCAGTGGGCCGTCGCACACAGCTATCCCCTCTAAGCTATCAAAAAGGAAAAAATTAATCTAACCTTAAATGAACCAAAGAAAACCAAAAACTGGATTACTGGTGATCTCCAAACTAAACTGCAAACAAATTAACAAAACAAGACAAAACCCAAGCACTGAAAAACATGTGGGGGAACAAAATGCAATAGGGAGACAAAAAGGAAAAATCTCCTCCTTCCAGTGTGAGCTGGGCAGTGGCTCCAGAGAGAGCCACTCTATCCTCCTTAAATACGTTGTCAGGTAATTGCAACACACCTGGACAGGTGTGTCTTCCTGAACGATAACACAGGCAAAAGGAAGAAAGGGCGCCAGAGAGCTACAAAGAGAGAGAAAACAACCAGTACAGGCACAACAGTATCCCTACAGGCCCACACGTAACACATGTTACAAGTACTGCAATGAAAATGTTAAAGTAAAAGTATGTTATAACAATAGTATTACTCATGCATTAATGTAGGCAGTAGTAGAATTTAACTCTTGTAATTGGTTGAGGTGAAACTAATTGTGTTTCATTTTGGATTAACTTGCTGGTTATTTCTGTAATTAGTCAATTAACACTGAGGCCAAAGTGACACCTTCCTGAAACTTGTTTTTGTCCAAAATACAATAATACAAAATTCCTAAATAAAAATGAAAATGACTAAAACTATTAAAGCGAAAGCAAATCCTCACATTTGTGAACCTGGAACCATGAATTGTTGACGAATTACTTAAATAATTAACACATTTTATATCAATCGTTTCAGCTCTACTTGTTTATTGTTAGGTAGTTGAATTTACATCAAATTGTGTTTTTATGCAAAAATTCTAATTTTGTTATGCAACTACCATCAACTGCAGTTATTTAGTAAATGTAGTTAAGTAAAAGTAGAATATTTTATTTTAATTTGTACTTGAGTAAATGTACTTGGAAACTGTTAATTGCATGGATGTGAAATGCTAACTTGACTCTTTTTAATATAATAATGTGTTACTATTTGTTTATGATACTGGTGTTCATAATGGTGATGACTGCACAGAATATTCAGCATTACTGTAATGCAAAGAGCATAAACAACATCATCTGCTGAACGCTTTAAGTGGCTGCAACAGCAAACTGAGCTGAGTGAGTTTATTTGGATGTTCCTCAGTTACCTTTGAGGTGTAAGAGCAACACAGAAAGTTAAGCTTTGAAAAGCAAGACAAAGTTTAGTCATCTGTTGGACCTGTTCTTTCAGTTACACCAAGTCGGTAAAGAGTCCCCGACCTTTCCACCCTGTCTATTTTATCTTCTTTAAATATTCAGTATCCTGAAAGTTCATGCTGCTTTCTCTGGCCAGCGCAGAGTAGGCATATTTTGTCGGTGCCCTTTAAGCTGCATCGTCTTTTTAGCCTGGACTACACCCTCCAGTTAGATAAGGTCATTGCTAAGAGAGGAAATATAAGGCTCTGCCAGAAAACGCTTGATTCAACAGTATCAGGGCAGCTGAGGACACAAAAGGACCATTATTCAAGATGACGTTACTGTGCACTGACGCATCAGACACATTTCTCTGTGTGTCTTCAAAAACCAGATAATGACCACTTCAGGTTCAGGTGAAATGTGTCCTTTGGGATTCAGTTATAGGGCCGATTTTTGTCCAATATTTAGAAAATATACTGTAAAGTAGATTTCCTTGTATGTTATTGTACCATAACTCTTACTTCTGCTTTGAAAAAGGAAGTATTTTTGTGTTGTAATGTGTTAAATATAACACCGATACCAGAATTCTCTTTTTAGTTTTAGACTGGGGTGAAACTGCAAAGAGAATGGACTTGTAGAAAAGGACACTCTCCTCTTTAATAGTGTTTTCCAGCAACAGCCTGATGATTATCACCTTGGCTAAGGACATCATGAATTATTGAGCTGTCTTGAAGGGTAAAAACAAGGTATATTAGTGAGTTGTTTGTCTTGAGTGAGCTCTGTGCAAAGGTTAGAACATTCACACACCCACGGAAGTCATGGGATGTGGGCTGAATGTAATATGTTTTTTTCAGATAAGTTTGCCCACAACTATCTGTCACGGACAAGTCTGCAAGTCAGTCAGAACCAAAATGTTGCCAACTTTTTGTACTTACACTTACACATTTCCATTTCTGAATTTTTACTTTATACTACTCCAGTATTACTGTATTACTGTTAAAGTTCTTTTGACTCCACTAAAGATGTTTAAATTTACTTTCTTTGCAGATTAACATTTTACATAAAAAGCATAATAAAATATGCAGCGTTGCAGAGTAAATTCAAGAAACTGCACAAAGCACTTCAAATTATCTACACTTCCACAAGATTAATACGTTTACGCAACGATAATAAGGTTCCAACGCATTGAGAAAGGGGTTGTCCTACATGCTGAGGAGCCTTTTCTCTCCATATTGAGAACACTTATCAGTTTATCCGAGTCAAATTTTGAATGCAGGTCATTTTCACGTAAAGGAGTATTGGATCTGAATACTTCATTTTCTCTTCCGGTGAACCAGAGGAGTTGCCTGGGTTAGTAAGTTCTGTAATGGCTCTTTCATGGCACAAAGCACAGGTGTACATAATAGCTCTGTTAAAGAGTCCCTTTCTTCATTTCTTCAAGTCTGGTCAGTGAGCATTAACGTATTCATTAAATGTAAAAATTTACAACTGTGCTTGCCTGGCACCAACAGCCAAAATGGTTATACTGCATTGACCCAACATGCACAAATCACGACCCTGAAATCAAGCAGCGCAATGAAAATCAGCCATGATCGTGTTTGATTTAGAGCGTTTCAGGCAGCTTGAACAGCTCAATACCACCTGGAAGAGGCCAGACACCACTTCCAGAAAGTTTATATACACTACACTGTAGGAACTGAAATTTGCTGTGAATACAAGACACCTTGTAAAAATAATACCCTGCAAGTTATTGTTTTTTTTAAACCAAAACTTTTAATCAAAGTATAAACAAAAAAAAATAAATGACAAAAGTCGAGGAATTAAGAACAAAGAGTCCAGAATGTCCGGGAAAAGCCTGTCATCCAGCAGGTCTTGAATCAGCTCCCCAGCATCGTTCAGCTGCCTCAGGTTGATTTTAGGGCCACTGGCCGCAGACTTGACACCGGGAGGGTCCTGGGTCTCCAGCTGAGCTCACCGGTCTGGTTGTTGGCAACATGTGTCGTCACAGCCACGGCGGAGAGGACAGTTTACTTAGACCTCTGCCTCATCTTTCTCCTTTTGCGCTTCAGCCTTTAAAATTATGACAAAAACCAGTCAGCCAAATCTCTAACACGGTTTAAGACAGAAAAAAAAGGATTTTCTGAGTGACGGCCAAGCACGAGCTACACTATCTTACCTGCGCATGCGCTTCTTTCTCCACTGTGAAAGAGAAAGACAACGTTAAATTAATTTCACGTTTAATTCATGCATTTCTGAAAGACACACAGATGTGTCCAGCTGAACTGGAATACACATACACATGTCAAAACAAGAATTTTGTAGTTGACTGCTAATGTGCGTGCTGTGCTAGCCAGCCCGTCGACTGCCTAGCTAGCAAATGTTAGCACCACAGGGAACTATAATTATTTGATCATCCAGACAAAAAACACAAACCTTAGCCCTCATGTCGAATTCGGAAGGCTGTAAACAGAAGGGAAAAGATGAAAGATTAGTTGGATTTATTTAGAAAAACCATGATTAACTTGGATTCTGATACCACCAGAAACACTCACGTACCGACTGCTAAGGAATCGTCTCCACGAAGGACGTCATCATCCGGCGACGTGATATTTATATGGATTGTGTACGTCAATTTGATTGGACCGATGTAAAACATGGGAAATGTAGTTTTCGACAAGGCAAACCGTATGTTATAATGTTATTCATTATTTGTACATTACTTGGCACATGAACAGGAGATGTCGCATATAATAAGATGATTATATTGTTAGCATGATTATACCATTAGCACTTTAATCATAGCACTTATGCACTTAAAGTATCCTTGATAAATAGCAGCTACGATCTGCAGATGAGGGCTTGACAATTGTTTCTATTTTTCTTTTTACTCTCCTCTACGGTGATATGACGTGGTTTCTCTGTTGTGACAAATGTACCTATTGTAAGTCGCTTTGGACAAAAACGTCTGCCCTAAATGTAAATGTATATTCAAGTCCACAGATTGACTAGTTTTAACAAATGGAGTAAATTACTAAACAATTCTGTGAGATTATTTGCATCAGTAATGTTTGTAAACGCAATAGTAAAACTGAACACTGAACTGTTTTCAGTGGATGAAGGCATTCTTAACCTAGGGCAATTTAAAAATCATATGCATTGTGGGTATTTAGATAGCTAATTTCCTGTATTTTCAGACTTAGCATGCTACCTTTTAAAATCTACTGCAAGACATACTTTGCTTCAGCATTTTCCTCCAAAATGTCATTGCAGCTGCAGTGGATGCTTTAAAACTGCATGTAGGCCTCAACATTGGAAAATAACAACTACAGAGCAGTTACCTGAAAAAATAAATTACATAGACTTAAAATAAACTTTTTCTAAGGTTGATATGGGGGCACAACCCCTAAAATCCAGGCTCTGTAACTATTCTATATTTGTTGGAACTGCTGCTAGTTGTGTTTCCCTCACAAGCGCCTGATTTGGCTTTTGATAAATGTGGTGCAATGTCAGCAAAACAAATTGAGATGGTTCAAAATCATGAAAAACACATTTTCACTCATCAGGACAAATTTCTGAATACACACAGACCAAAAAACTCAACACAAATGATGTCAGGTGGCTTTTTAATGTTTCCAAAAATAGTCTCTGAAACTGGGATTTGTTTTACAAAAGCATCCATATATCTAACAGGTATGGACTTCTTATGTAAACACAGACTGTCAGACTCAGTGGTGGCACCAGAAGACTGAATGCTGAACCCTTGGCAGGAGTTAAGACCATCCACAACTGAGAAAAAGGAAGTATGTTTTACTAGTTAAATAACTCAACCGGTAGGTCTTACAACATCAGTTTTAGAAATTGTTAGCTGAGTGACCTACAGTAGATGCCTAGAAGTATACACAATGTACTAGTAGACGGACCTAAGCCAGAGCAGTATAAATGCAGTAATTATGCTGAATTCAACAGTAATGAAGACTAATGATGTCATGCTTATAACTTGTGTGCCCATGACAAGTTAACACCTGTTGCAAAAAGGCATGGCTATAGGTTTATGACCTCAAGGAAGTTATCAGAATACCACACAATTACACTGACACAGTACTGTGCATTCATCATCCTCGGCCGCTCTGTCAAACTCATTTTATTTTCCTTATCTTTCACTACAATTATCATGGAGAAAGGGACGAAGGCTCAAGGTCAGTCGAATGGTTAAATGTTCCAGTGAGTTAATGCCCTTGCACAAAATATCCTCTCTTGTAGCAGAATTGGGGTCCACTAAGAGAAGAAGGCTGTCTCAAGGACAATGAGATTTACTAGGGACGAACATGTGTGTGTGTTTTAGGTGGAGTGACAGAATTTAGGAGCAGCATCATCCCAGACTGACATCAGTTAGATTCAGAGGTATTCACAGCGGCTATGACCGCAAGTGCCTCGGACAGCTGGGACAGAAGGATTTGTGACGTCTGTTCTTTGGGTCATCAGATGTCTTGTCGAGAGAAATCTATTCTGCAGCTTCAGTCTCCATTGCCTGTCCTGTTGCGCTCTCAACAGTCTTTGAGGCCTTGAAAGAAAAAGATTTAAATTAGAGGAAACAATTTGGCAACTGTACTCTTTTTTTTTAATATACCGATATATATATTTATTAAACACACAACACCATAACTCACCTTCTTTTTCTTCTTCTTCTGAGTCTTACGACTGGCTGAGCTCTGCAGCAGAGCCTTTATAATGGAAAACAAAAGCACAAAAATTACTTTTAACCTCAGGACGTGCAGCACACAATGCATCAACAGATAATGGCTTCGGGGATGCTAAGTCAGCTTACAGTGTGCTGTAACGGTCCTATTAGTCTGGTACATTCCGCTCAGGAAGAGGATGTACTATCCCATCCATCAAACAGATTTTACCTTTAGCTCTGGGTCGTCCACTTCATGCTCGGACTTGTAGAGTTCTGGCTCAAAGAGGCTGTTTGTGATTCGCAGAGGTCCATTGGCCATGAGCAGCACGGTGAACTTGAATTGGGCAACAAATTCACCTGCAAGAACAAGAGGGTGAAAGTTGAATTAAACAGTCCCAGTTGGTATGAAGTCATCAAATATTTCAGTTAACAGGGATGATCAATGCTCCTCTGTCAAAGAACAGTATACTTAATTTTCTTCAACTGTTTTGCAGAAGGACAATAATGTTGGAGAAATTTGTAAGCTCTATTTTATGACATGATTAGTTAAAGAAATCTTATGATTTAAAAGGGTGCTCAGATTAATTGGTAAAAAAACATGCCTGTTTTCATTGCTACAGATGCTACTGATACTGATGAGTCAAACAGTCACTGATTGATCATGCTGAAAACCGGCCAATAAATTGGTGCAGATCTGTATTAGACATCTAGAACTGCGCCAGAATTTATAGTCTGAACACGGTCTTAGTTGACCAGTAAAAATAATTTGTTTGAGGAGATCCCTATACTTGATAAAAAAAAATGCCCAGTTGTGTAAACGGGAAATAGTCATGGCTATGTGATCTGTAAATAACTAAACTCAAATCTTAGTTTTATGCACTTTGTGTGTTGATGGACAATGGATGATAACCCTCATGTTCAGTGTTTGATTGTGAGAAGAGAAGAGGACCGGAGCATGGGGCTTCAAGTACATGTGAAGAACTTTCATGGTCACCAAATCCCTCGTTGTTCCACTCACCTTCTTTCTCATGCAGCACGTTGAATGGCTGCAGCAGCTCATGTTTGGCACACTCCACCACGCCCAACCTGGCCTTGCCCTCCTCCTCAAACGCCCTGAGTAGACAAACAAAGAAGAGAGGGGAAATGAGCGTCTGAAAAATGAAAATGACAAGAAAAAAAGGCAAAAGTTTTTGCTGTGAAGTTTAAAGGTGCTACCTCAGAGTGAACGGCATTGTGTCGAAACGTCTCTCCATCTCACTGAAGAACGTCCGAGATGTCTTCATCTTTAAGCCGTACACCTTGTTGGGGTCTCTTTTGTAAACGGTGGTCCTCTGACCTCCATCCTTTGCCTGAGTTGCAAAAGAAAGCATACATCATAAATTATTTGCCTTCACAAAATTTGCGAAATCAAACTGGAAAAGTCAAATGCAAACTCTCACCTTCCCCTCTCCAGTGCTGACAAGCACATCCACTGCATATACCTCATGCACCTCAAACTCAGCCTTCTCATGGTCCTTTCTGCAGAGACAAAGGGATACAATCATTCACAGGTCGAAACACTTATCAGGTCAGTGATGAGTCACACTTGCTGAGTATACCCACTTTTGCTGGTCCGTTGGGTTTTGGATGATAGTTTTCTCTCCATCAATCACATGTTGTTTGAGCTGATGGGACAGCATGCCTGTACACATCACAGGAATTAACTGAGTCAAGCTGTCAAATCATGATTGGTAAATGTCAGAGCTTGAAGTTACCAAATGTTCACACTCACCCTCAATAGGAGTGCACTTGAATGACTTTGCAATCTTGTTCCAGGCTTCTGTGACCTGTGTGTTCTGATGCAAGAGACACAATGATGTTTATTAGATGTGACAGTGAAGACAGTGATGTTTTTGGTCCAATCAGAGGCCTCAGTGGCAGAGTTTTACCTGGTTCCCAGGCTTAACAAGACGCAGAGCAGCCTCAGCACAGAGGTGAGCTGCTTTGATAACATCAGCCTTCCTCCCTGTCAGTGGGTTGTCCTGAAGTCACACAGGAAGAAAGGTTAAAGATCACAAGAGGTCAAAAAACAAAGTATGACTAGCTGTCAGCTACCGTGCAGGTATAACACACCTTGGTCACTCCAACAATGAAGCTGTGGGCCACATTTGAGATGAAGCCATCAACGTGCACACCCAGATCACTGCAAACAGAACAGACAGAAAGCATGAGTTAAAAAGAGGAAGACCTGACTAAAAAAATCTAAACCATAGTTTAACTAGTAGACAGGGCAGGTAGAAATTTGGCTGCTTACATTTTGACAAGGTCTCCATCCTTCAGGATGACATCAGGGTCACTCTTCAGAGGAGAGTGATGGCATACACAGTTGTTAACTGACACACAAGTAGGAAAAGCGATACCTGTGAAAGAAAGAGAGTGAATGAGGGGCTGCTGAGTCACTGAGACAAGATGGTGACTCATGCCAAGTTCACACTATAGGATTTTAGCCCTGATCTTCCACTCGCCGATGGTTTTCGGAGTTTGCCAACAAAAGGCACAGATAAGAGGCGGCTTGGTGCGCGCTACCGTAAATGAACAGTATGTTTGTAATGGTATGTGTGAACTGTTCTAACGCATGATTCAGGAGGTCAGGGACAGCTTACTGGCATGTCGCCGATGTCTGCAAGATAGCTGTAGGCTAAAAATCTGGTTGAGGTGCAGAGAGGCCTCTCCTTCGCTTCTCTGCCATCATCCATGCAACCATGTCTTATCATGCATTTATTTGTGTGTTTGGACCGTGTAACATCTCCTGTGTGGGATCTTGTAGTGGGTGACCTCCTCTCACGATCAGTCATTTAGTGTGAAAAGCAAAGCAATCTGACAGCTTTGACAGTCATGTAGTGTGGCCCAGGCATAATGAAACGGGACAAAGGACTTACCTTTCTTCATGTCCTTTTCCTTCTTGAAGATTTTCCCAGTTTCTACTGTGATGAAGGCATCTCCCTTTTCACACAGACTGAGCACGGAGACACCAGCCATAGCTGCCCCGACTATCGTCTTCAAAGCCTCTGCAGGACAAGAGACACAAAGAGCCATGATGTAGTTAATATGGTAACACAGTGTCTATAATTTTGGGGTACAACTAACCATTAATTCCATTATCGACTATTCTGCTGATCATTTTCTTGGTCAATTGATTAATCGTTTGTTTCATAAAATGCCAGAAAATCATGAAAATGATGGTCCAATACCCGTCTTTTAATTATCTGTTTACTGACCTAATTAATAGTCTTTCAGTACTGTTATAGTTTGTACTTTTCTCTGATGAATTCTGCTCAAAATGAACAGGTGCCAGACATCCACCACCGCAGATGGACGGATTTGTAAATAGCAACACGAGCAACAACTCTAACCCACCGATCAAGGCTCAATTAATGACATGCGAGTGTTGACAGCACATCACACCGTGAACGACTCATTTTATTTTGACTAAGCTGATGTTATGTTCGCTTGAAGATAAACATTTGACAGATTATCCAACAGCTGTATATCAGATTAAAACAGCATAATTCTGCTGGTAAATTAGATGTCTTAACTAGGGATAAGTAGGTCAGCTGTGATAAGCTACATAACAAAATCACAAGGACACAAGAGTGTTGTCGGCTCCAGACCCGAGCAGGAGCACAAGGACAGAGTGTGATCGAAAAATGACAAGTCACTAGAAATTTTTATATTGATATTGAACCCTACCCGGATACTCCAAGGCAGATTGTGATTTGGAAGTTGGTGAAGAGAGTCCCTTACAACACTAACACACTATCCGAGATGAGTTTTGTTCAAACTGTCAGCGTCACTTCTTTTATGTTTAATGGTTTTACCATACGTTTTAAAATGTTACACAGTGGAAAGGTCAGCTGTTCAAACTCCAAACTGGACAATGGCCAAACATAAAGGCTGAGGTTAGGCTGGTCAGTTGAGTGAGTGTAACCTCTGTGTGTGAGTGTGGGCACTGATGAAAAGGTGTGTCCATGCTTAGCAAGCCTTCCCCTTGAGATATATCAAGTTACAGATGGTTAATTTGTGTTTAAAATGCAGAAATTCTAAAATATTCCTGTACTGAGAGTTCAGGTGCAAACAGAGGCAGGTGATACTCTCAGGTTTATTAGATGTAGATTATATGCATGCATTTCTATTAAAACACCTGCCAATAGTGTGTGCATGTGGCCTTGAAAATGACATTATGCGTGGTATGTTTGCTACAACCACAATAACAACTTGTAAAAAAAAAAAAAAAAAGAAAGAAGAAGAAATGTACGACTCATGTTCGTGACTTGCACTGCGTTTTTGACTAATGTTAAAGTCTGCAGAGTATAATAAATAGTCCATGCTTGACGTGATTTAATGTGGCAGAGTACTTGGCGTGTTAACTAGCTTCTGCTCATTATGACTTTAAATGACACCATCTAACACAACCAGTCCTCAGCCGAGTAAGTCTCTTACATAACGACTGTATGGACTTAAAATAGCTGCAGGTGTGTATATACAACTGCTGGCTGTTTACTTTTTTGAAACAGCCTCTTATTGTCATTCAATTTTTGCACTTGTCATTGTTATCTCTTACGTTAGCACTCACAGCTAGCTAACGCTTGCTAGTGATGTAGCTCAGCCCTGTTAGCCACCTAGCTCAGCAGGCTAATGTGACAGCAACGTGACGTTAAACAAATAAAAGCTACCATATAGAAGAGCTCTGCCTAAATATACACTATGCTTTGCGTTTCCTTCATATTAAACGCTGGCCTTCTTTCTAAAATAACCCAGCGCCTGCTGGCATTGCTGCGGCACATGGCACAGCTGCTGCCTGGTATGACTAGCTGACACAGCTAGCTAACACAAGACGGATCCAGATACTTGTGGACTGTTGGGTCAAAAACGGCACGTTAACGCTGCTTTTCACTTACGATTGGCAATCTCGGCCCCCATCTTATACTTGGTGACCACCAAGTCGTCGGCGATGGTCTGCTCCTGTGTCTCGTCATCTCCAGACATGTTGGCAGTGTGTCCTCGAAGTCAGAGTAACTTTTTTTCCCCGGCGGGTGTCAGTCACTCACAGGATCGACCACGCTGCTCTCTGCGCCGGCCCGCCCGACTCCGGCTGCCAGCCTACGATCACTAGAGCCCGCCCGCTGCCAAAGACCCACTGTGCAGTCAAGATAGTTCACGGACCTCGCGATGCGTTGAGAGTAGCGCCCGAAAACGGCAAGGATTGGTTTAAAATCATAGCAGGACATTTAAAATTAGACCAGGAGCGAGTAGTCACAGTAGGACAGTCTATTAATACACACTTGATTTATCTAATACATTCTGTATCCCTGATAAACAAGTTTCCCATAAAATTCACCTTTCTTCATAACATTCATATCATATGCCTTTACTTGATGAGTGGAACTGCTAACCGCACTAGCTAACTTACTAGCTGCAGTTGTAGTTACCAGCAGTTTGCTGTTAAGTTATAAGCTGCCCTCTATTTGAGTTTGACGGTAGGCCAGTTCTCACATTTTGCACCTTCTAAACATTATAAGTCTGAGGTCCTGATAAGATTTGGAAAATCTGGATATGTGCTAACCTACCGATTCATCATGGTATCAGCTCATGGAGTTTAGTTTAGTTTGGTACGATAAAGTGCATCAGTGCACCTCTCATCGAAGGACATTTTTAAAGGCTTGCTACCCTTGCTAAAGGCTTTTAACCAATTTACATACTTATTTTTTGGCGAACCTATTAACCTGTAAGCTAGGTTTGAACGAAAACGGAAGAATGTTACAGTTAATCTCTCGCTCCTCTCATCATCTCTGATCAGCCTCGGACCAAATCGCGCGCGAGTGCTTTCACATGCCTCCATCTCAGTTCCGCCGTTCACAGCGTCAGGAAAAGGGCCAATACAACCAGTTTTTCGACAGAGTGTTAAAAATGAACGAGTGGAACAAATGAAAGAAGGTTTTCAAGCTGGTATTTAAAGTTTTTTATTTGATAGGCACACAGTAAAATAATCTAAAAGACTGATCAATAACACAAGTGATTTGATATTTGCAAAATTATAGTTTTTATTCATTTATATGATGATTCACATTGTAATAAACTGTACAAAAAGGCTGCTCTTAAGAAACCGGACGTGGTCGCCTCAACTCAATGGTGACCATTTGTCTTTTTAATTCAGGAGCTGCTCACCACACTCACACTCAACCACATGTTTTGCCTGCTACAACCTTTATTTTGTGATTCTACACCAAGTCAGTTTCAAAAACTTGTATTTTCTGCATTCAATTGTGCATTTCTTTTATTACTTTTATCTTTTTGGATGCTTGAACTCAAAGAAAACAGCTGCCAGACATTACAAAAGTATCCACATTTCTGACAGGAAATAAAGTAACTGCAGCCATCACCATGTCTCTGTCCCAGTCCACATTATTAGGTGCGTACAGCATCTGGCTTGAGGAACAGTCTGCTGTGCCAGTAATCCGGGTTGTCGAATGATGTGTTGCTGCCAGGCTCCCCCATGCCAGCACACACCTTGATGTATCCCCCGATCCCTGCACACCTGCTGCTGCCCGTCTCCTCCGGAGCAGCCCTCCCCTTCGCTGGGAGGTTCTGGTAGTCTGGCTGCTCCCACCCACCGGGCACCGCTCCAAGTCTGGTCATCTCCTCATACTCCTCCACCTCCACCTCATCCCCCCCAGCTGTGAGCACATCTGGCCTGGGTATGACCATACCGCTCAGATTCCCCTCAAGTGCGGGTTGTTTATTTGTGATGTGGCACTCCTCCTCTTCCTCTTCCACCTCATGATCTTTTCCCAACACCTCCGCTATTTGGTCTGTGTCCTGTGTCTCTGCTGCACTCTTTGCAGATGTTTGACTCCCACGCCTCTCCCATGCTGGATCCTCTCCCTCCGTAGAGTCGGACCGCCTGATATCCATGTATTCATACCTGCCTATCCCTTGGGCTGCCTCTCCTTGGTCGTCCACAGCTCTGGGCCCAGCGTCAGAGTCTGCAGCGAGCTGGTGTTTCCCTGTGGAGTCTTTTTGCTCTGCGACGCCTCCTTTACACTCTTCATCTCCTTGCTTCCTTCTCACAGATGAGGTTGGCGTCAGAGTTTCTTTGTCCTCTCTAGGTGATCGAGCCGTGATAGTTGGAGAAGGTAAAGGTGAGGTTTTCTGACAAACAGCCTGTGATGAGATGCTGCTGGTCGAGCGAGGAGGAGACTCTTTGCTCATGATTTCATACTCCTGGGAGGGATTTTTCTTCAGTCTTGAGCTTCTTCGCCCAGAATGAGTGAATCTACAGACTGATGAGGAGAAGATCAGGGAAAGGAGCCTTGATTATGTATTGTTACTGCTATATTTACCAATGATTTTCAAAACAGTAAGTCATCATAAGTCAGTATGCTCCCATCTTCATCCTAATCATTTACCTCTCTCTGGTGTAACGGGTGACCCAGCCAGCACGTAGCCATAGCTGTCCACCTCCTCCTCTTCCTCTGCCGTCCACACCTTATACGAGGATGGACTCGATGCTGTCGAGAGTTTCCTGTGCCGGCTGATGGCTATGCGAGGATTTCCCCTCTCGGAGCCAAACCTGGCCCTGTGAAGACTCCCGCTCCGTGAAGCTTCCCCTCGCAGCTCTGCCTCTCTGCCACTGCCCCTGAACTCTAACCTCTCAGGCAGCGTCCGCACCGAGCTGAGGCGTGACCTCTGAAGCCACAGCTGAGACAGAACAGAAAAGACTCTTCCTGAAGCTCATATTATCTTAAAATGACACCAGAGGGACCAGATGACACATTTTTAGTGTGAGGTAATGGCCTGCTGGCAAGTGCTGTGTCGTAAAATATATTGAAAACGGCTATTGGCAAATGGAGCAATGACACTGATTAAAGTGAAGCTGTTACAGCATAAATCTACTTTATCACCTGTGAAATGCAAGCATCAAGCAGTGTAAGTCGTACAGCGTGGAAATGTGTTTGTTTGCATGCATTTGTGTCTGTCACACCTGGCGGATGCTGTCCACGGGGCTGGGGGTCATTGGCAGGTATCCCATGGGGCCGGCCTGAGAGGTGCCACTCTACAAATCAGAGAAGAAAGAGTGTTATGTGCTCCTTTTGTCCTTGCCCTTTGTCTCAGATTCAGCCACAACGGTCCCTAAAATGTTTTAAATGTAAGCTGTATTTAATTACTCTGTAAGAATTAATCCGTGAACGAGACAGACTCCAAGATGGAGAGTGCTGGAGAGGAGGAGTAGCCAAACCGCCCTCCAGTCCCTCCTCGTCCTGGTCTTCCAAATCGGCGTCCAGGAGCCCTCGCTCTGATTCTCTTCGGTGGATTTCTCCTGAGGATGTTTCTGCTCCTTCCACCTACAGAACAGCATGAGAGTACAGGATGTGAGGTGTAAGTTAGTGGCAGAGGAAATACTCAGATTGCTATTTCGAGTAAATGACGACGGCAGCCTCACCTTGATGACGAGGTATCTCGGTGGGTCTCTTGCCATGCGAGTGAAGTCACTGGCCAGCTCTTTGAAGGTCGGCCTTATGTTTTCATCAATCATCCAGCCTGAAGAGAAGGAGCAAAAACAATTTAAGATCACCTCTTTTTGTCTTTGTGTGTTTGTGCACGCTGCCGTGACGTCACTCACATTTAACCATGACCATGTAGACGTCGATGGTGCAGATGTGGGGCTGCGACAGTCGTTCGCCCTTCTCCAGCAGACTCGGCACCTCCTGAGGCTGCACCGACACGTACGGCTCTGCCCCGAATGACATCATCTCCCACACTGTCACCCCTGTCCAGGAAGGGAGACGCCACATTGAAAAAGCTCTCCCTGCCAAAATTCGGCAGCTCTCCAGAGGACAGTTTATTTTCTGGCTCACTCTCTCACACACACACGCGCACAGCCTCTTACCATAACTCCAAACATCACTTTGATGAGTGTATCGTCGAAACAGGATGCTCTCGAGTGCCATCCATTTTATGGGTGTCTGGATAAAGAGACAGATTGCAGACAAGTCAGACAGATTGGTTCCATAACTGAAGGAGACGGTGAAGAATGTGACTTAACAGTTCAAGCAGTGTATCAAAATGACTCATAACAACCTTGGTGTCAGTGTAGATGTATTTCTTGTCGTCGGGATAAAGGAGGTCTGCCACACCGTAGTCAGAGATCTGGACCTGGTAGTCGTTCTTCAGCAGGATGTTGCGTGCAGCCAGGTTCCTGTGGACCATGCAGTGCTCCTCCAGGTAATACATACCCTGACGCACAAACAAACGTACAATATACGCGCACTGACATCTTATTCAGAAGACCTGGTTGCTCAAAAAATTATGGCTGCACTCACCTTAGCAATCTGCACACACCAGTTGAGCAGGCGCTGGGGGTCCAGGCTGTTCTTGTGGTGCCTGATGTGCTCCAGTAAGGAGCCCTGTGAACTTAGCTGGGTCACCAGTTGCAGAGTGGGACCTGGACAGATGCCCAGCAGTCTGACGATGTAGGGGTGGTCCAGGCTGCCCATGGACAGCATGTGCTACACAGAGAGCAGGCTGTCAACAACTATGTACCATTTTGACAATATAATAATTTTTACAGGCATCATTGCAAATATCAAAACGTTTCTCTTTTCTGTCTCAACATAACACATGTTACACGTCTCATTAACTCCTGTTGGTGTGATGTCTGAACTTCTTTCAAGAGGCTCTGATTCTCACGTCAGTGATCTCGGTGAAGGTCTGTCGGCCTGAGCTATCCTGGATGGTCTTAATGGCCACAGGGATCTTCACCGTCTCTCCCTCTGGAGTCCAAAAACCCTTAAATTAAAAAAGAAAAAGTTACACAGGTTCACATGAGTCTGTGACTCTAAACCTGAGCACATAAATCAGTGGCTGTCCAAAAAGACAAAGAGGTTAATACAAACTTTGTTCACTGTGCCAAAAACTCCCGAGCCCAGTGCTTTGATTTTCTTCAGCTCTGAGGGCTTCAGGATTCGGGCGTGAACCTTGGTACCTTTCTCCCCGGGACCCAGAGGCTCAAAGCTCTGCCAAAAAACAAGAAGAATTCCCCCAATGTTTTTTTTATTCTTCTCCAAAGCAGCTCACAAGGTCGGACGGCCTCTAAAGTCTCACCTCTCCGCTCTCCAGGTACCTCCTCATTGCCCTCTTACGGCGGATGGCCAGGCCTCGATGATACAGCACACCCAGGAAAAACAACACCAGGCAGAAAATCAAGCCAGCCGGGACACCTAAAGCTATGCCTGTGATCTGACCGCTGCAGAGAGAAGGAAAGAGTGATGCTAGTCAGAAACAGAGCCAAGGTAAGTGAGATAGGAGATATGATGTCTTGACAGGACTTTGCTTTGGCAGAAACTGTAGCTCTGTGGCAACGGAAACAAGCAGACCTGATCAATCAAAAATCAGCTTGTAACTAGTATACACAAATTGGTCGGTAACAAACAAATCAAGTCAAAGTATTTGTCAAAACCTTATCCACTTTCTTTAAATGTATAGCATCACATTTTAAATCATTTTTTGTGGTTGGTTTTACTTTGGTTTTGTGTCTCGATAATGTTTTCAAAGGTCACAGACATAGAGAAACACACCAGCAAGTATGTGTGAATGCCACATATGCAAAGTGTAGAAATGTGAAAAAGGTTTGTAGTTTTACTTTGCTTGTAAAAAGTTTTAGGAAAAACAAAAAATGAATACATAAATAATAAATAAGCAAGCAGAGGGCTGCCGAAATGTATTTTATCACCCTGCTCGAAGAGATAGACAAAATAAGAGGTTCAGGTGTTCTAAAGTTGAGAGATGCAGCATTTTTTGTAAGGTTTTCCACAACTGGTGCTTGAACTGTGGATGGATCTCACCTATTGCAGTGTAGTGTTTCATATTCACCAGCAGGGGGAAACACTCACCTACTCACTGCCAACCTGGCCGCCTCCAAACAGTCATTTAATCCTGGTCCTGAGCATCTGTAACACATAAACATCCCCTTGAAAATTCATTGATTTAATGATTGTTACACATCTGCGAGTGGAAACACGGAATAAACACTTTGAGTCCAGTCTCACCCCTGTGTGCAGTTGTGGTGACATGGCTCACAGTGACCCTCCCTGTTGGGGTATTTGAAGATCAGCCCCTTCTGTCCGTCATTCACTCCAGTGGGACAAGAGGACATGCAGTAAGGGCCGTCTCGAAGGTTGGCGCACGCCTCACACTTGTCTGCACCCTATCACGGAAATGAATCATGAGAGAAGATGAGACAATCTGAGGCGCTGAACCAAGACAAAGAGAGAGACACTGCCTTTGTTTAGTAAATGATTCCATCCCAGGATGAACAATTTATCCTTGACCATCAGCTCATGTTCATAATTTGTAATTTGTAAGAGAACAGTGACTTTGTCAGCATTTTACTGAGGTTTTTTGCTGCACAGACAGCGTCACAGAAAGGGCATCAAAGATTAAGTTAAGATAAAATAAAATTTGAGAGATACAAATCAGATTTCTTTGAGTAATTCAGACGGTCGTCATTGCAATTTTCTTCACATGATGTTTTTCTCTCATTCCTCATTTATCTATTTTCTATTTATGCTTCTTGACTCAAAGTGCCTGCTCTTATCTTGATTTTATATTTTCTTGTAATGTTTTTCTTTGTTGTACACCAACAAACCAAGGGCAAATACATTGTATGTGAAAACCCACTCAGTTAAAAAAACAGATTTACTTTATTACCGGTGTAGGTTTGGGTTCAGAGGTGGAGAGACACAGTAAAACAAACAAAAACTTGGGGGCAAAAATAGGATTTATTAGACAGAAGAAATTACATCCTAGGACTGTAAAAGATGACCCTAACCCTATGTTCTGCAAGCACTTCTCATACCTCCCACAAATATCAAGAGTGGGTGGTGAAATGCAAGTGAGATCTCATACGAAGGCACTGGGCCAAAGTGTAGTATCACAGGAAGCGATTACCGGTCCAGTACAGCTGGCTTGCCCACTCTGAGGTTTACACTCTGGATGGCAGGCGACACACTCGCCATCAGGCCCTGCAAATTCCCTTGGAGCTCTGAGGACACAATATTAAACACATATAGTTAAATTCAACACACAAACAATATTAACACACACGTGTATCTACTTACCCAGAGTAGAAATTACAGCTGCCCACACATGTTCCCTCCCGGCTGTAGTTCCTACACGAGAGACACTGGTCGGGCCCCGGGCCCCAGCAGCCTGAGTCTGAACACAGCGGGTCACACACATGGCCTTCTGCAACTGCACAAACAACAATGGAGCAACACATTAATCATGTTTACATTTCAGTCAAACGAATGAAATGGAGGTATTCAAAATGATGATGTTAATGCTTCTGACCGCAGTGTAATGTATAAATAAAGAGAGCGAGGTCTTCTCCTCACCACACTCTGCCAGTGGCCTGTTGTTGCTGAGGTTGTTGACTCGAACTCGGCGGCCTCTGAACAGCTGCGACCAGTTCACAGTGTGGTGGTAACAGAGGTTGGCATTCTGACTGATGTACACACTGCCGTCACTGATCTCCCGGAGAGAGCGCAGACCCAGTGAGGTAAGAGTGGGGATGCGCATCACCATCAGAGAAAAACGTCTTTGGTTGGGAGGGTTGGAGGACAGAGGAGGACACGTATAAAGAGACAACAGAGAAGAAATAACATTAAAGTTAGTCAGAGAGCGATTTTTTAAGTGGGGCAAATGTCAGGGAACTGCTCAAAATGTAGTTTTAGTGTAGTTGGAAGACAAACATGCACACACACACACACACACACACACACACACACACACATACACACACAAACCTGTTCACAGCTGTGAATCACAGAGAGAGAGGGGAGAGGTTAGAGAGAGTCGACACAATGCACAGCAGACTCGTCATGAGGTGTTAACACAGAGAGCGGTTTCAAACGCTGAGCAGTCAGATAGGAGGGTGTAGTGTGTGTGTGTGTGTGTGTGTGTGTGTGAGGGCAGTGATGACACACGGTTATGCAACGCACTTAACATGAAATGATGGATATTAATTTTAGAGCAGAAGCATCAGAACCAGCAAGCGCCCCGCAGCCACCTGATCCATCCTCTGTTCATTTTTCCCTTAAAGGTTCAGTTCAACCCAAAATCAATCAAACAGATTTTTCCTCTTACTTGAAATGCTTTTTATCCATCCAGATAGTTTTCATGTGAGTGGTTGAGTTTTGGAGATATTAGCCATAGAGATGTCTGCCACCTCTCCAATATAATGGAACTAGACGGCAGTCAAAAAATACAGAACTCAACAGAAATGCGTCTCCCCTGAAGTCATGACCCAGTTGCTCAAGATAATCCACAGACCTTGATGTGAACAGTATCACGTAGGAACTAGTTTCTTTCTACCAAACTACACCCAGTCTCTTGTGTTACGGCTTCCTGTTTTATTTTGTTAGTTGTCTCTTCATGTGTCATATTTAGCTTCACACTTCCTGTCTTTGTCCTTTTCCAGCCCTTTTTCCTGTTCACCTAGTGTTTCATTTGTCAATTAGTCCCTGTGTATTTATGCCTCTGATTTCCCTTATTCTTTTTTTGTTCTCTGAGTCTTTCTGGTTTGTCTTGTAATTTTGTCTTCATATTTTTTTCTTGGATTCTCTTTTACCTGCTTTTTTGCCGCCTGCATTTAGATTTTTTCGATTTCCTCCTCGGCTGATCTGTAAGATTAGCTCGCTTAGCTGGGTTAGTTAGCTAGCATCTTGTCCATGAGTAGCTCGGCACTTCTTTTGGTGCGATGATACCATTGGCGGGTGCAATTCCATCTGGCAGTGCCATCTAATTTCATTGTATTTGAGAGAAGGCAGACATCTCTGAAACTCAGTGACGATAAATCATGATGGCTTTAGATACGCGCTTTAAAATGAAATATCTGCTCTAGGCCTGACTGACACGCTAATACACATGCACATCATAGCCATCTGACATGGCATGTAAACAAGCCTTACTTGAAGAGCGACCTCCCTTGAATGGTGGCGAGACTCGAAAACACTGACAGATCATTCAGTTCTTTGGGCCACGACTGGATGTTGAGGATATCTAACAATGAAACATGGAGATAATATTAAAACTTTGTCACCAAAGTATTTGCATTAAGAGCCAAATTTCACCGTATATACAAACCTGTTATTTCTCTGACGGTGCGGAACACTTCCAGCTTTTTGGCATCCAGGGGTGGGATGTTTTTAAAGTCATCTCTGTAAGGAATAAAAACACACAATATGAAACTGACTGTACGACACTGTACTGTGAGGTCCTTCAGGCAGGTACGGATGATTACCCAAGAATCCCCGTGACCAGGAAGTGAAGGCTGCCCTGGATCTTGGTGCAGTTGATGAAGCTGTCGATGTTGCTGGAGTCCACAGTCTGTCTGTGTTCAGCTCCGGTGCCTTCACACACTACAGTAATGACACCAACATTAGCTTCAAAGACGGACAAGTAAACTAAGAAGCGGAGGGTGTTAAGTGTGTCGACCTTTGGGGCAGAGTCCGCTGCAGAGCTCGCACTGCCTCTGGCCTTCTCTCTCCACCTCCATCTTGTCTGGAGGACAAACGCTCACACAGGAGCTGCCGTCCACCACAAAATGAGCTACAAGGTAAGAGAGAAATTTTAAGACCCAGAGTCACATCAGGACTGATTCCAATCTTAACAAAGTTATTTCATGTTCCAAGTTGTGCAAAAAGTAATAGGAAACATGTTGAGCACACAAACAAACAGAGGCCACTCACTGGGGCACTGGGAGACACAGATGGATCCGTACTGATATTTGGCGTTAGGGTTGGTCTCCATCTGAAACGTCTGCTTGTTATAGATCAAAGTCTGGGGACACTGAGGCACACAGGCTCCGGAGTCGTTGAAATGGCGACATGCCTACAGTAAGACACACACATGGACACACACACTCCATTTAAGTGCACAGAATGTCATTCCTACCACAAGAGGTCTCTCAATCAAAAAAGAAACAAAAGACATGGGATCATGGGAGTTGCTGTCTTCATCCACCATTGCTAATGAAAATCTATCTAGGTGACTCAGGCAGAAATGTGTGCGGACGAGGTAATGTTTTAAAGTTTTATTCACATAACTTTTAGTCACGTTCACCGACCTCGTCACTCAGGAATTGAATTAAAAGTGTTGGTAATATTCATACGATAAAGCCTCTTACCTACCAATCGCTCTAAGAATGAGGATTAACATCCTGTTACCATGGTAAACACAGGCTCGGTCAAACGACAGGAAGTCGCACCCATAATTCAGGTTAAGGTATCATGGGTGCTGGAAATAAAGTGGATGGTCAATCCACCACTTTAATCCAGACTGAAAATTCTCAACAACCCTCTGGATTATCATTATAAATCCTGTACAAACACTTTTGGTCCCCTGAGGATGAATCTCACAGATTTTGGTGATTCCCGGACTTTTCATGAGTTTGATATTTTTAGTTTTTAATTAAATGTCTTGACAACTATTGAATGGATTGCTGTGATGCTTGGTACACAGATTCATGCTCCCCTCAGGATGAATTGCAATAACTTAAGTGAAGCCCTGACTATTCATCCAGTGCCACCATCAGGTAAACATTTTCATTTGTTGTTTCATTTGTTTCAATAAGCTTCTGATTCATTGTCTTTAGTGCTAAAAAGGAAACATAGCGCTAATTAAGACAGTCAGTGTGGTTGACATTGTACCTGCTAAACCTAATTGTGAGCATGCAAGCATGCTTAAGGTTAACATTTAGTTGAAAGCCCTGCTATCTATAGCCCCGTCTAACGCAGCTGCAAGCGTCTTGTTACTCTCCAGGCACCCAGGATTTTAAAGTCAGCTGCCAGAAACTATTGTCTTCATGTTAGAAAATCTAACCCAGAAGACAAAAAAATAAGCTCATGAAGAATAATGTGAATTTTTGCTGTTTGGAAGCTGACACTCTAATATCAGATGCACCAACAAGTGGGTTGAGTGACCACAGTGAGCACGTTTCATGTGTCAGCAAAGGGATTTCCACTCAACAGTACAGTATGACCGTGTCAAAACAAAAAAACAATATCTGCATGAAAGATGGGAATCAAATCAACGGCTTGTATTCAGATAAAATCTAGATAAAATCCACCAGGAGGTGATTAAAAACTCTCAATTGTATATCATAATTGAATCAAGTGTGATTATTAGTAGTATTCTACTACAAAGGAGACAAAACATTCAAAAGCCGTCTTTTAAACCTACAGTATTGTGTATGCAAAGACGGAGCACTTACAAAACAGTCGACGTCCAGAGGGCCTTTACATCCTGCTGCACACTCTATGTGACAGCAGTCCCTTGGGCTTCTCCCAAAACAGCGGCCATTACACTGCGGAGCGCACACCGTCTTAGTCACTGAGACACACAGGAGAGACGGGTTGAACAGAGGTCAGCAGTGAGCGTGTGTGTGTGTGTCTTTGTGTTTGTATCTCTCTGTCTCTGTGTATTTCTGTCTATGAAGAGAGACATTCTGCGAGGAGACAGAAGGAGGAGGAGGAGAGTGATGAAACGCAGAGAAAATCAGGGAGAAAAAGGGAAACAGAACAATTGAGTACTCACAGATCTGACATTGGTCCTTGTTTGGCCCCCAGCAGTAATCGCCACAAGACTTGTGGCATGGGCCTGGAAGAGAGAACAAGAGGAAACGACAGAAAGACAGTTAGCTCCTAAAATAAAGAGACAATCCAGAGATAATTTGGGGAATTGTGAAATAGGATTATCCCAACACTGACCCCTCTCTCCGTTGTACTGGATGTCAATAGGAGCATTGTTGTCTCTGATGATATCTTGCCAGAAGATCCAGGGGCCGTAACTCAGGTACTTGTTGTTGATAATCTGCACTCCTCCCTCCAGAATCTCTGTGAAGTAGTGAGTGAGAAAATGTGGAAAATAAAGAGAGAGAGAGAGAGAGCAGACAGGAAATGATACAGCAGCAGTAACACTTTAGACTGCAGTCCACAAATTACAGTGTCTATATTTTGTACATACTGGGTAAATTACGAAATTCTTACCGGGTGTATGCCAGTAGGTACAAGGGAAGGAGTACAAGCAATAAAGAGGTAACACATTTGCATTTTGGAGGGCCCTTGAACTGCATTACCCATAAGCACTGGTTTTTATTAGGCCAGAAAATGTGTGACATCGTATGTTACTTCTGTTAGTTTTGACTGTCATCACAATCATGAAGCAGAAATTATTCCCAGTAATATTTGTTCACCAGCATTAACATGCACCAATAATGAGCAGTACTCTGTATAAATACTATTATTGTTTTTTTTCCATTTTTTTTCCATTCTGTTTTAATAACAGGTAAGAAGGAGCGCTACCACAGATCATTCATCCCCACAGCAATCACACTGTTTGACTCAAGCACTACCTGAACTATCCCTTTCCAGTCACTTGTGTCTTTTTGTAAATATCTTATTTTTTCTACTTATTTTCTATTTAACTTTATGCACGTTTTGTCTGATTCTGTTTCCTGTACGTGTTGCATCTTGAGCTGTTGTAACATTTTGTTGGAAAAGTTGATTTGTGAGTCTCATTCCAAACTTGTCAAAAACCGACGACTCTACCTTCACTCCCAGAGCGTTGGCATGTGACGAGTTGGGGACGAAACTCAAAAATCAGCTTTTCTTACAAATAGGACCTTTAAGGCTGGGGTCACACATGTGCTTGCTTCAGAACAGTATTTCTCTCTTGACATGTGACAGCAAGAAAAGCATATGTGCAAATAATACCACGATGATGGCTGAATGTCATTTGGCTGCTTCAGTGCTTCAGGACACTAGTTTAGAGCAGCGTCATCGTCAGTGTTATTAATACCACCTGTGTTTTTCCTGCTATGACTAATCAAACCATCTGATGTTAAAATAAAACCAGGCCAGATAAACCTTGGGTAACCTTTTGTCCTAGGATGGAAGAAGACATAGCATCGCTGACAATGATGATCAGTTGAGAAAGTGATTTCTCTAAATCTTTCCTACATTTTGTTCTGTTATACTTTCAAACAATGACCCAAAAAACAGCTTTCCACAATCAAAAGCTTACAGCAGGACACACTTTTTTCTCTTTTTTTCTATTATTGAGTTTAAATCACTTTGCTCTCACTGTTTTTAGTTGCAGAAAAAGCACTTTTTACGCTGTGTACAAAGCTTCAGTTTCCCCATTAACCATCTTCACCTGTCAGATTGGCGAGGCCCAGCTGCCGCAGGCCATTGGAGCCGTCCTTGGGATAGTTAAAGAAGACAGAGAGGGCGAAGCGTCTTTCATAAAGGCTGTTTCCTCTGATGACCCTCAGCTGCCCGAGAGGAATCTCCTGAAAGTGGTTCATAGCGATGAGGACGTAGCCAGTCACCTCACGGATTGTCTGGAGGGGAAAAAAGAATTGGACACCTCTACACCCGGTACATACAAATCAAATGAAAGACGGTGGGGAAAGAGGGATTTTTACCTTGAGGAAGGAGAAGTCCCAACTACTCTCAATCTGAGTGATCTCCAGGTTTCCCATGATGATCTCACAGCCATTATAACGGTCCTTAGTAAGGTTGTATTGGTTCTCCTGAGAACCTGTGGAGCTCAGTCCGTTCTGTGTGCCGGGACACACCACTGAGGAAACACACATATAAGTTTGACCAAAAGAAGGTGCACTTTTCACTTTTACTTCCTATACTTCATGTTTAGGGACCATTCTGTTGGTTTTGCATGTGTAGCAGATTACATGTACTTTACATCAGAACTAACCAATGAGCAAATTATGCCCTGATGTTTTTGGATGTATGAAATCAACAACTGCAGGGAGCCACTAGCTTCGGTTCTGTCCTGTTCTATATGCTCTGTCATTGCAACATAATGCACTCCACTACAACGTTACTACAATGTCATTTTGACAAAAATGAATGCAGTCTGTGATGCACTGCACAATTAAAGCAAGTTCTAAGAGTGTAAATGTATTTCAGAGGAGCTCTGCGGAATTTCTCTGTTGTGGTAGAAGCCAGTCGTTAACGTTGGCAGACTTCAGTTCTGAACTGACGTATACTGTTGCTCTCTGTTGGCAGAGTGAAGAGCCACTGAAACGAGGTCATCAAGAACGTGCATAATGTCACATCCTTTGGACTGATATCTTTGTGTTGTGGACAAACAAGACATTTAGGGATGTCATCTTGGGCTTTGGGAAACATTGATCATTGATAATTATTATAATCAACAGGTTAATCGGCGATAAAAAAAAGTGCTATTTGCAGCGCTGTATGGTCCTTTAAAGCTGACCAAGTGGTGAAGATTTGAGTGCCTCTGTTTTATTGTTTCGGCCGTTTTTGTGGGTTTGGTGAGGTCTCCTGATGCTGTGCTGGCTGGATAGTTTGAGATGAAGCAGAACAAAACAGGCGGGCTGTAACCCTCGGACACGGAGCAGTCCAGGCCTGGGGCTGACGGAGTGGAGGCCGAGGGTCGAGGAGTGCGGGGCTTTTCTACACACAAAGTGCCTCATTGTGATAAAGCTATAAATGTGGACAGTGTGTCTCAGTGAGTGAAGAGTGATGCAGTGACAGACAGTGCTTCTGTGTGTGTGCATGTGCGTATGTGTGTGTGCGTCTGAGGCGTCTGCGCTGCTGAGATCATACCAACAGACAATGGGTCATGTGTGAGTAGGCCGTTCTGGCACAGGGAAGGGAAATATCGTGAACGGAAGGAGACATGCACACCATCTCAAACTGACCAACAAAAACTGTGGCAATGGCCACTTTATGTGCAAAGATTGGGGCACCTGCAGCTGTAGCGTTCCCCGTCTTCACTGGGAACATGCAGAAGTACAAAGCAGGATTTCCACTTAAAACACTCACTCTGTCTATAAACAACCTTCAGGACTTGTTGCATTTATTCGGAAGGGAAAAATTACAGTCAGATGTTGACAGATGACTGTTGCATGACTCATAACTTCATGCACTCACTCACAGTGTTGTAAAAAGTGAAGATATTGTGTTGAAATACTTTGGTAAAAGTGAAAGTCACCCATACAAATAGTACTTGAATAAGGTATCTGATATTAAATGAAATTAATTATTATAAGTAAAGGTACTGTATCGGTTGCAACCGATGGGCCGATTATCAAAAAACAGTGTTATTTATTTACTTATCCATTTTTAAATCAGATTACCAATTAAATTGTTTAGTTTAAAATTGTGGTCCTTTGGCTCTAATGCAGCATGCAAAGCTATCCAAAGTAATTAGTAACTAAGTTACCACATACAGGAAATGTAGTGGACTAAAAAGTACAATATGTGCCTCAAAAAGGCGATGGAGTGCAGCAGCAAGTAGCAGAAAATGGAAATACTCAACAAGAGTAGCTGAGCAAATGTACTTGATTACATTCCTTCACTGAGTACCAGTACAACAATTCAAAAGTAGGAATTCAGAATTAGTATTGCAACAAAATGTACTTAAAGTCAGAAAAAAGTAAAAGTACTGTTACTGCAATACAATGTCCTGTGACTGATACATTACTGTATATTACATTATCACATTAACATGTATACTGTATATGGGTCAATGAGTTATTGACAGAATTATTGTAGAAAAAATGTAACTTTTGCTCAGATTGAGCTTGTAATCTGCAAGGTAACTAGTAACTACAGTTATCAAATAATAATGATAATAAAAAAATTGCCTCCAGAGTGCAAAATGGATCTCGAGGTACCTCAAAATTGTACTTAGGTACAGTATTTGAGTAAATGTACATAGTTACATTCCAACATTGATTATTTGCCTGCTCAAAATGTTAAATCATAAAATGTCTCTGTACTTTTCACGACACAAAAGAGATGATATTTAATGTATGTTTTTTTTTTTTAAAAAAGATGTGAATTTAATCAGAGGAGAGAGGTTTAAATATCTGTAGTCAGTCAGTACCTTAACAAAAACATTATTTCTCTGCATTCAGTTTACTTGTATGTGACTATAAGTTGATTTTTATCTCCTAAAGATGGTGTCAGACTAATTGTGCTCTGTAAATTAAGTTCTGGATCTGGGTACAAGTACCTCAGAATTTTACTTACAGCACTTAAGTAGATGTACTTAGTTACATTCCATCACTACTCACTCATGCGTGCCTGGTTCTCTTGAGTAAACATATAATTAACTCAATTAAAACACATGCACAGGCACACTTGCATAATTCAAACAACTAAATAACTTTTTTTCAAATAAAGAAAATGAAAATGATAATCATCATGTACCAAAACAACAACAATCGTCTGCAGACTGCACTTATCAACACGAACGGGACCTGTTGTCCTCAGTGGCTTTTTACAACTGGGCTCGGTGCCATGGAGGCAATTTAGTCTCCCCCACATTCATCACTGGCAGTTTATAAAGAGGTGATGAAGTGCTGCCTTGATAAGAATCCAGTTGTAACAGTAAAAAAGCTCTCAAGGAGGAGAACACATAAATAACTGTGTGGTCTGAGATAAGAAAAAGAAGAGATGAGGGTTAATAGTTTATGAAATGTCACTTCCACAAAATATATATTATATTATATTATATTATATTATATTATATTATATTATATTATATTATATTTATAACAATATTTTGGATGAAAAAAAACATTTACGAGTCAATGTCTCTTAAAAATGGCAGAATAAATTAAATTAAGGCACCAGATCTGCTGTAAAATAATACGTTTTCCTACCTTCATGTGTTTGGGATGATGCTGTTTGTAGCCTCCATGTTAATGCCACACACAGCAATAGGACTCGCCACTGGATCATGTTGATGTCGAATAGTGAAGTCTTATCATATCACACAGGTTTTAGGTAGTCCTTCGAGTGTAAAGGGAAAAAAAATAACTTTAAGATAATCAAACATCAAATATCCCAAATATCCAGAGTCAGGTGTGAAGAAGAAAATGCAACTCCTGCTCTAGAAGTTCCCACAAAACACGAGCAAGGAGAGCAGAAAAATCACGCTTAATGCCAAAAATGGAAACGAACAAGTGGCAGTTTATTTTGACGCTTGGGTTTTCCCTCCTGGAGAGGGGCATGTGATTGGCCAGGGGCCCGATTCATTCACCAATCAGAGGTCGGTCCGTCATTTTCTTTGAGGAGCTGCAGCCTCAGTTGTTCCACTGAGCATCCACACGAGTAAAAGTCCTGTTGGACTCATGTAAAACATTTGATATACACTAAGATTTGTTTTTCATTTTCTCTCACATCTCAATAAAATACCTCATAACAAAGAGTAACATTTAAGTAATGATTCATCAAACTGAGACATACCACTAGTACAAATACTTCTAATATAGCAAACCAAATCTAAGCTGTGTGCATGTGCTACATGAACACCATGTCCCCTATACATTTCCCTTTATGTGCAGTTGTTTTGGTCCCATGTTGTCAGCTGCAGCATGTGGAAGCAGTGCTGTGCTCTCCCAGTCAGCTCCCAGTGTGAGTGGCTGCACTGTTCCTCCCTGTAAAGAGCAGTATTGTCCCCCGCAGCCCTGTCAACTGGTTAATCACCTCTTTGATGCGTACGGAGCAGCCTGTCACAATGGGCCACATTGTCAAGATGGTCGAGTGACTTCTGAACCCCAAAACAAGAACATGCTTAATTTTGAGAGAAATGGCCATCGGAGAAGACGAGATTCCTGAGCATGAAACTGGGACTGAAAAGGGGGGGGACGACTCATTAATGGATGGAGATCATCAACTGCCTCTGACAGATGTGCTGTAAATCTTATTTCATCTGAGAAAGAGAGTGGCTGCTTGTTGGGAAGTGTGTGGCAACACTGAAACTGTTGATGGAAATGTGATTGTGATGTTGATCTCTTAGTCTGTCTGACATGTTCACCAGCCAAATAAAAGAATGCAAAGTGTAAAAAATAATGAGTACAAGCTCATGTCTTCACGAATTGAACCCACACTGCCCTCCACCAGCTGATTTGTGTCCAGCAGGAGGAGACAGAGTCTGAGGATTGGTGCTGCGGAGCACTGTGAGTGGTGGACTCAGAGCCAGTGTTTGCACCTACATGACTGTTTTAACATTATTTTTCTTTGACTTGAAAGTTTTAATACAATCTCTGAATCAGATTTGTTCTAATAAAACTGATCAGTTAAAATTCTTGTCCACTTGCCTCCTGAACTGAATGCAGCGACATTACTCAGTAAGTTGGACGAGGTTTTCACAGCTTGAGTCGAGTCGAGTGTGAATGTTTCACTCCTGCTCAGTAAAACACAGCGAAGTGAATGACTACAGTAAAAACCAAACATATAAATTACTGCTGATTATTTTCATATTCTCTGGGGTGTTGTCTGTTGTCTGGTCAAGAAAAGCAGCTTCCATAAAGGCCTGATCATTTCTGGGGAGAGTCTGGCAGTTTGGCAAGCAGTGGTGGAGGAAGTGTTCAGATCCTTTACTCAAGTAAAAGTACTCCAAGTGAAAGCATTTAAGGCCTTACTTGAAAGTATGTTAGTACTGGCATCAGAATGTAGTGAAAGTATCAAAACTAAAAGTAGTCATTGGGCAGTAAAATGTTCCCTGACATTGTTTTACTGGTATTTGTGGATTTTATTACTGCTGCATTCATGTGTATTTTACATGTATGTTTAGATTCATCTCATTTTAGCTACTTTATATACTGTTGGGAGCTTTAAACCACCTGTTGAATTCATACTCAAAACAAATAGGCGGTGGCATATCAAAGTTGTACTGGGGACATAGGTGTAACACGAGCAGTGCTTCATTAAACGTTACACACTGGACATGCTGGTCTCCGTCTGTGCTCATTGACTCTCTGCCTCTACGAGGCAAAGTCCGCGAGGAGCTCGACCGCATGGAAGCGATGGGAGTCATCTCAAAAGTCACACAGCCTACAGACTGGTGTGCGGGAATGGTCGTCGTCCCGAAAGCAAACGAGAAAATTCGGATCTGCGTTGATCTCACCCACCTCAACAAATGGGTGAAACGAGAGCGACACATTCTACCATCCATCGATCTGACTCTGGCACAACTGTCCGGAGCGAAGGTCTTTTCGAAGCTTGACGCACGATCCGGATTCTGGCAGATACCTCTGGCCAGAGAGTCAGCGCTGCTGACAACCTTCATAACTCCCTATGGCAGGTACTGTTTCAACAGGCTCCCTTTCGGCATCTTATGCACCCGAATATTTCCAGCGCCAGATGTCTCAGATGTTGGAGTCACAAAGAAGAACACAACACACGCTTACATCAGGTACTACAAAAAGTACAAGAGGAAGGGCTGACACTCAACGAGAAATGCGAGGTTGGCCGAGACAGCATGATCTTTGTCGGCCACAAGGTCACAGCTACGGGGATCGAGCCAGACCCCGGAAAAGTGAAAGCCATGGAAATGCCCGAGCCCCAGAACGTAGCTGATGTGCGCAGGCTACTGGGGATGGCTAACTACTTGACGAAATTCGTTCCCCAACTCGCAACAATCACCACACCACTAAAAGAACTTCTCAGCGACAGGAACGAGTGGTGTTGGGGAACAAGCCAAGTCGAGGCGTTCCAAAATCTGAAACTGGCTCTGAGCTCTCCACAAGTCTTGGCACAGTACTCGCCGACAGCGGAGACGAGAGTTGCAGCCGATGCATCTTCTTACGGCATCGGAGCCGTTCTCACACAGAAACAAGTAGACGAGAAATGGAGACCCATAACATACATCTCCAGGAGCTTAACCGAAACCGAAAAACGTTACGCTCAAATACAAAGGGGTACAAGGAGGTAGGAGTAGAGGCGCTCGCAAGCCCATGTGGCGGCTAAGGCCTCCTTAGCCGCCACATGGGCTTGCGAGCGCCTCTACTCCTACCTCCTTGGGTTATGGTTCACACTCATAACCGACCACAAACCTTTACTACCACTGCCTGGTTCCCGAGGCCTTGATGAACTGCCACCGCGGATACTACAGTTCCGCCTGAGACTGCTCAGATTCACCTACGAGATCTTACACGTCCCTGGGAAGTCTCTTATTACAGCCGACACGCTTTCACAAGCACCCATCAACAACATGCCTACAGCCACAGAACGTCAGCTTGAGAAGGAGGTACAGGTCTTCGTGGGCACAGTGCGTGCTGCACTGCCTGCATCAGAGTCACACATACAGCAGATCAGCGAGGCCCAGTGTGCGGACAAAGCATGTCGATGCGTGGCCCGGTACTGTCTCCAGGGTTGGCCAGAGAAAAGTGAGGTGGATCCGGAGGCTAAACCCTTCTGGTCAGAGAGAGGAAACCTTCACCTGGTCAGCAACCTGCTTTTGAAAGATGAGAGGTTAGTGATACCTTCAGCTCTTCAGAAAGAAACCCTGCAGCAGCTCCACCAAGGTCACCAGGGCATCACTAAATGCTGCGCACGCGCCCAGCAGGCAGTGTGGTGGCCAGGACTGTCAAGTCAAATCAGAGACCTGGTCATGAACTGTAATTCTTGCCAAATCCATCAGGCACCCCACAGCGAGCCATGGCAGAGAGTGGGAACAGATCTGTTCACCTGGAAAGGGAACAGCTACCTGTTGCTTGTGGACTACTTTTCTCGATACATCGAGGTAGCCTGTCTCACAGTCACATCCTCAGCTGTTGTCATAGCCGGACTGAAAGAAGTCTTCTCTAGGCATGGCATCCCCGACATCGTGGTGTCCGACAATGGGCCCCAATACTCTTCAGAGGCCTTCAAAGAGTTTACCACCGCCTACCAGTTTCAGCGCGTTACCAGCAGCCCCCGCTATCCTCAAACTAATGGGGAAGCTGAACGCGCAGTAGGCACAGTGAAAAGCCTCTGGAAGAAAGGGACTGATCAAACCGAAGCACTCCTTGCTTACCGAGCAACACCCTTGGAACATGGTTACTCTCCAGCCCAACTGTTGATGGGGAGGCACCTCCGAACAACTGTTCCACAACCAGCGGCATCACTCGTCCCACATGGCCTAACCTGGAAGAGTTTAAGAAGGCAGACAGGCAAGGACGTCTCAAGCAGGAGAAACGTTTCAACTGCCGTCACCTGGCACGCCCACTGCCAGAGCTGTCACAAGGACAGAAGGTCTGGATCACAACTGAACACATTCCTGGCGCTGTTGTCAGGCAAGCAGAGACTCCTAGATCGTTCCTTGTTCAGACGGACAGGGGTTTGTTCAGGCGAAACCACATTCACCTGTGAGCAGTGGGGCACCCCCCTGAGGCACCTGTGCCCCCAGCAGACAGACACAGGACACGTCACTGTCACCCGCTCAGGGAGAGTGTCGAGACCCCCAGATAGACTGGATGTATAGAAGAGGGGTTGATAGGTTTTGAAGGACTGTAGAATGTTCATCTACACTGCTGCATTACATTAGAGCAGCTCATGTTCAAAAAAAAAAAAAAAGGATGTTGTTGACAAGATGTTTATTCCAGTAGCGTGGTAAGATTACTTCAGTTTATTAATGGCTTTTAGGGGTGAGTAAAATATAAGACAGGAATGGGATTCTAGGTAGGTCTCAGCAGAAGAATTGATTTACTTTTATTTAGGATGTATTTGCTTACTAAAAGGAGGAGGTGTACTGGGGACATGTTTAGGTGTAACACGAGCAGTGCTTCATTAAACGTTACACACTGGACATGCTGGTCTCCGTCTGTGCTTATTGACAGTAATAACACAAAAGTAACCGCTTACTGCTGTCAAGCAGCCATTAGCTTGTTAGCCCCAAGCCCCCAGAAAGAGTGCCACGCTTTTGAACGTTGAATCGTGCATTTACAACGTTACAGGATTCACTGAGGCCCAAAAATACTTTTTTCCGTAAGCTTACATTGTAAAAAAAGCGTCATTGAAATCATCATCATTGTGGATAATGTTTTTGAGCATCCCAACCCCTGCAAAATGACTCATGTGCCTGTCATCACTGGAGTCATTCAGTCCAATAAGGTTTGGAAAGTCTAGAAGAGCTGCAAGATTAAATCATTTTATTTCTATTCAAGTTAGTCGGCTCAGTCGTCAGAAGTCTGTCTATGCACGCTCTATGATCAGGGTAGATTTACAGCCGGGAAGTCGAGCTATTTTGGCTTCAAAATGCCGCTGAGCAGCTTTCATAGAAATGAATGGGGCTCTGCCTCCAACACTGCGTCCAGATTTTAATAGAACATCCTTGGCTAGCTCACTAAGCGGTGCAGCTAGCGGTCCAGAGGAGGAGCTCATAGCACCGGAGAAGTGTTGGTGGTGAACTGCAAGCACAGGATGAGTGGGCCAGTCCGGGCAGAGGTGAGCTGGATAGCATACTGAGCATGCTTTGCAACACAGTACATATGTCATGACGTCAACACTGTAATTCTATCAAATTCTGTTGATAAGTGTTGGCTAGTTAAGTTTTCAATGTCTCCAAAAAGAAGTCTTACATATCGAACCTTTAATCAACAGCAATGCATCGTATTGAAGAAAGTGGCCAACACAGGTTTTACAAAGACACCAAAAGTACAGTCGCAGTAGTAAAACACTTCATTTCATTACAAAATCACAGGTTATTTGGTTCAGAATCATTTAGCCAAAAGAAATCAGCATAAATGAAGGGGAACATTTTGGTTAAAAAAAAGTACATGCTGGTAAGGGCGTCACTTTGTGTTGAAAAGTGGTGAGGACATGAGAGCTTAGATGAAAAGAAGTCCTGTAAACAGTCTTCAACAGATGCAATTTTAGGCAATGTGATGGGGCAACCATATGAGGTCAAAGAAGATATTTACTTTGGGGGAAAAAATGCATAATGCTATGGCAACATTTCTTATTTTTATGACTGGAAAATGAATGATAAATCGTCCAAATACATTCTCCACTCAAGGCCAAAACTGAGGTAAATATTCTATATTCTGTATTTCATAAGATCATCATATGTTTGTCATGTGAGAGCTACATACCTCTAAAAAGTTCATTTTCATGAGCTCAGAAACAGAAACAGCCTGTTTCAGCTTTGTGAGGATTTCTCATTAGTTTATGAAGCTGAAGAAGGATTTCTTTAACACAGAGGAAACACTTCATCCTTGGGTTGATCGACACGTCTGGAGACACATGGTTTTCACTGGACAGGACGGGAATGAAAATTTGTAATCTGAAAAGTAACTAGTAACTAGTTAGACAAATGTAGTGGAGTAAAAACTGAAATATTTTCCTCTCTTATGTAGTGGAATTGAAGCATAAAGTAGCATAAAATGAAAATACTTGGGTAAAATACCTTCAATTTGTACTTAAGTACTATACTTGAGGAAATGTACTTAGTTACATTCCACCACTGTTCACAACGCCACCGTGGTGTCAGGCTTAGTGTCAGCCCTGGTGGCCCTGTCCCTTCCAAAGGCGAGCTGTGGGGGTGACTGCTGTGGCCTTTTGCGGTTGCCACTCCCTTCAGTAGATTGATGAATTGATTGTGGGGCTGCTGCCAGTGTGTCTGTGCCCTGGGCGAAGGCGTCCCGGTTACGGGTGGGAATCCCAGCTATGGCATCCGCCCTGGGGCTACTATTGTGGTTGTCCTGCAGGGGGCCCTGGGGGCTGGTGGCCCCGGGAGCAGCTCTGACCCACATACTGCTGTCACACCCCTGGAGACACAGCGGCACTCTCCTCCACACAGTCCTCTGATTGGCTCAGACAAAATGACTCTCTGTGGAGAGCAGCAATTCCACAGGGAAACTACCTGACTGTGTCAAACTTCTCTTGATGGCAGCAGTTAGCAAAGGCCAAAAGAGAAAGACCACATAGATCCATGTCCTTCCCACCTCTTTCCTTGCCCATATCCACCAGTACATGCTCAATAACCAGCTTCCTTATATGTGCAGTTACTTAATCTGACTTCAGTATTATTTGATACGAGGAACATTTGCTGAGTTAAAAGTCTTTAAGTCACAATGTTGTCCAAGTTTAAAGTCCTCCTCCACTCAAAACTATGCCTTATTGTTATTTCACTCGGATGTTTGATCCTTATTGTGCAGAAAAATATCAAAATCAATATCAATATCAATATATAGAACTTTCAGTTCTCATCTATTTAGTCATTATATCCATATTACTGGTGATTATTTATCAAAAATCTTATTGTGCTAATATTTTGTGAAAGTATAAATTGTCATCCCTGCAATATTGTCGCACTTTTGATATCCAGCCCACTCGTAGCATTTATGGAGTGCAAGATATCAAATCAAATCAATTGTATTTATATAGCCCAAAATCACAATGACATCACTTCATTGGGCTTTACATATATTTTTATATATTATTTTCATCATGTATCACGATTTAGCCTAAAATGTTGCAACATTAATTCAAGGCCATATCACCAAGCCCTAGCTCAAAGGTATGAGATCTACAAAACAGATAAGTAAGCGATGGAGTGTAAACGTTAAAAAGGTGAAAAATGAGTGAGCCAAGGCGGATTTGTGTTTTGGTCTTTTTATTGATTGATCGATGTAGTGCCAGGAATCATTAAATCATTCAACACTTTTGCACCAGTTTGTGTCGCCTTAATCTCCTCCTTCTGATAATATTCCTCTGAACTTCAATGAATCCATGTTCAGTTTGTTCCCTTTTTGAAATAATCATTATCAGCTGGAATGTTCTGCAGTCTCGCTTCTTCTACATTTTTCAAGTTTAAAGGTTCGGCCAATAGTCATTGAAAGAAGGATGTTTAGCCACAACAGTACTGGGAGTGCATCAGCGTTACAGATCATAGGTGAGATACTTGAATGTCGGACATTCCTACATACAAACCTGTTATCAAAGAGAACTTAACCACCTGCAATATAAGGCCACAAAAACAATTGTCACACCAAACCGAACGTAATAGAGGGCACGTCACACACACAAGCTGCTGTCAGTTATACATATCCGCCAACACACTGACCCCAGTATCTACAGGTGTATCAATAACACTTTCAATTTGAGTACCATGGTATACTTTTCTTGTTACATAAACATATATACAGTTGCGCTGACATAGAAAAGCATGCTTTTGCATATTAGAAGGTTGTTCGGTAAACTTTACACTAAATCCATAACATTTATCAGTACAGCATTGTTCCAACCAGCAGCAGTAATTTAGACTAACAAATATAGTCTGAGGAAACAGGCTATTATAATTCACTTTTATTACAGATCTTGTACAGTATTAACATGCCTTATATGCCAGTATTACTTTCATCCTCTCTCCTATTTTTTTCAAAGTACGTGATTCGTGTGAACACTCAAAAAGACGACTCTCTGATCTAGTAAGCAAATCAAGAAAAAAAAAACACAAAAATCAACACTTGCCTTTTGGTCCAAAATAAATAAATACTCCATTCAAAAATACAAGAAGAAAAAAACAACAGACGTTACATTTTTTACAACAATAATGCATTTAGTGTCACAGAGATACCGTTAAAACAAGAAACATGTAATGTCACGCCAATTAGGGATGGATAAATTAGGATGACAAGCAATGTGAGTTCTTGTTGACAGATATAGTGCAGCTGCTCTCGCAAACTGAATTAAAAAATCAAACATTCGGAACCATGTAAGCTCTCTGATATTGCCAATCACATGCTCTGCTGCATCACTCTCCGCGGGGCAGGCCAATAGCAGCATTATTTTTCTTCCCAAGCCACAGAGGTGGTACAGTGTGCCTGTTCTGTCGTCTGTATCAGTTCAGCTGTCACACCTCGCTGACGCCAGACAAATTGTTTTTAACCCTTATTGAGCCAGGCAAGTCGACTATTAGAACATATCTTTATCTACAGCAGCGGCCTGTGGTAGTTCACACAGCTCTTCACAAGCCCACGAGCCAGTACTGGGATATCTCCATGCGGTTTGGGAAGCAGCAATATACAGTGATACCGGGGCTTCTTTTCTTTTCTTTTTTTTTCCCCAACAGCTGCCTTAGCATTGAATGCACTATGCAATAACGGGAGGGAAAACCAAGTGATGCACTTAAAACGAACAGGGTATAAATAAATAAATAAATAAATAAATGTTGACAAAAATATGAATTGTTTAAGACTATCCAGTATGTTGTCATGTTTTGTGTCGATAAAATGATTAAAATCCAAATAAAAATAAATACATTTAAATAAATAAAATCTAAAATAACTTATAAAGTTTTAATAAATAAAAATTGAGCTCTGAAGCGCATAATCTGATGGTGGTAAAACAAGGAAATGTTACATTTATCGGAGCCTGTATGAGTATACTGTTTTTAAACAATGTGATAGTATTCTGAGATAGTACTCTCACTATACTATTAAGACATTCTTTATAATTAACATCAAGTTTAAAGTATCCGAGGGAAGGTTGCTCTGCCATCATCACCTTTTCTGGACAGATTTAAAAGGCGATGGAGGTCAGAGGTCATAGAGACTGCAAAGTAAAAGGGAATACATATGCCTTTACAGTAACATTATACTATTACATCCCAATATTCAGCTTGTAAGAATGTGAGTAATTTCGGTCAACTTCGACACCATTGGTTTGTAAATATTTCAAAACGTTCACCGCAGATCCAAATAAATCATATGACTGAAAATAAAGAGATGAAATGAAAGTATTTTGGGGGGGAAAGCCATTGAGAGTCACCCCCTGGGAGCTTTTCAGCACTACCTCTCCATGTAAACACAATGGATCCACTATAACCTCTACCTGGAGCTGGCACCCAGGCTCTTCCCCACTCTACTGACCGTACCCATCACTTCTTGTTCTTCAGCTGATTGGCCAGCCAGTCCAGGCCCTCGTAGAGACCGTCTCCGCTGGTGGCGCAGGTGGCTTGGATGTACCAGTTACGGTGGCGTAGGGAGTGCAGGCCCAGCTTGTCTGTGATCTCTGCGGCGTTCATGGCATTGGGCAGGTCCTGGAGGAAAATCACATTGGTGTGTCAATCAGGAGGCTTCAGCAGGAAAAAAGTAGGAAATACAAAAGAGGAGACACAAGAACGCCTTACCTGTTTGTTGGCAAAGACAAGGAGAACAGCATCCCGCAGCTCGTCTTCAGCCAGCATCCTCATCAGCTCCTCTCGAGCTTCATTTACACGCTCACGATCATTGCTGTCCACCACGAAGATCAAACCTGCAGGGAGAGATAAGAGATTGTGTCTTTTTAAAGAGTTAAACAAAACCAGACACAATTTCATTCCTCTTTTTGACAAAATGCTGACATCACATTTCTAAAAAATCATACTGCTTAACCACATTTATTCACCGTCAAGGCTTTCAACATGACTAAGACAATAATGATTTGAAACAGTTGGAGGCTGTATGCAAATGACCTCATCCTAAGCATTAGTCAGATATGCCCCCAGGTGCTGGAGGCGAGAGTGTGCTACAGGATCAGCCACAGGACTGAGCACCCTTATTAACTCCAACATGGATGACTTGTGTATCATCTTTAAGAAGCAGCTGGCGCTGCTCACCCTGGGTGTTCTGGAAGTAGTGTCTCCACAGGGGACGGATCTTGTCCTGGCCGCCCACGTCCCACACGGTGAAGCTGATGTTCTTGTACTCCACTGTCTCTACATTGAAACCTGGATAAAAAGCAAACAAAATTAGTTACAAAAGCCAGACGAACTCAGTGACACGCTGTGTTGCAATGAGTTCTTTGCTCACGCACCGATTGTGGGAATGGTGGTCACGATCTCCCCCAGCTTCAGCTTGTAGAGGATGGTGGTTTTCCCAGCAGCGTCCAGCCCCACCATGAGAATCCTCATCTCCTTCTTGCCTATCAGGCTCTTCAACAGGTTCCCAAAGATGTTTCCCATGATGACTGGTGGCTCTCACCTCAACTGCGAAAGAACTGTGACACAAGCTACTGAAGGGACTGCTTTCCATACGTGGCAGCAAAGCAAAACAAACTGTGAACCACATATAGAAAGTCAAAACCACACACACACACACACACACATACAAACACAAAAACACACACACACACACAAATCCCAGCAGCTCTTCAAATGCTTAACATCACCACCTTGTTAGGGCTGGAAGCCACCTCACAGGAAAGCCAGTAAAAGTATACTTCACACCTCGGCAGGAGGCTGACCTGACTTAAAAGGTTGTTGCTTTACACTTTGACAGCTCACTTGGGAAACTGGCCGCCATGCTGGATCACTTTTCATGCGCTGCACAGTAAACCACCTTTTTCTGCTGTTTCTGGCGACTGAACAAATGCCTGTGTAATAATCACTTCGTATGACACTGAATGACACATAACCTCAAGCTGTGAGAATGAAAAACAGCCTGTTTGAGTGTGACTTGTAGTCCTTTTCTCTGTATGGCCCCTTTAACAGGCCAACTCTGCTGTCAACTTGTTCTATCCTACCCGAGGTGCGTATGGGTTCGCACGGATATTCCAAAATTAGAAGGGAGCCTCCTGTGCGGCATACAAGGCATCTCTAGAAAGCTTTTATTTTTGTATGCTCGTCCATCTCAGCGCTGGTAACCGATGCTGTTAGCTTCGCCGTCCATTCATTTACATCAAATACACAGGCTGTAGCTGCTAGCATAACCTGTCACACAGCTGCAGTGGCCGCACATCCCTGTACATCTGTCATAACGCGAGGGGAAGACGGCGGATGCTGCAGTACAGGCAGGCGGTGAATTTGAATGAGCTCAAATTGCGGCTTTCCAGCGTGAAACGAGAATTATTCGAGCTGTGAGCCAGCGACAATATAAGCTAATGTCTTCGATACTGAAAAGAAAAATCCTCCGGGTCAGTTTGTGTGCTGTAATGCCCTCGTACAGTCACGACAAGCGCACCAGTCGGCCTGATGTCGTCGATTTAACGGCCGCTCATTTTTCTTTTACCACGCAGCGTTACGAGGCGTTAAAAACAGCGTGAAATCCGCTGCGGTCACCTTTATTACTCGTATACATCTTCAAGCATTTTTCACTATTTGCATGTCATTCACACTTACCCGTCAACGGCAGGCAGGCAGGCAGGCTACCAGCTGGAGTCAAGGCAAAGGACTGGATGATAGTCTCGCGATGAGCAACGGCTGTGTTACTAAGTGTTCTCGCGACATTTGGACTCCAGAACACCTCTCATGGGTTGTCATCGATGACTTGTTAGAAGCCAGGAGCACTGCTGGAGGGCAGCTCTAATTTAATGTTCTCTTCATAAAACATTTTTTTAAAAGTAACTGTGTGTATCATCAGCATCGACATGCTTTAAGACTTAACCTGATTTTTGTGAGATGAATTGCAGCGTTGAGTTTTAAAGACATGATTCATACACAATGACGTTTGTGACAAATGGACACGGGTTTAAATGTTATTTGTGTGGTGGCTGCTGAGGCAGGATACCAACAACTAAACCAATATGATATGTAGCAGAGAGTCTGCAGGCAAACATGCTTGAATAATTAAAACAGGAATCATCTTAATGAATAAGTAAATGGCTGACTGTAATAGGATGCCATGTGATACTTCCTGGCAGCAGCCCTCTGTGTGTGACAGATAATGAGGTGACAGGAGGCACAAAAACACAGACTGCATCAATATTAAAGCATGTTACTACTACTGAGTACTGATTTTTTTTCAAGGTATCATGTTACTTTATATTTATGTACTTTTGCAGCAGGATGACAATACATACAGGAATTAGGAAGGAACTCCTAAGTGTGGGTTTAACCCATTAACCATAAAAGAAAACAACCCCCAGAGTGATTACATGACATGCCCAAAACCAGCCCCACAGCCACAGGTGAATTCAACATTCGCCTCCCTCTTCCTCTCTGTTGTGTGTCGGTCAGTGGTCCGGTGATAGATGTGTTTATCAATCCAGTGGTGAAGGCAGAGGAATAAAGAGGGGAGCAGATGTTTGCAGCTGCAGACCAGATTACGGGGTGGAGTGGATGGTGGGGGAGCCTGCAGAGTTTGTGTGCGCCGGGGAGTTTTTTCGAGAGGGTTACAGGGGGGTTACAGCGGGCTCGGGTGGTGGCAGGAGAGGTGGGGTGGGGAGTTATGACTTAAAGGAGCCTTTCCTCTGAAGTGTCTGCCAGCGTGCACCCCAGCAAACACAATCACAAGTCTCGTTGGTTCTGCTAGCTGAACTAATGAGGGCCTGCGCGTTGAGGGCAGGGGCTTTGATGTTCTGGGTAGCTGGCTCCTTGTGTTTTCTCTCCCGCTCTCCTTCTCTGCCTGTCCCACATCAAAAAATGAAAGGGGAGTTGAGAAGCAGATGTTTTCAGGCATGTATTTATACAGAGTACACTTTATTCACCCCCTTCTCCATACCCCCATTTGTCCTTTGCTTCTGCATCTCCGCTGTACGTACAGCAAGGATCTATCTCCCTATCTTTATATCCAACTAAACATACTAAATCGCCTTACTTTATACATATAATCATCCTGTCAATCAAAGTGGGTAACTTTTATCTCTCCTAACTTCCTCTCTCTGCCTCCCTCTCTTTAATTTCAGCCCAGTCTGGTTGTCATTACTCGGGGGGCAGTCGATGTGTTGCTATGCATGTGTCTTATATCTGCAGTGATGAGGGGGAGAAAGAGAGGAAAGAGAGCGCAGAAGAGGGGAGAGAAAGCAATCCCAGGCTGTCCACCAACCTCTGTCTCACACATGGGACAAACAGTGACAGGAAATTCCCTCTTGCAGCAGCTCCAGGGTGAAATGATAAAGGAATGAAGAAATGCAAACCAGAAATCCATTCCCTTATCATTGCTCACCAGTTGCTGTCTCCCTTTTATTCCCTCACTAAATATCAAACAGACAGAACAGTAGATTCAGCCACTGGCACTGCCATTCCTCAGGAGTCAAGAGATATTTACAGAAGTCCACACAAACAAGACTTAATTGGCACTGAATCCTATACGGCAGAGGAGTTTTTCTCCAGCACGAGAGACAGTTTGGATCATCTCTGATATCGAGGAATGCTGTTATCATAAATTCAGTCAGGTGTTGACGTTAGCATTTTTCTAAGTCTGCGGTGTGACTGCAAATCACTCGGGTCACCAGGAGGGCTGTCTGACACTTCACATGACCGCAGCAGCATGCATGTTTTTGATTGTGCATCAGTGCCAGGATTTCTACATGTAAGCGTCTCTGCACATAAACGCATGCATGTGTTTATGTCCCTGTGTTTCTGTTTGTGTAGTCTGTCTCCCAGGTAACAGGGACACTGCATTCCACGTGGTTTCAGCGAGTCCCTCCTTTGGCTATGAACTCTGGACAGATGATCCCCTCAGATGCTCACACAGCAAAGACTGGTATAATCGCCCCCCCCTCCCACTCTCTGCTCTCTTGATGCTTCTTTCCAGTAATAAAACTCATACTTGAAGGAAACAATATCCTGCAGCCATAAAAAGTCCTTCTCTCAGCATGAAGTGGCCATAAAAAAGCCTCTCACCTCCCAAATCTGTAGTGCGTAGAACTTGCCCCCCATTTACACAGAAACAGACACACACACCCTTCAGCATCAGTTCTAAAGCAGGACCATCCCTCACTTTGACATGTACGACATGTGGGAAGAATCTAAAGGAGTGCTCAGACTGATGAAGTGGACAAAAGCAAGCACAGAAGAACAAGAGCTCAGTCATGATTTCATAGGAAAGTGACACACATCTCATCACAGTTATAGCAAGAGGAAGCTTGTTTCTGTCATAATACTGAATGGATTCAAGACCGCTAGAGACCCTTCTAATGACATAATTACTACTAGATGTAAATGAATTAGACTGATAAGTTTTTCAGAGACTAGACTGATGTTGTATCAACCTTTCCATCTTGAGTTTTATAAGATCTGCTTCCCTGCTGCTTCAGTGAGAAAACTTTCAATCACATCTATCAGCCCCTGAAAAAACACCGTCCTTTACCTTGTCATCCTATATTAGTCAAACCCTTGTCTACAAAGATTTTGAGACTGACTGCCAATTAAGAATTGCTCTGTCAGAGTCACAGGTGCAAAATATACAAATGGAGTAAATATCATTAGAAGAGTAAAATGTAAGATAAACCATGATTAGGACAGCACAGGTTCACTCGGACCGCTCAGGTCTGTCAGTAACCTAAACCAAAAAGACAGGCTCCGACACAATAATAATATTAATAATAATACATTTACAAATATACATGTACACATCAAAATACACAGCTACTGTACAATGAGATGAGTCAGCATGTAGACTTTGAAATGGAAATGCTTCTCTGCTGTCGCTCGTCTTTGTTTTGTGGGATAGAAAAGATGGGGTATAGGCCGTTTTCATGGCTGAGAGGGCAGCGTCTAAACAGACCGAGGCAAGACAAACGACGTGAGTCACCTCTTCAATCTCTGACTTGGCATTTTGAGAATAACAGCGGCTACAAAGAGAAAATAGATCCCAGATGATGGACCCAAAAAAAGGAAAGGGGGGGGATAAACAGATTCTGGGAGAGTTACACAAGGAGCAAAACAAAAGCTCCAACAACGGGAGTGGGCGAAGGGACAGGCTCGCCATCTTGAGTCCTGGATGGGTAAAGGCAGCTGGGAGTGGGAGAACTGCAATCTACTTGCACACGTTGACCCACTCCGTGAGACGACATTCCTCGCACAGCACGTAGCAACACCAGTGGAACCTGCAGTTGCAGCGCTCACTACGTGTCTGTTTCAGGATGTTGTGTCCGCGGCCGCAGCACAGCGAGCCGCAGCTGTCTGTGCTGTAGCTGGTTTTGTTGCAGATGCGTCCTTGTGTACCCGGAGAGTCCACGGACATGTCACGCTCACAGAAGTCAGGAGACTTCTCAAAGTACACCAGCTCTCTGGACATGCTTCGACGGCGACCTCCGTTGAGCCCCCCCGTGCTGCCGCTGGCGCCATTTCCTGTTCGAGGGTTGAAAACCCCATTGTTCTTGTTCTGGGAGTTGACAAAGATGGCTGACAGGAACTTTTCCTTGAGCAGAGAACCCACAACCCGGAACTCTGGAGACACATGCCAGCAGGTCTTAAACTGACAGCTCCCTGATGTGCCGTGACATTTGCACTTCCTCTTCATGTTGTCCGTCACTAACTGTAGACAGAAAGGCAAAAGATGTAAACAAATGATGACATATGACAGTAAGGCACTAGTCTGCTCTCTGAGGAACATTAAGAACACAGTGGATAAGCAAGCTACACACCTGTCGCCCCACCCGGTTGTTATGGATTCTCATGCGAGCGTGGATGTCTCTTGGAGACCCGCGGGAATCGAGCCAGTCTCTGGAAAACCGGTCCCCGAAACGGACGTCATGACTGCAGCCCCCCCACTCCCAGGTCTCCTGCATGGAGCTCAGCTCATCTGGCAAAGGCTTGAGCAGGGCGGAGGGGTGGGCAGGGCGCAGGTTAGCGGGCAGGTCTCCATGGTGACCGTTTAGCTCTGAGGGTAATGACCGTGTCATGCCGAGGCCTACCCCACCCTTCTGCAGGGTCTGCAGCTGCAGCTGTGAGAGTTTCAGCCGGATCTTGTCATCGTCCTGCCGACGCTTGGCCTCGCAGCCACACCCCCGCAGCTTGCCCATGCTGCAGGCCGAGGCCACAGAGTGAGCCACACCCGCTGCCAACAAGGCCAGGGAGAAGGCACTCTCGCGAAAACCTAGGAACAGAAGACACAAACACACACAGAAGAGTTAAATTTTTTTCAACTGCAGTAGCTCGAAAACAGTCCTGTATCTGTGACCAGAACCCCCACAGACCCAGGTCACATTTTGACCAGCATTAGCTTGCCTCAGGCTCTCACCCCTGTTGAGGATGGTGTTGTGATGGGGAAGCTTGCCAAGGCCCTCCAGTGTGGAGCAGTTCCAGCGCTGGTCCCGGAGCTGGTGCTGGCATTCGTGGATGGCCACCTGGATGCCCTGCAGAGCGGAGGCTGTCACATCAGGGCTCCGCACACACATCCGCATCTGACGTTTACTGAGGCCTGCCAGCCTCAGGCACACTGAGTTAGGGGTTAGGACTGGATCTCCTGCCACCTTCAGGCTGAGGATATCATTACACAGCACCCTGCAGAGAGGGAGGAGAGCGAGAGAGAAAGAGTTGGTGTGGGGGGTCATCAGAGCTGGTCAGGAGTTCATTAGTCAGACTCAGAGAAGTATGTGGCAAGAGAAAGATGTTTTGGATAGTTATGATAATCAGAAAAATACAAAAAAGATTTAGGGATAAGCTAGAAAATGGTTCTAATCTCAAAGGGATTTGCTGAATAAAATTAACAATAAAACGTGTTAATCGATTGCACAAGAATTTACAAGTGTTTCCACTGATGCTGCTTAAAGCAGGAAAAAAATATAATTCTGAACAGATCATCCAGCTGAGAAATCACAGACGCAGAGGATAAATTACAAAATACATTTTATGGGAAAATAACAACCAAATTGAATTCTTTATGGCATTGTTTAGACTTTCTAAAATATAGTAAACATCTATTCCATTGTTTCAAAAACACTAAATAAGCATGTGAAACCAGATGCAGATGTTTAACTTTTTAACTACATGAGTTAAATATTCGTTTATATCACACTAAGTAACTTCCCTCAACTCTTGCCGAATTCCATGCAACCAGAACCCGCATGTAACATCAACTCTGCTGGCGCTCTCAAGTGCACTCACGTTAATGCAGGTGACAGAAGCGCTGCTGCCAAAATCAGGAATTGGTCCCAACGGAGTTTGTTTGATAGCTCCATTTTGTTAAACGGCTTTCGCGACGTGACATTAAAACACCGGTGATAAAGTCCCGTGTCTTAAGAATATCAACAATAACAAAAAAAAAGAAGAAGGAGTGGAGGATTATCGATGCACCGCCAAACGACCGACGAGTGAAGACGGAGAACAGAGAAGCTCGGGGGCGAGAGTAAACGGGAGGGGGTGGGGGGGAGAATGAGGGGAGGGGAGGAGATGCCTCCACAGGCGGCTGTTTGCAAAATATTGGCCAATATGAAAGTTGGATCAACAGTTGATCATTTAACTATTTGACAATGTGATCATTCATCCGAGCGTAAAACGACGTCTCCAAACTTTTACGCACAAGCAGCACTTTCCAAACGGTGCGCAAAGCAGTCTCAACTCTTGGCCGATAATCAAAAATACAACAACCTACAAACACTTATAGAATACAGAAATATGAATGTATTAAGTCTAGATTTTTATTGGTGAGAGGGTAGATTAAGCAGCATATACGTCCATTCACTGGAGAGAAGGAACAAAGAAGAGCTCAGTAAAATGAAATATGGAAAGTCAGAGAAGATTTTGTTCATAAAGGGGTGAGTTAAATGATGGATGGGGGGAGGGGAGAGCTGCTGCTTCCACTGTACGACAGGGAGGCAGCAGCAGGCAGGCGGCTCCGCTAACAGACCCTCCAACAATACTGTTTTTTAGTCATGTGGTCCCCCCTTCCTCCCACCTCCATCAGAGCGGCTGTTCTTCATTGTTGTGTTTGAAACAACTTCACTCTGTCACCGCAAAGTCTTTATTTCACAGTATAAAATTGGATGCATACATTAAGCGAGTGACAGGTCTGAGGTTCTGGGATTATTTATCACATACCGACAAAAAAAAAATAAAATAACCGGCACAAAACACTCAATAAAATAAGCGTGTGATGCGTTACAGATAGTAAATCTTGTGCATACTGAAGACTACCAGACGTCATCTGAATTATCTATTAAAATGAGTTCAACGTGCTCAGTAATGGCTGGGCCTCGTGAAACCAGATGCAGAGGCCTTCTGTTCGGACTGGATGTGACAGCTCGGGATCCAATCAACCAGCGTGTTGATCCAAATTAAGCAAAAAAAAAAAAAAAAAAAACTAACGCTGTTGAATCAACAGGTCAGTGTCCTTCACCTGAATCTGATAATTATCCAGCAAATTAAACACGTTTTTCTCGACCACACTTTAACCAGAACAGACACACTGCTGCTGGAAAACCGAGAAGGTGCATGCGGGCTACTTTCATAAAATTAAGTTAAAACCCCCCTCGAACACGGTTCGCATAGTGACACCAATTCATCTAATCTCCTTCCATTCCCTAAGCTGCAGCAATGAAAAGTGCATTAGCATTCTGCCTTGGCGTGTATATCTAAGTGGCTTAAAAAGTGATTTGAAGTTGATTTGTATATAAAAGGCCCCCTTTATCCGGATTGAAGCTCTAATCTGCTCGGTGTCGCATGACTGCTCCAGGAAACCCGTTTGAGCACCTTCATATAAGGCTGGAGTATAAACGTAGGATGGCTGTCATTAAAGCCGTTTTACAAAAGCCCCACTTCCTTTTACTGTCATCTGAGGGGAAGAGAGAGAGAGGGAGAGAGAGAGAGAGAGAGAGAGAGAGAGAGAGAGAGAGAGATGGAGAGGGAGGGGAGAGAGATTATTCAGGCTACGACCGCCGCACTGACTAATGTGGAACATGCAAATTAGCAGATAAATGTCACATAGTGAAACATTCGCTCATGAACCAATATGAAGAAGTTTTGGGGACACTGCAGCCTGCTCCTTGTCTGAGGGTTAGATGGAGATGCCGCAAAGTGGCTCAAGCTGTGATTACACTAGGCTACATGTGCGTCGAGGGAGGTCTGCAGGCCAGATGTTTGGAATGGTTTTTATTCTAACTCGTCCCCCTCTTTTCCTGCTTCATCATACATCAAACTTCTGATTGGAGACCGTTTTTCATCTCTCCCGCGATGGGAAAAAAAAAAGAATATTATTTAAGTAGCCCAGCAGGCAGTGTGAGTTATATGACAACTGAGAGCTTAGTATTGCCTCTTTCTGCGTTCAAGTCGTGCGTGTGCGCGCGCGTCTTGGGTACAAACACTGCAGATTATAGTTTTGTGTACTCGGCCAAATCTTAGGAAAGCCCTCATAAAAGGCAAGTTTGAACGTGTTATTAATGAACACATGTAGGTGTACTCGTGTAAAAATAAGGGTGCACTTGTGAAGGGATCGGTGAAAAGAAAATGTACAGAAATGCCCTTAGTCACAGCACATTTTGAGAGCGCATTTGGAGAAAGGAGGAGGAGATGCGGTTAGGGAGTAGGCTAATCCAACCACCGGGTAAAAAGGGCAGTTTTTAGATGGCTCATATTCCGCTGTAACTGTATTGCACCGTGACACCAGCTTTGAGCAGCGGCGGAGCACCAAACCGGGCGCACCCACAGCATCTGCACCAACACATCACTGCTGCTTCAGGGGCTTCACTTCTCCTTTTTCTGCAAGACTGGATGTGGAAGCGAGCGCACGGCCAGTGGAGGAAGAAAAAAAAAAATACTCTCACATTTACAAGGGAATCGATTCTGTGACGACCGTGAGATTCCACAAGTAATATGCGCAACTCTGTGGATTGCCCTTTTTTTTCTCTCCTCTTTTCCTTTCTCCTTTCTGCCCAGTTGTGTTTCCTTATTCATTGTGCGCCCTATGAAGAGCATTAACTATCCCTCCCTCCAATCCTATTGAAAAAGGCTCGGAAAAAAACAGAGGGAGATGAGAGCAGCAAATCCCTTTTTTATTCCCCTCGTAGCGCTCAATAAGAGAAGAATGTGTTGCCTATCACTCACCGAGGGGATCAAGTCTTCGGGACTGTCCCACGCGTTCAATGCGCCGTGCAGAGCATCACTGGGAGAGACAGAGTGAAGAGGACTTGCAGCAGCAGCAGCAGCAGCAGTAGCATCCTGCCCTGGACACTTCACATCATTTAGCAACCTGTCTGCACTCCAGACCCCTCTAAGTCAATTAGGGCTTGCCTGCTTCTCTCACCTTTCACCTTTCACGTCCTGTGGCGCGGTGAGTATAAAAACACCTTGCAGCATGCTCATTTTTGATCATTATTCAGTAGATCATAAATGTATTAAAATATCATCACTTGTCAAATTTCTTGTAAGCAACTGCGATGCAGAGAAACATGCGTCTGTTTTTAACATCGTTTTATTTTTTATTTTAAGCCTATTTTTTTTTTTTTTCTTTAAAGCCTATTTGGTGCTCAGATGAAACCATGTCAAATAGATTTGGAGCTGATCTATAAGTTGAGTAAAATCCATGACACAGAAAAGTTGATGAGTGATATTTTTCCTCCCCATGTTTGCCCTGAAGACACGATGAGGAGCCTGGCGCTGCTGTTAGGGGTGAAAGCCGCTTGCATCCTGCTGGTGTCTTCGCTCTCGGGCACAGGGGCCGTCAACAACAGCGGCCGGTGGTGGTGAGTTCACTGTCTGAGATGATGCGTCCGTCTCATCATGCGCTTATCAGCATCCCGAACGTCCCATTTAACGCTGCGCTAACAGTGTTTTAATGGGTGACCACATTCAATGCTGCATGCTCGAAATAATGTGTTAGTGTTGGCACCGTTCACAACTTCTGTTTGAGAATGGGAGAAAAAAAAAAGGCGCAACCGCATGATATTAAAGCTTGTGGGATTCGTTTCCAAATTGCTCCATGTGAGCTCAACCATAACATATTTCACTTTTTTTTTAAATTTATTTATTATCCTCCGGTGAAATCAGCTACAGCAGACTATCTATTCAACAATAAAGCAATTACATTTGTAATAATTACAGTTTTACCTTTAAGTTGCGGTAGATTTAATTTACTCTCTCTCTGCCTCTGCTTCCCTGTCATTTGGGCAGTGTGGTTTGAACACGAGACAACATTTTTCAGTCCAATGTGGGATAAATTAAATATGGATTTATTTCGGGGCTGAAATGAATCCCACACGAGGTCCTATCCAGGGTCGTGTTGATCCAATACTGTACATTCCGCTGTATATGCAGCGAACCTACAACTGGAGCTGACAATTTCTCAAGACTTTGTTATAGAAAACAACAAAAAAAAATAAATAAAAATAGGATCTGTGGAGTCCGTGCGTCAGCGCACATATTGTCTCGCTTGTTTAAAAATCTATAAACTGTGGGCTGGGTTTGTTGGGGTAATGATTTAACGAAAAGATTTTGTCGTTTTTGCGGTGTCATTAGATGGGCAGTATTTGCGCACAACGTCAGGCGTTTTTACAAATATTTAAAATGTCAGCTGAAATCCGAGAAAACATTTGTAGGAGGGGGGAAAAAACGACACCGCGGAGTTTCTGGAAGAAAAAGACGAGATGATTATTAATGTTCTCAGTCCTCACCACACAACTGTCTGGGTCAGACCTCTAACAGGCCAAGACTCGCCCGCTTTTTTTCCGGATGATAATGCTTAACAGGAGACATTACACTACAGGAGAATGAAAAAACGTTGAACGCGAAAAGCTCACAGAAGTCGCCAGAATGTAAATTGGAAAATTACACAGCCTGTGCACTGAAAACACTGGAAACTAGACATGTTCTGAAACCTGACAACCAGAATGACCATCTAAGCTCCATTCACTGATCCAAGATCTGTATCAAACCAAAAAAGCACAGGTGCCATATTTTGACACAAATATGGACAGGTTACAAACCCTAATACCATAACACTTCCTGATATGTGGCAGAGAATTGAGATATTAATATTATAATATTCAAACAGAATGGTTTTTTTTTTTAGTATTTTCATAGCTACTCGTGACATAAAGTATAGCCTACTGAATATGAGTTTTTAACATTTTTGGCAGCAAACATTTCACATTTAAAGCATACTAACCTAATGTAGGAAAAGGCCTACTGTTTGGTGGCTTGGGACATTTTGACAGGATGAAAATATTTGGGCACTCTAATGAGAGTTGCTCTCTTCTCTTCAGATTTTGGTTTATCACATGAGACAAAGAATATTTGTTTAAAAAGAGAAGACAGATGCAATGCTGTGAGGGGGGGTTTCCTGTGGATGTGAGAGTCCCTCACTGTGTGATCCCGATGAGAGTATGACAGATGCTGAGTATTTAGTAGAAGAGTATGAGGACATACTCTAATTATGAAACATACATATCTGGTTCACATCCAAGCAATCAGTAAACAGGTATAAATGCAGTTTCATGATAACTGCCAAGCCGGACACCTGCATTTTGACTCGGAGCGTAACTCTCTCCTCACGGTTGCATTTTAAAGGCACAAACACCCATGAGATGCCAGGACACATCAGTTTACTAGTGTAGAGGGGCACAGAAGGAGGTGCATGCATAAACTGCCAGCTGCTAGACTCTGACTTCCCTTGTCCTTCTGTTGTGCCAGGGGTATTGTCAACGTTGCCTCCTCGTCCAACCTCCTCACCAATTCCAAGAACGTGCAGTTGGTCCTGGATCCAAGCCTGGCCCTACTGAGTCGTCGCCAGCGCCGGCTGATTCGGCAGAATCCTGGCATCTTGCATGCCATCGCTGCTGGGCTGCACACTGCCATAAAGGAGTGCAAGTGGCAGTTCCGCAACCGCCGCTGGAACTGCCCGACCACCCACAGCCCAGCAATTTTTGGCAAAATCGTCAATCGTGGTGAGCCTCTCTTGTCTTTCTAACCAGGCAATATTTGGATATTTTTGGGCAGGATGTAATGGATCTCTTGTAGACGTTTAAAGGCTTCCTCTTCCAAATATTTTCCAATTTGGGGGCAAAAAATTAGCAAAGCCAAGTTTAAGAGTTGGATCAGGTTCTGATGGGAAGTTTTGGTTCTTTTTCTTCAGGTTGCCGAGAAACCGCATTTATATTTGCCATCACCAGCGCAGGGGTGACCCATGCTGTGGCTCGTTCCTGCTCAGAAGGTGCCATTGAGTCGTGCACATGCGATTATCGCCGTAGAGGTCCTGGAGGGCCAGACTGGCACTGGGGGGGCTGCAGCGACAATGTGGACTTTGGCCGGATGTTCAGCCGTGAGTTTGTGGACTCCAGTGAGAGGGGCAGAGATCTGCGCTACCTCACCAACCTACACAACAATGAGGCTGGCAGAATGGTGAGGATTTGAGGCTCAACCCTGCCATAATTGTCTGCTGATGTCAGAATTTCCAGTTGCTTAAAAGTATTTGTGATTTGTGTTTAATATGGTAATTTACTCAGTAGCCTTTGTCTTCCTCTCTGCAGACTGTGTCATCAGAGATGCGTCAGGAGTGTAAGTGCCATGGCATGTCAGGCTCCTGCACTGTGCGCACCTGTTGGATGCGCCTGCCCAGCTTCCGCACAGTGGGAGACTTCCTGAAGGACCGCTTTGATGGTGCATCCAGAGTCGTTTATGCCAACAAGGGGAGCAACCGTGCCTCTCACCGAGCCGACCCCCGACACCTAGAGCCTGAAAACCCGGCTCACAAACCCCCCTCTGCCATGGACCTGGTCTATTTTGAGAAATCTCCAAACTTCTGCTCATACAATGGCAAAACTGGCACTTTGGGAACTTCTGGGAGAACATGCAACAGCTCTTCTCCGGGCCTGGACGGATGTGAGCTACTGTGCTGTGGACGTGGGTTTAAGACCCGGACCGAGAGTGTGACTGAACGTTGCCACTGCACCTTCCACTGGTGCTGTCATGTCAGCTGCTTGAACTGCACCAGTACACGAACGTTACACCAGTGTCTTTGATCGCAGGTGGACAACCAACTGAATATTTAGGCATTCATGAAAGGCAAAGGAGGACTTCTTATCAAAACAGGTAGTTGGCTGAGAAAGCCACTAGCACACAGGTGGTTTGAGATGCTAGGTAAAAGCTCAAAAAGCTTAAAGGCGGGTAAACTGATACAGGGAACTGTGGCACAAAATTCAATCAGTGTTTGTGAAAGAGAGAGAAAGCACAAATATATGAACAGGGTATAGATGGAGTCTATGTGCTTGCTCCTGGCCTTTGATGCTCAACAGTAATACGAGGGTATTTGTCACTATAGCCATCCCTGTAGAATGGAAATCATCCACATCCCACATCAAGTGTTTACACTGTGGATAAATAGAAGTAAAGGGACAAAATGATGTGGTGGAGAATCAATTTCTGTAACCAGGTACTACCAGAGCCTTCTTCTCCCCCACTGAGGGCAGAAACTGGACACAATGCTTCACAGATGTTTCTGTGGCCAGAGAGCCACAAACATGTGCTCTCATAAACTGGTGAAGACCTCTAACAGGAGGGAAGTTATTTTTAAAAAAAATCTGTGTTTTGTTTTCTTTTGCTGAAGTTTGGCTTCTCTCACATGAATGTGTGTGAAGTTTATCTCCGGGGATGGGCCGTCTCCTACCAACTTGTGTACTTAGACCCTGGATGGATCCCAACCACTTATAATTTCCTCACCACAGTTGCCCCTTTATTTAGATTTCTCTGGAGTTGAAAACACCTCAACCCTGATTTGCCACTCTGACTTACACCGCAAGATGCGCCTGATGTACATAACTGGGACTGGTGCTCGCCAAGGAAAATAGAAACTGACTTAACAAATCATACTGAGGCAATGAAAATTGAATGTATTATCAATACACTGAATCTCATGGCATGAGCAGAAGTTGTTTGGCAAATCTGATGGGTCAATGTTATAAAAATATATAAAATGTGACCTGCGTAATCTCTCAGAATGAAAAACTATAGCCCTACTGAGATGAACAGTGAAGTATATACATTAACTTAAACAAAACAAAAAAATACACCAAACTCCTGATACATGTGTGTAGCAGGTTTTAAGTAGGCAAATGGTGTATTTCTTCAAACTAGGCTGAGGTCTCAGATTAACATTTTATTTTGAAGAATGCAGCCTCTGCTGAAGAAATCATACTGTATATCAGCTAAGAGAACCAAAATGATGTAAATATTAAAATCTATGAATATATTTATAATGATGTCATTTGTAAGTTTGCTGAATGATTTATGTACATGTCAGTGGCTGGAGAACATACTATCATTAGTGTCAAGTCAGGAGAAGTTTTGATCTCATGCCTTTTTCTCTTTTGGTGTAACACAACCGACTCGTACTAGAAACAGAACGTTTTCATTTTTTGCTTGTTTACTGTAAAAAAAAAAAAAAAAAGACAAGAAAAAAACAATACTTGTGTTCATGCACTGAATATTTACCTTTTTTATTAGTGTAAATACAAAATATTTATTTCTAAGAATTTTTATACTGTTATAGAGAGATGTCAGAGACTTTTTTTTTTAGATTTTGATCAAAAGATTTAGATCCCAGTTGGTTTTGTATTGTATGATAGAACAATAAAGTCTATATTTTCAATTAAGTTGCCCTCCTGAATGTGTCAAAAGATGCTATTATGTCTGTTGTAGTTTCTGTTTGAGATAGTTTTGACAACCAACCAAGTGAACATATAAGCCTGTCCCTGGGTGTCCTTTGCTTAATCCTATTACCGCCACCAAAGCAGCCTCTTTCTCATGCTCACAAAACATCCCTGCATCTGTGCTCCCATCCAGAGATGGCCCCTGCTTATCCAGCCACATACCTTATTTTATACAGTATTGAATGTTTTGCTTCATTTTTTTTAATGTTGGAAAGAATTAAAGAAATAATATGGAAAATACTGAAAAAAAAACAATCCCCCAGCCCCTGGAAACCTGACTAACCACGGGAGTTTGGACACCTTTCCACTTTCTCTCGCCACAGCACAGGAGTGAGCCAGGGTCAACCAGATCATCCAAAGGTCCAAAAAACAGAGTAACAAGTTGTAGCTGCAGGGATGTGAAAGTTTCTGAATTACAGTCTTAATGTTTGGGGGTAAAAGCGGGGGATCGCAATGTGTGGCTTTGCCTGTGGCACCGAAAGTTAACAAGACGTTATTTAATAAATCAATAAATTGAGCAGAGATTGGTCACCATCTCAAAGAAAGTAGAAAATCTGTAGACGAGGGCGTTTAAGAGGATTCAAAGAACAAATCAGAGCAAATTGAATATAAATGCAGAAAATTATGGGGACACATGAGGGTGGATAGCCTACCAAAACAGAAAGATGAGAACTTAAAACATATAGTGAGCCCAGAGTAACAAGTGTGATTGCTCTAAAACACTAATATTTTGTCTTGTATTATTGGGTAACAGGGATGAATGTCTGATTTGGCTTTAACACACAGTATGTCCTTTCTACCGCTAGGGGTCTCTCAATCAAAACAAAAGATGTTAGTAGCGTGGGCTCATGGGAGTTGTTGACTTCATTGTCCAACAACCACCAGCGCAGATGAAAACAGTAATGTTCTAAAGTTTTATTCACATTATATTTAGTCACACTCGCCAATTTCCTTCCCTGATTCTTGGACTCTCTCCCGGAGGTTATAGCAACAGGTTAACAAATGAAACACAAGAATAAAATTATGGCTTTCTCAGGGTTTGAATATTGTTGGAAACTTTTGGGATAATGCAGAAATGTTACATATTTTATCTTTACAGTATGTCACAAATAGAAAAAAAGTCAGGAGGATGCAAATGCTCAGAAATTGTGAAAATGATACAAACCTGTCTTGAGAGGGAACTGATCGTGGATACACAGAAAGAAACAAAAGAACGAAAAAGTGGCAGACAGATTTAAGAAAAGAAGAGGGAAGGCAGAGTTCAAATCCCAGGCGTGAGAGTGAGAGAGCTGGTAGAGAGAGAGTGAGTGGAGGGGGGCGCTGCCTGTGGGAGTGCTGAGGAGTCAGTGATAATTAGCTCAATTAGTGACAAAGGCAGTGTAATAAATACCGACTTAGTGTCTGGGTCCCTGCTGGCCTCTCCCTGCGCAGCCTGCGATGTGGCCCTGGCCTGACGGACAATTCATTAAACTGACAAAATACCCCACCGTCCAGGCGTGACGCAGCGAGTTAGCCCCCTACAGGCCCGGCTCATTGTTCTAATTGTCTGGGCTGGAGTCACTTTGTGGCCGCCTCCTCCTTCACCCACCCCGCCTTCACGCTCTGCCTTCAGAAAACCCATGGAGTTAATGCTCCTACCTTACTCTGTAAGTAGGTGATCGGCAGGTTGGAGAGAAAAAAAGCAGTAAGAGTTCCTTGGGGTGGGGCAGCTGGTCGGGGGAGGCAGTGGGATTAGCGAATGGAGGTTGCCTGGGAGTGCTGGGAGCAGCACCGATCGGAATGTAGGAGAGATGAGTCCAGAAGCTCGGATGCGGGACAAAGCGAGAGTTAATAAGGAAAGATTGAAGGGGCTGGCGACAATGGGCCGCCACCCGAGTCGAGATGAAATTGCTTCCGAGGATTATTGGTAGAGGGTGTGAGCGTTGTAGGCTTTTTTTGTGTGTGAGTGTGTGTTTGGTCGGGCATTTGTGTGTGCAGGGACAGGGGGAGCGCTGGATTGATGGCTGCCCCTCTGGTTGGGGAGCAGGGGACCAGGGGAGGCTAACCGGCTGTTCCCACAGTCTGTTCTGCTGCAGCCACCTTTGACACACGGGGCTGCCAGGCGGTGAGCAGGCAGCCGTGGTGAGAAGGGCACAAACAAAAACAACGGCTCCACTACACAAAAGTCACTGTCTCTCTCTGCAAGGCCGGTGGAGACACCGTGCAGGCTGGACGTGAGGGCGAGGGGAGGGAAAAAGGGAAGGAGAGCGAGGACAGTGTGACAGGGAGGATAAAAAAAGAGAAAGAATTATACAGTTGGTTTGGATCCTGTCAGCTACTGTATGACCAATATCTGAAGATAATCACACATTGACATCCTGTAATGGCTTGCTTATGATTGGCATATGTACTGCGTCACATTGTCATTTCAACACTGTAGCAGCAATATTTACTTTGTCACTTCCTTAACTCATGCCATAAAAATACTTTGGTTCTGAGGTTTACTAATTGTTACATGGTGAATTTCCCATTTCCCTTTCATCAGCAAAAATACTATCTGGTGTCTTTATAGAACCAATCACAATGTTTGTTTACAATAACTTCCGGGTAGTAAACACTTACGTCACATCCTAGCTTACATACAATTGAATTCCATTTTTTTCATGATGTATTATATTTCAAAGTGTAAACATCTCATTAATCTGAAATGTGTACTTTACTTTCACTACTTTTTCTTGGAGTGCTAATCTACCTGTAGGGCCACAGAGTTGAGAAAATGACAGCTTGACCCCAGTGTTGGTTTATCAAAGACACAGTAAACACAACAGAAACATCAGATAGGTCAGACCACCGTGTTCAACTATATATCTTTAAACGTTACACTTACCAATTCAAATCTTTTTTTTTGCATCAGAGATTGGACACACATCTTGTTTAAGTGAAAAACCAATCAATCAAAGAATACTAAATAAGTAATCATAAATCATAAAGCCCTCCTGCACAATTGAAGGATAAATAAATGGTGGTAACCACAACTCCCTTTTGTTTTTTGGTTGTAGTTTGGAATCCATAGTATTTACACATGTATGATTTAACTTGTTTTCGTGGGGGATACAATGTGCAAGTCGAGCATTCAGCCATTGTGACTGGCATAGGCTATTAAAAATAAATCAGGACACTAATAAAGTACTCTACGCCAGTAAGCTAGACAGCTTTCTTAAGTCACTCATGTGAGAATATTTACAATCATCCTGAAAATGCAAATTTGATAAAAAATGATAAAAAAGAAAATTTCACATTCTGCGATAATATATTTTAATTGCAGTGTCACATTTAAAAAAAAAATGGTGTTCATGATGTAAGCTCAACAGCTTTCAAGTCCCAAAATCCTGCTCCATAGAATTATCAGGTAAACCGCCACAGCATACGCAGAGAAGATGATACAGCACAATGAAGGCACAGCAGCTTCATATTAAAATTCCTGCTAAATTGTGGAAAAATTGTTTGCCCCGTTGGGTGGAGTTGGCTTTAATTTGAAGGGCGTATGATAAAGAATTTAGAATTGGGTTTGGGTCACCACACTGAATGATAGGCTGCTGCTGGCAGTGGTTGCGATGGACAATGTGGCATGGCTGGGAACGGATCTGGCGCGCAATACTGATTTGATTTCATTGTAATTCTAGCATTCGACTGTGGGCCAAGCTCCAATTAATTAGGGGCATTGTTATGACAGGAACACCCTTACACTGCTCATGTAATAATCAGAGGCATTTGTTTGGTGCCATTAAGTGACCGCAGGGCTATTATGTAATCATCACACACTTATTACATAAAGAACTATAATCAAATAAACTTCACCTAAAGTTACAGAAAAGTGGATTAATAGCAGTCAAATTTACCAAAAATCTAGGAAACAATGACAAGAGCGCAAGTGTGCGATTGTGTAGATATGTATGTGAGTTTTGTGCAAGCCAGTGTGTGTGTGTGTGTGTGTGTGTGTGTGTGTGTGTGTGTGTGTGTGTGTGTCTGTGTGTGTTTGTGTGTGTCTGTGGGTGTGTGGATGGCAGCTGGGAGGCAGACACGGTTCAGGAGAATCGTCCCCTAGCAACTGACCTTTTCGGCAGATGGCGGTTCCAGAGTAACAGCCACCCAGCATCACAATGGCCGTGGCCTCCTAACATCTCCATCGCTTCATCATCCACCGACCTGCCACAACCTGTCACACAGGAGAGAGGGAAGCCTGTATTCAGCCCAGAAAATGCAGCATACACAAGGGTCCGAAACATTCCACACACACATCAGTTTGGGTCTCCACTGTTCCCATGTTCCTGGAGTATGAAGCAGGGCAGTCGAGATGGGATGAGAGGAGATTTAGGAGAGACACAGCGGACGGTTGCTCCTGTCCGCAAACCTCCAGACACTCTCAAACCGCCGTTTTCCGTTGTTGGGTTTTGTGCACATAGTGAATCAGGGTGGGAATGTGGACAGACCACTCGACCATGGTGAGCAATCAGTATGATGTCTGTGGTCAGGCTCGGTGCCCCAGTGGAGCGAGATGGAGAGCGAAGCCCTGCAGTTAAGGTGGGAGGGAGAGAACTTTGCGGTGTTTGTGCGTGCATGTGCGTTTGTAATATGCCAGCAGTCTTCACACGTGTATGAAGACGTTGTAAGTGTTCGCCTCCTGTATGTGGGAGTTAATGTGCAAGAGGTGATAATATATTGGGGTTATCAACAGCCTCCACCCCTCTGCAGGAACACAGCGTGACCTCTTGACTGTCTTGGCACAGCCCTTTTCTCTATTGGCCCATTTTTTGTTGATATTAAATACTTTTCTCAACCTCAAGGCTGCTGAGATAAACACCTCTGAGTAAGATACCTGAAGTGGTCCTTCAGTCCATTGCGAACACTCACTGGTCAACTTTAAGTAGCCTTTGACAAACAAACTGCAATGCACAGGCAGTAGTTTGGTGAGAACAATTATCCAACAAGAAAAGCTTAGACTCCCCAATCACACATCTGTGAATAGTTAACCTGGCAATACCAGACAAGAGACAACAAACAGATAAAGTGACATGTCAAAATCTGTTCCACTAGGATTAAGTGTTTTAGGTGGAAAACTGTGCGTCAGAGCGCGACGGTAAACCACTGTATATTCTAGGGGAGATCATATGCTAGCAAACACTGCTAGTCATCCTGTAAACAGAGCTGTAATGACAGGGAAAGACTTTAGACACAGACAACCAACAGTAGAATATGTTTACAGACATCTGACAATGTATGGGTACAGTACTGTAACGTTTCAGCTCTGAGATCCACATGAAATAGGAGCACAAACTGTGGTGGAATCTATGTGACACAACACGAGCCAGTGCATCATTTCACCTGTCAGCAGGGATGAAGCCTGCGTTTATTCACATCAAACAGACTAGTCAGTGATAAATTGCAGAAGTATGGGTCTGGCTGTATCGGATGCTAACACGTCCATTCATCCAAATTGGATTTGAATGTATGAAGTTTCGGTAAGCACTATGTATTGTTTTAAGTGCCAAGATCTGAGATCTGAGAAATATCAATACCCACAGTAAGACAAAACTACTGTATGCAATTAAAGGTCAAGTGTGTAGGGTTATTGGGGATCTTTAGGCAGAAATTAAACAAAATATATATAATTATGATTGTGAATTGCACCAAATGATTTTGGGCCATATGCTTGATGTATAATCACCTGAAACTAAGAATTGTTGTGTTATTGTTACTCTAGAACAGTTGCTATCTAGCTAGCTAGCTACCGTTACATTGTAACTCCTGATGACAATGTAGCACCCAAAATTTAACTCAAGCCCAGCTGTAAAGTTGCTGAACTTGGTACCGCTGCTCTCAAATCAGTGCAGACTGGCAGGGTAGGAGCATGAGTCACTAATGTTTGCCCATAAAGCACCCCTAGTGGCCGGCTTTTCAAGCAGTTATTTGATGACTTTATGAATATAGTGTATTATTGTAAACAAGTTACGAGCGTCCATGCTTTTCTATCTCCATCAGATAAATGGCAATGTGAACACTGTGATAATACCAAGATTGCCAAAGTGACACAAGAGAAATCACCACAGCTGAAGACGGCGTATTGGAAACATCCGGTCGCACTGGTTGCAATCTCACTGCAACCTCACTGCCAGATGTCACTTAAGCTTATACACTGGACCTTTAACCAACTAGAATGATTCAGGATTTTTTTTTTCAAATTTTGTAATAATAGTTGGCCCAGTTTAACATCATCTGGACCACAATGTGCCATCGTGGAGTCAATAATAGCAGTGATATATGTCTGAAGGCATGAGGCCATTATCTCTAATCTAGTAATACTGTTGGAGACAAAGGGAGAAATGCTCACTTTTTGGTTTTAATTACAAGCTGTGTTTTACAGCGACATTGGGCAAGGGCTCAGCACTGACACAGCAGTAGAGGAATGTTTATTTGCTGCAGTTTAGGAGCTGAGTGGCTTGCAGGAACTGTGACACATTCCTGTGTCACTGGCTCTCCCACTCGCAGACACACATCGCGTTCACATGCTGGCGCCCCATGTGTTGGTTCACAGCTGCACAGATGTACACAACTATTCGCTCCTAACACATCCTGCACACATCCACAAAATGTGGCACCTCTGGAATCTGTAAGCATGCCCAAAACCGTATGCTCATTCATGACGACTTCATGTGACACGACTTACTGAGCCTAATGCTTCCCCTGAGTGTCAGCGTGTGTGGCAGTTGTACAACAGTGACTGGTAGATGAATTATTCACGGCTTACTTCGGCATTATGGTGATTCCTGCCCACAAAGTGTGCAAACGCGCGTGTGTGTGCGTGTGTGCTGATAATGTGTGTGTGTGCTCACTTGCATGTCTGCGTGGCTGGCTGCACACACACCTCTCCATCTTTCCTTCTGCAGTTCTATCCATTATCCCCAGCATCTGGCAGCCAAAGCCTGTAAAGAAGACATTTCTCTTGGCAACTGTTTTTTAAAGGCAGTGACACAGGGGACAGCCAACCACAGGAGCCACACATCTTCCAATCTACATGCATACTGAGAACTGCTTGCATAACAGAACCGCCCCAATCTCCCTCTCTCTCTCTCTCTCTCTTTCTCTCTCAAAACACACATAAGTTCTTTCTCCATGTCCTACTCACACTCACACACACATGCTGCTCCCAGTCGCCCTTGTCTCTCTGCAATATTCTCACCCAAGCTTTGAGGGCTAATCACTTCCAGAGCCAGAGCTGTCCTACAAACTATGCAGCAGCCTTTCAGTACATTTTGCAACCCAAAAGGTTTCTTCAGGCCCCTAAATGAATATTGTGCGACTGTTACTCATGAGTTCAGATGAGCTACCCTGCAGATGCCGTAAGTGCTTTTTTATGTACAAATGTGTTGAATTTGGAGACTGTTAAATTCTACTTGCTAGTTAAATAATGGAAATTGCTCTGTAAATGTCATCAACTATCAACAAATGCTGAAAGGCCACTCAACCCTAAACTCTGCCTTGTAGAGGAGACTACTACAGGATTAATTGTACCCTAATGTGTTGCTGGTAGACACCCAGCTGCTGAAAAATAAACACATTCTTTGTATAATTGAAATGGCACAATAAGTGCATTAATTAATATCACGTGCACATTGCAGCCCATTCAGGGTACAGCTGCAGTGAGCAGCATCTCTGAGCAGCAAGCATGTTGTAGCTGCTTGCCATAAAGTTTTCTGGCATCTGGATCACCGAGAAGACAAATGGGTGTGTAAGCTTAATAGAATAATTGCTTTGAATTTGACAGGCTACCAGATACACATTTGTCAAGCAGCCAGATAGTTTGCCACCAAAAATCCTCTGGGTTATGAACAACTTTGTTTCATTACAGCTTGATTCACTTTTTGACAGATATATGAACGTGGTGGCTTTTGAGGAACTGTGAGATGTAGGGCAGACGTACGGCTGGTGAATTCTAGACTATTTTGTCCACACATTATTCCAGGTTTAAATGTGTGTGAGTGCTCACCTGTTTGCACTGCAGTGGTCTAGAGATTTCTTTGGCGTGTCTCCCGCCATGTTTCTACTGGATTTCTGTCCCCGTGACCATTCCTTCATTGTCGTCATCTTCAAGGTTGTACAGCATCTGATATATATCTGATGCCTTAAGACAGCACTGAGGACACAAGCACACCCTTTATAAAATCAAATTTTTAAATGAAATTTATTGCATTAAGTTTCAGTTTTACAGTACAAACACAAGATATATTTTGCATTTGCTTTCATTTGCAAATTAGTTTTTTCTTTCTTGTCTTTAATATTTCATACACCCAGTGAAAATGTGTGTGTATGTGTGTGTGAAAATAAATACATTTCCCTGCAAGCACGGAAAAGTATTTTTAAATAAATAAATAAATAAATAAATGCGTATGTCTCCTACTTTAAAAGTATACACTGAGTATGTTTATATTGTCATTCATTTTCCCAGGATCTGCCTCTATTTTTTGTGATTTCTTATCTCTTTTAGGGAAATGATTAATTAAATACAATTCAAATATAAAGTGTTATAATCAATTGGGTCATGGCCTCGTATCTCAACCACTTAACCCAAAAACACACTTCTCACTCACACTGATCGGGTCAGCCTCAAGCACCAGTGCTGACTCTGAAATTGTACACGGCTGCCATCTAGTGGAATACAGTCCGAATTACAACCGCTCACTAAATAAGCTTATCAAAAAAACCCAAGTTATGAATATGTGCAAAGCAAAGCGACCCGCCTGTTGTTGGCAAAATGACAGAATGACGTAGTCAACAAAGAAAAATACATTTCTAGCACATTTGTTTGTTTTTCTAGCTAACAGTTAGCTTAGCAGTTAAGTTGTAGCTAGCTTGGAATAATGGCTTTTAAGTTAGCTCACTGACTGAAAGTTCGTTAGCTTTACTGCTAGCTAAAATAGTTGTCAACTAGGAGGAGTTAACTTTCATCTCATCTAAATTACAAAATGAACTGAAAGACTTAACTACCTGGCAATACAAAGACGTTAATATCAACCGCTGCTTAATGAGCCGTTGGTGACAGTAAAGTGAGGGCTACCTGAAGCTTCTCCTTGGTGAGGTAACAGTTGTGCTAACGGTCGTTGAAGCAGCTTTAACACACAGAGGAAGCGTCAAATCCTCCACACATCTAACAGAAACTGTTTATAAACTATGTGGCGGGGTCCTGCTCACATGAAAGCCCAAACCCACAAATAATCTGTCCATACTGGTTGGTAGCTGCAATGCACTATGTCCTTGTTTGCCTTCCAACATAAAACAGAAGAAGAAGAAGAAGAAGAAGAAGAAGAAGAAGACAAGGTAAGGACATATGACAATTCATAACTGAGACTGTCTTCATGGTAGATGATGTGCAGCTGTCTTTAGTGCGACAGTTCAACAACATTGTTGATGTCAGGTTGGTGACAAGGTGGTGACACATTCATGTATCCCAGAGTACAAATTTGAGGTACTTGTACTTTTCTTTTCTTTTCATGTGTACATTTTACTTACTACATCACAACACTGTCCACATTTCAGAGGAATACATACATATATATGAAATGTAGTGATTTTATAGCATAAGGTTGTGTGTTGGTATCTGTGAATGTGTGTATATATAAATATATACATAGTTTTGCAATACAAACCTTAAAACATTTGGCTGAAATGATTAATTGACAGAAAATGAATTGACAACTATACTTTGATAATTGTTGAAGTAACATTTCAAGTTTCCAACATCACAAATGGGAGGATTTGCTCCTTTTCCTTCAAATTGTGTTTTGGTCATTTTTACGTTTGTACTAGGGCTGCACAGTTAATCGCAGTATAATGAGAATCACAGTATGGCCAAGTGCAGTGTGAAATTACAAGAGGCTTAAATTTCTGATAAAAGTAAAATGTGTGAGCATCATAATGACATACTGTAGGGCTGCAGAGCTGCCCTGGTTGACAGATCCTGTTCTCCAGATGTAAGAAAACATTTTTGATTTTCATCATCTTGATTTTAATTTTTTTTTTTTTCAGTTAAAATGAAAACTGTGATAGAGAAATGATCACTCCCTCTAATCATTACACAGTCGCCATATCCATATCTTTATATTTTTTCTGCACTGAGTACTTTTACTTTGAATGCTCTAAGTAACTTTTCCTGATTTTACATGGATACTTAAACTGAAGTAACATTTTCAATGCAAGACTCTTACTTGTAACACAATCTTTAATACTTTTACTTACTTAGGATGAAAAGGATCTGAATACTTCCTCCACCACAGCTCTGATCTCAGAAAGGACATCTGAGGTCAGGCAGTCACAGAGCATCAAAGTAGATCTGACACAGGAGCATGCTGCAGAGCAGCGTTGCTCTCCTCCTCCTCCTCCTCCTCCTCCTCCTCCTCCTCCTTAATTCACGGTAATCTGACGAATAAACAGAAATTATGCTAAAAAAAACTCCATAACCATATTAGGTTTCGAGATAAAAGGGCCATACTGTAAGTTCAGTCTATTAATTAGTCATCACATACAGTTTAACACTATCAAACAGCTTTTATTTTGCGAAAGAATATAAGTTTGATGAGGCTCTAATTTCGGGCTGCAATCAACATTTGTTTCCATTTTAGATTAATCCTTCTATAATTATTATTTGATTAACCAATGGATTGACTCGTCTATAAAATTGTGAACACTTCCATCATAATTTCAAGAGTCTGAGATGGCCTCTGCAGAGTGCTTGCTTTGTCCGATCCAAATATATTGAATTTATAATTATGCAGACCTGAGATAAGATGAACACCCTAATATTTGGAAAGCTCAAACTATTTAAAAAGCCAAGCTGATTATTAAAATTGATGCTTTTCTTTTGATCGACTGATCGTTTCAGCTTTATTTTAATCAGCTTGATAAGTAATTTGTGTCCTGTAATCAAAGTTGTTCGCAGCGTTTGATAATGTATTATAAACACGTTTCTGGGTCGGTGAAAGCTGCCATCATTACGAGTGTGTTTCATCCTTTTCATCATTTCAACAACTGAGTGTTTACAACAACAACAACACAGCTTTAGATTTCCGTTTGACAACCAACTTGAGTTTCCAGTTGTCCCACTGACACTTGAGTGCACTGGATGGACCTTTCAAAGGCTTTCAAAGCAGTTTTTGCCTCCACTGCAGTATCAAACAACAGGAATCCAACACTGAAATAACGAATAATATAAAAAATGCAAAGCTGAGGCTACATTTAAAATAGGAAGAACAGCGTTAAAAAACTAAATACAGAATGCTTTTGAAACAGTCAACAGGTGTATTAGTGATGTGTAGCGAATTTGGCAATAAAAAAAAAGCTTCCTGTTGAGGACGGGTGGTACGCAGTTCTTTGTAACTGTAAATTCACTAAAACTCAGCCTGTTCACACACACAGGGAATACAAGCTGATTGGTTTCTTCAGAATTGTAAAAGCCGCGCATACCACATGTACGCACGTTTCTCAAGCTGTGCCAAATCCGCAAAATTAGCTTTCATGATTGAAATGCCCCATCATGTGTGCTCTGTATCACAGCAGAAAACATCTTTCTCAACAGTTTATGAAGGCAGTGACAGGCAGACTGAGCTCCGGTGGTATTTTGGTGAGTTGTTTATATCAAGGTTGCTAAAGTAAAAAACCCAAATAAAAAAAAAAAAAAACTGTCAAAACACCTTGTATCTTTTAAAAGATGCCGTTAAAACACACTGTACTTCAGTACGCTGCCCTCCCTTGACTTCATCAGGATGAGGATGGGTGCAGTGAAGGTCACACTGAAGGTCTGCAATTTGCAAGTGTGTGTTCTCAAAGTAAGAAAGAATATTCGGACCATAGATATTATAGACAACGTAAAACATAATTTCTACAGTGTCTTTTGCACAACACGAGGTGCTGATTTTGCCATTCTGTAGAGATGGCTTTCTGTGCTGTAGGTACTTTCTGAATTGCACCTGGAATTTGTATGTGGGCCAAAATAGATTTTCCACTGCAGAGGAAAAAACAGGTCAAACCAAGCTGCAACAGACAAGGTCTGTCTCGCAGGTCCAAAGGTCACATGAATGTAAAGCAGTCCTTTTCACTGTTGGTTGTTTTTCGTTCTTTGTATTTCAAATGTGAATGTCAGAAGAAATACGCTGTTACACTGTACCTCTGAAGTCTTGGCATTCAATATAGACAGTGTAAAAGTGTTAAATACAATTTACAATTTAATACAAGTACTTCAGTGACACTTTCTATACGTACATACAGCATATTTTTACCTTTTTGATTTAGGCTTAAAATGTCAATTGTGTGTCCTTTGACATTATTTATTTAAAATGTAAACATTTTAAAACTAGGAAAATAGGATGTGAAATTGTAAGCAATGTGACAAGTTTTATCAGGAATTTAATATATCAGTGACTGGGCTTGTTTTGAAGGTGTACTGTGGTATGAAAGTTGGCCATCATAATATGTACATTTGGCTATCTACGGTGTGTGTGGACATGATATCTTTATGGGTTAGGATTATCTAAATATTTTAAAATTATTATTATAATATTATTATTATTATTTTCTGAGATGGTTATTGTACCATACAAATACTGTTGCAACCCTCTCACTGAGTTAATCAACACAGTTAATCAACACTTTATCATCGTTTGAATTTACAGTAAAGTCTGAAAACGTGAACAAAATCGTACGCTGGACGCCGGAGTCATCCGTAAGTGATTCTCACACACAGCGCTGTATTTATTCAACGTGTTCACATTCCACAGTCCAGAACCGCAATCCAATCTTTGACATTTATATATTTGTTTTGAAAGAAAATTACTGTAATTTTGAATGGCAAGTGATGCTAAAATTACATACTGAAGGTCCACTCGGCAGAACATGAACTTTTAATTACTGCTGATATTTTTCAGTGACTCAGTGACAAAGGATTCCCTACAGTGGCAGAGAATGGTGAAATTATACATGCTATGGCCAATAGAGTTTAAGTTCCATGCAACTCTAGAATATTTTCTCCTTGGCTGTTATAATAGTGGTTTCTCTAGTCTCTAGGATTTCTTATAGGCCAGTAGTAATGTAATATATAATATAATCCGTTGTCTTAAATTTGAGATGGACTGATGGAAATAGTGTTTGATACTGTATCTATAGAGTAATACACTGTGAGTCCCTGCAAAGCCTGTAAAATGCGGAACTTTAAAATTGTTATTTGTGAAATAAATATTTAATCAATTATTAAGTCTGTTTGTTCTTTTTATTGTCGCACAGGAAATCGCGAGCAACTCGGTGAGAGATGATGCGGATGCTATCATAGTCAAACTCGAGAAAATCACCTTTACAATAAACTTAACTTTATTGACAGTAAAAAGTTTTGAGAATATCGAGGGGCACGCATTTGTTACTGCAAGAACATCTCGTAAAGCAACATGACTTTGAAATACAGTAATGAGGCAGTTGTACATCTTTAACTTTTGAGGTAAAGTGTTTTGTCATGTTACGTCATTCACAAAATATCGTATAACATTGAAAAGTCCACACGAGGAGACAAAAACCCATGCCTCATTTTCACTTCTTGAAATTACTTCACATTTCAAAAAAATAATTCACAATTCAGGGAAAAAGCAGAAAGTGACAAGCACACATGCTATATTCCATTCACACACACTTCTCTACTTATCAAACCAAGTGCATTTTTAGATTTACTTTTTTTTTCTCAAACAGTTTCAAGTATATTTTTGCCTGCGATTAAAAGAAAAATTCAGTTAAAACTATGAAGCAGCAAACCCACAATAACAAGTAAGAATACTGAGTTTGGTCTCATTCATGTTCCCAATATTAACATTATCAGATAACCCACCGTACTGTAGCAATAAGGTTTTTGGGTGCTATAAAGAAGCAGGAGGTAACATTTCATGGACTTGAGGAATATGCTGGATAAGATTTGGAATATAGCTGATTAAATACACCAAGGCTGAAACAAACAACACTAAATAGATAACCACAAGTGATAACTGAACAGATCCAAACTGATTTGCTAATTAATTTTTAAATAATTCATCTGTTAATTCACTTACATTATGCAAATCGTTTTTAAAATCTCAGCCTCAACTGCCGAGTGCAAAAAAAACCACAGAGAGAAGTGCAGCAAACTCGAGTGTAGACCGCAGGACCAGTGCGGCGCTGTGGGACTCTGTGGAGGGCTGGCTCCGTTAAAAATACACCGGCGTTCGCAAAATAAGATGATCAGTTATTGTGAGCGTTATGCGATTTATCAGTGCAGTAGAACAATCACAGAAAAGAAACTCGTAAAAGCCATCAAGTGCTTCGGCAAAGATGTTCATATATAAGCAGGGAACCTAAAAGTGCAGTCCCGTGTAGGTGTAGCACCCTGGGCCATCTCAGTCAGGCGCTTACTGTACACTACATGGCTCATGGTCTGATCTGCACCAGTATTCTAAGGCTCACTTTAAAATCCAAAAAACTTTTTTCTTTAAAACCCGTTTCACACTCAGGTGAATGTTCTCAAGTCCACTTCCTTCATGATTTTTTCTCTTTCCTGTGCAGCTGCAAATACTCTCTCTTCTGAGGTGACTTCACGCGCCGTTGAACCACGCTGTAAACATTGTATTCCTACAGCCGCGTACCGCTGTTAGGAGTTAAGGCAATCCATTTCTGTGCTTCGTCTGCGACAAAAGCTCCTCCCGAAACCCAGAGGCACAAAGCTCTCAGTGCATATTAAGCTTACCTGACACACTCCACAAAACACCCTCTTCCACCATGAAAACAAAGCTCTTAGTACATACTAAGCATACCAAATATAACTCTTCAAATGTGCATCTTAACTGCCTGCGCGCATGACCTCTCAAAAGTGCTAACTAAATCACTTAGCAAAAGATGGCTAGTCAAGATTTTAGAGCACCATTTCCCTTCCATTCTTTTTTTTTTTTTTTTTTTTTTTTTTTACTTAAGAGGAAATCCCCAAAGAAGGCACTTTTGAAGCAAAACCCGTAGTTTTGCTTTAGATGATTTGATATGGGAGTGCAATCAATCATAGAATGTAATTTGCCTCCACTAAACTTTAAATGTAGCGGTTGAAAAGATTTCTCCACCCGCTTCTGCTTTAGTTTAATAAATAATCTCACAATAAAACCACTTTTACTTACACTTGGGATTTAAAGCAACTGATCTGGTGCAGAACAAACGTGAGCCCACAACTTTAGAGAGAGCAGCAGCCGCCTCCTCATCCGACCACTATCCCCCCCGTCCTCAGCCCACCTGATGCTCCCCGCGGCTGATGTGGGACGAGAACTCGTAGCGGTCCTGGCTGCGGTGGCCGCAGATGTTGCAGTCGAAGGGTTGGAGGAAGCCGTGACAGCCCATGTGGATGGTGTACACGACATGGTCCAGGAAGAGGATGCGACAGTGCCGGCAGTAGAAGGAGCGCACGGGCCGGCCATCCCTGTCTAACACCTGCATCGTCTCCCTGGAAGAAAGGAGCGAGCCAGGGCTCCTCTTTACGATGGTCGGGGGTACAGGACACGCTCTCTCCCACTCTTGGTCCACGTCTTTGGCCTGGTTGGGGCTGGAAGTGGGATGGCTGCGGGGCAGTGTGAGGGTTTGGTAGTGGAGGTGGTGGTTGTTGGAGGTACTTGTCGGGGCTGCGGCCCTTGTGCTCTGCTCTTCTGCTGTGCTCTCTGTGTCTGTAGAGTCGGGGCAGCCGTTGGGCGAGGTGGTGTGGCTATGGGCTGAGGGTTGGTCATCGCGGCCTTCGCCTGCCTCCCGCCCGGCCAGGCTGAGAGACATCGCTGACGGCCCACCTCCACCATGGGCGCGGGGGCCCTGAGGAGTCATGTTGCTGTTGATGGAGCCTATAACTGTGCGTAACTCCGACAGGAAGGCAGGATTGAGCTGAGACAATGCGGGTGGCTCGTGGTTCTCCCCTTTGCCCCTGCCGCCTAGGAGATGTGAACCAGCCAGCCCAGCAGAGTCTCCAACAGGCTGAGAGCTCATGAGGTCCCCCTCCTTCTCGGAGCCAGAGGACAATTCATAAGGTGCTTCAGGTAGGTCAAGGTGCATGTGCTTTTCACCTATGAAAAGGACATGAGTCATAAACAACAATTCAGACGAAGGATCTCCTCAAAGCAAATCATCTACTCCATCCGGCCCATTTTCATGAAGCAACATGGACCAAGTGTGTCCAAACTGGCGACAGAAATTTGATACTTATCAAAATGTAGATATGCCATAATTACTGTTTAATTTAAAGGTGCAATACATACGAATTTTAGTTCAAAACATTCAAAAATGTACAAAGATTATCAGCATAATAGAAATAACAGTTTTGACATCATGATGTCTGTGTATTGCCTACTGAAGTCATAGCTGGCCCGTCTGGTCTCGGTCCAAAGCACAACAAGATTCCAATTCTTACATATTGCACCTTTAAATTAAAAATAGAATGTGTATATGTAAATGTCTAAATATGAATAACATGGCTTGTCTTATTAAAAAAAAAAAAAACTCACCCAAAAACTTCTGTGGTGTTGACCTCTTGCGTTTAGTGATGCTAATAGCCAGTCTGTCCACAAACTGGATTTTTTCATTGGATGGCTGGAGCACAGGTTTAGTAACTGTCTCCATATTCACTGACTCTTCACCTGCGAACAGAAGGCCAGAAAATCGACAACATACCATGTAACTCATTACGTGTATAAATATGTTAAAATATATTTTTTCCTGATGTGTTGGCATTTGCAATCACGCAGAGAGTTACAGTTACAGTGGGCTTCATGTTGGTGTAATATGTTACCCTGTGCTGTCTGTGTGTTGACCGCTGTCTGGTGGTCCAGGCTCTTCAGGTAGCTATGGCAGCGCTCTAGATGTTCCTCTAGCGTGACCTGTTGTTTGTAGCTGCGATTACAATAGCTGCACTTGAAAGGTTTTCCCACCGTTGGAGAAGGAACTACAATGAACACAGAGAAAGACAAAAAAGCCAAAATGTCATCTAAAGCGATGGACACTGTTGATTGAATAAATGAGAAATAGTTTACCTATATGTTTGTTGGAGGGTATTTCTTAAAAGTACTTATCAGCTACGTAGGTTTGGCAGAGTGGATTCCCCCATAGGTTTATGTTGCTTGGCAATGATGACAGAAAAACGCCCTAACCCTTCACCGCAACGTTTCATTTTAGTAAGCCATCGGAGAGAGTGACGTCAATTCCCTGAAATCCGCTTTGCAAGAATCTTTTCTTCGAAAATGAACCTGTGCGACCCACCAAGATCCACCAAGACCTTCTGTACCTGGGCTGTATGTACAGTATGTGAACATCTGTGTGTTTACACATTCAAAGCACCAGCAGGATATCCTGTTTTCAGAAAATGTTAAATGTCATATTTTTCATCACGTGTTTTACAGTACGTTCTGTGTAGAAAAAAAAAAAAAAATCTATTTCCTCTGTGCTTCACAGGAGGTCACCATTCTAATGAATCCCTAACGCTTACTGTAATTTCATGCATTTCACCTCATCACAATCAGGATTGATATCTTTATGGAACAGCTGCATCCATCAGGTCCATAACTTAACAGGTGCATTTATGAAAAACCTATTCATGGCATGCTGCATATAAAGTTCAAATGGACTTGAATTTATTAAGCACTTTCGACACATTCACCCATTCATACACACATTCATACACAACGGCAGCCTGCTCATCAGGAGCAATTCAGCGCTTCCTACCTAAAGCGCCCCCCAATATTTCTGTCCTCAGCCATTCATCTGGAGCAAAATGGGATTCAGGATGTGGCCCAAGGATACTTCAGCTTGCAGTGGGGGGGATCCAGGGTTTGAACCACTGACATTTCAATCTTAGATTTACCTGCATGTGTGCGTAGATGTCCAGCCAGGGCATCTCTCCGGCGACAAGCATAATTGCAAATGGGACATTTGAAAGGCTTCTCTCCTGAGTGCAACTTGATGTGGCGCAACAAGTTCCCCTTCTGGGTGAAGGAAGCTCCGCACTGGTTACACTGGAACGGCCTCTCACCTGTGCACACAGAGGTAAATCCTTTGAGTGATAATCCATTTTGTCCTCAAACTGTACTTGTACTGCCACTTCTTGTCACTCACCCGTGTGGCTACGCTTGTGCACCATCAGCACGTTGGGTCCGATGCAGATCATCCCGCACACCTCACACTGGAGCTTCCCGTTGGGCAGACGGATGGGTCCTGGCGAAGCAGCGTTCGGACTGGCGATCTCACTGTAAACACTCGCTCTGTCTCTTCCAGCGCCGGCGTACTCTGCGCTGCCTTCTTCCATGGGGTCCCCTCTGTCATCCTTCCTGCTGTCGTCCTTCACAGCCTCTTTGTTCTCCGGCTGTGGAGCACCTGGTGACTCATCATCACTGCACAGCTCAACCTTAATGGAGTTTGCTGTGTGGAGAGAGGATCAGGGAAAAACACATTTACTTTCTTGCATAATTGTAACAAAGAATTCTTCACAGGAAGAAGACGGGAGCGATAACTGACCGCTGAGGGAGCGGTGTGGTGAGGACTGCTGACTGTTGGGAGATCTCGCTGAAGGGCCCTGCAGCCCGCCATAAAGATCCTGCTCCGTTAATGACTCTCCTCCATTGCCTGAAACACAAATATACCCACGTTATTAAAGCAAACATTTATGTCTGGTGACTGTACACACAAATGTGTAGTAGTTTTACCTTTACATATAAACTTACCTTGTGCATATGAGCGTCCATTGCAGTCATCAGCATTCATTCTCTCACCAGATGCCTAAAGAAATACGAGAATCTTTCAATTCTCTAAAAATCCAATCCGACACAATTTTCCACATCTTTGGCACATGAAAATGTACATTTAATACCTTTAATACTAACCATAGAAAATATACTTACCAGCTACTTGTTGGAATAAAAATAAGGCTAGGAAACAGATAGCTTAATGCTCCCACTTCCAAGGTACTAATAATAAGTTCACTGTAATAAAATAATCTAGTAAACTTGAGTTCTGCCCTGCTATTCCTGTATCACGTAGATTCCCCTGCACCGTGGCCAGCAAATGAATATGAGCGGCCCCACATTTATAGAAAGCTAACAGAGTTTGAGGGAGGAGTCAAAACTATCAGGGCAGGGGTGGACAAAATAGCTTGAACACCTTACACTATAAGGCAATCTGAGTGCAACACCACCACTAAACTACAGTCGATCGGGGGGCTTTGACGTAATCTCAACAAATTCAATATTAAGACAAGATCAAAGGTAATTGATCCCAGGAGGGACATGTATCACTGGGAGAAGATGAAGAGGGGTGGAGGGGGAAGGAATACAGATTAGTACAAAAGTTTTTTTTTAAAAACTACCATAAGGCTTATAATTCATATATACAGATACAGAAAATAGAAAAGAAAAGTTAGGAGGCTGTATTTTAATTTTAGAAAATTCTTTTTGTGTCTGTGGCATTTACAGTTGCCACAACCAAAGGCAGACATCTGTAAAAAAAAAAAAAAAAAAAAAAAAAAAAGTGCTTCACATCATCACCAACAATAATAATAAATGTTAAAGAAAATATACCGAAATGAGAGAGACACACACCTCATAACAAAAGGATTTGTTTTACAGGGCTACTGGAAGTATAAATGGAATATAGTATGTTATCCTGACCAGTATGCATAAATAATTCTGAAAATATATTTGTATACATAGGTGTGTGTATATGTCATAAATATTATAATACTTAATTTTGTTGAGATTGCGTACAGGTTATGTTTATGTGATGCAGTAGTTTTGCTGTCAATTCTTATTATTTTGTCCACCCCTTTGTGCATAACATAACAATTGTACTGTAGATTGTAGGTGCAGGTATTCCACTGCAGACACTCAAGTATTTTCTCATTTTTCCATTGTAAGACATGCAGCACGCTGATTCTATGTGCCCAGAGTGAAGGTGATGCTCTGCTGAATTCCATGTTGAGACAGAGAGAGACACACGCAACAAGGATAAAAACACCCAGATGTGCAATGCTGCACCTTTTGCTCAAATGGATGACAACAATGGACAGAGCAGAGGAGACTGTGGAGCAGGCTCGAGGAGGAGGAGGAGGAGGAGGAGGAGGGGGGCGGAGACAACCCATCGCAGGGAAAATTAATATCCTGGCATTGGCCGTGCATGGGGAGCAACAGGCGCTGATGCAGCCGGGAGACGCGCCAGTCACACCAGGGCACGGCGATTAAAAAAAAAAAAAAAAAAAAAAGGGAAGCGACAATCCGCCCGAGGTTGGCGACTGTGCAGTAAAACACATTCTCAAATAACTCATGCTTCTCCATACGCCCGTGTCTACTTGTTTTCAGCCTGCTCGGTGGGGTTTTTCTTTTGGTCCGCTACGGCACCGATCGGCTCGCGGACGGTCGAGACGGCGGCGCGACATAACGGCAATGTGTTGCAGGAGTTGTCCCGGTCCAAATTGTCCGCATGAACGCGGCTGTCATCAAACATCGAGCACGTCAAAACTGGCCCGAGCTATACAATGTTTCTCATGAGCCGTTGCTATGGCACCCGACCACACGACAAATGGCATTCACCCCAGCAACTACTCAAAAACATGCCGTACTTCAGGATCAAAACCGATGGATGGTCTTACCGAGCGCCGCGGTGAAGTCCCGGAGCCTCTTCCTTACCTGGCGACCGATCGGTGTTTTCCTTTTTAATTGTCTGGATAGCTGTTTGTTTTCCCAGGCGACGACAGCATCTCCGGGATTTTTTTTTTTTTTTTTTTTTTTTTTTTTACCTGGGAATCCCAAACAACTTCCGGGCCCATGCTGGGATACAGACCGAATAATTGTACAACAGAGCTCTTGATTCAGTGATTGTCGAATGCATCGATGCGTGTCAGCTCTGGACACAGGTGGCAACATAGGGTGACATTTATACCAATGAGAGGAGCTCACGGGCTCTGCAGAAGAGCTCAGGCTGATGTGTGTGGATGTTTGTTTTGAGAAATACCTGTCAACAAGCAGATCAACCGGCTGGATTGAATAAAGATATGAATGGGAAACTCAGACACTGTTTGGTGATCAAGGCCTCTTCCGGAAATGTATGCATGTGGAAAATGGAGTAGGCGGGTTATTTTACATTTTCTTACTTTCTCTTTGGCTGCTAGGCTGGATGTAAACCTTTATTGCATACTTATGACACAAATTCATCATTGATAACAACAGTGGAGGGTGTGAAATTAAAGGATAGGTAAACTATAAAGGTAGTTTAATAGTGTTTAATAGTAAGCGTGCACACAGAAATAAAAAATGAGTCAAATTGTTGAGCTGAAATAGTTTATGTTGACATTACACCTGTAGCACCACTAGGTGGCAGCACACTGCTGTCTCAGACCAACTCTGCCAAGTCACCAATCAGACAGCTGTGTGATAATATCAACACAATGCAGGTGTCTGTGCATTTTACTGATTTGTCTACAATGAAAATAGAGACCGACAGACAAAATGATAAAGGCCTCTCAGTAAGGAATGAAGGGCAACTATGTGAATCGATGAGGTTTGTGCCGTCGCAGGAGGATCTCATGAGCCTCATTAATCTTCACAATCATGGCCTCTGCATCCTTGCTGGGGTTGTGGTCTGGATGCCATGTCTTAGCCAGCTCCCTATAGCTACGAGTTATCTCTTCAAGTGAGGCATCCGCTTGCAATGACAATACCTGCAACACAAGTGTATCCAGATACACAGATCAGTGACTTGAACACTGAAATATTCAGACTGGCATACAGTATACACCTCAAACTGTGTTGGAAAGTTTCTGATATCATTTTTTATTTTTCTGATATCAATTCCGATATACCGAGTACCCATATGATACCAGTGTGTTAAAAGAATATAAATATATAGGCCTGTCATTATTTGATTTTTTTTCTTAACAGGTGCAAACTATGGTAACACTTTACAATAGGACTAGGGATGTTAATGATTAATTGATTAAACGCCATTAAGAATTTAAGCAATTAAGTTATCTGACATGTGCTGGAGGTTAGAAAGATCCCAGCTCTGTTCACACTCTTTTAATGTTTTTAATGGATTTTATTTTATGAGTGAGTGGTTCCCTTGTCTTTGTCCATTCAATTATGTTGGTATGGCAATAAAGTATTGAATCTTGAATCTAGCTATTAAACATATACATTTATATTATCAATTTTCAACAGACTGGCTTCTAATCATTTAGGGATGTTGTGTTGTGGTTGTACTTGAAGTCACACAAATTCCTTGCAGTTTATGGATTTTGGTTGCAACTAGGGCTGATAAATTAAGAGGTGTTGGATAGGTGCATAGACTTATGTACTCACCGACACCTGATCCAGCATTTTAGGCTGTATCTGAGGCTTTTCCAATACTGGCATCAGTATAACTATCCTAACTAGTCACTTAAGTAGAATTTCCAGAGTTATGAGATAGCTCACCTGCAGTGCTTCTTTTTCTCTCTCAGTGTACTCTCTGAGCAGTATTTCCAGCACCTTCCTCCAAGCCTCTTCATAGTACCCCCCTCCTGTAAAAACACACAGGATCCGATAAGGCATTAAAAGAATGTACTCAACCACACTCCTGAGCCAAGGCAGAAACCAGAAGATATCCAGCAGTGCTGCCACACAGTCAGACAGGTAGTACAGTGTGGCTGTGGTGTTATGGAAAATACAGTAACCCAGCGGAGCAGAGAAGGCCAGCCAGGCCAGACCGAGCCTGAAAAGCCGTGGACCTGGACAAAAGACAGAAACACATGTCACTTTAGACTGACGTAATGTTATCGAGTGCTGATATTGTCATATTTGTGAGATCACCTCACCCAGTTCCTGTTTGCTCTCCGGTCTCTGTGGGGGTTTGAACTTGCGGTGCTGTGCAGCAGTGACGCTAGCAGCCAGGCTTATAGGGAGAGGTGATAAGGTGCTGCCATAGAATAACGGGGAGGTTATGAGACAAGTAGTCAAAGTTTTTTGGAGATCTGAGGTCTGCTGGCCAACACTGGACACCAGATGCACTCCTGCGCCCACACATAAAGGCAGGACGATCAAGTAGAAGAAATTGAGGGAGTTGAGTCCTATCAGCGCCACGGTGCCAAAGTAGATCCCAACACACACCTGCCCTGCAAATCTGACGGGGCCCACAGGTGGCGGGGCCATGGTGGGGGGTCTTTTTCTCTCTTTCTCTGCACCTTGATTAGCCTCACCGACATATGCAGGAATACGCAGGAACTCTCTGACCCAGCCAAAGCCAAATCCTCCCAGGGTCAGCATCCATAGCAGAGCATGGCTGTCCCTTCCTAAATATAAATGGTGAAGGCCCAAAGGCCCACCTGCTGCCCACAGGGCATAGGCTACCATTACACTTTTTGCCATCCTGTGGCCTCAGTGGATCATTCCCTGTACAGGTGAGTATTAGTCATCCTTGATGAGTACCTGCAATGAAGGAATGGAAGAGTTCAAAGTCAAAACTATGAGACGTTGTTAGTTCTTGACAAAACTCCAGAAACATTCTTTATAATTTCGGTGGGGGTGAGCCAATTTACAGTAGCTGTCAGTGTTTTTATATTCTTTTATTCAGTAGTAATTCTAGGATATATCATATTACATTTGGCTGTTTTTATTCTAAAGAATGGAAAAGGCATCTATTTCCATATGTGTGTTGTGCTGCATTGACTGAGGATATCTAATTTACCCAGTTTAAATTTTTGCTTTTGGTCACTTTTGATCAAATCAGTATCTATTTTACCTATTTCATTACAAGTCTGTGTTTTTTTTTGGTAGTTCTCTCTCTGATCCATGTGCTGCTGGTATCTTGGCCGGCACACTCGAGGGGATTTTTAATCTCTGTGATCCAGCTGCTCGGTTAAATAATATATTATATAAGAGGGATTTATTTTAGGTTACGATGGGCATTGTCATTTTAATTCATTACGTGATCCACAACATAGTATGCTGTGACTGTCCATGTTGTTACATGCAGAGTTTTTGTTTTAAGGTTTCTGAGAAAACGTGTCACATGTTGTAGGCTACAGAAAGTCAGACATTGAGATGGTCAGCACTAACCTTTCTCAGGAGGCCAATCCACAGTTAAATCAAAGGCTGTATCAGACTGACTCAATCGATTTACTTTCAAATATACATTTAAAATATTGGAGTTTTATCTAGTAATAACTAGGTTACTTACTGAGAAGACAGTTCCAATCCTTTCCAGTCCTTTCCGTAGCTGAAGTTGTTTCATTATGTTGCAACAGTTGGACTTTGGATCATGACAATGAAATTACGCTACAGCCTCGACACATCAACATTTATTTACCTTGATGATCTGAACTGATAATGTGAGGAAACTGTCTGAAAGGGACATTTGTAAATGATAGAATACTGAACTGCTCCTCAATTTCTACTTTAATATTAATATCAAGGTTTGTTTTTACATACATGGCTATTAAACACACTCCTTTACAAGTAGGCTAAAACACTTGCTATTAAGTTCAATTATGCCTACTTAAGTTCTATAAGAAAAAAATGACAAGTATAAGTACTCATTAAACACAGAATGAACCTGTCAGTGTTATATTATACTTTATGATGTTGGATTATTATGCTGATGCATTAACATGTAAGCAGCATTTAATCTGCTTTGTGGAGCTAATTTTAACTACAGATGGGTGTGGGGGGAGGGGGCTAAATGCTGCAAAAGTGCCCTCTTGGATGCTTCTATGGTAGATAAAACATTAATGCCATCTCGGGTGCCTTTTCAGTGGACAAAACTTAATAAAGTGCCCTCTAGGGTTCCCTTTCAGTGGAGAAAACGTGAGAAAGGATTGTCTAGGGTGCACTTCCAGTGGAGAAAACAGAGTCAAGTGTATTCTCTTCACTATAAATATATCATTAATTTCTGTGCGTTGGTGCCCCCCTGCATACGTGTGGTGCCCTCTGTATTTTTTCCGCCCTTGCCACTCAAACTTCCTGACTCTGCTACTGACTTCAACCATCTTTTTCTTTTTTTTGCATTATGACCTGTTAAAAAAAAGTCGGCAGATATTGGACAACATGAATGCAGATCCCGGCGTATCTGTGAAAGGCCAATATCGACTGATAATGTCAGCCAACCAATATATCGGTCGGGTTCTATTAGTAAGGGTAGGCAAATGAAAAATTCTAACCTGAAAAGTAACAAGTAATTTAACTGAGTAAAAAGTGCAGTATTTTCCTCTGAAATACAGTATTTAAATATAAATGTCCTTAGTTGCACTCCACCACTGTGATAGAGCACATGAGAGTGAAAAATGGGTGTCACAGAGCACATCTTTAAACTGTGATTGTCCTTTCTCTGGTATGTTTAGTATGTAAACGCACCTTTAGATATGACTCACCAACATATAATGATGATCTATTAATTGGAGATTGCTGACAGCTACCTGTGGCTCTCCAGGCTTCCTGCCCCTCTGTGTAGCCCCGCCCCCTGACGACCCCTCCTTGTTGTACATTATCAGAGTGTAGCAGGAGGCTAGCTCTGCTCTGCCGTCTTTCAATCACAGCCGGGCTAGCCTGCCAGATACACCCACGGCATTCAGGGGAAGATGCCGAGTGTTTTAACTTTTTAACCATTTCCACCTCTAGCGCTTTTAAGCCTGAGGATACTGTAATGGTTCCGGAGAATGGAAACGGACGACGTGTCGGTTAGAGAGCAACTTTTCCACAACCGTGTCCGGGAGACCATAGTAAGTAACGTTGACAGTCAACCGTCGGTTAATATGCATATGAGGCTTCGCCTCTAACGAACAATCAGCCTGCTAATGAGTACGAGGCAGCCACGTCGTTTAACCAGCAAAGCGACTGTTTGGCGTGATTTAGCGATGGTTCAACCCTCAAATTTAAGTTGGCAAAGTTCCCTGTTTTCTCCATTGGAACATTGTACTCTTAACGTGACTTTGACGTGTATGCATTTCGCTTGCTGCAGCAGCTAGCTTAACTCCTGTACAGACTTTAATTATGGCAGGATGCAGCTGGTCATCAGGTAACACGACAGCATCTGGCGCTTTTTCTGTCGAGTTTGTCACGATCTTCTCAAATCTTCCTTCATCTGTTTGCCTTGGTTTGGATCACCCTGCTCCATGTCACTGACTCTCTCTTTTTTGTGCAACACCACAGCCTGTTGAACTTCAGACTTGCCATAAAGATCAGCTCAGTTACAGCAAGGCACATTGATGCAGACCTTTAACCTTTAAAGTACAATCAGATCTCATAGGCAGTTAATTTCTTGTGATTGGAGATGTTGCTGATACCATGTGCAATTATAAGGGACAGTGTCAAACTCATCTTTTATGCTGCATATTGAGTGAATATCAGTGACTTATCAATTTGTCCTGGTTTGTTTGACTGCAGATAAGGAAAAAGCTCACATTGTACTTGTACTGTAAGAGAATGAGCACAAATGATGCAACTATAGATAAAGGTGTACATTTATGGCTGTATGGTATAGTATGAATGAACATTAATGATCCACTACGCAGACTGGGTTATTGCCAAGAAGAAGAGGAGGAGGAGAAAAAGTAGAGCTGAATAAATGTGAACCTACTGAAGCCAAAAGACAAACTTGTCATAGCAGCAACACCACAGGAGCACCTAATAACATCAATAACAACTGCATTATATTGAGGTGTCCCAGTTTCTATGACATTTATTTGGACACTTCATTTGACTCAACCAACATTAGTGTCATTAGTTACACCTAGTCAAAAGTTCTGCTGTGAAAAAGGTTGATTGCTTCAAATTCGAATTTGAAACTGATTTGCCACCCTACACCAAATTGTCCCTTTCACCTACAGACCCTAATGCTATTAGTCAGCACCCCCTTCTTAAGCCACTGGCTGGCCTCAAGTCTCCAGCTTACTGTCTCCTCTCAGTTCTCCCTCTCAGGCTGGTCAGCTGCACATGCATCTCTGGTTATTAATGGCTTTAGGTCAAGCTTATGAATGACCGCCTCCTTCTGATTATGTGGCAGCAGTGTAAACAAAGTTGTGGTATTTCACATGGCAACGCTTTTGAGAGAGGCTCAACACATTGAAAGACCAGATAGGTACTGTACATCTAGAAATGATAATATGACAAGAGATTGATGATTACTTTTCTATCAATACAGAACATAAAGAGGGGAGAGAGGAACTAGGGTTGGTTAAACTAACTTGAAAATATATGAGGCTAAATTTAAGCATCTTATACAATCAAGTATGTGTCAGATACCCCCCCCCCAAAAAAAACAGGTGTATCAAAATTATCGCTGTTCCATCTTTATAATAAATAGCATCTTCTTTTGAAAGAAGGTGTTGGTGATTACTGATCTATAAGTTGCAAACATTGTCACCAGTTGTGCTTGTTTTTAAGTAGCGTTAAAAAAAACACAAAGAAATGAAATGCAAAATGTGGCGGTCCGTGTTGATTCTGTGGCGTGCCGCCACAAATTAGTCTGTGGTGAGAATGGTGAGACGTTGGTGAGAGAAATCACTCTGTTTGGCTATTCAGATCAGGGGATCAGTGTAGGAAAGGGAAACGGAAAAAGAAAGGGGAACCCCTTGAGCCTGTCGCTGTAATATCCACAATTTTATCCATTTAGTGTGGTTTGTCCTTATTTTTCTTCACTGCCTCTTCACCAGTGCCATTTGCAATTTATTATCAAACATTTTCTGGATTAGCAGCAGCAGCTATAGTGGCAAGAGTGGTGTCAGTCATCGCTGCTTAATCATAACAATGGTTTGTTTCTCCACAGAGAGTTTATTCCTTTCAGGCAGGCACAGAATGTAGGAGCTTGTTGGCTGTCGGCTGTAGTCCTTGCCGTGTGTTCAGGTACAGCTTTTTCAGAGACACAGGAGATGTGAGGCAAGGCAGCAGTCAGCCTTGGAGTACGACTAGTTCTTTGATGTCAGTTTAACAACCTGTTCAAAATAATTTGAAAACCATTCCGATATTAGATTAGTGTATTCAATTAAGTAAATTCTCACAACCTCAGATAGAATTGGCAGATATGACTATTAGGGGATCCTGCTCCACAGTCACAGGACTTATTCATTGCCATTGCCAGGCCCTGTGGCCAGAGGATTGCCTGCAGTAATCTCTCAGATGATAGGAACTCATTTCCATTTTAGTAGTAGTCTGTGTAATATGTTGTTGGACCAAAGACAAATTGTAAAATTCTAGCTTGACTGGCAGAAAAACAGGCAGTCTTTATGTGCAGTGCTGACTTCGTACAGTTTTGAGTCAGAAGCCTCACAGCAGCACCAGTTGGTGCAAGATTCATGCAAGTCAACAGTAATTCTTCCCAAATTTTTGAATAGATAATACTGATGATGCTTTATTAGAAAGAAACAATAATAAACAGCTCAAAATTCATACTTTTGCCCAATTTGGCCCACCAAATGTTCTTCAAAGGGACGACTATGCAACATAAGCAACTAATAACTGGGAACATTCAATTGCAGCCAAATTTCTGTCTTCTTTTGAGCTGATGCAACATTATAAATCATCTCAGATGAGAGCATCTGGCAAGAGTAACAAGAGTAGATTAAAGAAATTGTCTGCATGAGATGATGTAGACATCAGAGCCAAGAGTACACACCCACAGCCCAAAGCCTGAGCCCAGAGGGATCAGGAAGGATCAATGGTCAGGAGAATAAAAGGTCTTTTTATTAGAGAAATGGGACATCCAGAATCCAACCACATTAAGATATCTTAAAAAGTTGTTTGAGTTATCCCATGTTATCTATAACATAAAACATTTAATAGTTGAATGCATATGTGCGTGTGTTTATTATGAATCCTCCTCTGTAGGGGTTTGACAGAAGGCGAGAGAGAGAAAGACATGAATGATCTGTAATTTAGTTTGAGTGTTTTTTGGAGGAAAAAAACAAACACATTCTGTCATTCATTTTCTGTTCTAAAGGGTACTGTTACTTGACTTGATATTTATTTGGCCGTCGGTTCTCTGAAATCTTCTTTCAATAAACTCAAACATTGGATCATGACACATTCCAGCAAAAATGATAAACTCTTGCCACAACATACTGTGGCTCTCCTGCCCACCTTCATTTGGATTAGGGTGGCTTTGCACATGCAACATTTTTAAGTTGTTTCTGGCTTTTGAATAAATCGTGACTGGGTTTTGCCTAATCTATCCTCTTACTTGTAAACAAAGGCCGGCCTGCTTTGCCTGAACGTGTTTAGCTGAACAAGAGGCTATGAACCCCTGAAATAACACTCAGAGGGAGTCCACTTGACATTTTGCAAGGATGTGCTGTGCCACGGCTACCCTCTCGCTCCTTTTGAATTTTTACAGGAACTACAAGCGTAGGCAAGATGTGAAAACATTTGGGCTTCATTGTTACTTGCTTGAAGCAGCACAAAGATGTTTAAGTTACACTGTGAATTTTAAAATGCTCTGAAAGAAACTGTGAGCTGTGGGACTTTGTGCTCAACACAAAGATCTCCCTCTGGATGCTGAATTTCTTTAAACTCTCTCCTCAGTGGCCTGTTAAATCCTGCCAGCTCTCAACATGGCAAATCAGCACGTGTCATGTCCCCACATACATTGACTGAAAGGTTGCTATTGTGCCCCAACACCTTTTACTCACCACAATGTCCATCCTCTTGTTTCCTGCTTTTCCTTTTGGTGGATTAACCACAGCAAGCTCCTTGCCAAATAGAGGGCGTTACTGCACAATTTGCAGACTGAGCTGATTAGTTATTTACAGTTCAGTCCATTGTTGTTTGTGTGATGCAGCTAGTATCCATGTTAAGTTCCACTTACACAGTAAAACCCTGTATTTCTTAACAGATTAAGTTTTGTTGCCATATGTGTGTCACTGTAAGGCATAATGCATTCCTGTTGGTGGAGGAGGGTGACTGCAAAATATGTTTGACGTTTTAATTTGCATCTTACTGCATATAAATTGGAGCTTAGCCAAGGAAGTGGTAGTTGTTGAACAGTATCAGAGATATCATACAGCAGAAAAAAACAGGTTTTCTATACCAGTAGTTGAACTTGTTGAGACTGATCTGCACAGATGCTTGTGTGTTATTCTTGGATTTTCTTTGACTAAATTTTGTTTTCATTCTAAAATGGGTCAACATATTGTACCTCCTGGAACCATATAGGAGGAGGGGTGTATGCCCACACCCCAACCCCATTTCTTATTGTTCCATATGTCCCAGTGATCCATTTTAAAACTACTGAGTGACACTGGTGTAAATGTACACTGTGGCTTCTATTGGTGTTTAAAGTACATACTGGTATGTACTTCTGTAACTGTCATGGAAACCTTATCCTTAAAACAAACTAATTTCTAGTGTCTTTGTTCCTTCAGTAAACTCATAAAGCCTATGTTTGCATCCTCTTAAGAAACTGGTTTTTCACCTTTTCACCAAGTATGGCCGTGTATTCCACCAAAAGTACTCCTAACTTAAATCCCAGTAAGTACATTTCAAGGAACCAAAATGTTTGTTCAATCCACGCTGTCTGCTTTTCCACCATGGTCTAAAGACCCACAAATATATTAGGCAAATTAGTGTAAAAAAGCAATGGCTGGCTTTACACATCATTTTTGCACTTGAATATACAACAACAACAACAACATGAGCTGGCCTTTGTCATCAGTCCATCTGTCGTGTGCTCTCTGCTGTAACTCCATGTTGCTGTGTTGAAGCACAAATGAATAAATGCTAATTTTAGACCCTACTCCCAGTGGGTGAAATGCATTGAGTTCCTCCAAAGGTTTTTAGTCCCTGGGTACAGTTCCTGCAGTGGAAACATGGCTTATGTTGACACGTTTCTGTCATCCTCCAGAGAGCCGCTCTCTTTTTGTTTGTTACTGTTGTCACCTCAGGGACGACTTCTACATATACTTTAAGTCTACCTGCGACTTTGGCTCCCTCTGAGTTGCCATGCAGAGATGCTTTGGTCAACGATGCGCTTGCAATGTGGCAGCAACATTTTTCCACATCATTGTCACGCCAACACGTTGGCGCACTCTATTTCTGCTGTCGAATCAACAGCATGACATTTATTACAGACAGTCTTGGTCCACGGGTGAATCCTGATGATGCTAGTTACCCTGTGTGTGTTAATTCATCAACATCTGAGCATTATTTGCACATGACCAACGTTAATGCTCCTAAACAACCGATTTCCTGTCAACATCAGGTGTACTTTTGATAAATAATGCTGACGTAGCATACTAGCATGTTATAGGTGCCATTCGACATTAACATGCCAATGGTACAGTTACATCAAATATAACTTTGTGTTCTGTTGTAACTTTAGCACTACAGCCTCATGAGGCTATAAACTTTTAGTTGTGTTTCGTATTTTGATCGAAATGTCGAAGTAGTACAGAGATTGTTTTTACTAAGAGAGACTGTGCTTGTGTGGGACAGGAACTGTCAACACTCACATGGTTGGTTGTAATTTCCAGCTCTCTGAGGAATGTTTCTATTCGTAGCGCTTAATATGCTGTGGCAGAGAGGAGTATAGCCATGCACCCTCTATCACTCACAGGTTTTCATTTGTTGGTCTTCCTTGAAATATAAGTTGAGCATTGCACAAATATGTGTTTGGGGATGTGTCTGTCAGTTTGTTAGCTGACACTTCATTTGAGACCCATTTAACTCCCCCACGGAGGTTATGTTGTCACCCATGTCTGATTTTTTGGTTGGTTGGTTTGTCAGTAGGATTGAATAAAAACTACAAAATAGATTTCTATGAAACTTGCATGGAAGTTAGTTCTCAGCCCAGAATAGACTTTATTAACCTTTTGGTGCATCTTGATGAAAAAAAGATGTATTTAGTTGGCTGGTATCTATGAGTGAGTACAATTTGATGTAGATCCTGCATTTGGTGAGCTTAAATTATGGTTAAGCAGCTTTGGGATGGTTTAAAAAGTTAGAGTGACACAGGGCTATAGTGAGTCTTCTCATGTTATGTATGTGATGAATTAAGCGATTCACTTCAGTCTTTGCGGTGAAATGTTGACAGCTTTGCCAGACAACAGATTGCTGAGTGAATATAGGTTTAGCCTCAATTTGTCAGTAGATTTAATGTAATGTCAGACTTTACAGACAGTAGGGGGGCTAGCTGTCACTGGTATTAACCCTTCTCTCTCTGACTCCCCCCTAATCCTTCCTAGTTCATCACTGTCACCCATTTTGCTCTTTGTTGAAATAAAGTGGTAATCTTCAGACTCCATCTGTCTCTCTTGGCCTTGGCCAAATGAGGAATGGTTTGGGCTATTTGCATTTGTAGCACTATGTAGTTTTGTTTAATTTTTTACTGTTTATCTGCCCAAAACAAAACAAAACAGAACAAATCTATGAGGCACAATATGTTGCTTATCAGTAGTACTAGACAGAACATGACAGTGTGTTTACCAGATAGCACATTTCCTCAAGTAAATTAAATCTCCTTTGTTGACCCTGTTCTCAAACTTTTCTGTCTTTCCTGCAGATCTGTGTACTCCTGTTTACATGCCTCTACATAGTGTCCTACCTAATACTTACCCACTTCAAGAAGGCTGCCGAGTTTGTCACAGGTGAGCTTTAAAATCACTTTGTCAGACTGCTCTGTGAGAAAGAATTCCATCAAAGCCTTACGGGGAATTGCCGGGAGGGGAATTGATAGTGTTGACATGCATACTGATTACATCTGTTATTTTTTCCCCACAGAGAATGTAGGCCACATTTTTTTAAAGAAAGCACAGGTGTTGCTAAGACACTACCTTTTTTGTTTTTAATAAATAGTCAAGTCAGCAACAGCGTCATGTTTTGCTTTACTTGAAGTTTCATTGCAAAGCTAGATGAGGTTAACAACAAATTTTAAATTGCCTATTTCAAAAACCTAACTCATTTGGGGAACATTTTGTTCGTAATTTTTTATCGCAAAAAACATTCTGCATCGCATGCATCTGCAAATTTATGTGCAGGTATTTTTAGATTTGAATAATAGTAATTTTCTGTGTTTGCTTACATGTACAATAAATATAGACTTAAGTTTACACAGTGCCAGGATTGCAGATTTCAACCCAAGGCTCCAGACCTTGGCTGGAGCAATCCAGAGGTGCAGAGAGTGTGTTATGTAACAAATGACCACCTCTCCAGGCAGTATCCCTGTAGATCAGGAGGGGGGAGGTGGTGAAGAATGTTGCTACAAGATAAACAGGGTTGTAGCTTAAAACTCCTCCATTTAGATGAAAACATGTTAATGGAGATCTTTTTTTTCCACAGGCATGTCATGTACAACCAACATCATGAAACTGGCTTAATTTGGCAATACTCTGAACTACAGGCTTTTGTTTTTGAAAGTCGTAACAATGTAGAAAAATATGCCTTGGTCAACTGATAAACAACCATTTGCATAAGTGAAACATTTCTCAGTGTGTTTCCTATTATTAAAACTAAAACATGTTTAAAGTTCTGCAGTGTGACTGAGCTGACAGTTGCATAATGAATCCAATAAATGGCTACTATTGAAAGCAGATGTAGGATGTCCGACTAGCCAGGTCCTGCTGCTCTGCTGTGGCTGCGTTCGGGTGGAACCTGGTAGATTTTTTTTTTTTTTTGGGGGGGGGGGGAAACCTGCTTTGCATTAGTCCACTGTCATAAACTGTGTATGTGTAGCAGCAACAGCAGAACAGTTGTGTCCTGAAGCTATATGATGATTGGGCAATACCACTCGAGCTAGTTGTTTTTGTCATTGAGGAGCAGAGAACTGGTTTTTGCTCCTCAGGCTTTACCTCATTATTGAACAGCCGTTCCAACATTTGCTAAGGAAAAGTGACAGTGTCATGTACAGTGGCGTGCAAAGAAACGTGCAGCAATTCATATAGGTATTCATATAGTTCTTGAGATCTATAATATGATATGATACTTAACAGCTTTCTTTTGGGTTTACAGAATGTTTTAAGCATACAGTAACATTTACAGAAGGGTGTCTGTGGTAAACACCCCTTGCTTTTTCCTACTCATATGTAGTTCAGTTTCTACTAGAGCCTTGTTTTCGCTTGAACAGAATGTTCCTAACATGCTCACCCCCAACCCACTCCTCACTCTGAGGCCAGGAAGACTTTTGATTTTTTTTTATCCTCGTATGGATTTCTCCTATCACATCTTTCTCCTGTATATCTGTATGTATACAGTGTACACATACTGTCCAAGACAGCTTTTATAACACTAGCAAAATAGACCCGCTATCTACATTCTTCAACACTCTGTCCGATTGTGCTTGACCGGTTATAGAAAATAAGTCTGTTATGTCTGTGGAGACTTACTCTGGTTTAAATTAGGATATTAAACCAAATAGAAGTCTGAAGCATTTTTGGAACGTAATCCTACTTGTTTGTCTGCTCTGTTTCAGATGATATTGAGGATGCCACTGTCAACAAAATTGCGTAAGTGCAAACCTCTAATGATTAACTGACCCACAGCAATCTGTTCTCACTCACCCTGATTAGTGTCAGTGTGAATGGTTGAGCACATACCTTCAGTCAATGTGACATGTGTAGTGGCCTGAGGCCAGCTGGCTGTAGATTTATTTCCCTTTCCTGCATGTGCCTGTGTGGTTATGTAGTGTTGGTTGGGATGTCACTCTGGCCTTTGTCCCTACACGCTGGCACTGTAGTACCTTATCCTGGGCCGCCCTAGCCTTTCACCTAGGCGGTGCTAAAAATAAAACACATGCGACTTCACTGATGGCTTCTTTCTCCTCCTCGCAGGCTGTGGTTGTGTACGTTCACACTGTCTGTTGCAGTGTGTGCTGTGCTCCTCCTCCCAATCTCCATTCTGTCCAATGAGGTGCTGCTCACCTTCCCACAGAGCTACTACATGCAGTGGCTCAATGGATCTCTTATCCACGGTACATCAATTATTTTTGAAAAGGTCCAGTGTACACTAATCAACACTCAAACAAGTGCAAATGCACCAGAGTGAGCTGAATGGCTAGTTTTCTTCTTCACCTGATTTTTATAGGCATCCTAGAATAAATAAAAACAATACAACGTGTACAACAGTTAAAAAACATACTACATTCTGTAAAAAAACAAAAACATTTCTTCTTCCTAAATTGGTATTTTTGGTTAGTGTTATGTCATTTCTTGGAATATCTTCAAATGAAATCTGTACAATCCTTCTGTAAAAGGAATGAATGATCAGTGATTTTTATTTTGGACTGATCTAAAGAGGATCGTACAAACAACAATCTCCGCAGATGGTTTATTTTTATAGGGTTAAATGAATGATATGATGGAGTCTTTTGGGATTTTGGTACTGAATTCCATTGCTGTGATGCACTGAAGGCTGAAAGCAGTTCTTCTGAGTGGGATATGCAGTCCACACTAGCTGCACTTCTAGTAGCTCTGTTAGCAGTAGAGTTGAAGTTGATGAAACCAGGATGACGGGCTAATCCATGTTTAATCTCATTATCAAAAGTGATTTTTTTTTTAATATATTTGATGAGGTTCACTAGTAAACAACACAAAACAGTTAAAACCTGTCAAACAACAGCAGGAACTGGATCAGTTTTAATGAGGATCACTGGTACTAACCTCTAAATCAATACACTACAGGCCTGTGTCCAAACAGATCATTATTATGGATGAGCGGCTGTGACCTTGCTGTGAATGTCTTTTTTTTTTTAAATAGTCTTTACTGACTGCTGCTGATGACACTAGTCAATTCCTTTACGCCATTGAACAAGAATGTTTTTAAAATTGATAAACTAAGATGTAAAGAAAATAGTTTTGAAGCCCCAAAGCGAACCAGCCCTGTAATGTTGTTTCACGTGAGAAAGTCTTTATGATAATCCCAGCTTTTCACAGTGTTAAATTCCTTTCCTGATTGTTGCACATTCTTGTTTAACAGCACATGTTTGGCAGGACTATACCTCACAGTGGTTGATAGTGGTACTGCGTAAATGCTTTATTGCAGTTTAACCCGAATGACTGTTTACACTGAAAACTAACAAATGGAACATCTCTCATTCTCTCTTGTCAGGGTTGTGGAACCTAGTTTTTCTTTTCTCCAATTTATCCCTGGTCTTCCTCATGCCCTTTGCCTACTTCTTCACGGAGTCAGAGGGGTTTGCAGGGTCAAAAAAGGTACCAGTTTTGGTATTCCCTTACAAAATGGTAACTCAAGACTTTAAAACCAAGAAGACTTAACTGGAAATTGACAACATCTGTTTGTGTGTTTGTGTGTGTGTAGGGCGTTATGGCACGTGTGTACGAAGCAGTGGTGCTGCTGTTGCTGCTGGCTCTGCTTGTCCTGGGCATTGTGTGGGTGGCATCAGCCCTCCTCCACGACAACATAGCCAGGAAGAGCCTCTACGGTGAGTCACATGCATTATAGATCCCCCTGTGACAACTGGTTTCAGAGTTATTAATATAGTTGCTTAAACTCTCCTCTTCTGAATTTCAGACCTGTGGGAGTATTACCTTCCCTACCTGTACTCGGGCATCTCTCTGTTTGGAGTGCTGCTGCTTTTGTGTGAGTGTATCTCAATCATTATGACATGAGCAGCTATAATACTGTGGCGTGTGACACTCGCACATCATGACCCGGTGTTTCTGTCCTCAGTGTGCACTCCCTTTGGGTTGTCCCGAATGTTCAGTGTAACTGGCAGCCTGTTGGTCAAACCACGGGTGAGTAACAGACCAGAAAACCAGAGTAAAACACTTTGCAGACAGTAGCATTTGAATGAATAGTTGTGGCTTGTGACTGTGAAATATATTTTTCTGAATTGATTGATGCCTCTCATCCCCCTCAGCTGTTGGAAGATGTAGAAGACACTTTGAGCTGCACCACGTTTGAGGAAGACTCGCTCTCCAGGAAGCTGAACTGTGAGTGCATCACCATAAACACACTCCTTTGCCATTACTGATGATTCAATTTAAAGCTGACTCTTTGTCTCTATCATGTGTTGTCATCTGATTGAAGCTGGCAGTACATCATGCTGGGTCAAGCTGAACATGGAGGCGATGAGAAAAGAGTACCAAACAGTTCAGAGCAAGCGCATCGCCCTTGGTAAGATTGATTGCACTGGCTGCTCCCTGCTGGCTCTCTCACTCAGTGCTATTACATTGTATAGTCATTCGTTGATGCACACTCATTTATTGTTGTTGCTTTTCTCTTCTTGTTTTCCTCACAGAGATGCGTAGGAAAGCGTCCCCATGGCAGCGAAACTTGGGCTATCCCCTGGCTATGCTTATGCTCCTCGCACTGACGGTACTTGCTGTTTTATTAATACATTCTCACAGGCTGCTTTGACTCTGATTTATTAACGTGGATGGTTGTTCAAATCGTGTATAACTACTGTGCATGTCTCCTCAGGTGATGTGTGTGCTGATGGTCTGTTTCAATGTGTTGGAGTTGCTGCTGGATGAAACGGCTATGCCCAGAGGAATGGAGGTGAGGATTTTAGTTAGAAAAACCTCATGCTCTGCCACAGCCAGTTATCTGTGTTCACTGATGATTGTTATTTTTGTCTGTGTGTTAGGACCCTCACCTGGGGATGGCCTCCTTCTCCATGTTTGGCTCACTAGGCGCTGCAGTTCAAGTAGTCCTTATCCTGTATCCTTTTTTATCCAATTCACCTGTGAATGTGTATGTGTACACAGAGTTAACTTGTCACATCCATTTGGCTGTGACTCACCCACCTACAGACTTATTGATATTTGACCAGGATATGATGTTGACTCACACTGTTGCACTTATGTATTAAAAAATTGCTTTGTCATGTTATCTACTATCTCTGTGAGTATATTAGTCTTCTCTCCAGCATTGTCCTTAAAATTAAATTTTCAGCTATCTGATGGTGTCCTCAGTAGTGGGCTTCTACAGCTCCCCTCTCTTCACTGGCCTCATGCCTCGCGCACAGGACACCAACCTCACACAGGTATCTGACAGCCAACATGTATACTTCACAGTGGGGTACAGCCAGAAGCTAGTGATGTTTTGTTTACTTCCTATTAGGGCTGCAGCTGATTATTTTTGTCTTTGATTAATCTGCAGATTGTTTTGAAGATCAGTGTGTAGTCTATAAAATGCAAAATAAATAAGTGTAAAAAAATGCCCATCACAATTTCTCCTACTCTAAATTGCTGCTTTTGTCCAACCAACAGTCCAAGGAAGCTGGTTCTAGCATATGTTGACCTTTTTTTAAGATAAATCAATTCTGTGAATAGCTTCTTTTGAATGCATAAATAAATTACCAAGTGCACCTCTACTCCCTGTAGTAACCTCTACATTTCTGTTTCATTTCAGATCATTGCAAACTGCGTGTCACTGCTCATCCTGAGCTCAGCACTGCCAGTCTTTTCACGCACACTTGGTAAGGACAATATGAAGTCCTACCTAAGAAATTCAGAGGAAGAGAAACAGATTTTAATCCGTGCTGTGATTTGCATCATTGTCCCACAATGCAGTGCAAAAATGAAAGTAGAAAACAATTTGCAGCTGTTAAGATTATAAGACTGAATGGCGATGAGAAAGTTCAAAGAAAATCATTAAAAAAATAACAAATATTCAAATCAACTAGTATCAAGTAATACCTAGTATACAGGTACAGTAAAACAAAAAGCTTATACACTGGTTTCTCATTTATGGTACAACATACGTGACATAATGCATACAACAGTGCAAAATAACAGGTTAACAGGATAATGGTAAACAATTGTAGGATGGTATTGTATAGTGAGTTGGTGTGGGTAGTATTAAGTGCCGTAAACCCAAAGTGATAGTGCAGTTCAGTATAAGTCTGTACATCATTCAGTAAACTAAAAAAAAGATTTTAACTTTTCAAAGCAGGAAAAAGCACACGTTGAATTCACAACATTGCTGATTGCTGCATTCTATTAACGTGAGCTAGTTCCAGGGCTCTGGTGTTGTGCATGTACTCTCACTGACGGGGCTTATTGGGACACTTCATAGAATGGAGCCATCTTTAACGTAATTGGTCACACGTGTGCTTTTCCTGCTCTGACATGTTAAAATATCCGCCCTGAAAAAGGTCTTTTGGTATGAAATGGTGACAAAGGCTCTGGTATGAAGTGTGAGGAGGTGATGAATCAACAAATTGCTTGTAGTTTTAATAATCCCCACAAGAGGGCGATTGTACACTGAATGCTGCAGATAAGTCCTGGTTTGGGCCATTCATTCACAAGTGAAACATGTTCTTCTGTTTCTGTTCCATCGTGTCAGGGATCACCCGCTTTGATCTTCTGGGAGATTATGGTCGGTATAACTGGCTTGGGAACTTCTACATTGTCTTCCTGTACAACATGATGTTTGCTGGTCTCACCTCTGCCTCCCTGATCAAGACAGTCACCTGGGCAGTGCAGAGAGAGCTCATCCGTGCATTTGGTCAGTCTACTTTCATTTCTATTTCATGAAGCAAAGTAGGAGTGCTCGTATACATATATTTTTGTAGTGGTGTGCTGAAATTCATTGCACTTTGGGTAGCTGTGTCATAAGTTCTCCCACCTCTGGCCCCGTTTCCCTATGGGCTGGTCTCTCTTCCTCAGATAGAAAGAATACAATTCTTTCAGGAAAGTGTAAAGGGACAAGAGGAGAGTCGGGTCCCCTTGGGGACCTTCAGGCACACCGCCCTAGACCCCTCGCAGCACACACGCCCTCCACCCCTCCACCCAACACAAACAAGCCCTCAGAGCATGGACACGCCAAATACACACATACACGCAATCCCCTTCCTCACAGTACAGATAGCATCTCTGCACCATGGCAGCTCTCCTGCACTTTCCCATTGCCTCCCAACTCACTTTTGTTCTGTGACTAATAGACTTTCATTTCACCTAAATCACTATTTTTCTTAGCTTTGCTAGTTTAGTGCTCCACCTTGTGATTGTGTGTGACGTAATGGTCCTTTTTCTTTCTTTTTTGTTCAGGTCTCCACAGACTGCCTTTAACTGTGTCGCGCTCAACAATCCCCTTCAGACTCCTGCTGGCCAGTGGACTGTCTAAAATCCAGTGACTTTGCTCCTCGTCACCTTTAAGACAGTCACTTCAAATGTGCACCTATTGGATTAAAGCGTTTGCAATTTAGTCCCTTTGCCAATTGGTGCATGGGTTGGGGCGCTCCGTGTGAAGAGACTGGAGAAGATGAGTCTTTTTGGAGCTCTGCTTGAAGTTGTGTTTAATGACCAACATATCATAATCCAATTTTGGCCAGTTATTTGACTGCAATGGGTTAGCTGAGTCATAGTTACAACTGGAATGATGGGAAAAGGGATTTAAGCCATAGTGGACAATGACAGGGTACCCTTCCCCTACAAAACCTGATGAAAAGAGGATCCACTCACTCTGTTGACACATGTGAAAGTCAGCAGAGTTATTTTGAAATATCACATTGTAAGTGTGACATAATTTCCTCTTCCTGTTCCAGGTCGATTGAGTGCTCTCTCTTTCTTTGTGGCTCCCCCACACTTTCCTCTCTTAGGTTGTATCACTATTTTAAGATTGGGAATCTTACTTCCATGTGTTTGGTGGTTCAGTCTGCACCAGTGTTATGTTCATTAATGAGAGGAAGTTGGGAGAAAAGAGGACACAGAGTACCTTGTCTGTCTATGGATCTGTAGGTTTCACAGGGAATATGAGAGTGAGGTCATTGTCTCAGTTTTAAAGCTCTTTTACAAACTCAGTTTGGTAGAATTAAGAGCATTTTCTGCGGCAATTTCTCTTTGAGCAGGGTTTCTACTTCTGTAGATGACAGTTAGCTTACTGAGTCTAAAGATAACTCATTGATTTATAAAACAATAGACTAAAAGATAGCTTTATGTCTTATGCAAGACATTTGAATGCCATGTGACACTCATTTGGAGGAACGTTTGCCTTTGACCAATCAAACTGTGAATTATTAAGATTTTGTGTGGGGAAGTGCAATATTTTGTGAGCAAAAGCACACTTTTTAACTTTACCAAAAGTAATTTCTAAATTTCTTGTAATTTTCTGTGACGTATGTGTTTTTCATCTCATTCCTCTTTGTTGGATATTGGGTGAATGTTTAGAATAGTTTCAGAATGTTTTCAAAAAGCAAACGTGACTATCAATCCATGCAATCCTTTCTGGTATCAGGTTTGTCTTTATTTTAAAAATCTATTTCTATAATGTCTATCAGCTGTATCTCATCATGGTGATCTTGTGTCACCATTTGCCTTTGCTGCTGTATCAGCAGGTTATTTTAGTTTGACCAGCAGGGGACAGTGTCTCTCAAACACAACACCAGCCTCTGTGTTGCGTGATACTTTCCCTCTGGTTAGATATTATATGTATTATATAACGAGCACTCTGAGGTTTACTCATTTAACTTTTTCTGGGAATTTTATTTTGGTTTTGGGAACACAAATTTTATAATGTACTGTTTTTGTCATTATTTATGGGCATTTTGGGATCTATACTTCACATGTCAGGTCATTACCATTAGGATTTTTAACAGATGTTAAAAATGTTGAATGTGATGCAGTTGAGACAAAAAAATCTTTAGAGTTGGTCTCAAAGATAAAAAAATAGTGTTTCTTGTTTACCTTTGAAATGCTCTGATTCAGGTACTCTTAACTGAATTTTTAACCATTGTTTGATGAGAAGAAGGCAATAAAAATCATCCTGTGTTTTTAACTTCTTGGTCTCCTTTTGGATGCACATCAAGGTGACTGTTACTGTAAACTGTTTCTTTGATGCGTGTTTCATTTAATGAAATGTAACTACACTGTGACTGATCTGATGTAGCCTGTGGTCAGTGGGTGGGTGTGTGTGACTGGTGAGGGCGTCTGTCCTCCACGTCCCTTCCACCCTTTTGTTGCACTTCTTTAATCAGCAGCAGAAGAAAGCCATATTTTGACCTGTCTGTCAGCGGTGTCCAGCCACGACGCCACTACAGCCGTAGCCCACGCTTTCCCCTCTCCGATGCAACTGCCAGATAAAAACCCTGCAAATCAGGAGGAGAAGCGACATTTACTCACATTCACTCCTTCACGTCCGCCCACCCACCTCCTTTCTTCCGTCCCTTTTCCTTGCCTATTGTTCATTTCCTCACCTCATCCTTTTTCTGAAGTCAGTTCAAGAGAACCCCGGCTCTGATTAATTTCTCCTTCTTGATTTTTGTTTGCATTTCTTGTTTTGTTTCGTTGGATGCTTTAATTAAGCTTATTTGGTTTAGGGTTTGTTTTGCACTGCGTTTCCTCTGCCTAAAGGAAATGAACTCGAATGTCGCCGCAACATTACTTGCACATCTGGAGACTGGTCCCCCTCTGAGGAAGTGACACATAAGCCAGATATAAGGTGTGCGAGAGAGAACTTAGTGCATTATCGGTGTGTCTTAAAAGAGTTCGTTCAATATGATTAATGTTTGAACACAGGCTGATGCTGCTGGCGTTCAGAGGGCTAAAAACTGTTCCAGTCATTACACGCTATATTCCTTGGGACAAACTTCTAAAACTTCTACTAAAAGTCTGTCTGAACCCCACTGTATGACATACAGTATGTTAAAGGGACTTTTTTTAAAGGACACCTCACCCCTAAATCCAGAGTACAGATTTTTCCCCTATTTTTACCTATTAAGATGAAGATCAGTCCAGATTGATTGTTGCTGAGTTTTGGAGATGTCGGCCGTGGAGATATCTATATTCTCTTTAATACAATGGAACTAGATGGCACTCCAAGTCACAAAAAATACATTTGAGAAACTCACATCAGTGTCTTTTTCTAGAAATCATGACCCGGTTACTCAGGATAAACCACAAACCTTGTTCCAAGCATTTTCACGTTGGAACTATTTTTTACTAAACTACATCCATTACCATCCCACAGAAGGAAACGTGCATTTACCCATGGAAGAGATGGCTAGCTGACAAAGCTAACTAAACTAGATAATGTTTCAACCTGTAGGCAGTTTGAAGGGGGACCCCATCCTCCTTGTTAGCAAAATGACCAAAATATGCCCCCCTTGTTAGCCTGCCATCCATCTCTATCCCCTCCAAGATCACTAATATATGGACCGCTGTCCAGGCCCCAACCCAGATGCCATTCTATCAAGACCTACAGCTGATTTATTACATTTTGACGAAGCGTTTCTATTTTATCTGCTGTAGTTTTTCTTGCCTTTGTGGCACTGCCATTCCAGGCCCATTGAAAGCGTTATTCGTTACATGTATGAGCAAATATACCACTCAAATCTGAACTGAGGACACAGGAAATACTATATATCATTTGGCAACGAATTATAAATAAGAAATGATCATGTTCTGGACCTTCTGTTTGAGGAACAGTCAGTTTGGTCTTTAGATCTGATGGTGTTGGTGCGGGGGCTGTTAACAAATCACCTACAGGTTACAACTCAGCCATCCTGCACTCACACGACGACTTGGTAGAAAAGATAGACATTCCTACACGAATCCGCTCACAACAAGGTCTGTGGATTATTTTAGTAACTAGGTCATGGCTTCTGGAAAGTGACATTGCTGTCAAGCTTTCTCAAGTTTTTGTTTTGGGCGCTTGGAGCCCCACAAGGTGAGTGCCATCGAGCTCCATTGTATCCGAGAGAAGACGGATATCTCTTAGGCTATGCAACTCTCACCAAAACAATCCAGATGAATAAGCCGGTAGAAGGAAAAATATGTATTTTTGATTTGTGGGGGGAATTGTGTCCCTTCAGTGTTTATTGTACACATCACTTAACCTTGGATTTCGCTCGAGAAACTCTAGAGTAGCACCTCTCCCTGCAGCAAAATATAAAGGTCGACAGGAGTGCAATCAAAGTGCCACAGCAGTCCCATTGGGTAACACACTCTATTGGGCTGGTTGTCGGGCATATCGGGGACAAGGCGGGAGACGGCCAGCTTGTAATGGGATGAGATAGGCTATCTTTATTGTCAAAACAGAAGAATGAAGGGGGGAAAAAGACACAGATTAGCTTTCCTGACAATCGGCCGTTTGAAGTTGATGCCAAAGTGCATTAGGGGCTGTTATTCCCTCGTTTTGTGCGCTCGAAAAATGCAGAACCACTCACAGGAAAAGGCGAGACTTGCCCGCTAATCAACTGATAATGGGTCACACTGTCCATTTGCCATAGCCGCCCGCCATCCTGCGTGCACACTCACGGCACACTTGCCTCACACAGTCGACTGGCGCAGGCCTTTGTTTTATTGACTCACTTCGGATGAATGGTGTGACGTGGATTTTAAGGGAGAAACCTTTAATATTAGAGCTTAATTCAACTCATAAAGTAAACAGCATGTAGTCTAAACCTTGTAAATCATATTTTTGGGGGGAGGGGGGATCAGGTTCACAAAACGAAGTATCATATCTGACCTTTGACCTGCTTGTCTGGTGCCAGGAAGTTCCACCCTTCTCAGTCCATTGTCCACCTCAGCGCAGCATCGCCTCAACCTGGTGCTCTTTCTCAAATCAAGGCCGAGCAAAACAACTTAAACCTGGCAATTACAAACACATTTTACACCACCGTGGTTTGCCGCACCTGAAGTCATCACATGACACACGATAGGCGTATTCTTAGAGGTGAAACTTGGCGAGTAACCACCAGCACACAGCTCCGATACATAAGCCAAGAATCATCCAGTGTGTGCAGCCACATCAGACCGCACCACCCTGCCTCTTCCTGCACTGATAACATGGTGAGAGACAGTGGAATGGGAGGTGCAGTGGTGGGCAGAGAGAAAGGACGGGTGTGTGTGTGTGTGTGTGTGTGTGCGTGTGTGTGAGCGGGGAGGGAGGTGGTTAGGTGTCAGTTCCTTGACTTTCCTTTTCCCCCCCAACCCTTCTAGCGGCCTCCATCTGAGGAAGTGGATCCTGCAGAGTGTCTATTCAGCTCCAAGAGACAAGACAAACACTTGAGATGTCAAAGCCAGCATTGTTTCAAAACCCAATATCTGTTTTACAATAACGTATCCTTAAAAAAAAAAAAAAAGAGCCTGCACTCCTAATTTCACCCTTGGCTGCAACATTAGTGATCCCATAAACTCCACAGAAGAAGACAAAACCTGGCCTGCCGGTATCTACTCATGCTTGACCGCTAGCCCAGGTACAAGCGCAGGCGTCCATTTGGAAGGAACAAAGCAGGGTAGGCTAACCCAGGCAGGAAAGATCTCGTTTTCTGTGCTGTGACTTTGCAGGAAACCAAACCATTCACCCAGCCATGTACTCCCATCCTGAAATGGGGGAGTCAAATGCTAAGAGCCAGAAGGAGGCAGGGGGAGGCAGGAGGATGAGGGGCACCAAAATAAAAAACTAATAATAATGACTTTATTTCCATCTCCAACCCGCAGATGTTTGCTTCCTTCCTTTCCCTTTCATGTCAGATGGAAATCTCGTCTCTCGTATGGCTTTGAAGAGAAACATCGGTGTGGGTAATTGTAGATATGAAAGTGTTTGTTGCTTTTTTTTGATTGAGTCATTCCCTGCATTTGTCATGAAAGCTTATATCTCTCATCTGCGCTGCTCTGGCCAGATTTGAGCTTTCGTCCATGTTTATCGTAAGGACAGGAAGATGCGGCTTCGCCTTGCCACCCCTCCCTAAAACATCCTGGGATCTTCTGGAAACTTCCCAAACAAGGATGCCTTTCCATGGTCACTGTGGAGCTCAGTGACCTGTGCTTCATCCCTCAAAGCAAATGTTAAGCGCTGGTCAGATCAGACGGAGTAGGACAAATTCACAGGTGCTTTCTTTTGAATTATTTGTTTTACTGTGGACCTGAGGGACAAAAGACAAGAACATTTCCGAAAAGACAGCAATATTTCAGAAAACACATTAACATTTCTGAAAAGACAACAACCTTTCAGGAAACAAAACAACATTTCAGAAAACACAAGAGCATTTCAGAAAGGACAACGACATTTCGGATTCCGGTAAAAGGTGGGACATCAGTGGGCTAAAGATTCTTTGAGACAAAGTCACTCTCTGGCCATGATGCACTGAGTCCTCAAGTGTTCCAGGAAGCTACAGATAGGATGGCTGACACACTCCGACCTTTAACCTGCCATTAATTTCAGCTTCCGTGTGTGATTGCAGATGTCAGAACCCCTGAGACACAAGGATTCCTTTCTTTTCTGCTCCCTCTTTGACATTATCAGACACATTTTACGACTCTCCCAGCTATTGTTCTGGGGTGGATAAAAATAATGTGTTGTGATGTGGCCAGCGGGCGTTTTCCAGCTGAGGGGGTCTCGGGTGCACTGGGTTCAGGGGGGTCAGGCTGGCTCCCCAAACACAGGAAGGTAGCACTGTAAGTCACCGACCGTCAGGGGGTGTCAAGGCTGGACACTTGTGTTCCCTGTCAGAGACCCTCACCTTCAACTCTAAGTCTATTAATAACACCAGCATCACCCGTCTGATGGCTGGGCTGAGCCGTGTTGTGATCTGTGTGAGCTAAAAAAAAAAATATAATAAATAGTGTTTGCGCTCTGAATGAAGCTGCAGCTGATGTTTTTGAATGATGTCTGAAAAACTTTAACTTTGATTTCCCTTTGCAGGGAAAGCTGCCCTTAAATATTTAAAGTGGTGGACATGAGTGGGTGGGTGTCATTGTGTTAACATTAAGTAGGCCAATCATATGTCCTTTGTAAGCTTGAATTGGAGGCGTGTGCTGTCGCGTTGGGTGCGCGCAGAGGAAGGGAGGGCAATCTTGTCCGGACGCTAATAAGACCCAATGGCTGGCGCAAGGTGGCCAGGAGCTCTGCGGCGCGACAGAAGACGGTGGACGAAGGGGAGAAGGAGGAAAAAAAAAGAGAAAAGAAACAACATCTGTAGAGAGACATTTCTAGATGGACAAAGAGGATGAGAGCGCCACGGGAGCGTCCGTAGGGATCGCGGGGAGTCGAGTGAAGGCTTTCGGCGTGCGCCTCCGTTTGTGTGTGAGAAGAGCTGCGCGGAGAGAGGAGCGGGGTAAGTGAGCAGAAAGCCAGAGAGCAACACCTGCGTCAAGGCTGGTACCTGCGACGGACCTTTTGGAGATGACTTTCAGTTCACGAGAGGCTTAGAGGCGGCTGGTAGAAAAAAAAAACTCACAAACCTTTTTATGTCTCGTTGTTTTTTGTTTTTTATTAGCTGAACCTAAACTTCACATTTCAGCCAATCAGATCACTCGCATGGCTGTAGATTTGGCTCAACGCCGTGCAAACCTTCGATCAGAGCTGACTTTGTAATATTAAGTGTATTGTTCTGATCAGGGGTGAACGCGTTGGAGAGATAATGCTCACATCTGTGCACCAGTGTCAGCTCTAACGCCACATGATTTGGAATGGACCCAGGTTTGACCCTCCCTCACATGCTATCACACACCTGGACCCGGGCTTATCACTGTAGGCACTGTGAGCCACTGACTCCCCAATGAAGCAGTCCTGGTGGGCCCGCCTGGCACAGCTCGGCCTGCTCGTTGCGTGGACCTGCGCATGGCCCGTCCAGGGATGCGGACCGGGCCCCGGCTACGGCATCCGGCCCAGGCCCAGGAAGCTCACGGCCATGCACTACAAGCAGTTCTTCCCCAACTTCTCAGAGAACAACCTGGGCGCCAGCGGGAGAGCAGAGGGCAAGATCACACGCAACTCCGAGCGCTTCAACGAGCTCGTGTGCAACTACAACCCGGACATTGTGTTCAAGGATGAGGAGAACACCAACGCAGACCGCTTCATGTCAAAGGTGAGACTGGTGCGGTGAGGATGCGGATGATGCGCTGGAACACTTGTCTCATGTGACTTTTGAGGGCAAAGTCATCAGTGGAATCAACTCGTGTTTTCTATTTAACTTAACATACATATAGGCTACAAGTTGTAGTTGTTTATTAAGTTTATAGTTATTTTTATTTTCAGACCAGGGTTAGGCTTCTGAACCTGCAAACATGAGTTCTTTTAACTTAAAAAGTCTTTTTGCTTTAAAGGATGGGTTGGATGAATGTCATGTACAGAGTTCAATCAACTCATAGAAATAAGTCTCTAAAGAAACATGATCAGCATATTGGCACACATCCCAGCATCCATTGTATGAGAGGTGCAACTCTCCTGAGACCCTCCTTTTTTATATATATATAGTTTGAAGAAAACATATGTTCCGGAAACTTGCTGCTTGTCTTTAAATATAATTTGAGAGAAGTCTTTTTTTTCACAATAACAAAAAAAAACTAAAATGCTAGCCATGATGAAGGTTAGTATTGAATTAAGTATTTACTTTATTTAACATTAGTTTGCACAAAATCAGTGTAAGTTGACATAGTGTTTTTGTACAAATGCTACAGCAAAGTAGCATGAATATAATAAAAGCTACTACAGTTTCTTGTGTGAAATTAGGAATTTGCCTTTCAAAGTATGTTTCACATGTAAAGAAATTAAATTTAATGTTAATGATTGTCAATGCAGTGGAACACTAATTGATTCAACTAAATATCCTAAGTTAACTGAAGATGTATGAAGTTTTGTTAACTATTAAATTGTGTTTCACAAAAAAGGAAACTTCAACCTGAAATTAAGCTTGCCTAAATATTTAAGGCAGCAATTCAAACTTTGACTTTTAAGTTGAAACAGCCCAAAATGATCCCCGGTGCACGCAGGTTCATTCGGGGATGCTCTCACTGGTGTCTGTTGAATCTTTTTCAAGCTGGTCCCTCTGCTGGATGATTGATTAACTCCATTCACATGAGCAATTGAGCACGGCACCTTCGAATCCAATCACGTAACCCTAATTCATTGTTTGCCGTGCTCCACGCTATCTGCCCTTGCCAGGCTCTTAACACACAAACAAACGTTCAGCACAAGAGTGTGTACATTTTACCCAAACTCCCCCTCCCAGCTCCCTTTTCTCCAGATAAGAAGATCAGGATGTAATTCAACACTGCACTATAAGAGAGACTGCCTTCCATTTCAGGAACACTTCCTTTTAATCTTTAACCGAAGTCTTTGTTATTGGAAATTAAACTATTCCTGTGACAGGTTCTCAGTGTGCCTGCCAGGGGTAAATATCGAGGCACGGCACTTAGACTTGAACTCCAAATTCAGATCTCACGGCTAGAAGAAAAAAAAAGACAATCGGCGGCTTATAGAAGGATTAAGATCCTCAAAGAACCTCACAAGGTTTCTTTGACAGTCAGATGTCACCCTGCTTTGGATGCTGTGGCTTTCTGTGATTGTTTTGGATATGAATCTGTGTTCCTTCCCCTCCCCGAGTGATTGTATGTGATGGAAATCTGCGGTCGTGTGTGTGTGCCCTGCCGATGCCCAGTTTGAGTGTGTGTATGTGTGCATGTGCCCAGATGTGAAAGACGCTCTTTGTGCGTCATTTGGAGACTCGTAGGGGTCGCCTATACAAAATTCCCGCCTGCTGAAGTAATGGCACCGTCGGAAAAGCGACTACTGTAGTTCTGACAATGAAACGCCTCTCTTCAATGGCATTGCGAGAAAAATGTACCCAGTTTGTTTGCTGTCCCTCTCGCTTTCTCACTCTTGCTGTCACATTACCAAGTCCGTGCCCATACATTCTTCCCCTCTGCCCTCTCTTTGGTCCCAGCTTCCACCCTCCGCTAAACCTCTTCCATTCTCACCCAACTTTCTCTCTCCTCGTCACTTTCTTTCCAGTTGCAAGATAAGCCTTATTCAGTCGATTTTAAAGGCCACGAGTCGCATCACAAGTCACAAAAGAATACGCATTCAGGAGATGATAATGAGTGTATCACCTCAGTTGCTGCCGTCATCATTTTTTCCAGGCTGCTATTTTGTGACAATGCTGACACAGTCTGCAACATCACAGCCCACGGGGGCGTTCGGAGTCACCGTGCACTTTTTTCTGATCAAATGTCTCAGGGGTGAAAGCGAGAAACTCATATGCCTGGAACACTCTGGAGAGGCGGAGAATGGCCTTGATTATTCTGTCACCCTGTCCAAAAGGCCAAGGAATGTGCTAAACTGGCTACAGTAGCTTTGTTCTTGTACCCTGATTGTTTGAGCAAGGTTGAGATGGCCTTTAGCAGACCAGAGGAGGGATTGTGCGTTGATGCCAGCAGACAAACAATCATAACCTGGGAGCCAGAGACAGTGTTGAAATACTGCAGGCGTTTTTCTTGTGAGCTTCACTGGAATCAGCCTGCTCACCCAAGTGTTCAGTGGGCTCACATACTGTACATGCCTCTTGTACAGTTGGACTGTGCCGTTGTGCCTGTAAATCAATGATTACAATGTGTCACTTGAGTTTGGTCCAGACATGCCCTTCACTGTGCAGGGCATACGCTGCAGACAGAGAGACTAAAAGTATAGTTATTGTCTTTCAAATAAACTGAACCTCAATTTTGTATTCTTTCTCAATTTAAGTTTTCAAGCTTTAAACTAAAGTATCCAATGAGACAAGAGAAAAACTCACATGATAATACATGAAACAACCGACCACCCAACCCTGCACTCCTCTCCTAACACACATTTTAAAAAGCAAAATAATTAAAACTATAAAAAAAACTATAAGAGCGAATACAGTAAAAAGGTAAGCTGAAAAAAACAGTCTAAAAGTATCTAGTATATTTAGTATAGTAAGTATACTTAGTTACATTACTCCACTGCCCTTCCCTTGAATTCATAAGCACAAGTGTGCTATCAGTCACAGTTTATTAATATTATTGATAATGATCAGGAATTCATCTTTTCGTATCCCTTGTTGATTCCCTACTAATGTAACTTTCAACGACTTGAAGCAATTTTTTTATATTTAAGAACTAAAGCTCAATGACAGACATCAAATACTTAATAAATCCTAATACACACTCTTTTTTTTTTACCAGATATAGTAGCCTATATTTTACTTTATATACATATTTGCTATTAAACTAAATGGCTAACTGAATGTTTTGCTATTAGAAAAAAGGAAGATGATAAAGAAAGTTGCTAGTACCAGATCCAAAATGGAGCCAGTTATCTGATCCAAACAGCAGTTTCCTTTTGAAATGAATGTTACACTAGAGCCTGACTGACGCTGGATTGTGAAGCCTACTGAGGCGATGTGATTGAGATTTTGGGCTATATAAATAAAACTGACTCGACTTGACAAGCTCATCTGATATACTCTGATACAACATATCAGTTAATACTGCTCCAAACTGAAGACTTTCCCTCCGTCTCCTTCTGTTCCCAGCGATGTAAGGACTGTTTAAACAGGTTGGCTATCGCAGTGATGAACCAGTGGCCGGGGGTGCACTTACGTGTGACGGAGGCCTGGGATGAGGACGGTCACCACCCTCCCGGCTCTCTGCACTATGAAGGCCGGGCCGTGGATATCACTACTGACGACAGAAAAACAGAGAAGTATGGTCTTCTGGCCCAGCTGGCTGTGGAGGCGGGCTTTGACTGGGTCCACTATGAGTCTAAATACCACATCCACTGCTCAGTAAAGGCTGGTAAGTTTAAGGAGGGAGCTTTTTTATTGACTATCATGCAGGTGGTTGTGTCAAATCACTTTAGTAGCCAGGATATCCAGATATTTAAAGGATAAATTAATCTCAAAATATAATTTCAGTCATTATCTACTCATCCTCATGCTGATGGAAAGTTGGGTAACGTTTCGTACATTCGTATGACGATTTGGGAGCTTCACAACAGAACAACATCACCGGTTTCTCCTAAACAACTGAAGGAGATGGGGACTTAACGTTTAAAACGTTAAAAATAACAACAACAACAAAAAAAAATCAAAAAGTGACTTCAGCTGATCTGGTGCAATTCAAGTCTGCAGAAGCCACGAGATCACAAATTAATTTTAAAGAGCATTAGTCAAACCCTTGATGCATGGTGGAGCTCGTGCATCCACTTCAGACGGGGTGCATGCTAAAGCTTTTATCACAGCAGCTACGGTGAAAATTTTGGCTTAAAAAAGGGTTTTCAATAAACACTTTTCAAATCAATTTTAGATCTTGCAGCATTCGGAGACTTGGATTACGCTGGGTGAGCTGTATGGAGCCATTTTTTCAGTTGTTTTATTAAGGTTTTCAAACAAGTCCCCATCTACTTCAGTTGTTTCAGAGAATGCTGTTTTGTGGACAACGAAACTTCACCTGACTTTACATCCGCATGAGGGTGAGAAGGTGATGACAAAATGTATCTTTTTTGGGGGGAACTTTACCTTTCAGACAATCAGTTTTGTCTGATCTTCCTGCAGATCACTCTGTTGCTGTGGAAAAAGGTGGCTGTTTCCCCGGCTGGGCCCGGGTTGCTGTTGCTGGAGGGGAGCAGAAGAGCCTGTCGTCTCTGGTTCCTGGGGACAGAGTCATGGCCCTGTCTGGGACAGGCCAAGTCGTGTTTAGCCAAGTCCTCCTGTTTCTGCACCGGGACCAAGACAGCTGGTCTACTTTCCTGTCTCTGGAGACAGAAGACGGACACAAATTGAGTGTTACTCCACATCACTTGGTCTTTTTAGCCCCACACTGTAGACTCGACAGCAGCGAGTACCAGGCTCAGTTTGCTAGCAGAGCCGTAACAGGAGACTGTGTTCTGGTCCATACAGCAGAGGGTCAAGTTCGTCCATCTCGAATCATCTCAGTTTCAGTAGAGGAGAGTGCGGGAGTGTATGCACCCTTGACAGAAGCTGGAACTGTGTTTGTTGACGGGGTGCTGGCATCCAGCTATGCACTGGTGGAGGACCACAGCCTCGCACACTGGGCGTTTGGACCTGTGCGACTCCTCTCTACATTCAGCCAGCTTCTTTGGGGGGAGACGACAAAAGAAGAGCAGACCACAGGCAGTGAAACAGCTTGCACCGAGACTCCACAGCATTGTAGCACTTTGGCCGCAAAGGACAAAGCAGGTGTTTATGTGAATAATGGCATTCTGAACAGACGGGACAATGTGAGTGAACCACTGAGGATGGAAGTGAAAGAAGAGCACTCCTCACAAAGACCGACATCGTATGTGCACTGGTATGCCAGACTACTGTACAGCTTTGGATGTGTGATTTTAGACTCCAACTCATTTCATCCTTAAAAGCCTGAAACTGTAGACACAGCACATGTCGCACTGTTCAATGTTTTGATGCATTTACACTTCCTGTTCTCTTCTTTAATAAATTAAAACCACTGGAAGGGCTTGCTTGCTTTTTTTTTTTTACCGTTGTTTTGCATTATAATCTGTCATAACTATATACATGCTAATGTTTTGTAAGGGAGTTTGATGAGAGGTTAATGTTAGAGTGGCCATGCCAAAATGACTGTATCATAGTCTATTTGTACATCATGTTAATGCGTTTAATTATTTCAGTTATATATGAAAAATATATATATATATTCTAATGGGATAGGAATGGATTTCCCCACAACAACAGAATCTTTATTTTTGTACTTTCTGAATCATAATATATAAATGTTTCATGTTACATTAATTTCACTACATGTATTGTATGTCTTCACATGTTGTCATGTCAAAAAACAAATTAAAACAGCATTTTATTAAGCAGCACTCTGCTTTTTTCTTCAGCTCTGAAGTTGTCTGTTCAGCCACAACAGACCCAAGACGTACTCCATGCAAGAGTTCATTGCCAGGGTCCTTGTTGAGCATTTTGTATGTTACAATGTTCAGGACCTCTGTGGAAATAGAGTCTTACAGGCTGCAGGTTAATGTAAAGCCCAGACTTACTTAATATTCACCAACTGTGCCACCACCTTGACTTCATCAGAGTCACAGACTATATCACACGGGTACTTTGAAGGAGTTATCAGTTTTCTTCTAATTTTCGAGGAGACAGTTTTGTTAGTATGCACTGATCAATTTGGGTCACAAGTACTATACAATCTGTTAGGGTTTGTACATTCAATGCTTACACAACTGTCTGTTTTATCACATCTCATGTTTGACAGATGAGCAGCTTCTCTCCTCGGACTGCAAAAGTCCTGAGTTCATCCTCCACAAACCACCTGGAATCATGTGTTTTTTATTTTTATGTTAATGTAATTATTCATTTATACAATTTTTATGAGCAACATAAAGGGACTATAACTATCATTTTGATGCTCATGAATCTTTAACATCCACCAGTCTATATTATAATGTTAGAAGTCCAGCTTACCAGGATAGTACAAACATTTTATTATTTTTCATGTTAAACTACTTCTCAAAGGTTCATAATAGTGTGTAAGTGAATATCAGGACATGTGCAGTAGTACAAGGTTTTACACCCCCTTGTGGAGGAATTGATATTATGTCTGAATTTCAGTTTAAATGTCCTTCTATGTCTAATAAATACTCTACATCATAAACTGCAATTTGAAAAAACCTTGATTTGATTTGTAATACTTGTAGTTAAGTGGTAACCACTTATGTACAGACAGTGAGATAATATTTGCAAGTTTTTTTTACAGCACTGACTGATTTGAGTGGACACTGTGTTATCAGAATGATAAACGCAAAAACAGAAAAAATATTAAGAAAAAAGAAAACAGTATCTTACTCTCTTTTTGGTTTATAACTGTAACAAACAGCACACTAAGCACCCAAACTGTATTCTCCTCTTCCGGTTTATGTTCTGTGGTAAACATCTGTGGAGGTATTTCTAGGGGATTATCCTTGAGATGCAGGAGGCAGATGGGAAAGCACCCGCTCCTCCGACTGGCCAATAGGAAGAGCCCGGCGTCCTAATACAACCCTCTATTTACAACCATCGGCCAATCAGTCACTGTCCTCCAGCCAGTCTCAGCACCCCCCCTCAAAATCTAATCCAATCTTGCTAAAGCTGAATGGGGAGTTAACTAATCCTGTCAGAGGGACCAGTAATAACCTATTTTCAAAATGAGAACCTGCACAACCCACATTCAGGCACCAACACACATTTCACAAATAAAATGTACTGTTTGTAAAACTGAGACCAGTGTTCAGGCTGGAATAATAATGAAAAAACGCTTCTGTGACGATATTCAATGAGACATGACAGAGGAGGAAGGATGCATCAATGGAGATTTGTCACGATCTTATGAGAAAGTAATGAAGTGGCATTGTCCAAATACATCTGAACGAATCGTTTAAAACCCTTTGTGTATTGCAGATAATAGAGCTCGTGACTTGTGTGTGATTGAAAGCTCAACCTGATCTTTTTACAGGCTGATTCTTCAGTCATTTAACTTTACTACAAACCAAATATGTATTGTCTAATCTGGTGAACAGTTATCAAAACTCTTGATAGCACCTACAACTCTTGATAGCACCTACAATGAAGACCTCAGCTTACAAAAGAGTGTAAATGACGTCTTTTCAAATCAATTTGTGATCTAGGGGCTTCAGGAGACTTGGATTACATCATTAGAGCTGTATGGAGTCGTTGTATATTTCTCTCCGCTTCCCCACCCACTTCGGTTGTTTGTGAGAATGCTGCAACACTGTTTTGCTGTGAGGCGCCCGAAATATTTAGTGGACTACGTAACTTCACCTGACTTTCCATTAGAATGAGGGCGTCTTTTATTCTTACTAGCCTAGTAACCATTGAAAGGGCACTGCTAAGTCGAACAATCATTATTTTCAAAAGCGTAGCCTTCCAAGAAGCATGAATTCATGTCTGGTTAGATTAGAAACTGTTGTCAACTGTTAAAGTTTTGCAAATGCAAACGGCTCATTATAATTATAAAAATAATTGTTTGGCTTTTTAGGCTTTAACTGGACTCTTAAAGGATTAGTTAATCAAAAAAAGAAAATTCAGTCACAATCTCCACACCCTCATTCTGATGGAAAGTCAGGTGAAGTTATGTAGTCCACAACATATTTCGGGCGCTTCACAACAAAACAGTGTTGCAGCATTCTCCCAAACAACCGAAGCGGGTGGGGAAGCGGAAAGAAATATACAACGGCTTCATACAGGTCATACAATGTAGTCCAAGTCTCCTGAAGCCCCTAGATCTCAAATTGATTTCAGAATACGTCATTCACACCCTTTTGTAAGCTGAAGTCTTTATTGCGGGTGCTAAGCTAAAACAGTTAGCTCGACTGCTGCGTCAAGTATGTAAACATTGTCTTTTCAAATCAATTTGGGATCTTGGGGCTTCCAGAGACTTGGATAATGCTGGATGAGCTGTATGGAGCCATTTTAGGCTTCTTTTTTTTCCGTTTTAAAATCCCCGTCTACTTCAGTTGTGTAAGAGAATGTTGCAATGCTGTTGCTGTGAAGCTCCAGAAATGTTTTGTGAGCGACAAAGCTTCACCCATTTCTTCATTTTTGGGTAAACTTGTCCTGTTTAGTTTTATCACAACCAAAACTGGTATATCAGGTCACATTTATGTACTTGCGTGAAGCTTTTTAGGGCCGACTGCATTCATCCTATTGGTAGAAATTCTTGTAAACTTTTTCCCTCCTCATCCGAGCCCTGTGGCGCACATTCTGCACATAGATGCCTGTGCACATGCATTACCACGGACGTTTCACAGTGCAGGGTCAGCTGCAGGTCAGCCCCCTGCAGCAGGTGGTTGCTCGCTGCTTATGTAGTACACAATTTATTGCAGTTGAGCTGTGAGGCATCAGTGCGTGCTCACTAATATTAACTTTACATTTGAGATATTTTTCAGATGGTCTTCTCTACACTCTACAAAACAAGTGTTGAGTTATAGTGTAAATTAGCTCTTTACCTGTACCGCACCAGTGTTCTGCTTTAGGGCATGACAGGTGATAAACAGTAGGCCTAGCTGATGAAGTTTAAACCTGTGACCTTCTCATAAAGGGACAGACTGTTACCCAATATAACATTTTCTGTAAGTTCACAGGATCATTTCAATGACATCCAAGCTTCACTGCGTGCACAGCCTCGGGCTTTTCACTCACATTCTGGCCCGTGAATGGACAGCATGGGGAGGGACGGTGTCTCAATTCAACAACTACACATATACACGAGGATTTGCAAGGGCTGAAAGAGCACAGCCTGTGCCACACTTTAAGGACAGAAAAGGCTTTAAAAGGAGGCATCTCTGAGAGAACTTTCTGCACTGAAGCTGCGTAACATTTTGAAGTCGCTACATGCAAGATATTTGGATCTTAAGATGGAGCAGTTCTCAGAACAACTTTGTTGAACCCTTCCTACTGGGTCACCCATTCCATTGTGATTTTCTCACAGTGATAAGGCAAGATGATGATAAAGACGACCCACCTCCCAACCCCCACCTCCAGCAGGATCTGTGTTATTCACCCACAGTAGGATGTACGGGATTGCTTGGATCAGATCTGAAAATGTTTTATATGATCAGGTAATTGTTGATCAAATGGAAAAGTCATCAAATTGATTGTCAGCTGACTCGGTTTTGGAGGATAAAGGTTGTAAAGTGTTTGTCCTCTTGACTGCTGAGATAAAAAAGTATAGAAATACTTAAGCTATGTAAAAGTATTTTATTTTGACAATTCATTCCCATGTTGCTTGATAAGAATTCACAAATGTACCAACGTGGATGATAGCCAGGGAGGTAAGGCAAAATTAGGCAACACAATAACACATTTCATAACAAATTAAATGTGGCTTATTATCAGTGAACCTGCTGAAACCTGCTCGATGTTTATTTCAGATCATGGCAGACTCAAGTCGACTATTCTCCCCAATCACCCTCAGTCACTTCAGTCATATGCGCAGTGCATTGCAGCATATGGACAGAAGCGGAATAAAAAAAAAACAGAACCACGATGAAGGGCTCGGTGCTCGTTTCTGTTAATTACGAAATTAATCTACTGAGAGAATAATGAATCTAATCGACTTCGTTGGATCGCGGCCGATCGTCTATCAAAACAACACATGCATTCACCCACAGGCATGCCCAAGTAGCGTTAGTCCAACAATCATAACAATCTAATGAAAAATGGCTTCCCTGGATCTGAAAATCTAATGCCCTAATATCTGATATCTACCATATTCCACTGGTCCGCGCTCCGCAGATTAAAGCCTTGTGCTGGGTCGTAGCCGATCAACCCGCACGTTGTTCACTGCTGTGTCAAAGCTGTAACACCCTTGTCTCGTTTCTACACACAAAACACTGTGTTTTTCTCGATATTTTGCACGAGTTTTTTTTTTTTATTTTTTTTGACGTAGTTCTTATTAGCTAGCACTGCTAGCAGCAGCTAGCCACCTGGCGGAACAGCAGTGTGCAGACGCAACGCAGTTCAGCAAAGTGGAGAGATGCTAGTGACCCACACAAGGGTACCCATGCAAAGTTGAGCTGCAAATATAGGTAGATGAATGTCTACAGTCGACTTAAACCTAAAGAAAAAATATATTTACTGTCGTGGCAACAAAGTTTGGGGTTGTAATTTTCGGACGCACCAATTTGTGTAAACTTGCAGTAGCTTTAACGACCTCGCGAGCGAGATTCCATAACAGAGCAGCAGCTAGCTACTATTAGGTTAATAACGTTAGCCTTCATGCTAAATCAACAAGCAGGGAGCCAGACAGATTTGTAGTTGTTGGATTCACTGTATAAAGCCGGGGAGCCTTTTTCGGGGCTGCTTGTAGGCTTGTCTCGGTGCTTAATAGTTCCTCGGCAGTACACGACCACTCGACACAAAGCTCAAGTTGCTGCTTATCCATCTAGTTGAAGAGCTAGCTAAGCTAACAGCACCGCTCAGCCTGCCTTCCGCCGACGTGCACTTCCCCCACTCTCCCTCCAGCCGGCTAGCCGCAGCGTTAGTCCGGTACATAAAATGAAGCGACCATCAGCGTTTTGGGAAGCTGTGTGGCTGTTTGGATTTTGCTGATGTATGAGGAGACGATATTGTTTTTGTGAGGTGAGCTGTTTTTAATTATGGCCTCTTTGAACTTCTTGCAACAGACATACCTAAAGACACACCAACCCTGACCTTAGACCGGGTAATGTTAGCTCTGCTGTCGGTAACATTTAGCTGTTAGCTTCGACCAGATGGGGACGTCTAATTGCTGGAGAACTAGCTGTGTTACCTGGGTGCTAACTTTAGGTTGAAATATGTTCAACGTTGGCGGTGTCCAAGGTGTGATCCACAGATTGGCTGGCTGACAAATATTGAAGTGTATGCGCTGGTGCATGACATTAGGTATATTAATCGTAGTTTTACCTCTTCGGGACACTTTGCTGCTACGTCACCATTGGTAGTTGTTAGCTTTTCCGTATCAGCTTGTCGCTAGTGACACGGACTAGGCTATTTGCTGGACAGAACCAACCCTTTGAAGTCGGTGTTTACATTGAGGAATATGCTTAGCTCTGCAATTATTTAACAATAAAATCTCAATAGCTTTCACCGTGGCACTGCAACAAATAGCAGCTGCCGGCGGCTCCCCTTATAAGACAAAAACAAACACGCTAAACCGTGAAAGTTAATTTGTAACGTTCACACTTTTCATGTTAACTTGGCTAGCCAGGATGTTAAGACGTTTTACTCAGCCATCATGTCATCACTTTTGCTCTGCACATTGCCAACTTCATTTTGAAAAACAAAGCCAGTTTAGTGCCCTCATTCGCTGTGGTATAAGTTAACAGGTTTGGTGAGGACTTGGATTGGACGTTGACGTTAGTTTGTTGTCGAGAAGAGAGTGCGTTTCCAGTGTTGCTGCCACTAAATGCGTTCACGAGGAAGATGTAACGTCAACGTTACATGGAGAAATTCATTCTCATCAGCTCATCTGCTCTCTGCCATTAACTGCCTTTGATGCCAATAGCTTTACAGCGTTTTGATGTAGCGCCATATGTGTGTTAGATTAATGCTGCTGCAAGAGTGGTGTGTTGAATTTTATTTATGGAGAATTGTTGGACAAGGATTCAAAACTCCTTAACATGTATTTATTTTCTGACACAGATGCATATGCGTTGGTATTGATTTAGTGTGAATCATTCATTACAGTCTGATTTGAATATGTGATGAATTCAGCCCCTGTGCATTATTAACACGAGAAAAGCGCACCGGTCTCGGACTGGGATCTGCATCCAACTGAATCAGTAAAATGAACAGGCAACATTTCGAAATGTGTATGTGTGCTATCGTTAGCTCACAGGATGCTTTTTCACACTATGATGGCACAGTTTTTGTTTTGTAATAGACGAAAACACTGCGAGACTCTCGGCGGGATCTATATCTCAGAGTCGCTGTCACATTGATTGTCTTTTAAACAACATCGCAACATGGACGATTCTCTTAGGCATTTGATTTTCATCATGCACGATGATAATAACAAGTATTGGTGAGGCAGCTTTGTACCATAAGTGATCTATACCACGCAAATCGAGGCCGATCGGCCCCCTTTTAAAGCACAGTCTATTAATAGCCTTTAAACGTTAAAAACATGACGTGACTTCCTATTTATTCGCGTCGTGGATTTAAACACGGTGAGCCCGTCCACTCCTGCATTGTTTGTTTTACAGTATTTTTGTTAATGGCGTGAGTCTCATAGCGGAACTATGATGCGAGCGACGAAGGTTCTGCACGAAAGGAGTCCCGCTGCAACAGGAAGTTCTACACACGGAAGTTGTGTTTTCTTTGTGTATCCAGATTTATGGTTGTTTTATTTAGGAAAACACTGTTTTAGTTGTATCATTTTGTGCTTTTCTTCACGCAGCAGTTTCACCGGGTTGGATTATGCATTGCTTGGTAAATAATGACTTGAATTGTTAAAGCGGTGTCCGGTTTATCTGTCTCCTGTAACCCTCGCGCTATTTTCACGAGTTTGCGAGAAAGCTCGGTTGCATTAGTGCTAACGTTAGTCAGACTAACAAGGAAATAATCTAAAGTGAGCACATAACAGCCCCGTGTAAATGGTTGTGTTGTTGGCTGTAAATCTTTATGTTAACAGTGCTTTTGGATGGGCAGGGAGACCACTGTGAAGGATGGTGTGGCAGGAAAAGATGGATTTTGGAGATTATTTCTTTGATGATGATAAACATATGTTAGCCAATGAATAATGCCATTTTCGGTTTTGGTAAGTGTAGACCTACATTCAGTTTGGTGGAATGTTTATGTTATTTTTGTTTATTTTAAATTTTTTTTCACCAAAATCTTATACATTTAGGATTTTTTTCTTTATTTTTTAAATTTATTTTACATATCCTCAGATCTATTCTCAACCTTAATTAAGGATGCAGTGACAGACTTAATGTTGATAGTCTTGTCAGTTATCACATAAAATGCCAATAGAATGTTACATACTGTGAATCATTTATTAAGCTGCTCTAGTGTTGATTAACTTTGGCAAATTGATTCTACTTCTTTTTTTTAAATTGCAGATCTCTGTCAAGGAGGTCAAAATCAGCACGGGGGATGGACGAGCAGAAATCAAACTGCGAAGAGAATGACTCTGAACCAACAGGTAATGTGCTCTTCTTAAAAATGTCCTCATGTCCCAGTGTCATCTATTATAGATGTACACTAGTCAGCAGAAAGAGAATTGCACATGGTTGAGTAAATAAAACCGATTTTTCATCTTATTACAATAGATTTGTCAGTATAATTTATCCGAGATGACGACACTAGAGCAGAACAAATGAAAATGTTTTGATTTGATGTAGCGTTTGCTTTATTTATTTATTTTTCTTCTTTTTTTCCCCCGCTGTCTTTAGCTGATGACAATGCCCCTTCAAAGCAGCTTGTCTCCTCTGAGGAGGAGTCCAAAGCCCTTCCTGCTGCTGAGGATGTGTCCGGTGCTACTGCAGCCTCTTCCAGCACACCTGAGTAAGTTTTTCATTCAGATCCAAAAGGATTTTGTGTACACTGTAGAGGTCTTCATCCCAAGAAGCTGCTCATGCAACATCAAAAACTGTCTTTCTCTACTTGCATTTTGAACAATTTTCTTTGTGACTGTACAGAGAGAGCGTTCGAGCCTGTGTGCTCTGTAACTGTGTGGAGCGGAGCCTGCACGGACAGCGGGAACTGAGACACTTTGGGCCATCTTCTGAGCGGCTGACCCTCAAGCCATCAGCTTCTCCACTGCCTCAGCCCGGGAATGATGACCTGTCTTCCATTGGATTTTCTGATTCCCCCTGTCTGGCGGCACTCTTTGACGACTCAGGTTGAACTGAAAACATTATACTCTTATAGATTCCATGTACTAGAAATACACCACACGTGTATTATTGAAGTTCTATGAAATGTTTTACTGATGTTGAACTTTATAATGAACAGGGGGTTGTTGGGTTCATCACTGGTGTGCGGTGTGGTCGGAGGGAGTGAAGCGGATGGAGAATGAGGAGCTGGAGAACGTGGATAAGGCCGTTATCTCAGGGACGCAGCGGGTATGTCCACTTTCCATAGATTTGTTTTAGATGGTATTTGGTGGGAATATTGAGATAAACAAATGCTTCCTTCAAAAACACTTACCTGCTACTATTGGTTTGATTCAGCTTTGCGAATACTGCAAAAGGCTGGGTGCAACCATTCGATGCCATGCTGAGGGCTGCTCACGGTTCTACCACTTCCCCTGCTCGGCAGCCAGTGGATCCTTCCAGTCAATGAAGCAGTTGATCCTCCTCTGTCCAGAGCACATAGAGAAGGCAGAGGAATTGGGTAAGTGAATCAGACATCTTGGTCAAAATTGTGATGTAATGTCCTTACTTAGGGCAGACATGCTTTCAAACGGCACCAAAATCCAAAGCTGTTCAATTCTGATTTTGGTTTATCAACAGTGGACTGTTATTGTACCAAGGCATTACTCTTTGTTTTCATAAAATGACAGCTGCTTGCATTGCTTGGAAAAAAGCAATCATTGGTTGTATTTAAAAAAACAAAAACAACAACAACAACAACAAAACTTTTTCTTAAAAAAAAAACTCATGGAAACTTAAAAAAATGGCTAGTACTACAAATTGAATTCAAGATCAATATAATTGTCATGATGCAATACAAGATTGTTTACAGTGTTTCCCACAGAATAACCATATAACGTGTGGTGACGACCTGAAAATTACACAAAAAGCAGACAATCGCAATCTTTCTCCAGAATCCCTTTAAATGTTTGCCTACATAGTGTGCTTTAGTTGTCCACCTTTATGCTCACACAGTGGCTTGCCTGGCACGTTCCTGTTTTTTTTTTTCCCCCAGTATATGTCTGCTCTGTAAATGCCCAAAAAATACACCTGAGGTTTTTACGTTTTTGTCAGCCGCTATTCTGTTTTCACAAAAGTTGGTGAGCTGCGCATGTGCATTGTTAATTATGTTGCCTATTGAAACGATCAAAGCCAATGTGGTACCAAATTATATTGCACCAACCAGGTGCACTTAAAGGCTTTTATGAAACAGCAGTATAAGTAGGCCTACATTAAATAGGAAACGTTGCATCATCATCAGTGCATGAATGCATATACAGGAGGGACGTAAGAGATATTGTCTCTTTCTCTCTGTTATTCTGCAGAGCATGTGCAATCATGTGATTTGGATTGAGCAAGGGCAGATTATCCACTAGTTAATTGTTCGGAAAGCGTTGTTCTTTCTTACGGTTGAAGTACAAAATGCTGAAATGGGTCACCCAATACACCATGATGGCCAGCTCGAGTAAAGTCTTTGTATGGGAAACACTGCTATAAGGACATTTCTGTTGTAATCCCAGGTGCTACACACACAAAAAACTAAAACTACACAGACTTATGAATAAATAAAAATAAAGTCACAAAAATAAACTATTCATGGTGGCGTGCTGTGAATGAGTTAAGGATTCTCACAGCCTGAGGAAAGAAGATGCTCTGTAATCTGGTGGTACGACGGTGGATATTTTTGTATCTTCTGCCAAATGGCAGCAGGGTGAACAGACTGGCTGGGGTGGGTGTTGTCTCGTAGCATCCTTTGGGCTCTGTGCAGACACGCCTCACCCATATAACTGATGCTGAGTAGATGGGTACCAGTGACATCCAGGGTGGTTTTTATCAACCGTTTTAGAGCCTTTCTGTCCTGGGCTGTGCTCGAACCTTGGCAGTCTGTGATGTTTCAAGTAATAATGCTTTCTCTTGCATCTCTGTAAAAGTTGACAAGAACTAGACACAGAACTTTAACCTTCTTTCATTAAGAAGTAGTAATTTTTTTTGCACCAGATGTGTAATGACCATGACAGGTTCTCTGTGATGGTAATTTCCAGGAAACTCATACTGTTAACCTGTTCCACCTCAGATCCACTGATGATGCTAATGTATTTGTTGTATATGTTTTTTCACAGCAGGTGAGGAGTCTTGGTGTGCAGTGTGTGACTCAGCGGGGGAGCTCACAGACTTGCTGTTCTGTACGGGTTGTGGCTTACATTATCATGCTGCCTGTCTGGAGATTGGTGCCACGCCCATTCAGCGGGCAGGATGGCAGTGCCCAGAGTGTAAAGTGTGCCAGACTTGCAGGTGAGTCAAATCTCATGAATCGAACTGTAGAAACTGTACCCTATCTAAGTGAGGCAGATGTTTTGTCTAACATTTTGCATATTAACATAGTTTTTAAAAAAAAATATTTATCTTATTGTTCTTGAACTTTATTTCCCATTTTTAAAAGAACTGTCTTGATTCTTTATTTTCTTAGACAACCAGGAGAAGACTCCAAAATGTTGGTATGCGATGCCTGTGATAAGGGCTACCACACCTTCTGTCTCCAGCCAGCCATGGATTCTCTTCCCTCTGACCCATGGAAATGCAGGGTAAGTCACAATTGGCAGACACCTCCACAAATAGATGGCCTGAACTTGGAAATTATTGTGAAAACAATTTCAAATACTTTCTTGAGATTGAAATCTTCCTGTCAAAAATATTTTAATTTATCAGAAGATTTGAAAGCAACCTTTTTTCATGTGCTTTTTTGATAGATCTTTTTATATTTTAACCGTATTATATCTCCTATGTCAGAGGTGTCGTGTATGTACGGAGTGTGGTGTCCGTGGACTGGTTCTGCCAGGTACGGCCCAGTGGTTTGACAACTACGCCGTGTGTGAGGCCTGCCAGCGTCAACGCAGCTCTACATGTGGCGTTTGCAACAAAGCTGCCAACCCATCTGTCACTCTGCAGTGCTGCAGTATCTGCCACAGGTTTGTTAATACACAGGCACAATAGTGTCATTGGAGATACTGATTGTGTGGCTTGTTGCTAATTTTGTCCAAAAATATTTCTTGATCATCTCTGTATTGTTTTAGGTGGGTGCACAGTGATTGTGCTCTACCAGGGGAGCTTCCAGACGCCAAGTGCATTTGCTTGCTTTGCAAGGAGCAGCAGCCTGTCACTCAACCACACACAGCAGAAACACAAACCAGAGAGGCATCTGAGAAGACTGGAGGACATGTGGATTTGGTAGAGATGACAATCCAAACAGATGCAGACATGGAGACAGAAGAGCACACAGACTTATCAAAGGTGACACCAGGACAGAGAGGCACATCAGCGACGGGTCAGGCTGAAGCCACGACTGACAAAGAGACACCCATGGACTTGGGTAAGTCTCAGTCAGACACTACAAAACAGAAAGCCTACAATCTACATCATGCTAGTCATGAGGTTTATTGGAATAGCAAAATAATGTAACTTGTTTATGTCGAAGATGTTTTTATGTAACTTAACTACCTTTGGCTTTAGGGGTGGAGTCTGCACCTGTTGAGACAACAGATGTTGGCAAGAAGATCACTGAGAAAGAGCCAAAGGTAGCAACAGAAGAATTATCTTCTGAGGCGCCTGCTGCTCCCCTCCAGTCTACAGGTAAACACAGAGTGCACTGTAGACGTACATATTTGAGAGTGAACACAAAGCTGTACTTTATTATTTGTAAGTCAGTCTGCTGTAACTAATGATAGATTCATAAATGTTAACACTAATAACAACGCATTCCTCAATCTCAAATGTAGAAAGTGCAACAACAGAACAGGGGCCCTCTTGTCTACCTGCTGATGGAGAAAGAGCAGAAGAGGCAGTCAGCCAGGTGACCCAAGCCACTCCTTCTCAGGACCCCAGCGCAAAGACACAGTCTAACAACTCTAAAGTAGAACCACCGGTGTCGCAGCAGGGCCCTGAAAATATGGAGGTGGAGAAAGAAGAAGAGGAGGAGGAGGAGGAGGAGGAGGAGAAGAAGGAGGAGACCACTCCATCAGTGAAACAAGAAGCTTCAGCAGAGTTATTAAACAAGGACTCTGATAGTACGCCAATCACAGAACTATTCAGTAAGGATCCACCAAAGTTACCAGCTTCTCCTGCCTTTGTCGACAAAACAGAACAGAAAAGAAGTCCATACCAGGAGCGCCGGTCTCCCTCCCCTCTTTCTTTATCAGTAGACACACGGGAGACCCTCTCTGCTGCAGACATGGAGGGGAGGTTACTACCTCACTCTGAGGAGGAGGAGGAGGAGGAAGACGAGGACGATGAGCCAATGAAAGGGGACGAGCACATTGTGGTCATAAAGCAGGAAATGCATGAGCAGGACATTAAGCCAGAATTGCTGCTGGACGAGATGTCAAATATGAGCCATGGAGATGAGAGCAGCAGCGGCTTTATGGGCTCTCCAGGAGAACCCGATCCTCACCTCTCCATGGAATTTGGGCTCTTACCTGCTGGCCACTCACACCCAGATACTCTGCTCAGTGAGACTGATGACTCGCTGCCCTTCGAACCCCTCAGAAGCGACAGAGAGAAGGTGAAACGTAGAGGATCCCCAGGCCGCTCACGGGTCAAACAGGTGAGGTCACCATGTGTCTATTGAGTGTTTACAGCTGTCATTCTACTTTTATACTGCCACATGTAGAGCTGCGTTGACGCTGGCAGGCCTCACACACAGTGTAGTTGTTAAACCACTGGGCCGAACCTGGCAGAACCAGTCCACGGATGCCACACTCCGTACATACATGACACCTTTGACATAGGAGATATGATACAGTTACACTTGTATTTTTTAAGATGTCATTTTACATTCTCACAACATGACTTAACATTGAAATGGATTATTCTCTGTTTGTAGGGGCGAAGCAATAGTTTTCCTGCAAAGCGCAGACCTCGAGGAGGCGGTGGAGGGAGAGGGCGTGGTGGGAGGTCACGCCTCAAAGCCATGGCCTCCTGCATTGATGCCTTCTTGGTGAGCTGTGACTTTGGAACAGACTTCAGAATGTCTTTTTATATTCTTTAAATGTCATGATATGGTCAAAATCACTTTTCTTTTTCCAAATTCTTTCAGTTAATTATATTATATATTATATTTGCAATGTGTTTATAACTGTTTGTGTCCTTGTCCACAGCTAAGCATGACGGCAGACACTGGAATAAGTAAGGAGGAAGATGATGAGGAAGACGACACCATGCAGAACACAGTGGTTCTTTTCTCAAACACTGATAAATTTGTCCTGCTCCAGGTACAGCTATTGTTGTTGCGTGACATTTGTAATTACCCTGAGGCTTTTGCTGTGCAAAGAATCACAGTTTTCACTTTCGAATGTGACATAAATAGATTCTTTGTTAACCCTTTTTTCATTTTTTATCTCACTTTGTCTCTTCTGTTTTAGGATATGTGTGTCGTGTGTGGCAGCTTTGGAAAGGGTCTGGAGGGGCAGTTGTTGGCTTGTGCTCAGTGTGCCCAGTGTTACCATCCTTACTGTGTGAACAGCAAAGTAAGCAAAATCTTATCCGTTGACATTTTTTTCTATCGCCATATTTTGCAAATCCAGATAGATTAAACCTTATATTCTCTCTAGATCACCAAGACGATGCTCCGTAAGGGCTGGCGCTGTTTGGAATGTATTGTGTGTGAGGTGTGCGGAAAGGCCTCCGATCCCTCCCGTCTGCTGCTGTGTGATGACTGTGATGTCAGCTATCACACCTACTGCTTGGACCCACCCCTGCACAATGTTCCCAAGGGTGGATGGAAGTGCAAATGGTAAAGAAAACATTTAAATAGGAACAGCTTAATGCTTCGTTCAGCCTTGTAGCTTTGAATGGGGTCAAATGGAAATGAATACATGTGAATTTGCATATTATGTAAAACACTCATGCCACAGCCCTGCATTAGCAATTCAGAGGCCAATCCCTCTGCCTCTTGCTTCTGTAGCAACAGAAAAAATGTTGCACCACTCACATAGGCATGTGTTTATTAGCACATTAGCTGTGTAATTATTACAGAGTGCTTCAATACTTCTGCGCAGGTGTGTCTGCTGTGTGCAGTGTGGTTCCAACTCACCGGGTTTCCACTGTGAGTGGCAGAACAACTACACCCACTGTGGCCCCTGTGCCAGCCTCGTCACTTGTCCAGTGTGCAGAGAGAACTTCATGGAGGAGGAGCTGTTGCTGCAGTGTCAGTACTGCGATCGGTAGGTGCTGCTCATTAGAACTACACACGCACACACAGAATCTGAGGTATTCATGAGACCGTAGCTAATGAAGACAAGCGGGGAATGGATTATTTATATATTTTTTCATGTCATGAATAATTCCATAACATCTTTGATTCGTGGTGTGATTTGTTATTAAAACTATGCAATATATCAATGTATTTTTTGTGTGCCTGTGCAGATGGGTCCATGCTGTCTGTGAGAGTCTGTACACAGAGGATGAGGTGGAGCAAGCTTCAGATGAAGGCTTTGCATGCACATCCTGCACCCCATATGTTCCAAAACCTGTGGGTAAGTCTCAGAAAGACAGGAAGACTATGGTTTAAAAAAAAAGTCACAGGATATTATTATATGTACTGATAATGTTTCTTTTGCTTCTCTCTCTCTTTATACCTGCTTTTCGCCTTTGTTCGCAGTAGTAGAGTCAGCCATTATGGCTTCTATAAAGATCAAAGAGCCAGGTTAGTAGAATTTGCTGATTCATGTTTATTATCACAAGCCCACTCTGTGTGGTCATCATTTTTTGTTTTAGAGGATGTCACTCAGATTTTCAAATGTTACTTTACAGAACCCCAGTTCTACCGGTTGGAGGGAGTGTGGCTGACTGAGTCGGGCATGTCCCTGCTTCGCAGCATGTCCATGTCTCCCCTTCACAAAAGACGACAGCGTCGCTCCCGTCTAGGCACCCTGTGTTGTGAAGGAGGTCCTGATGGAATGGATTTGAGGGAGGTTGAAGGAGATGGTGAGAGGAGAAAAGGCTGGCAACACTCCCTGCTTATCCATTGGCGTGTGAATAATTTTTAGAGTTGTTTTTCTCCCCTTTAGACCTTGTGTAAATTCAATGTTTTTTGTAGGGGAGCCCATGGAATGTGAACCCAAGATGGAGAACCCAGGAAGCCCTGACAGAGAAGGTGGTGCTGAGGGAACTGAAGGCATGGCTGACTGCGAGGGTCTCAAAGCAGGAGCCGAGGAGACAGAGGATAGCAAAAAGCGAAAACGGAAACCATACAGGCCTGGTAAGTGACCAAGAATTTCACAAAATAACTTCATATAACATTCAAATAACATTCACATAAATGTCTGACCGTCAACCATATATCTACAAATATTTTCTTTATGAATTGTGCCAGGAATTGGAGGCTTCATGGTGCGACAAAGGAAGTGCCACACACGGTTGAAGAAAGAATTTTTCGCCCAGCTGGCTGGAGAGACTACATTAGATGGTCAGCCAATAGAGAGAACCATTGATGAAGGTTAGCGACAGTTGTTGAATTTAATTTCATCCATTATTTATAATTTATAACAAATTGTAACATAATTTTCATAAGCTTGATCTTCCTAATTGGGGTGGGGATGCAAAGTTTTTAGAATTTTTTGACATACTCAATAGGCTGTCTTCCAGCTATTGACTATGGTACCCTCTGCATATGATCTCTTTTCACCCTAAGGCCACATTCAGTCTCGCGTTTGAATACAGAGCCCCTCATTCATTTGAATCAGGCCACTATGTTGATGCAGTGGATCTGCCAATATAGAGGGATTTAGCAAATCCTTTTTAACGCATGGTTGTTTTTTTATCTGATTGCCCTCTCATCATCTTCCATTACTAGAGAAAGTGTAACCACATTTGTATTTTGTGGATATTGTATGGGAAACTGAATTTCATGGTTTTATTTGCCTAGGACCTCATCCTGACACCGATAACATAATGGATCCTAAACCAGTGGAGGGTGAGGAGCAGGCCAAGAAACGTCGGGGCCGGAAGAAGAGCAAACTTGAGGACATGTTCCCAACATATCTGCAGGTTTGCAGTCTCTCTTGCCCCATGCCTTAAACATTTTTACACTTATGCCATCTAGTGATACAATGTTTATATTGTAAATGTTTGTAATACGCTGCAGGAGGCTTTCTTTGGGAAGACACTAATAGACTTGAGTAAGAAAGCTGTGATGATACCACCAGGGCAGAGGCCAGGTGCATGCCTTGTCCGACCTTCATTACCAGCACCGTCGGGGCTCAAAACTACTGCCCAAGAGGGTAAGAGCACTAACTTAAACTGTGACACACGAAAGTTATTTGTGCCACTGGGTGTGGACAAGGTTAGTACATGGTGTGTGACCTTTGTGCCTCTCTCTCTAGCTGATGCCAAGGATCGTCTGATGAAAGATAATTTTCCTCTCAAGCAAGAAGGGGGTGAGGACCCCCCGGCTCAGGGAGAAGGTGCAGGTAAGTGTCTGTTTGGACTCTGATTATGCTGGTGTATTGTTATGGCCTTGAGGTTATTGCAGGTTGGTTTAAAATTGCACATTTTTAGGGGTTTCTGCACCATCCTCATCGCTGAAGGACCAGGCGTCAGCTGATCCGCATGACTCTGATACAGAGAAAAGTGAAGGTACTCCCCTGAGAGAATACTTTTGCATATGTAGTGTGTAACATAACATTTTTTTTTAAATAAACATTTAATATCTTAAGGTAACATTATACCTTAAATGATGTTGTCCTTTCATGACAGGTCTTCCGCAAGGGGTGGAGAGTCAGGACTCTGAGCAGTTCTTCAGGAAGGTTTTGGGGGTGTCAGATGGTTCCTCTTTAGGGGGCATGAAGCCCATCTTGGAGGGCAGTAAGGGAGAACTCAATCGTAGCACTCTGCCACAGAGAGCTCTCCTTTCAGGTGGGTACAAAGGGAAGCCTTCAGATTATCATATCATGACGTTTTTGAAGTTCAAAACTATGTTTGATGTATGCAAGTAAGGTTAAAGTGAGGTTGGATTCGTAATTTAAACATGAAAAAAAAATCTCATGCAGGGTCCCTGCCCTCGGCTGGAATGATGGACGCCTTTCCTGGCCTCTCTCAGTCACCGTTTTTTGATATGCGGTAAGACCAATACTGAATTGCCTAGTGTATTTTATCTATTGTATGTAATTCTGCACTTGATACTATACATACTACATATTACAACATACTTCTTATGTTCCTATTGTTGACATGTGTAAGCCCTTTATTTAATGGCAAACGATACCCTCTTATTTTATGTACAGGGACCGAGGAGGACTGTTTAGTCCAGATGGGGGTGAGGAGAGCCCCTGGGCGACTCCCTCTACCCCAGCAACCCCCTCCTCCCCACCTACCCCCACTGAGGGAGAGGGTGATGGGCTTTCCTACAATCAGCGCAGTCTCCAGCGCTGGGAGAAAGATGAGGAGCTTGGAGAACTCTCAACCATTTCACCTGTTCTCTACGCCAATACCAACTTTCCCACTCTCAAACAGGACTACCCAGGTGAGTGTGGCAGACATGCTATATTGACAACCTATTTATTAGACCAAACAGTCATGCTCTGTCAAAGTAAGATTTATATCACTGTCAGATATTAAGCAGATTTGAAACACCTCTCACAGACTGGGCTAGTCGCTGTAAGCAAATCATGAAGATCTGGAGGAAGGTGTCAGCAGCTGACAAGGTTCCATATCTGGTAGGTTTACAGTTTTTTGTTCTAATGGACTGTACAGATTTATGTTAACGTAACAATTGTTTCTTACAGTTCGCTCTAACACTCATGACTGAAATGTAGTCATTGAGCCAGGTTCTTGTTATTCTGTGTTTTATCATAGTCTGTCCAATAGCATATGGTATCCTCACTTCTATGCAGAAATTGATGAATTAATTCAACTTGTCTGGTGGGATCTGCTTATTAAAACCAAAATGAGAAATTTGACATTGAGATATTCCATGTTCAGCCTATATGATGTTTGATGTAGATATGGGACAATATGACATTTGCATTTTATGATTATCCTGGTCAAAATAATTGGATAGCTTGACAATTTTTTTTAAATATTTAAAATTATCGCAATAAAAGAAATTCAGCACAGCTTATCTTGAGCATTTTTAACGTAGTCATTTTCCCATCACTCATATGATGTTTCTGGAATTAAACAAAAGCAAAACTTTTATATGAACTATTTTAGTTTAATATTCTTATAAACATCTCTGTATTTTTTCCTTAGCAAAAGGCCAAAGATAACCGAGCAGCTCAGAGGATCAACAAGGCACAGAAGGTGAATTAAAGCATCAGCAACCTTTTGTATTGTCAAGGTGAATTAGGTTTGCTATCTGTCCATTAGAGTTGTGGTCAGATTGTTAAAGTTTCCTCTTTACTCTTTTCACAGCAGGCAGAGAGTCAGGTGTGCAGGCCTATCAAGACGGAAGGAGGGCGTGTGAAGGGAGAACGGCCCAGTTTACACCTCCAGATTCCTCCACCTTCAGGCTCTGCGTCAGTCTCTTCCCAGCCCAGCTCTGCAGAAAGCCCATTTCCCTTCCCTCCAGATTCAGGGTCATCCTCAGTCTTTTTCTCAGATGGACCTGTTAAGACCCCAGGGTCAGCTGAAATCCGGACAGACCCTTTGGCCAAGTTTCCTCCTCAGTCACCTCACTCTCACTCCCACCCAACCACTCCCTTCTCCCATGCTGGGGCCAGCCCATTGCAGGCCTCTTCCTCAGGTTATTCCGCTTCCGGCCCACAGGGTCCTCCTCAGGGACGGCCAGCCAGTCTTGGCCCCTTTGACATGCAACCAGGAACTCCTGGAACCCCCAGACGGGCTCAGCAGGTTGACCCTTACTTCAGATCACAGCTGCAGCAGCAACAAGGTCATCTACCACAATCACAGCAAGGCTCTCAGGAGTCATTAGGACCTCCAGAAAGTCCTCATTCAAGAGGTGCCGGGCTTGGGGAGTCGCCCATGTTCTCGCCAACTCACAATACCCACTATGGAGACCCTTTCAGAAACCAGCAAGGGATGGGACGGTCAGATTATGGCTCATCCCCATCACCTTCTGCGGTGGCTTCCTCACCTGCAAGCACAGGGCAGTACAGGGCTGATATGAGTGCACCTTCTCCACGCTCCTCCGCAGTTGGAAGACCTGACCTTTCCATTGGCTCCCCTGCTGGGATGCTGGACTCTGGAGATGGTTTATTCAAGGCACCTATGACACCAAGGATGCACCAAGGGGAGGCACTTCCTCCTGGAGCGTCTCCTAGCCACCATTCTGATGGCTACAGGCAGTCTCCTTCCCACCCTTTCTCTGATCCCCACCCTCAGCCACTGCAAACTCCCAGACCGCAGTCAGGTGATAATTGTTCTCTTGGACCCCAGAGACACAATGTGGGTCAACAGGAGGTTTGTCCGAGAGTGCCCTCCAGCCCACAATCCCAGGGCAGCTCTCAGTCTCCCCACACTCCCGGTGGCCTCTCCAATGATGCTTACTCTGTTCACTCTCCTGCTACTCCTCGTTTCCAATCTCCAGACCCTTGTTCTCAGCCACCTTCAAGGCCACAATCTAGAGACCCTTTTGCTACTATCCACAAACCCTCTCGCCCCTCCTCTGTTGCCCCAGAGGGAACAGCAAGTTACAAAAGCTCACCTCATCCTAACCAGCCACCTCCACCCCATCCTAACAACAGTTCCATGGGGGATCCTCTTTCTGGTAATCTGTCAGCACCTCCTACTTTCAGCCGCAGCCCAAGCACAGGAGGCTTCCAGATGACCCAACAGCAGAGTCAGATGATGCAGGGTCAGCTTCAGCCACAGCCACAAAGTCAGCAGTCTATGGGAGCTGACAGCTTCAACTCTAGGGTGCCACCTCCCTCTGGACCTCAAGAACTACCAGCTGTCCGCCCCCCAGATGCACCTCATCAACCAGCTTTGCCAGGCACTCAAGAAATGCCTGACATGTCACAAGTGCAGGACCCTGCTTTAGTGGGCCTTAGCCCTTCTGAGCTGGAGAAGCACAGACAGGTATCAAAGTTATAGCCAGTGAACAATCGTTGTATGCACCTCTTGCTTGTTTTGCTAATCTTTGCCTCTCATGTTTCTTAGCGTCAGAGACTGAGGGAATTCTTAATCAGACAACAAATGCAGAGAAATTCCATTAGACAAGAGAAGGAGGCTGCTGCTGCTGCTGGAAGTGCATCCCCTGGCTGGTCCGGAGGAGAGGTGGGAGCCTTTCAACCAGACAAAGCCCACAGAGCACCACCACCATATCCACAGGTACACACCTCGAGCAATATGCCACAAAAGTAACATTTGACAACAGTGTGATGTAGGAATTAAGAATGTGTGTCTGTGTATTGAAAAATGAAGCCAATACTTACTTCCCTTAGGATCGTGTTGCTGCTGCTACTGCTGCTGGAGCTCAGGCTTCTGTGGCAGGGAAGATGCCCATGGCGGTAGGAGGCATGGAGGACAAGCTCATTCGCCCACCACCTCCAGGAACCCCTATAATGGATCCTAATGCACTAAGGTAAACACCTAATAGTAGACAGCATTTGGTGTGAAATAATACGACTTTGATCCCCTCTACTAAGGCTGCACCGATACCATTTTTTTCAAACCGAGTACGAGTATTTTTATTTGTGTACTTGCCAATACCGAGTACAAATACCGATATGTATCAACGTCTGCATGTAATCAAGAACTGACTGTTAAATCAAATAAAGAAAGAACATTTCGACAATATTTATGTCACTTAACATTTAATTATACAGATATATAATACTAGAGATATGTATTATGTTCTACTCTCTTCAAGGAAAAGAAGGGCTGCATTTAAAAATAAAATGGTGAAAATAAATAAAATAGCTTTTTAAAAATTGTGCATCTTAAAATAAAGAACTTAATTTTTGAAAAATAACATTTCTGTTTCTGTTTCCCCTCAAGTAAGGTTTCAGCTACTGCACTCATGCACTCCTTGACAACCCCTCCATCAGTAAATGGCTTTTTGTATTGACCCAAAATCCAAGCGACTCTGGGGGAACATTCATTAGCTTTTAGAGAGCAACATGTGGAGTTATTTTTCTCTCCCTGTATCGCTCACTCATCTTTCCGTCTGTCACTCGCTTTTCACCTCTTTCGTCTGTCTGTATTCAGAGTTGCAATGTTTATTGCCTGGAATGCACAGATTTGATTGGCTGAGTAGCATCACGTGGGATGGCTTTAACTCGCATGCAATTGGTCAGTGGATCTCCCGATCCGCTAAACCGGCGGTGCCGGTCAAAATAGAAACTGCTGGTCAAAATGTAAAATACTTCAATAATTTATTGTCCGTATAGGACGGCATCTGGGTCCGGAATTGGACTGCGGTCCGCCTGTCTAAAATGACAACAACAAATGACAAGCTGCCCTCTGATAGCGATCTTCAGTTTCATGCAATGAATGGTCTAATGCAATAACGTTGTATTGGTGTGTGGCCCTTTGTTTTATATAAAGGTCACACAAGAAATGTCAGCATTTGATCATTACAGAGATGCAAAGATGGCATGCCTGTAGATACATGCATATTCAGATAAAACATTGCTAAGTTGTAATATTACTGGAACTGATTTGGGAATGTAAGGAGCCCAGAAGCACAAGATGGTCACAGAAGTAATTATCAGCAACCCATCTTAGTCCCAGTCCTTGCATCTTCAAACACTAGTCATACAGTACACTATGTAAATTGAAATGCATATATTTTTCTGTCTGTCTCTATCCTTCAGGCCACAAGGGCCCACCAGACCTCAGGGCATGTTTTCCCGTCCACCATTCCCTCCTCAGTGGCAGGGCCAGGCTCCAGGTCCGGGGAGGTTCCCCCGGCCTGGAATGGAGGCTATGGGCATAAGGCACAATCTCAACCCTGCTGTCAATGTCCAGGGTATGGAAGGCATGGGCAACCAGCACACCATGATGCCAGGACATGGAGGCGAGACCATGCAACCAATGGGTCAAGGACCCCCACCGCAATTTATTGAATTGAGACACAACTCACAGAGGCTACCCCTACGAGCCCAGTTTATGCCGCGTGGACATCAGCCCAGACCACGGCTCTTTGTTCCACAGCAAGGAATGGCGTCACCGTTTGTTGAGCAACATCCTGTAGCTCAAGCTGGTGCCATGCAAACAGAGGGTGGGAATGACTCACAGCTGGGGTTACAGCAGGGTGGTGTGCCAGTTTTAATGTCTCAGCAGTCTACAGGCCCAGTAACACAGCAGCCTCATCTGCAGCCCCACGCAGCTACTTCCACTCCAAACATTGCTAGCACTGCGCAGCATCAGCTTCCACAGCGAAGCGTAGTCCCAGGGCCCCAGTCTGCCACGGTAGAAAGCAGTGAGGAACTGCCAGAACCTGACCTCGAGGGGCTTGGGGATGCCCCAGGGGATGGAGGTGTGGAGGATGAAGATGATTTGGCTTTAGACTTGGATCCTGACAAAGGAGATGATGACTTGGGCAACCTGGACAACCTTGAAACCAATGATCCACATCTAGACGACTTGCTTAACAGTGATGAGTTTGACCTGCTGGCTTACACCGACCCTGAGCTGGACCAAGGAGACCCTAAAGATGTCTTCTCAGATCAGCTGCGGTTGGTGGAGGCAGAAAGTGAAGCACCTTCATCTTCCTCTGGATCTGTGTCTGTTAAAGTGGAAGTGAAAGCTAAGTCGGAGCCAGGGCAGGAGTCTCGCACAGCAGCCCCTGCCACAGCTGGGGGTTCTTCTACCCAAATGCCACCCTCTGCAGAAACTGCTGATATCTCCAAGGTCAAATTAGAGGACCGAGGTCTGACCCCTCAGTTGCAGCCTGGACAGACTGTGGTGAAAGATGAAATAGGAGAAGCTGTGTCAATGCTTCTTGGTGGTACCACACCATCAGCCAAGCCTGCACAACCAGAAAACCAGTCAGCTTCACTGAGTTCTGTTCGATTAGGGGGGCTTCAGTACCCGCTGCCAGGCCAAGGTGATCCATTACCTTTTCCTCCATCTGCTCCACATGCAGATATTGGTGATGATCCACTGGAGCTGCCTGATGTAGGGGGACAGCACTCCCCTGCTGTAGATTTGGCAAAGGTAGAAAGCTCTTTAGATGGTGAACTGCCTCTTCTAATACAGGATCTGTTGGAGCATGAGAAGAAGGAACAGCAGAAGCAGCAACAGCAGCAACAGCTCAGTTCCCTCCACCAAGGAGGCATGGCTCCTCATTTTCCTGGCCTCTCAAATCAACAGCCGAACCCACAGGCACCTGGGCAGATAATGCTGCCACACCACCATCGTCCGCCACCCCAAGGAATGATGGCCCAGCCAGGAATGGTGCCCCGTGCTCCGCACATGTTGCAACAGCAACAGCAGCAAAGGCTCATAGGAACTGGAATGGCACCTCCACCTCACATGGCCATGGCCCAGCAGCAAGCTATGATAAGGATGGGACAGCCAGGGATCCATACAGCTCTCAGTCATCAACAGCAGCCGCAGCAGCCAGTGGTTAAACAGTCGCCTCTGGCAAACAATTTCTTCCCAGATAAAGGTAACCACTGTGGCCTGTCACTGTCATTATTCTGCATAATAATGTACTTTTTCACACTGTATCTAACAGATTTTGGGTTATTTATTGCAGATTTAGACAAATTTGCAGCTGATGACATCATGGATCCCATTGCCAAGGCAAAGATGGTGGCACTTAAGGGTATCAAGAGAGTGTTGGCACAAGATCCAATGGTTGTTCCCTCTGGCATTAACAGGTACTTTTTGTGAATATTGTATTTATGTGGCTAGAAATTAATGTTGTGTGTTTACTGGGCTTGTAAACAGACAGCGTTATGGTAAAACACTTATCATGCTTAAATGTTGACATGTCCTGGTGTGTGCAATTAACTTGTCAGGTCTAACATTATACAGAAGGTGAAGTTGACGGATATTGTAGGGTAGAGTTGAAGTACTGGTGTTGTGTATTAACTAGTTTGCTTGTTACCTTTTGAACTATCACACAAATGTGTCAGTGGTTGCTTGTGGATGCAGAAATGTTGAAAAAAGGAAGTAACCTTTGTTTTTATGAAAATAGAAAAAAATAATTACCCATTCAGCATACTCAGATTGTCTTGTACAGTCTTGGTGTAGGTCTCAACACCCTCAATGCTCAATACTTTGTCAGTGCTTGGCACAGTGATATAATTACACTTATCAGTGCTATACAATTCAGGCATATAGACTTCAGCATAAAAAAATGTCAACAAAAAGCTCTTAACAACTTTTTCAGTTACGGAGTTAGAGGAATATGTAAGTCCTTATCTATAGGCATGATCCCCCTGATCAGAGTAGGCATCAGCCTTGTGCATCTACTGATGCCCTAGTTCATGTTGAATTATTTAATGAATTAAAGATAAATATAGGTTCAGTCAGGCACAGCTTTGAAGTACCATCTCATAGAGCCAGGAAAAACCACTTACAGTCGATCTCTAAATTAGGTAGTCTGGTTTCACAAAACTAGCAAAAGGAAACTCACACTAATTTGCCATTTTGTTTGTGAACATTTTGGCATGAAGATGTTTAGCAGCATTTGGATGAAAACTTTACTACGGCTATTGTATCGTGATGATGTGAGCAATACTACAAGTTAACAGGTTGAAAATACAGATAACCTAGCTGATACCAATCGTTATATATTAGGTTCAGTTTAGAGTTGTGGTCACAGACTATGCAGTTGAGTTTTTTCTATGAAGCGTCTCCATTCAAATGCACTTTGGTACAATACGACACTAAGTGACACCATGGTAACTCTACACTTCTAGTATATTTATACCTTTTTTATGCTTTGCTGTTTTTTTAGGCAACAGGTTTCTCTGCTTGCTCAGCGGCTTGCCTCTGCCCCAGGCACAGATCAGGGTCAACTTGCATCTGGACCTCCAAAGGTATGCTGTATTACTTGTCAGAAGTGATTGATTTACTTATATTTGAAATCTTGTGTAGCTGATTTATTCATATGTTTTCTCTTTACGTTTAGGAGGGAGAAACAAGTGATCCCCCCCAGTCAAGACCCAACCCTCCCCAGTTTGTGCAAGGAATCATCAGTATGTTCTACTAATACTGCATCTGCTGTTTAGTCATTGGAAAACATATTGCTGTCCCCATACTATTTTATGGATGTATTGCGTTATCCTCTTTTGTTACAGACGATGCAGAACAGCACCAATACGAAGAATGGCTTCTTCACACCCAGCAGTTACTCCAAATGCAGTTGAAATTTTTGGAGGAACAGATTGGAGTTCATCGCAAGTCACGGAAGGCACTGTGTGCTAAGCAACGCACGGCTAAGAAAGCAGGCAGGGAGTTCGCTGAAGCAGATGCAGAGAAACTAAAGTTGGTTACAGAAGAGCAGAGCAAAATTCAGAAACAGCTTGACCAGGTATGTAGCTGTTAGTTTTACAAACTAACCCAGCAAAAGCAATTGGCATCTTGATATGCAAATTAACTTTTGTTTATAATTTTTCTGCTCTAGGTGCGCAAGCAGCAGAAGGAGCACACCAATCTAATTGCAGAGTACAGAAGCAAGCAGCAGCAACATCAGCAAGGCTCAGGTCTTCTTGCCCCAGCCCATTCTGCCCAGGGAGGGGGTCCTCACATGTTTCAGAAGATGCCTGGCCAGATGGTGATGGGCCAGCAGGGAACACCAGTGATGGCCCAGCACCCAGGAATTATGCCCCAAGGTGGAATGCCTGTCAGGATGCCCCAAGGGCAGCCTTTTATCGGTGGAGCCCAACCCCAGCTCCCTGCAACTCTTGGAGTCGGTGGTGCAAGGGCCCCAGTACCTCCTGGGGCTCCAGCAGGATTCTTCCCACAGGGACCTGGAATGCAAGGTGCAGACCCTCGGCTTCTTCATGAAAGACAGCTTCAACAAAGGATGCAAATGGCAAAACTGCAGCAACAACAGCAGCAACAGCAGCAGGTGATGATGGGTCAGCAACCAATGCCACACCCAAATCAGCAGTCTGGCTTAATTGCTCAGCCACAGTCCAATATGATGGGGAACCCGATTATGGCTCAACAACAAGCAAATACTCAACAGGGAATGCTAGGCAACCAGGCCAATCAGCAGGGCATGGTGCAGGTTCCTCAAGGAATGGTTGGAGGCCAGTCTGTGGCCCCACTGCCACAGAACATTGCTGGTCAGCCTGTCAACCATGGTCAAGCCATGATGGGAGCTCAACCAGGAATGATGGGGAACCAGCCAGTTGCAATGTCACAGCAACAGAGGCCTCAAATGATGATGGGTCAGCAAGGAATGGTTGGATCTCCAGGTCATCCTGGACTCAGAGGTCCCCATGTCCAATTAACTCCACAGCAACAGAACATTCTGGCCCAACGCATGCTTGTATCACAGCAGCAGCAGCAGCAGAATGTTGCAAAGAATTTGGTCCACCTTCAGCAGCAGCAGATGACACAGCAAAGACAACCAACACAGCTGATGAGTCAATCCAGCCAAGAGCAAGGAGGGCTCTCCCAGCCCTCTACCCCACAAATGGGCTCCTCGCCTTCAGCAGGAAACAACACACCCCAGCCGCAAGGAGCTACAGACGGCCAAAACTTAGGCCCCAAAGAGGGTGGGATCCTTAGCCCTGTTTCAAGAACACCACCGCAGCAGAGTGGACCCTCCACTCCCAATCAGGTCACCCAACTAAGCTCTGCAAATGATCATCAACCTGATTTGGGAAGGCAGCAGTTACAACAGCAGCAGCATCAAAACCAGGTTTACATGGCACAGCAGCAACAGTCGAATCCTCAGCCTGTTCCTGAGCAACAAACAGGTTTGATGGGACACCAACAATCCGGCGTGCTTCAGCAACAACAACAACTTTCACTAACTCTCCACAGGCAAGGTCCCCTCAGTGTTGACAAAACCGGTCTGTTGACTCCTAAAGAGGAGGGGAAACCAGGGGATTTCTTAGCTCATCAGCAGCAACACCAAACAGTTCAAAATCCCTTGCAGCAGTCACAAGATCCCAGCATTCAGCAACAGATCACAGTTCAGAAGCACCCTGGCCAGCCACAGCCTGGTGTGATGGGCCATAATCCACAACAGCAAGCTCTCATGGCCCAGCATCAAAAACAACAGGCCATGATGGGCATGATAAGAGCCCAGCAGCAAGGGATGATGGCACAGAGGCCTGGGCTTCCACCTGGACAGATCCGCACTCCTATCAACATCCAGGCTATTATTGCTCAGAATCCTCAGCTCCGCAATCTTCCCCCAAACCAGCAGATACAGCACATCCAGGCCATGATTGCCCAGAGGCAGGGACAGATGCTGCGAATGTCAATGGGTCAAGGCCAGCATGGTCAGTTAAGGCCTCACATGCCACCAGGACAGGTACCACAGGTTGGGCAGCAGATGCCAGGAATGGAAGGCCAACAGATGCCATATGGAGCCATGGGGAAGCCAGGAGCAGTGGGTACTCAGCAACAGTCAGGCATTATGGGCCAACAACCTGGTATTGCTCCTCAAATGCAGCAGGGGACGATGGTCCCTGGGCAACAACAGCAACAAGTAGGGGAGATGATGCAACATATGAGAGGTCAGGCACCAGTTCCACCTTCCCCCATTGACCATAGCCGTATGGTAAGGCCGGCATCTCCACGTCAGCCAATGGCCAACTCTCCCGGAGATCCACAACGACACACATTTAATCAAGCTGTGGGGATGCGTCCACCCACTCCCAACCAGAACCAACAAGCACTAATGGTTGCTGCAGCAGGCCGAATGCAGGGCTCTCCATCACATGCATATTCTCCAAGAGGTCCCTTCGGAATGAGCCCAGCCCATCCGGCTTCACCACACTCATACCATGTCTCCTCACCATCTATAGCTGACAGGGCTGGAAGAGGGAGTCCATACAGCCAAGTAAAGGCATCTCCACTCAGGTCACCAGGAGCCAAGAGTCCACTTGATTCTCCAGGACTGAAAGTAGAAACTCAGACATCAGGCAATGAAACATCTCACACAGCCTCAGTCATCTCCAATGGTCCGCAGAGAGACATGAATGTTCTGCAACAGTCGCAACAAGTCACAGACAGCAATGTTCCTCATGCACAACATGGCTCAAGAGGAGGGGAGCTATGCAAGATCACCCTACAGAACATCAAACAGGAGCCAAGAGAGGTTCAGTGTGATGGTGTGGCAGAGGCCCATCCTGGGGCTATAAAGCGAGAAGTAACAGGAGAGGCGGTTACTTCTGGGAGCAACAGCAGCTTAATTAATGCTGGAAACATGGCTGGAGACCCTGGGACTCAAGGTCCTAGATCTGAGACTGGTCAACAACTACTACAAAAACTCCTGAGAACTAAGAACCTCCAGCTTGGGGCTCAGAGGCCTTCTGAAGGCATCCACAATGAGATCAATGGCCACATCAACACCAAACTAGCAATGCTGGAGCAAAAACTTCAAGGAACACCACGGAATATGGAGGTAGATTTTTTTTTTTCTTAGTTTTGTTCATTAATTAATTTGTGCATTAGAGTTTAGAGTTTAAAGTTAGTTGAGTAGTTGTGTAAAAAAATAACCTCCAAGCCCTTTTCTAAACCCTTACAGGATTTACAGTCTATAACAAAAAGGGCTCCTGTACAAAAGCCAAAGCGCACTAATAAGGCAGCTGGAGACCGAGGGCCGAACGCACGGAAGAAGACTAAGAAGGAAGAAGTTGGAAAAAGTGCTGAAGCCCTGATAAAGCAACTCAAACAGGTGAAAGCATGGAAAAAATGAATTTCCTTAATGATTTTTGCCATTGATGTTTTGAAAAGTGCTTCTTCATCATTTTCACTAATGGACTTTTACCCTCTAGGGTCTCTCTCTGCTGCCCCTGATGGAGCCATCAATCACTGCCAGTCTGGATCTGTTTGCACCTTTTGGAAGCAGTCCAGCCAATGGCAAGGCCCAGCTCAAAGGATCCTTTGGAAATGCAGTGCTGGACAACATCCCAGATTATTATTCTCAGTTACTCACTAAGGTAAAACTAAGCTTCGACATATACCAATGGCTAGCTTTTGCAGGCTTTGGTTGTTGATAAATGCTTCCCAAACAGCAAACTCAAAAATAAAGTTGTTTTATGAGGATATTGTTCTGTGTCTTTACAGAGTAACCTCAGCAACCCACCAACACCACCATCCTCGCTTCCACCTACTCCTCCGCCTTCGGTACAGCACAAGTTGCTAAACGGAGTGACTCCTGGGGAGGAGCTGTCTGAGGGTCAGAAAGACACAGAGCCAGCAGAGGAGCCAATGGGTAAACAATTGGCATAAAATTAATGTTTTTCATGATAACTAATCAGCAGCCATACAGTGATTGATTTCTAAATAACTAATTGTCCCCTGCAGATTCTGTTACAGAGGAGGTGAAGAGTGTGGACATTCTAGCAGCTCTTCCCACCCCACCTCATAACCAGAACGAGGACATCAGGTACAATAAGGCAACTCTCTTGAGTTATTTGTCAACGAGAATACATATATTTTGTGGTGGCTCTAACTGTAGGAAATGTCTTCATATCAGGATGGAGAGTGATGATGAGGATGCCCCAGAAAGCATCATCCCGGCATCATCCCCTGAGAGTAATGTAGGAGATGAAACACCACGTTTCCCTCATCTACGGGAGCCTAAAGAGGAGGAGACTGAGAGAGCAATATCCCCCATAATCCCCCTCATACCTCGCACTGCCATCCCAGGTATTATACATTCATGGGCAAAATCATTTTCCAAAACAAAAGAAACATTGCTCAAAAATCCATCCTGAATGTGTGCATTATGTTTTATTGTTCACGTCTCATTTAGTTTGACCATCAAATCTATTTATATTGCAAAGATGCAGACTGCCAGAAAATTAATTTACATATTTTCTTTTGTAGCGTTCCCAGAAAACAAACCCCTTGAAGCAGCCGATAGCAAGGTAGTTTCTACATCCAACCATTGGGACAAGGCCAAAAGCAACGAGGTGTCCGTTACCTTCACTCTGTCCTCTGCTGCAGCTAAGGTACAAAGCTACAGTATCACTGCAGCCAGTTTAACATTTGCTTATTTTCACACATAGTTAAGAAACACTTGAACTTCCCTATTTTTTTCTTTTCCAGAAACTGAATCATGTGATGATGGCAATGGCCCAGCTGCTGAACATCAGGATGCCAGGTTCTTATGAGGTGACTTTCCCTCCCCAAAACCCAGACTTGCCTGGAGTTGATGGGCCTGGGAAAGGACCCGGCCAGTCAGGTATGAATTTAGAGACTATTTGGATTATATTAATGTTTTATTGAGTTGGTAATCACAAAAAGAGGGTGTGAAACCACATTCAGTGTAGCCAAGCTGCTGTTCAAAAACTAGGTTTAATTGCTGTAGAAGAGTGACTCCACTGCTCCACTATCAATTAGAATTGTTATGATAAAGCAGTGTTTTTTGACAATACTCTAGCCAATTATACCATCCGTTTGTATTTCTACAGTCCTGAGTCTTCTTGTGTCTCCCTTTTGAATGTGTAATACAGGCTACTGCCACCTGGTGGTATGAAGAGGTATTGCCTCTCACACAGGCACAATTGGCCATCGGCTGTGGTCTTTGCGGTGTGAAATTCTAGATTTTTGGCTGAGAACTAGGCGACATGAGGCAAAGCAACAGTTAGCCTTCGTTGTCACTTGTTCTTTGATATTGATTTGGTGTGTCTGGACCTTTAAACATGCATGCAAGTCTTTTAAGTTAATGTTAACATGGTCATGTTTTCCAGGGGCTCTGTGTACAAAAGACAGTGCTTCACCCAGTCAGGATGAGTGGCTCAGGCAATTTGATGTGTCTCTACCAGGCTGTACATTGAAGAAACAAGTGGACATTCTGGCACTTATTAAACAGGCAAGTTATTACAGGTCTTTTGAGAACTGTATGAATCACTAGTCCTTTTTTTTGGCTGTGCATGATACATTTCTTGAATGCTGTAGATCTCATATGTGTATTTGTCTCCCAGGAATTCCCAGATAAGGATGACAAACCTGTCCAGCACTGTTACACAACCAATGTTAGTGACTTGGATGTGCGTCACCTTCCTGCTATACCAGTGGAGGAATCTCCACCTCCGTCACCGTCCCCTCCACAACCTCCACCAGCTGCCCCAGTTTCATTGAATGAAGCTGAACCTTTGAAAAAGTCTGCTCCTCCCTCTCCATCTCCTACCAGTCCTACCATTGTCCAGATAAAGACTGAGCCTGTAGAGGATGTAGCTCTGCCTACTGATGCTGCTCCACCAACTGGTGTCTCAGAGGCTGAAGCTGCTGCTCCAGAGCCAGTCACAGAACCAGAAAATGCCAATGCAGTCCCAGATCCTGCTGCTACTCCTCCTCCTGCTCCTACTGAAGATCATCTGAGTCCTGCTGCCAAGGAGGAGGACTCGACCACTGATGTAGCTCAACCTCTACCTGAAGATTCTCCCAGCAACGTGGAGTCATCCCCTAAGGCTATCAAGCAGCGCCGGCCTCTCTCCCCTGATGAGGAGGTGGTGCATCCCAAAGTGAAAAAATGGAAGGGGATTCGCTGGAAGCGTCTTCAAATTGTCATCACAATACGCAAGGGAGGTTCAAAGAAGGAGAGCAGCCGTGAGGTGTCTGAGCTTATGGAACGTCTGCGCATTACACTTCGACCAGAAAGGCTGCCTCGGGACAAACGTAAATGCTGCTTCTGCCATGAGGAAGGTGATGGAGCCACAGATGGGCCTGCCCGGTTGCTTAACATCGATGTGGACCTGTGGGTGCACCTGAACTGTGCCTTGTGGTCTACAGAGGTTTATGAGACACAGGGAGGTGCCCTTATCAATGTGGAGGTAGCCCTGCGCCGGGGTTTGCGGACTCTTTGCGCATACTGCCAGAAAACGGGCGCCACTAACAGCTGCAACAGACTGCGCTGCCCAAATGTCTACCACTTTGCCTGCGCCATCCGAGCTCGCTGCATGTTCTTTAAGGACAAGACCATGCTGTGCACGCAGCATAAGCTGAAGGGCCCCAGTGAAGATGAACTCAGTGCGTTTGCTGTGTTACGACGTGTCTACATCGAGCGTGATGAGGTGAAGCAGATTGCCAGCATCTTACAGCGAGGTGACCGTATCCACCTGTTCCGTGTTGGCGGCCTCATCTTTCACGCTGTTGGCCAGTTGTTACCCTCCCAGATGGCAAACTTCCACTCACCCACTGCCATCTTCCCTGTTGGCTATGAGGCCACACGCATCTATTGGAGTACGCGTCTGCCCAACAAGCGCTGTCGCTACCGCTGCCGCATCAGTGAGGATGAAAGTCGCCCTGTGTTTGAGGTGCGAGTTCTGGAACATGGCATGGAAGATTTGCAGTTTCGTGATGCCACTCCAGAGGGTGAGACGTTGTTACATAGTATCTCTCAATGTTTTGGCTTTTTCGTTAGAAATAACTTTCTTTAACACTGACTGTGATTTATTCACATCTTTGTCTGTAGGTATCTGGGACCGGATTGTTCAGAAGGTGGCTCAACTTAGGGATGAATCATCCATGTTGAAGCTGTTCACCGAACATGTCAAGGGAGAGGAGATGTATGGCCTCACAATTCATGCTGTCATGCGCATCACTGAGTCGGTAAGAATATGCAGCAAGAAAAAGTGTGTGTCTCATTAATTTTTGTCTTTGTCTCCCAGTCATGATTGAAGCCCTTGAGGTTGACATCTCCTTCTTGATACTTGACTTATAAAATTGGTGAAAGTAAATAACAACAATGGGCAAGATTAATTTCTAAATTGAAGTAAAATTTGATACATTTTGGAAATGTTAGTATATATGCCAAAATTGGGACTAGATTTGAATACTTGCAGTGTATGAAAAACTAAAGCAAACATCATAAGCAGATATGACAATATATAGAAAGCTTCACTAGACTCAAACTTAAGCCCAGTAGTCGTGACCTATGGGCTACAGAACCACAAACGTCTGCTATGATATAACAGATCTACAGATCAGAGTTCATTAATAACATGATTTGTTTGACTTTTAGTTGCCTGGTGTGGAGAACTGCCAGAACTACCAGTTCCGGTATGGCCGACACCCTCTGATGGAGCTCCCTCTGATGATCAACCCCACTGGCTCTGCCCGCTCTGAGCCCAAGGTCTCCACGCAATGCAAGAGGTACGGTGGCATTATTATAAGGAATAAGCCACAAGAAGCTGGACTTGACATTAACACCCAACATGTCCTGGTTATCAAGCAGAGTAAAATGTGTGTGATTGTTGTAAAAACATTTGATGCAAGAAGTGTTGAGTCTATTTTAATACTTTTGTACAATAACTCTTATTAACAGAAGACTAAAGATAAAGCATAATAATTTTACTGTATTTATTTTCTTATTTCATTAATCATAAAGTTTGTCTTAATTTGTTACATTTTTATAGTAAACAATTTGATTTACAGTTGTAGACATTTTTACCAACGAACCTTGCATTTATAAGTGCATCTTACCAAGTAGATACACACTGACTGACTTTTCTGTTTGTCTCAAGGCCTCATACTCTAAATAGCACCAGCGTGTCAAAGGCCTACCAGAGTACCTTCACTGGAGAGCTCAACACACCATACAGCAAGCAGTTTGTCCACTCCAAGTCGTCCCAGTATCGGCGCCTGAAGACCGAGTGGAAGAACAACGTGTATCTGGCACGATCTCGCATCCAGGGCCTGGGTCTGTACGCTGCTAAGGATCTGGAGAAGCACACCATGGTCATCGAGTACATCGGAACAGTCATACGCAACGAGGTGGCCAATCGACGTGAGAAGATCTATGAGTCCCAGGTACGGCAGTGGCACATGCCACACTGGCACATGAATGGAAAGTAATCAAAGTATTCCATTGGCTTTAAAGTTTAAGTAATGCATAAGGGGGGAAAATACAGAAATTCTCCTCGGCATGTGGACATTAGTCCATAATACTGATTATTAGTGCTCAAGGGAGACAGATAACTGATATACATTTGCAGTTAAATGAAAATGAAAAATGCATTTTGAGTTAAGTGTACATCAACCTTTTCCTGTTTTTTTTCTTTGTTAATCTAACTTAGAACCGTGGGATCTACATGTTCCGCATCAACAATGAGCAAGTGATTGATGCCACTCTGACCGGTGGCCCAGCTCGGTAAGTGTTGATTTGTGATGGCTTGCCTCACTGACTCCATTCACATGCACCATTCTTATATTCTGGTTTCTGGCCTTATTTAGAAAATGAAAGTATTCCTACTAAGCTGTTTCCATGGCTAACTGACATCATTTTCCCACTAAATAATCTTGTTTACATTCAGCCTTGCATACTGTACTTTTTAACAAACGCAGCCTCTCTATATCATTTGTTCAACCACATTCTTGAAAAGATTGATGGATCCATCAGAGCCCGACGGATACTAGATTTTTAGGGCCGATACTAATACAAGGGTGTGAAAAATTCCCATGTCAATAGATCGGCTGATATAGACACATTATTTTTGCAATTACAAATGTGGTCATCGAAAGCTTGTGACAAAGTTATTTAACAAACAGGATATTTTACAGTTGAACGACATAAACTTTTTTGTCAAAAATGACATCGGTGCAATCAAAGCTTCACTGGACAATTAATTATTTATAAATTACCCAAATAATCTTTTTCTGCCTTATGATATCTACGGTACAGATATATCTGTGTTAGGCCAATATCGGTGGATAATATCGGCCAACTGATATATCAGTTGAACTATAGTATCAGTTATTTGTACATATCCAAAAACCTGTGGATATCCAAATCTTTCATAATGTTTTTTTAAGTTGGGGTGTTTCCTCTAACGCCTACAAATGTGCATCTAGCAGTAAAGGGCCAAGAGACCATGTGTTGCAAACTGCATTAAAAACCCCAGTGTGGATGCATATTCCAAATGCTTTCTATACATACAAAGAGTTCACCTAAAACCCAAATATTATCGGTATATCCCACTTCCAATTTGATAATAGGGGCGAAATTGTGTGCATGTTAACATAACAGCTGTAACCCCCTGAGTCTAGTGAGTTCTTTCACTGACTTAACCTTTTTTTTCCCTTTACAGCTACGTCAACCACTCCTGTGCCCCAAACTGTGTTGCAGAGGTCGTAACATTTGACAAAGAAGACAAGATTATCATCATTTCCAGCCGCAGGATCCCCAAGGGAGAGGAGGTGCAGTGTTTTAGAAAACTGACCACTACTCAGACTTACATATCCTGTTAATTTAAAGTTTTATGGTTTTTTTTTGTTGTTGTTGTTATTAACAGTGTGTTTCCTAATTCCAGCTGACCTACGACTACCAGTTTGATTTCGAGGACGATCAGAACAAGATCCCTTGCCATTGTGGAGCCTGGAATTGCCGAAAGTGGATGAACTAACCTGGAAGAACGAAAAACAAATGGAGAATCCCCTTCTCGCTGGTGCCAGAACACTCCTGCGCCAAAGCCTTTGAATCCGACATAGCCAGTGCATAAGCTGTTCTGAAAGACTTGGAGGAAGGCAGGCCTCCGTCACTGAAAGACTAAAGCGTTGACACCTGTAGCCAAAGGTTTGAAGAGCATTAATAAATAAAAGCAACCGACCACCTCCGTCAACAGCAGCTTGATGGTGGGACTAACTTTTCATGTGAATCACCTTTTCCTCAGCCAAAACCCTTTCCCCCTCCTCGACTGTTCTCAATAAGCTTACAGTGGCTGGAAAACAATCCTCAAACATCTTACCAAATGATTCTGACCCTCTGATATATCAATACTCGTAGTGCAGAGCTCACCTGGAGCTTCGACAAAAAGCCATTTTTAAAATACTAAGAATGAACTAATGATGCATTTTTATGTTCTAAGTCGGACCTATTTCCTCTCCCGCCTGACCACACCTCCCCCTCACCTCCAGGAAAAAGGCACTTTCCCATCAAGTCATCAATGAAGACAAAACGGATATTTGGCTCGCTAGACAATCTTGATGTGGCTCTGTGTAAGAACTACATATGATCGATGGAGAAAAAAAAAAAAAAAAGATGTAAGTTAATATAAAATCTGAGATGCTATTGATCTGTGGCTCCAGAGGCACCAGATGTTGTGGAGTCCCAAGGTGGGTTAGTTGGACCCAGTCTACCTCATTGATTTAGCGGAAAGTGACTGCTTTGTATAAAATAAAAATAAAAAACTGCTACTGTGGAACGGGGGTGGGGAAAGGGGGGAATGTTTTTATGGGCTTAGCCTTCTCGGACAAGCAGGGAATCTTAAGCAGCAGGTTTGCTCTATCTACTCTATGCTGATGATGATTTACAATAATGAGCCAACATAATTATTATTCATGAATTGTTTATACAGAGGAAATATATGACAGTTTTGATAAGATATTGCATTAAAATCACAATCAAGAAGCTTAGCGGGTGTCGTGTACGCCACCAAATCATCCTGGATATCGATGTAGCTTTTTCTTTTTTTTGTTCTTTTTATTTATGCGTTATCAAAAGCGTGTTATGATTAGCTGTGTGAAAGCACAATAACATCCAGCTTTTTTTTTTTTTTTTTTTTAACGTTGCTCAAAGATGGCGCGAGTAAACGGCTCTAGGATCATGACAGGACGCTTTAGTCTTTGAAGAAGACTACGATGTCCGGAATTAACCAAGTATACATTTTGCTTGCTGCTTCATACATTGAAGTTCCACTTGTTGCAAACCAGCCGGTGGATGCATGACTACTGTCCTATGAAATGCTTTTTATTCCCCCGGACAACTCGATCTTTTCACAACTCAACCTTAAACTTTGAATCATGCCTCTTCCTCTCTGTATGATTTTAGTGGACTGTTGTTAAACTTTACTGTAGTAAGTCTTCCTCTGCCTGAGTACAGCCTGCAGTGTTTCTACTCCCTCCCCCCACACCTCCCCTGTAGTGTGCTTTTTCTAGTGCTGGTACTGTCCTCTCGAGGCTGAACTGATGGCAGGGAAAGACTTATTGGAAAAAAGGGCATTTGTTTTCATTTCTATGTAAGATGAATGAAAAAGTCTTTAAAGGGAGCTTTACTAAAACTCCACCCTCTCATACTACTTTGTTTTCCTCCTCCCCCCTAACCTAAGACCTCACATGATTTTAAAAATGCAAAGTTGTACAAACTGTATATATAGTATATGCATTAGGGGACAGCAACTCTTTATCCAGCCCCTTTGTAATCAATAAAGTCAAAAAGTGTAGAGAAATAAAATTGAGAAAAAAAATCAACCACTGGATATCATTTTAACAAAGATAAAGCTGTATATAAATATAAATATATGTAAAATGGCAAACTAATATCTTTATGTATATGAACCAGAGTGTTTTGCATTTACCTGTTTTTCTATTAGTGTTTTTTGCTATAAGCTCTCAGAGACAAGTTTGTTAAAAATAGGTGTGAGAAAAACGTCCGGTCTTCTCCAATCAATGGCGACGAGAAGCCGGAGTGATATGAAAACCGTTCGGAGGGGTCGTTAATTAGACATGAAAATCACTTCTTGCGTAAAGCAGTACAATGGTGCATAGCATTTGTATTTATGTAATATTGTTCGTGTTTATTTTTCTTTTTATTTATGCTACTGCTTGTTGATTACCAAAACCTGTCCCTTAATCGGTCACAATTGGATTAATATACTCTTGAATGGAAAATCTTGAACTCCCTAGACTATTGTTAGTGTTTTTGCTTTTTTAATATCTTCCCTATAGAAGTGAATGTGTTGGTAAACCTTGTGAAATGGTTACTTGGCCTAATGTATGTTATGATGTAATACTCAAAGTTAATCCCATACTTAACCTGGTAATGAATTGCACTCTCATAGTATAACAGAGATCTTCTCTAAAAGTGGTAGATATTGATCAAGTATCCGAAGCAGTGATATATATATTTTTTGGTATGTTTCTATTTCAAGGGAAGACCATGACGAGACATTATGCCGCTCACTGGATTTTAGCCTGAATAATTTTTAACTTCTTCTTCTCTGAATAATTTAAGTTCTCTGCATATCTTATAATTTAATAAAGTTTTGCTCAAAATTGAAGGTTTTTTTTAACCTCACCTACTTTTTAAAAAGATGTTGCATCTGTACAGCAGAGATACTTTTAGGGAATATGAATAAATATAATGATCATTTTTATTGTATGTGGCATGTTTTGTATGGATATTATTTTGAATTGTACATATTTTTTTCAGGACGCCAGAGGTTGCATCTCTTTATATACAGTTTTCCCGCTCCCTTTCCCCTTCATCTTATTTCTTTGTCTGCTTTTGTTTCTTGTAAAGGAAAATAAAATGCATTTTAAATATGTGCTTATTTTTCTTTCCTCTTTTTTGTGTGCCACGAGTTAAGATTTCTTCAAAGCACTGACTTTCTATTCCAGCCTCCAGGTCATAACAACCAACGACGATCTGATTTCAGACTGAAGCATAAAGCAGGTGTTTCGCTTGCTGTTCATGCGGCCCATTAAAGGGTAACCCCCACATTTTTTACACATTAAAGTGTGTTTACAAGTCTTGGGGAGCACCACTGCATATGTGAAATAAGCAGTTGAAAGCTTTTTGAGGCTCCAGCGATATCACCCAATGGCTAAGTTGCATTGTGGGTAATGTAGGCTATATCTACCAGCATTAGAAACCTAATCTAACAATGAACACTCAGTAGTTGAGTTCCAATATGTAATGTTTGACAAGGAATAAATAGAAAAAGATTATGGTTTAATTTTAACCTGGCCGTCAAGAGTCTGACAGTGTTATAGGAGTACTTTATTGATTGCCAGTATGAGCAGGAGAAATGTAAACAAAAAGTCAAACCTGTTTAATGGATAAGTTTGCCCAAATGATTTAGTCATTATCTACTCAGCCTCACCTTTGGGAGGCCCAGAGGCCCTAAATTTATTTATTTATAAAGACATTATTTACACAAGGCTGAAGTGTAGCTGCTTGGGTGAAAGCATTAGTGTGCACTTTGTCTGAGGGTGTAAGTAAAGTCTTTTAAAATCAATGTGTGATCTCATGGCTTCTGGAGACATGCTGGATCAGCTGAATGGAATCATTTTATGTTATTTTTTGTCAGTCTACTTCAGTCGTTCAGGAGAATGCTGCAATGCTGTTTCGCTGCCACAAATAGTTTGTTGACAACAAAACCTTACCCGATGATATCAACATGGCGTTTAGTAGATTATGACAGAATTTAGATTTTTGGGCGAACTTGTCCTTTAAGACGGACTTCAAAATAAGTGAACCAATCCTCCATATGAGGCGACTGTAGCTCAGCGGGTAGAGCAGATCGACCAGTGTTCGGTAGGTCACTGGTTCGAATCCCAGGGCGGAGCTGAGCTACATGTCAAAGTATCCTTGAGCAAGAACCCCAAAATCGCTCCTGATGTGCAGTTGGCGACCTCTGCCATCAGTAAGGGCCCCGCGATGAGCTGGCGACTCGTCTGGGGTGTACCCTGCCTTCGCCCTTAGATAGTAGCTGGGATTGGCTCCCTGTGACCCCTTGGATAAAGTGGCTACTGCAACCATCAGTGGTTGACAATGAATGAATCCTTCATTTCCTAAACAATGCTTATATCTTGTAATGGTTTTTTTTCTTCAAAAAAGGTCCAATTTGTACGAATTCCCAACTCGTCAGATACTGATGCTTTGGGATTGATCCGCAGCCATCCCCAGGCACGACTATTTGACAAGTTGGATCTTCTTTTCCTGTCTGCATGTGAGCAGTCTATAACTGGAGCTGAAGTTCACAGTGAAAACTCTGCATGACATTATGAATGAGCACCACAGTTGAAGCCACAGGTAAGAAAAAGAGGACTTTATTGTATATCATCTATATACACTTTTCAACTAATTCTGAAAAGATTTGCACAACATGATTTGAAATCTTGAAGTATTACTTATGAACAGGATGTCTGATGGTCATATACCCATGGCAACAAACCAAACATGGACAGGAGTGTTTTGACAATTTTGGTTCAACTGACAGCAGCCTCACATTTCCCCCCCTTCCAGCTCCCCTTCTCTGATCTGCCTGCTGAACTTCTACCCATGTTATCAGTAGCAGCAACATTTCTGGGGTACACAGCCAACGACGCGAACAAAAAGGAAGAAAAACAACAACAGGTAGGGAGAGGGAAGTCTCAAGTTCATCCACCTCAGCTCAGAGGACCCAGTGTTGAGACAGCATGCAAAAATGGATTCTAACATGACATGGATTCTGGATCAAGTGATGACAGAACTAACATTAACTAAAGTCCATGTGGACATAACAGTGCAGAGCCCAACGGTGACAAATGTCAGTGTAATACTTTCATAGTTTAGTCTGCAGACAGACTTGAAGTAGAATGAAAACATGCGGTTTCACTTTACAGCATGTCAGTCTTTGAGGGTTAAAACGTCTCAACTGCTTTTCACATCTAACCTCATGTTCCCTGCGTGTGAACTGTCAGCAGCTGTCTCTACCTCTGAATAAATAGCCGTTGGCAGTTTCAGGATTCAAGGTTACACCACGCTCCTAAATATTCCAGTGTCGATGAGAAAGAGATGTCACCCCGGAGGACATTTTATAGAAACAGATCTGCATCACCGAGCTCCGAAAAGAACTCAACAAGCCAACAATTATACATTAAAAATAAACATGTTGCAGTAAAATTATCTGGGATCAGTAGTACCACCAAATTGCCATAAGAGGAGCAGGTTAAAAACAAATTCCAGCAGATGACACACAGTCCATTTTCCTGGCACAGTTCGAAACCATGCAGACAGATCAAAACAACAGACTTCTGAAAGTACCGTTCAAGCAAAACCATCACTGTTCAAATGTCACACTGGTGCTTGTGGCATTAAAGGAAAAAAATATGCATGTTTTATATACAAATCATATGTACCCATCATCAGTAGTGTCTAATGTCAAAGTCAAAAGTAAACACCCATCATGATGTCTTTACACAAAACACAAAAATATATTTTAAAAAAACAGTATTTTTCATTGCCATTTCATACGCCTCTTATTTGCTCAGTGTGCACGATGTCATCGCCTGTCACAAGCGGCGTCGCTATGGCTACATCCACGTTTGCACTCTTTATTAAATGAATGCGACGACCCCTTAAATCTAACGCCTGAAAGATGGTGAAGACTCGACTGAACGACTTATTTTCACGTCAAGGCTCTGGTTTGTCACATCTCATCTCACAGTGTTTTTCATCAACAAAATGAAATAAAAACTATCAACAAATAAATAAAACGTAAAAACCATCCCAAACATTATCCCTGCCACATTTCAAAACGAACACCAGGAGTGGACCACATCCGGTATGAGACACCTGAAGGAGCCACACATGATGAGGAAGCTACAGTTGAGTGCACCTAATTTCTGCTTCGTTTATCGGGCTGTTCATGCTTAACTACCAAACGTCCCATTACTTGTTTTGTCTAACGAGGACGTCTTAGTGTCTTAGAAACATGCTAGTAGTCCAGACACCTTTCACACACACATGGCTAGAAAACAGTGCTTCAGCCTCTCCCCCCCACACACACACACACACATACACTCACTCACTCAACAGAATGTGATGTTGCATGGCCAACAGACTATGAAGTGTTATCTTAAAACGTAAATTCCACAATGTTCTCGACTCTTCTGGACAAGGTTAGTCCGACACGGGACACATTTCTGAGAGGTAAAAAAAGACCAAACAAACAAACAAACGAACAAACAAACAAAAAAGAAATCCCGTCACTGTACAGTTGTAAGAATTCCTGCCATGGGAAATGAAAACAAAAGTGTGATGATATTAACAGTGGTAGTGCTGTAGTGTTGTGGCCCATGGAGAAATAGGGGTCGAAGGGAAGAGGGAGGAGACACGAGGAACAGAGGGGAAGGCGGGAGAAAAGTCAGGAAGGGGAAGGGTGACTCTCAGTAGTTTTGGCTAAAAAGGTGAGGTAGGCCTCGTCACAACTTGGAGTGTGGCTTTAAAACTGGCAGGGTTTTCATTTGCAGTCTGTCTTTAGTGTTTGTTTTCCTATGGGAGTGTGGTCTGGTTGTGCGTCTCCAGCGCGCCTTTTTCCTTAAACGCCGCCTGGCCGCTCACATCTTGACGTCCTCCTCCACGCTGAGCTGAGACAGGGTCTTCTTGATGCGCAGGGCAGTCAGTCTGGCTGCTCCGTTGGCGTACCAGCACTCCCTCATGATCTTGCCCATCACACGCAGTGACTGCACGGGAAAAGGAACACAGGTTCGATTTATGAGAATGAGTCAAATATTTAAAACAGCTTCTGTCTCTTAAGACTCCATACAATCAGACTTCTTTTGGAAACCAAAGGAGTCACCCTCTGCTGGCCATTACTAAAAATGCCAATTTAAGGCATTTATATAACCATATTTTATGTGCTCGGTTATATTGTACGGCTTTATGAGAGTAAAATTCAAGCACTTTTAAAGAATTTTCAAGGCACCTCTTGAAGCCTTTCTCATCACATCTGAACTGTTTCTAACTAAGCATTAGTGCAAAATTACTGCAATTGGTTTATTTTACTACCTATTCATATTACCTTTGATTGAGTGACTATTTAATTCTTGCTTATTTTGCTGCCAAGAGAGAAAGAAAAAAAAGCCGACGTGATGTTTCATTTAAAATATTAAAATAATTTAATATGTTATTATCTATAATATTTTTTAACAAACAGTTTGCCCATAAGTATATTTTCTGGAGATAAAATTGTTAACCTATACATCAGTTAAATGTTTTTACAATTTAACAATGGTATTTGAGGTTTATCTATTATTTTGACTTTGTCAAGCACTTCAAACATCAGCACCTTAGTTTTTAAACAATTGAGGTTATTGCAATTTTATATTTGTATGTGCTTTGAATTTAATGAAGAAAAACATTTTTCCGTACTGTTACTCCTGTTCACAATTGTTTAATAAATGTGTTAATAAAATGTATTTGGTTGCACTGAATTATACATTTGATTTTAATGTCTTAGCCTAAATAAAATAATTTGTCTTACCAGTATAAAAACTTGGTCTGGAGCCCTGATAACAGTTAAAATTCTGACTTTAAAAGAATCCTGATGACAATAAAAGAAAATGTTGGAGGTTTTATAGGATATAGGAGGTAAATTAACACCTTGGACTAACAAAATTAAATTAGTTAGACAATAGAATTATTTGAATTCTCCCCCATAACATTTTATTGTTAGCAGTCCATGTCCAAGTCAGGACGTCCTGTACAGCCCACACTGATGAAGCTGAGCTGCCTTCCTATACAGCCGCTGAATGTATAATTAGAAGACAGCCAGTGCAGCTGTTGGCGTTTAGTCTATATAGAGTGAGACATACCTCGTAACTCTGCCACCAGTTGGGCACGTTGGGCCTCAGTTTCTGGTCACACACCACCTTCCTCATCTCCTCTATGGAGGGGTCAGAGGGCACCAGGTCGTAGTAGGGCAGCTGGTACTCCTCGTGGATACCTGCAGCACACAGTGAAGAAGCCTTCTCACTCTCATGCTCCTGGTACACACATTGATTCAGTCACATCAGCTGATGTTTGTGATCTTACCTCCTGCATTACAGCGACGTGCGATCTCCCAGTACACCAGACCCAGCGCGTAAATGTCCGCACACTTAAAGGAATCAAAGTGTTTCATGTTGATGGTTTCGTCCAAGACTTCTGGAGCCATATACCTGAGATGGACACGAGGGGAAGGTGGGAGTAAAGGCATCGGATTAGATTAATTTTGAATCATAAAGGTGGTCAAAATCGCAGACCTTTGACCATTTTATAATAGAATTATAGGTTAATGGGTTCAAAATTGTAATGTGTATATGTTTCAGTGGTCAAAAGGTCATATTTGTAATGGTTCTATAAGAGCACAAACAAACATTCATCATCGCTATCTTCTGAAAGGTCCAAAGAGCTAAAAATAATTTCAAAAATCTTTACAAAAAGTTTACTTTCATAAACCTCCATGGACTATAAAAAAAAGATCAAGCTCATGATATTAAATACTGTATACTATTGTCAACAACTTCCATTAAAAAGGGACTCAAATTAAGAATGCATCTCTCAGTACGTTGACTTTTCCATCTTATTAGTAGCACTCAGCCCCAAGCTCATTGGGTCTGATTGAAGATGGAAATTAAAGCTTCCATCAATTAATCGATTAGTTGTCAACCATCAATTTAATCGATTAATTGGTTTGAGTAAATATCTACCTTAAATGTAAATATTTTCCAGTTTCTATACTCATGAGTAAACTGAAGATCTTTGGGTTGAGGACAAAACAAGACATTCGAGGACATCATCTTAGACGAGGGTCAAAAATGTCTGTTTCCTCAAGCCTGATATTTTATAGACTAAACAACTAATCGATTTACCACACTGACAATATACCACTTACACCACAGTGACAGATCAAAGCTGTGGCTCACTTTTATGTTTTTAATGGTTTTTGGACACCATGGAGGTCCTACGGAACGTAGACAACACTTGTTTGCGTACATTACATTTGTAGACAATAAATAAAGTATATAATGTTGCCGACATAGCCTTCAAAGACTTGCATATCTCCATTTGTGTGCTTATGATTATGGAAACATTTACCTCTTAGTGCCCACGCGCTGGTTCGGTGCTATATCGATTGTGTCTGTGATGGACTCGTGGCGGACTGCCAGGCCGAGGTCAGCTATAGCACACATGCCGTTCTTCTTAACCAGGATATTTTTAGACTTGAGGTCACGGTGAGCAATGCCAGGCTTACCTGCAGGAGACCGGATAACACATCATTATATTTGCATCAAGAGCTCAGCAGAAATAGCCCCTGCTCGCTGAATGTAAATAACCACTTTGTGCACCGTTCTGTTCCTGCTGAGTTCATTCGTTTATTCATCGCCTGCTGTGTTTTTACATGACGGGTCATCTCACCCTGAGTGCCGAGGATCTCCATGTGTAGGTGTGCCAGGCCGCTGGCGGCCGACAGGGCCAGTTTAATCATGCCCTCGATGGTGACGGAGTAGCGGTTCAGGTAGTCGAAAAGAGAGCCGTGCTCGTGATAGTCTGACACCAGCCACAGCTGAGTCCATGTGCCATTGTCTGGAAGAGAGCAAAAAACATGAGTCAGAGAGTATTTACATGGTTTTAATTTTAAACTGTGGAGGTTTCATGGTTATATGGATAAGTTAAATTGTTACCATTCTCACTTCAGCAGCACTTACATACCCCAACTTTTCAATTTAATTCCTTTCTATATTCTGTAGGTTTTCACAGAGGGGTTTGTACATTTATGATTCATAGTCTGATTTATTCTCCATTTTATTCCTAAAAACATTTTTTTATGGATGCTGACAGTATTTTCTTTGGTATTTACTCAGTGATCGAAAGTGATATCCTAAATTATCTCTGTAAAAATCTTTAACGCCAGTATGTCAACAAAATAAAACAAGAATTGGATAATTCATTAGATGATGCCCGATTTGCATATTTAAACATCTAATTTCAGAAAACTTGTAATACAAAAAATAGTTGTCTTAATCTAAGTAATCAACTGGGGAAGTTTAATGGTGATAATTAAAACATTTTAAATGCAGTGTCTCCCCTTACACTAAAACAGAGCTCTACTCTGCAAAAGAGAATATGGATCTCTTCCACATCCGAACCTCCTTTTCTTTAGATTTGAAAGTACTTTGACTTTCTTGTTATTTAGATAATCTCAAAATTCACCTGAACAGTGGTCCTTGAAAACATACATTTCATATAAATGGTCCAGGTCTCCACAAACCTTTATTGTCTGCTGCTATGAATCCCAGGATGTTTTCGTGGCGCAACATGATTGTCTGGTAGATCTCTGCCTCTCTGAACCAGGAGCGCTCCTCTCTGGATGAGAAGATCTTCACCGCCACATCTCCTCCCCTCCACTTCCCTCTCCACACCTCCCCAAAACGTCCCTTTCCTATTATCTCCTGCAGCACAATGGTTCTAGCCACCGTCCGCTGCACAAACAGGGGCAAACCTGCAGGGGGCAGCAGAGAGATGAACAATCATTCAGCCAGCATTCCCTGTATGTAGGCTTTGTAGGTGTGGGTCACTAAGTGTAGCAGATGAATAATCATTCATGTTCATATTTATAGAATGACATAGAAGGCTGCTCTGCTTCTTGGTCTTTGTGTTTCAAAACCACATATCTTTTTTTTTTTATTTCATCACTATGTCACATAGGTGAGGCACCATGTACTAACCAGATCCTGATCCAGAGGTGGACATGTCATAGATGAGGTCCTGCAGGGTCTTGTCCTTGGCCAAGTACAGATGGTCACAGGATGGGTCCTCAACCTCCAGCCTCTGCCTGTGGCTGTAAGCCCTCTGATGATACTGGAACAGGAACACTCCGACCATCAGCAGCACGCAGAGTAGGAACACCGGCCCTGCAATGACCGCTACCAGTTCCACCGGCCCCCAGGAGCCCCCTGGGCCCGGCCATACTTCTGTTGTTGGGACTAGGAGGAGAAGAAGATGTGATTACTTTAACATTCTGTGCAACAGTGCTGCTGTTGGACTGAAAGAGCTCTGATGATTGATGATGTAACCTCACCGGGGACTTTCAGGTCAATACTGTTGCAGTAATCTTCATAGCAGCAATGTGTGTTGAGCAGGCCTTCAGCGCTCAGACAGTAGAAGGGTTGTCCAGGGGGGACCAGATTGTCCCGGTTAATACAGATGCGTACGTGTTGCTCCTTCCCCTGGATGAAGTATGTGGAGGCCATGCAGGCGCCATCTGTCTCGCACTCATAGCCTTGCTTCTCACAGTTTGTGCAGTTACAACGTAGGGCTGAAGGAAAAGACAAGAAAATTCGAGCCATTAGTTTGAAGTCATCTACATCACTTCAACATTTTGTCCAGCAGGGGGCAAGCTAACCCCACAGTTTCAACACAGGATGTAAAGAGTATAGAGTCCATTCAGTTGTAGGCATTTTGTGATGTGCAGACACAGAGCCTGAAGTTGAGCAGCAGCAGCCAGACGGCCCCGGCGGCCCTGAAATCAGATCCTTCACTGCAGATGAACCCAAACACGCAGGGTGGAGACGGACCTGCCCAGTGGGACAGACAAAGTGAAACCCAACAAGGGGAGAGGGATCCTGCCAAATCCCCAATGCAGCATTCTGCTCCATTCCTCTCCTCTGTCTTTCTCACACTGACAGAGAACTGCCACTGTTTAAGCTAATGAGACAGGAGTTTTATTAAACACAGCACACTCCTGCACGGTGACCTATTAAAGCTGACACAACGGAACTCAGCTGCAGCCGCTGTAATAATAAAACTACTGTGGTCCATCTACACACTCACTCCGCACAAATCTGCCACATCTAAAGCAGAGCCAGAGTTGGTTGGGCAACTAAGAGAGCAACTGCAAACTGATTAGATTTGGAGTGAAATGTGATTTTGAGTCATAGCACACATGCTTCTCATTTAGAGTAAGGTCAGCACAAAAGGCTTCTTCCAAGGTTTTCTGTGACCAAATAGAGTGCAAAGCACGACCAGGCGAGGCTAGATGGTAGTGAGACTGTGGGACTAGTTTTCACATGGGAAAAAAACAGAGAAGTGGCTGAGCTCAACCAAATCCCCGTCAGTGGCAAATGACAAACTGTCTGACTGACAACGGGGCCGTGAACGAGGTGTGACAGGCCAAGAGCCGATCCATGGTTGGAAAACAAAGGCCGGACCACTCAAGACTAATCGCTGTGGACTTACTGAAGACTAGGCCACCGTACCAACAACAACACAGGAGACACAAAGCAGGGAGGAATTTCAATCCCTATTCTCCTCGAAAAAGAAGCAGCTCAGCATCGGTTGGACCACTGACAATGTTTGCCACGGAGGAAAGAAAAGATTTTAAGAGTGGCAAGCTTCCACTAATCCCCTGTGTCTTATCCTGAGGGTTTCTTTGACCAGATGAGCTCACTGATCTTCCCTCTTTGTACCAACTTGGGTCTCTGTCAAAAGGTGTCAGCAGATTTGAGCACATTCTTGAAACCAACAGAGTTGTCACAGGATATGGCTTTTGTTCAGTAAAAAAAAAAAATCAAAATGACTGATGCACTGATTGCGCCATCACAATGTAACATCCTAACAGCAAAACCACAAACCTTGCTGTCATAGGAGCGGTTTACACTCTACTGAAGTCAGGGAGGTTGCGTTCTGTGTGGGAGCATTTTTTGCATCAAGCGTGTATGCTGATGTGTCTATGCTTGTCCACTGAGGAGTGACTGGAAATGTGGAACACTATCAGTAATATTTCTCATCTGTTTAGTGTTTGCGTGTGTGCATGTGTGTGTGAGTGTTGCTCTCCGGGAGGTGAGCGGGAAAGTGGCAGGAACTCTTGGCCGACTGTGTCCAAAATCACTACAGCTTGCATGCAGATGGAATTTCCTGCAGATTACACAGAGGTGAAGCAGGCTGGGCCTGATAAAGAGAGAAAAACAAGCTCTGTGCCACATCACGCTAGTCTGCAACATAAATACAGCAAAATAGTTTAGTTAAATAAAAACAGATGACAGGAGTAACAGCTGTTGGTTAGAAAGCTGGACGACACTCGATATCCATCATCAAATCAGACAACTTGAATCCCTCCTTCCATTAAGCTCCTCTTTTGAAGGCCTGATGTTTACTCCTCTCAGTGAAATAAAATCAATCTGCAGCGACTGAGTCCAGACACGAGCCATTTTGATCAATCCATCCTCAAAGTAAAAGCAACTTTTAAAAACGTGTACGTTTGTGAGAGAGACAGCCTTCACTCTACACTCACATAACAGCCAACTGCTGTAAACTACATTTAATCTTTAGTTTCATCATGAGAATCAAACTGAGGGCTATGAAATCATCTCACCACACACACATTGCAGTAATAGACAGCAATAAATTAACGACAGCAATCTGATGAGAACACCATGATCTGACATGAACAGGCGCATCCATCATGGAGGCTCTGTGTGTGGTAAGACAGATGGTCCACAGACATACAGACAGAAGCTCAGGAAGGAAACCAAACATGGCTGGAAACACACACATTCCCCTCTCGAGTCGGCCATGGATGGTTTGTGGTCTACCAAGAGTTTGGTTTGTGGCGACGTTTCCGTTTCGTTAAAGGTTGTAACTATACCATATGTAGGCTGCTTACACACAAACAACAACACTATGGGTGGCCTATGTGAAAATAGAACATCTCGACAGGATATGTTATATCATATAGAAAACAAAGTAGATGACTGGTTGCTCTATGTAGAAAAGAACTGTATTGGCTGCTCTTGAAAAAAAGGTTCTCCAAATAATCAAAACAAGAAATATCAAACAGTATTTATCAAAAGGGCTTAATCTGGGCTCCAACGGTTTGGCAACGAGGACCCAGGGGTTGAAACATGTGGGTTTTTTTTAATGATTTAGCCACGTTGAAAAAGGCTTTCCTCGTTTTGACACTTCTTTCTTACATGGACTGCCTGGGTTGCCTCTGGTGTTTGAGGTAATATTACATATTGATGGAGACAGAAACCATTTATAGATAAAATAACCTGATCCAGTTACCTAAATACAAAACAAATTAAGGTCATTTATCACATGGAAGAAAAAAATCCAGTAAAGCCAATAATACTGTCACGAAACAGGCCTAATCACTGATTTGCAGCATTGCTCATAACAATCTAACACCACCAGAAATATTAAAGGGATTCCTCTTAGGACAAATCTCTATATTAGCGGACAAGTCACTCACAAGAGATGACACAATGTGACCGGAAAAATAAAAAGGTCAATTCACAGTAGGGCTGCACAATTGATCGAAATATTATCGAAATCCCAATGTGGCCAAAGGCAATACCCTAATCGCAGAAACCTTCAATTTCTTTGATGAAGATGAAATGTGTGACAAAACAGCATTGTAATGAAGTACTGTAGTCCTGCAGAGACGCCCTGCTCTACACATCTTGTACTCCAGATGTGAGAAAACATGTTTGTTTGGTACAGACTCCATCAAATGTCCCATCATCCTGATTTCAACCGTTTTTGCAGTGAAAATGAAATTGTGACAGAAAAATTATTATTCCCACTAATCGTGAACCATCTCACATTCATTTTAAATTACTGACTGATCTCACACCACTGTTTATATCCTTTTCATATCACCCAGCCCAACAACATTTCACAAAGGATGGCACAATGTGGAACCAAGACCTCAAAAATAAAAGGTAAAATGAAACTTCAGTCATTTTAGACAGCCCACTGGTATATAACTAAGAAAGAACTCCTGGCCCACCACCATTTATCCAAATGCCATGTTGTTTGCACAGCGCTCTGCATATCTAGCAGGATTCAGAGCAGAAGTGTCACAAAGCTAAACTTGAAGGAATAATATCAAGCCTAAATACACATGGATCTGAGTAGAGGCCGGGTGTGTGTGGTTTTTGAGTGAACTCTGCTCTTGTATCCACATAATTGGTGGTCTTTACACTGGTCCTTTGTGTGGAGATTAAGACGACATGAGGAGGGATTGGACTGGCCCTGCACGAACAAAGAGTGGAGTGGAGTGGGGGAGCGCACTCCTGCGTGGAGCAGCGAGCGCGGGGGGATGGGTGGTGCACTACGCAGGGGACCGGGCCAGGGGTAACAACCTCGATGTTTGGGGGCTGCTCTGGGCCAGACAGGATGGGGGCTGGTCCCAAATTGGGCAGGACAATACGTAGGGGAGGGGGCAGAGGGTAACGAGGGGGACTTACGGGGCCCCCCAGCTGCGATCGAGGTCTGCCCAAGTGACCAGCTGTGACCGTCATTAAAACCCAGTCTAGACTTTGACTTGCGGGAGGGGGTAAATAACAGGAAAAGGGGAACAGTGGAAGACAGAGGGGAGAAAACAGTGCAAAAGAGCGATTCCTTTGAGGTGCTAGTGTGTGAAGTTCCTATCATTCCGTTCATGTTGAGACAGGAAATGGCAGACACCGTGAGGAAGGGATTAATAAAACATTGTTGCCATAACCAGCGTCGCCTTAACTTGGACCCACTAAAAACCACAGCATAGTCCCATTCCAAACACCTTCACACATTAACCTCGATGACCGTGTTGTGTGTGTATTCCAGTGTGTACATGTGTTGTTTGGACCTACTCGTGCGGAGCAACTCTGTCAAAACAGAGGTGAACTTTGTAGTACGACAAGATGATGAAGACAGTGCAAAACACTCTTAAGTGTGCGTGGCGCAGGGCGGCAGAGGTTACACACACACACACACACACAACGTGGGTTTCTGGGGGCTACGCGTCGCAGACAGAGACAGTCGGTTCGTGCGTGTGTACGGGGAGCAGAGCACCATTACCAAAATGCACCAGCTGAAATTAGATCCATACAGATACCAGACTGAGAGCTGATCAAGACAAGCAGACGCCACCAGACAGTGTGAGTGCATACACACGCACACACAGGCGCATGCACACACCACAACTGTGTCCTAATCAATGCTAGGGGAAGGAGGAAAGTCATTACCTTTGTCTGCATCTCAGGGTCAGATTACTGATCTGATTCTAAAGTGAAGTCTCTGGGGCTGATGCTGCTTCTACTATCTCTACCAACCACTACCCTCGAGGCTACATCCCATCCTGTCTGTCTGTCTGTCTGTCTGTCTGTCTGTCTGTGGCCCCGGATGAGTTCAAAGGCACACAAGTGTGAGCTCAGGCTCACTTTGGACTGCTGCACAAATTCACAAACTGGTCAACGTTGCCTCTATAATGCTCAAGTATGTTTCAGTACTGTGAGCCAATTTATCTACCATGTGACTTGAGCTTAAAAACCCTTCTGAGTATTAGCAGAGACTTAACAATTGCTCCTTCTTCTTCCTCTCTACAACTGTTGTTTTACCCTGGTAACAGTTACGGCTGGTTGTCGAACTTCAACACTTCAACACTGTCACTATCACTACTTCATTGACGTTTTGTTAGGGACTGGATGATAAAAGATTTTATTGCATAGATAAATACCACTCATAATAAGTGTTCGTTGTTGGGATAATCATGAATGTCCTCACATTTATAACTTGATAAAGCTGTCTAGCTAGCTGACGTACAGTCATTAATTGGTCTCCTCATTTATTTTGACTTTGCTTAGCCTGTCAACATGACTGAAGGCTCGGCTTGCACATTGTATCCCTATTCATTTCAAGTTTCAAGAATATTTGGATGGTCATCGGGATATTAACGTGAATCATAGTTATGTTGATCCGGATAAACGTGACATGAAATTTTCATACCGTCACATGTCTACTTATCATTCTTATCTTTCATTATTGCATGTATCTTATCGATATATGAACATGACCCTGACCATTTTAGCGGACCTGATGTGTTTACATGCGTGTTTTTTACAGAAGCATGCCACCAACATTTTAGCCAAGAAGTTGCCAGAACGACAGGGTTTTCATAACATTGTAAGCACCTGAACAATTGATTGTTTTGGGTGTGCAATTTAATGATGTTTTCTTTATTGAGGCTATTTTCATATTTTTCCAAGGAGACTGAAAAACGATATTTGTGGCCGAAATTCATTTGCAGTAAAAATGAAACCGTCAAAAATTAGATGAACATTTACTCAAGTAGTGGTCTTAAGTACAATTTTCTCTGTACTTCCTCTTCACTACATTTATTTGAAACATTTAGTTACTAGTTACTTTGCAGATTCAGATTATTCTGTGTTTTAAGGCTATAAATTGTGACGTGTTACGGATATTCAGATATATATATCTGATATATCAGATATTGTTGTGACGGGGACATTGAGTGAGAGGATACTGCATCAGAGCCAAAGTAGCATATTTTAAATTAGTTTATTTTAATCAGCAATCTGACAGAAAATTCACTGTTACAGATAATCGTGAAAAAGCTGAATATTGACCAGGTAATGGGCCAGGGCCGAATCTTGGTCTACCCCATACTCTGTAAGGATGTACTTGAATTACAATGCTGTTATATTATTATTGTATAAGTGGCATAAGATGGTCTTAAAATGACAAAAACATTGTTTATTGCAGTCATTGCTGGGCTGATATATACACCACTAAAAAAAGTAGTTATTGTGATCGGCCTACCCAGAGAACCTTTAATATTAAAAGTCAAATGTGATTCAAATGTCTGGTAATGTTTGTGATGCTCAATATTTTAAGCTACCAGCCTTTACTTGGTGATGTATGTTTTCATTGTCTAAATAATCAACAGACACCAAATAGAATAAATATTTCTCAAAAGAAAACTGACTGTAAATCAGGACTACCATTCAAAACAAAATATAATGTAGATAATGACGCCATGCTGCTCAGTGTGGAAAAACAAACAAAAAAGATGATTAATGTTATTTAGCATACAGTTTGCAATTAGATAATATTGTGACACCAAAAACAACTATATCCTATTACCACCATCTAATAGTCCCATCCCTAATGCTGTGCTGATGTAGGAAATACACAACGACCATTAGAAATGGTTCTGCCACATTAATCTTAATAAAATTAAATTTACTACACAAAAAAGAGCAACTTTGCACACTGGAGTTTAATGCCAGGACGACTTCTTAACTGCCAAGTGAAACACACTCAGTTTCTGTTTGAGCCAACATCACTATGGAGGCCGGAGAAAGACAAGAGGTAGAGGTTTAAAACGTAATTCAATAACTAGTTAGATAATATAGACTTGCACTATAATCCTGGAGTAAAAGATTTCTTACGCACTGTCCTTCTCTGGATCACACCAATCAGAGCAAATCAATGTCAGAGAAGTATTGTAGAGAAGGAGACTGCACACCTTCCAGCACAAAAAGAAGTAGGCAGAGCAAGTCTAATCTACATTCCAGCAACAGCCAAAACACAAATCAAACACCTCTACAAAGAGACATGTAATGGAGGAAGGGTGTCAGGTTTAGCCCTATAGACATGAACTCAAATAGCTACCGGGTCTGTCTGGGTGTACTGTGACAATAACAACTCTCTGTCTCGTAGTACATTAAAGGTACGACGCAAACCACTAACATGCATACTACAAAAACCTTTTAAATAAAGAGTACGGAGTAAATTAACAGCACGGAGAAGGAGTGGACAACCCAAGGTGAAATTGCTGCCTCTGTGGTGGTAGTAATCCCTTGTGGTCCAACATCAGTAATGGTGGAGCTGGGTCAGTCAGAGGCTACACTGTCTGCTGTAGCAATTAGGGCTCTGTGCCTCTGGGCCAACAGAGGTCATTAACAACACTGGTCATTATGGGGGGAAAACTAGACCACCCCGGACCTGACCTGACCCCAGCTGGCCCTCTGCCACATTGTAGAAACTGTTAGTAAACACAGATTTCTAAAAGGAGGAGGTGTCTGAGCAGGGAGAAATTGTATACAGGGGATGTGAAACTTAATTTGATCATAATTCAGCTGCAGGGATCCAGCTGCTAAAACATATATCTATCTATCTATCTGAAACAGGCCTCAACAACTGCTACACATTTAGGAAAAAAAACTCTCCTTTTCAAGCTTATGCCAAGTGGAAATACTAACCCCCCCCCCCACTCCCAAGTCCAAACTCTCTTCTCTTCACAGACACACACCTTTGAACCCAATAACTTTCTACCTTTCTCCGTGCCTTCCCTTGGCTCTGAAACTAATGGGCAGGTGTACACATGTTCCAGTCTGACTCGCTCACCTTAACTCCTTCACATCAAATTTGACATTAAACAGCACCTGTAGCGGAGTTAAGCTCTCCTGAACAAGTTGAGAAGTAGGGACTTTTCTGTTTTCAATCGGCCGCTCTTTGATTTTACACAGGAGGGAAGCCAGGGAATGACAAGACTCTGGCACAGCCCTGATAGTATGTGGAAGGGCCACTAAAAGAGAGTGCAGAGTGTGAGAGATAGCTGGAGTTAATTTAGCCAAAGGCCTTCCTTTAAACACAGCCCATGCCAGAGCTTTCTTCAGCACCCTATGGTGTCAGTGAGTAAGTGAAAGCCGAAGTGGGACCACAGATAACAAAGTACAGATTAAATTCTGATAAAGCACTCAGGCTTTTATATGACAGAGATAGAGAAAGAGGAGGGCGGGAGGAAAAGAGAAAGAGAGGGACGCGCCCTACCTCACGGCAGTGTGGTTGACAGTGCCCATATCACATTGCTATTGTGCTCAATGCACCCAGGCGGACTGCGTCACACCGGCATGTAATGCCCATAACACCAGTGACTCCTAAATCCTGATGAAGTCAACAACACGTGACAGATTCATCAAAGCTGTGAGTAAACAGTATTCTCACAAAAACATAACTACACTCGCCACGGGCCTGGAATCTGCTCCAGCGTAGCCGCTTTCAGGTTCGTCTGGTTTCAGTGCTTGCATGGTGAAATCCATTATATGGTGTGAAACCATGGCTCCAGACAGACTTGTGGGCCCCTTACACGACAGACCCCGCCAGCTGGACAAACCCATCATCACCCCCTGTCTGCTAATGCTGCACCCCCACCCCCCACTCTCCCCTCACACATCACTGTTAATGTTGGAGTGACCCAGTCAGACAAACTGACTTCTCAGGTGTGATCGTTTTTCCCAGCATACCTCATATGAACCGAGCAGCCTTAGTATACCGAACCCTTATCTAAATTAAGCGGGGGAGGAATATTTCATGCGTTTCTTGGAAGGATGACTCAAGCGTTTAAAAGCACCACATACACTGTAATAGATGACAATGCAGTCAGGATATTTACTCTGGCACACAGAGTTGATTTTTTTTATGACTTAGTTTATCTGTTGAGCGGCAAGTTGGAACAAGGCAGGACGATTGCAGTGACAGCCAAAAAAAATGTTTTTTTTCTCTTTAGTATCATCCAGGACGCACTTGTGCCTCAAGTGAAAATCTATTTAATCCTAAGGTAAAAAATGGGGCATTTGGAGAAAGTCAAGGAAGAGTAGCTGCGGAGGCAAACGATCACAAGTTTAGTGCAACATATGCCCCAGTGCAGGCTGTGGTGGGGTGCTGGGTATCAGCTGCCCCAGCAGACGGGGAGGATTCAGACTGAAGCAGCCCCATAACTGGCGCCTCAAAAGGGACCCCACTTGCCACATTTCCATCACAATGAACCCAGACTTCAACTCTGACTTCTGTCTGGGACGTCTGAATACACGGCTGTTGTCACCCTATGCCAGCATTCACTTTGTGCTGGAGGCCACTAAGCAGCCTTTTCACTCCTTACAAATGGACACCAATGGAAGAGCTGCCAGTGTTTACACTCAAAAACACATTTCATGCACAAAGTAGGTTAGGCCTTCATTCAGGGACTCCTTGCTGCTGTATCCAGTGCACACAACATGTGAGGGAGACTGTAACCGACCACACTGCACAAGCCTAACCAGCCTGCTATCATTACAGGGTGCTGTGGCCGGGCAACACAGAGATAAGCAGTCACAAGCCTGTATTAAGATTGTTTTGTAAATATGTTAGCATAACAGCGACAGATAACTTCAACGCCAACAGTGGACCGGAGCTGTTTTATTATTTAAAAATAGTGACAAATAAAAACGCTTTAAATCCAGTCTCACAGCTCACAACACGAGCACAAATGTCGACTACATTTAACTTTAAACTGTTTATCATCTAGTTGGCTAACCGACGTTAGCGGGCGCCTCGAAACAAACAGTCCCACCATGTTGTTGTTGTGGTTCAGCTACTTGCTCCGTGTTAAATAAACGACCATTAACACGTCGGGCTTTCTCACTCGATACGAGAAAAAACAAAAACAAAAATCACAATCAAAGACAAAACACACAGCTTGACTTTTGGTCGCGGGAGAAGAGCAATCGTCGTCTTTGAGGTCGACGCTAGCTAGACACGGTTAGCCAAATCCCCGATACAGAGCGCCATGACGATGAGCGACAACAGGCGATGCCCAGTCCAGGAAAACACATCGAGACAAAAGCCGGAGAGGTGCTCAGCTGAAACTTACCATCACCGACAGCCACCAGCCCGCACAGGGCCAGCAGCGTTAGGGCAATTTGTTTTAGAGCCATTTCTTCTGAATTCCCATCTCTCCCGCGACGAAATTGCGTCCGAAGTGTGTCGTTATCAACACGACCAGACCTGAAACACAACCACAGTCCGACCGCACACACCACACCGCCAAATACTTACTAGCCAGCCAGCCAGCCAGCCAGCCCGGCGAGTGACGTGTTTAAAGGGGTGTGTGCGTGCATGCTTAAAGGGGAGGGCTGCACGTCCCCCTGCTGCCTCCCAGGTCAGGCTCCGTGGTGTAAATACACGGCTGGATGAATTACAATCTTTCAGTCTCACACTATCCAAGGACAAAGTGAGCACAATCAACACAAAATACCAGGACTGTATGAGGGGAAACAGTCACTACAACAACTCTACATTATCAGCTTACTTTCTTTGTCTGTTCTTATTATTATGTAAACAGATGTATGTAATGATAGATGGGATTATATACAATGCAAGTTTTATGCCGTCTTTATCTGAGTTTTTTTTTATTCCTCTGTAATTAACATTGGTTAATTTTATGACTGAATGGACTGAACCTTTAACCTGGACTGAAGTCATTACATTACATAAACAAAAAAGGGTCCAGGTTACCAATTTAGTCTTCATGGCCATCTTTCTTTCACTGTTCTTTAATAGCTAGACCTGGGCCATATTTCCACATTATATCGTTATCATGATATGAGACTATGTTTTGTTTTAGATTGTGGAATTCGTTCTGTTATGGAAGCAAATTTCCACCTTAAAAAAAAAAAAAGAAAGAAAACTTAGCCTTGATAAAAAAATAAAAATAAATCCCATGGTAAGTCTTAATTATGAGATAATCAGAAGAAATTATGAGATGAAAAGTCACAATTATCAGAAAAAAGTAACAATTATGAGATAAAAAGCAGATATTGTGAGGAAAAAAAGTCATAATTATGAGCTCATGCCTTTTTTCTTTGACTTTTCTTTCTTTGTTATCTTCCTATGGCATAAGTGTTGTCTGCATTAAAGTAAAGCGATGTAATTTTCTGACCTCACCAGACTGTTGCACTTGTTCTAATACTTGCTTATACCCACTTAGTCATTATATCCACATAACTGGCAATTATGTATCAAAAACGTCATTGTGTTATTGTTTTCTGAAAGTAGCACTTGTCATCCCTACAATATAACTGCAATATCGATATCAAGGTGTGGAGGAGATTTCAAAATATCAAGATACACATCGTGTATCAAGAAACAGCTCTAAAAATATTACAGTACTTTTATTATATGTATTATATAATAACATGATATATAATTACATGATACAATCTGATTACATCTTTGTTGTACCCAGTGATTTGTTTATCTGAAGTGAGTCTGTATCTTATAAGAAAAGCGCCTATTCCTTTACATTCAGTTTATTTGTCTCTGACTATATATTTATTTTTTGTCCTAAAGATCAGACTAAATGTTTAAATTAAGGTTTGCATTCTTGGGTTAGGTTTGGGGTCTTTCCTTAAGATGTGGCTTTTGGTCATTGATATAGTTAAAATATCTTTGAAATCTACTCAAGGAACAAACTATAAAATATCTCTCTCATCACATTTTGACCAATATAATTTACAGTCAAATCATACAGATAATGGTTTACAAAAAGATGTGAAAATAATAATACATCTTTATTGTTTTCCTTCAAAATATGTGCCCAGGCATTAAAGGTATCGAATCAAAAAGGTTTATTTATTTTTCAAGAAAAACAAAAGGAAAATTATGGCAACCTCTCTACATTATTTGCTTAATTTCTATGATTATACAATTATATTTGTCTCCTAAAGTTTGGGAAAAATTCATTTTTTCATGTGTACAAAGGTCAGTCTCCAAACTCATGACTCTAATTTGAATTACGTTATGCCTACATTCAAAGAAGACATTCAAAGGAGACATTAGAAGTTAGACACAACATAGTCCTCCAATGCAAACGGAGCAAGAATCCTTTGTGACTGTGACTGGCTACTAAACCTTATTCTCTTATTATGGATTTAGGTTAGAAGGCAGCAGGGGAAGAGCTTATAATCATACGACTTATATGCTCAGCAGGTGACCATGGATCTACATCAGTATTATGACAGACACATTTGTCTGTGCATTCCATATTCAATGACTGATTAATTATCAAACACATCTGTATGTGTAATTTGTACTGTAGCTTTGGTGCACTGCAGCCTAATGTCTAATCTAAAATTCCATCTGTGGTCCACTGATCAAAATCTGTCACACCAGTTTGGTTCCAGTTCGCAATAAAAAAGACTCTTTATTGTCCCAGGTTATGTCTCATCAGATATCAGCTACTGCGTCAGATTTTTTAAGGAAGTTACAGCCGCTTGCATAATGAAATAATCATGGACCTGAAGAACTCAAAGGTTGTTTTTGTTCCGATTCATTCAGACTTTCCTCTCAGCTCGGGGACCCAGCACACTCAGCTGCCACTGCCTGTGAATGTAGCTCCGGCAGAGGTGGGTCAGACTGGAACCAAGTACATTTGGGACTCCGGTCTGCGTCTGCTTTTATCACCTGTCCTCTCGCTAGCACTCTGACTGATCTATCCTCAAGCCTAATTGTGTCTGCATAGTCTCCTCTGTGGCTTTGTATCTGTCCATTATCATCCCCTGTCCAATTTATCTCCACATTTCTTCAGCGCACGTTGTCTGCAGAACAAATCCCTCTGTCTCTACCGAGCCATTTGGAATGATCCCACTGTGAAAAGGAATACACAGAGGAGGGAAACAGAGGGAGAAGTGAGATGGGCTTCTGCACTCACAGACAGGGAGTTTGGCCCCTCTGATACTTGAACAACCCCCCACCCCCCCGCAGTGTTAAAAATAACCAGCTCTTCATCTGACTGACCAGACAGACTGGGGCTTCGAGGGAGTATTATCTCTCTGGAGTTTGTTCAACAACCAGGCAGACAGAAAGAAAACACACACACACACACACACACACACATACACCCATCAACAGATAAAGCGCAAACAGGAGAGATACAAAACGGAAACATTGGCATGCAGACATTACATGAAAGGGTCAGAAGTGATACAGTGATTTTTAATTCTTTAGTCGTTATCTCAGACGTGTTGCTTTTGTGCTATGCTTTGACCACATTTTCTCACATGATCATTGCTAAAGCAAAAAATATTTCTCTGGACAAAGTCAAAGATAAAATGAGATGAATCTGACACCCGATCACACACTGTGTTTGTGAGGGTTAAAGGTGCTTGCTAAATTATTATCTAACAATATTATTAAGATAATACTGCAATCTCAGAAATATTTATTTGCTGTACAGCATGGTGAAAGCTGAATAAACAAGATGTCCTCTGAGGAGAGTAAGGACCCCAGAATGCTGTTTAAAGCTAGAAAAGGGGCTTCCTAGAAGGGTCCCGCAAATATAAACAAAGTAAAACAGTATGAAATTGTGTTGTCCCTTTCCGACAGTTTGTTTGTTCATGTTCCTTAAGTCGTGAAAAGCAATGCATTTTTCTACGATTAAACTGTCTTCCCCAAAGCTACATAGTGCACATTTAAAGTTAAAACCAAATAGCTGTGGTTTGGTTTGTGACCCTCCTGAAGAGTAATCAAAAATGTTTACAGGTCATTTTGATTTTGAGAAATTATTTTAAATGACACATTTTTTTTCTTTGAAGATGAATGCAGCAAAATACTGTCTTACATTGATCTATTTATATTTTCTTGTGTAGCATCTCACTAGGTTAGAGAGTGAATAGAATATGTGAATACATTATCTTAATTCTGATTTAATGAAACGTGGCATGTGTGTTATGGCTGTCCAAACATGAAAATGTATACAAGTCCTTTCATCAACCCTCCATCTTTTCTGACACTGGTGACTGTTTTTAGTTATACTTCATTGTTATGATGAAATGTCAGTCTCTTATTTAATCATTCTAAGATGGTGCAATGCCAATAAAAACACGATTGCAAAACCGATTACACCACAAATCTCCAAAGGTAAGCTGCCTTTACTGTAAACAACACGGATCACTGTTTGTCTATTATCTGATGACCTCTCCTGGTCATTGAGAGAATTGCAAACACCAGTGGCACAAACAGCTCAAACAGTTAAAAAATACAATCCTTTATTCAACATATACAATATTACATGTCTGTTTGTGAATCCTTTTACTGACCATAGTAATGGTGTTGTTACATTTGAAGCCTACAGAAAGGTAAAAAAAATAATCTGAAATAGGTGTGTAGTAAAAAAAGTACATAAAATGTGTCTCATTGTCGAATAATAGAAAATAATACCCCTTTAAAAAATATATTTACAGTAAATCCAATGGTGATACAAAACGACAGCTTCCGTGCTGTTAGACTATGTACAACTATGTGTCTGCGTGCAGATAATACATGCTCATTCTATATAAGTTAAGTATGCTTACACAACAGCTAATGTGCTTTGGTATGAGCATGTTATTACTTACATATTTCCTGTTTTCATACTAAAAGAACACCAATGCCTTTCTTTGTTCTCACCAACTTTCTGTGGCTTTGGTCATGATGGGAAAACCCGTAAGTGCAATTAAAAAAAGAACAGAATGAAATACTTGATAAGAGGATGAGTAACTGTGCTATGCCAGATTTTCCTTTCTGCGTGACGATGGGGGATTTATGCAATAATGATTAAAACACTGTGTGTGAAGAACAGCCTGTGAATTTTCCATTAATTATTCTGTTGTAGAAATGTCTGAAAACATTTATGAGCTGAACATAACAGAAAGAAAAAAATACCCTGATAAAATAGTTTCCTTTATGGGGCCTCGTAGTTTGAGGCAGTAGAAATAAGGCAGATGAAAATCAGGCTCCACAAAAAGAAAATAGCCTTGGGTGCGAGCCAGTCTAGACAATACTGCTGAAAGTCATATGGTTTTAATATAATGCAGTGACTGTGTGAGTCATTAGCTCGATATATGCTAATGATATGCACCTTGTGCTGTTGGATTGTGGTGCAAAATGCCTTCAGGCATTTTCAATCTTTTTGTCCCCGTTTCGTCCTGGTGTCTCGGCGTCTAGACGTCCCGCTTGAGTTTCTCGATGCTGAAGTCGCTGTCGTGGTCCAGTTTGGAGAGCGTCTTCCTCACCCGCAGGGCTGTGAGGCGGGCTTGTGGGCTCTGGTACCAACACTCTTTCATGATCTTCACAATGGCCGTCAGGATCTATGACAAACGGATACAAATGTAAAATACAACTCAGTTAACACTATTGTGTCCTGTAGAGTATGTGCCCAGCATATCCCCTTTGTGAGTCTACGTGCGTACATTATTAAGCGTGTATGTTTATGTGTTTCATATCTGCCAACACCCTTTCTCCCGCTGAGCTCCCGAATGGTAATTTCTCCTGTTGATCTCCCCATTTCATAGTGATACAAATCAGGTGGGTAGGTCTCAGTTTCTGTGTGGGATATGTGTCATGGTACTTAGCAACCCAACACAATGGCAGAGCTAAGAATGCGCAAACGACCCTGCTGACAGTTTGCTGCTGAAAATGGACGAAACCGGTCCCAAGAAGAAGAAATGCGCTTCCAAATTTCACTCAACTTTGCGCAAGACCTTGCCTCACATCAGACAGAACAGTCAACTTGTTACACTTTTTCCACACTCATATTCAGAATCAGTCAACTCATTACGGTGGACAGAAACCTTCCCCATTATGCACATCTGCCTCCCGTCTCACATGCCCGTCTTGCCTCCATTCTACAGACTGCTTTCAGATGGTTTTCCTGGAAACTATGTTGACATAACACTTTTTTGTTTTTTTAATCTATTTTACTGTGACCTATGTATCTAAGACTCGTTAAAAGTCCTTTTACTTTCACATCCTTATATTTATTCAATTAATCTGTGGTGTAGGGTTATTTGGGGGCAGGGGCATTGTGGGTAGGCAATTTGCCCCAGATACCCAGAAAATCTCCTTCTTTTTCACAGCCTAATGTTGGCAGAGATGGTGTTTGCTTGAATAACTGTGTACATTTGAGAATATGTGACTGTAAAGCTCAGAAGTGGTTATAACCTGCAGTGAGATTTTTGCAGCCCTGGAAAATATAATTGCACTTACGTGTGTGTGTGTGTGTGTGTGTGTGTGTCACGCACAGTCATGATGTGTTAATGTGTTATCAGATGGCTTACAGGATGGGAATGGAGCCTGTTGTGCAGACTGGGTCTCTGCTGGTCGACACACACCACCTTCTTCATCTCCTCAAAGCTGGGATCTAACGGCACCAGGTCAAAGAAGGGAGGACGGTACTCTTCCACAATCCCTAAAACAATACAAAAAAAAACCAAAAAAGGCTCAGCGTGCTGTTTCATCTCCAGCTGAGCCGGAGAACAAAAACTAGTCTTGTCTTTAGACTGAAATGTTAAATATTGTATGAAAAGTCAACGTCAACCTCATGAGTAGATAACAATTAAACCCATAATTTATCTCTTCATACATGTACAGAACGAACATCTTTTCCACAAACCAGACTTGATGTAGCACACTTGATTGAGATAGTCTGTAGTGGGAGTTTTGTAAAGTATGTTTGACTAAACAGAGAGGAGAAAGATAAGAAAACCCAAGAGACAAGAGATTTGCAAGGCCTGCTGAGTGTGTGTGTGTGTGTGTGTGTGTGTGTGTGTGTGTGTGTGTGTGTTTGTGTGAGAACAGACACAAAGTTATGAAAGTCTATCCATCTGGACTTAATGTGTTTGTGCATGGATGTGTGCTTCTTGCATCTACAAACTGTGTGCACGGACATCTGGACTATGTACAAGTGAGTGCTGACACCAGATAAGACTGTTTATAATTACTGCAGTGCTAATCATGAGAGAGGATAGTCGAGACAAACACAGACCATGAAAACACTGAAGTGCTGAGAGACATGGGACTAACTGCTTCCTATGTATACTTTAAGAGAGCCAGGCAGACGTGACAAAGAAAGCACATTTTCAATATGAAGTGCCTCAGCCTTCAGGTACATCAGGTACCACTTTTCTTTATGAAGTTTAAATAGATACAAACTAAAATATCTCTGCAAATGACTGTAGAGGCACAGCATTTTAAGAGGCTGATGTCTTCTTACCATTGACAATGGTCCTTCGGCTAATTTCCCAGAAGACCAGGCCCAGTGCCCAGATGTCAGTTTGCTTGTAGGACTCAAAGACATCTGTACGAATAGTCTCATCCAGCACCTCAGGGGCCATGTAGCGCTTGGTCCCCACACGAGGGTTGTTACCCACATCGAGGTAGTCATGGGACTGAGAGTGTATAACAGCCAAACCTGAGGAAAAAAAGAAGACATAGAAACAAATGATCCAAATCAGTGTGATGTTGTTGTTTTGACTCAAGACATGAATTGAAACCATCAGTAGAAGTTGGAAACAGATACAACCCCAATTCCAAAAAAGTTGGGAAAAAGAGTAAACTGTGTTTGTTTGGGTTGTACAAAGTGTTCCCAAGCCCATGTAGTGTAGTGAAACCGTCGGGGCCTCTCGAGGATGCCCCTTTCATGGCACTATCGCCTGGTACCAATTAACAGGTTTTTTTTGAGACTTTTACAGATTCCCCAGTCTTGTCCTGCCCCTGTCCCAACTTACCGTAACCCTAACCCTTGAAATGTGTTGCTAGCATCAAATTCAAAATAGGCCAATATTTACAAAATCAATGAAGATGAAGGAGTTAAACATTAAATATATCATCTTTTTACTGTTTTCAATTGAGCATGTCAAAAAGGATTAGCAAATTATCACATTCAGTTTTTGTTTTGTTTTACACAGTATCTCAACACTTTTGGAATTGGGGGGTTGTACAACTAGAAGTCGAGCAGATTAAAAGTGATTTCTCTGTCCAAAACCCTCACCGAGGTCAGCGATGCAGCATTGTCCGTTCCGCTTTACCAGGATGTTTCGGCTTTTTAGGTCTCTGTGGGCAATGGCTGGCTTCTCCTGAGAGCTGACGATCTCAGTGTGGAGGTGGACCAGGCCACAGGCCACAGACAGGCACATCCTCAGGCAGCTCTCGGGCTCCAAGCTGCTGTACTGCAGGAAGTCGTAGAGAGAGCCCAGCTCATGAAAGTGGGTGACGAGCCACAGCTGGGTGCTGGAATTCTTGGATGTCATGTCAGAGGCGATGAAACCTAAAGCCAGAAAAGATGATGTCAATTTATTTCGTCTGTTTGAACCTTTATCTTCATCACATGAATATTTCTTCTGAACGTCAATCTGCTGCCGTACCAAGTATGTTGTCGTGTCGCAGCTGTACAGTATTGTAGATCTCTGTCTCTCTGAACCAGGACTGCTCGTCCCTGGAGGAGAAGATCTTGACAGCCACACTTTCCCCCATCCAAGTTCCCCTCCACACCTCTCCATACCTGCCTTTACCTGAAAACAGAGGGACACAATTACACAACTGTAAAGGCCTGTAATACCCAAAACAGGGTGAAGAAGCAGCAGTGGTGAGGAAGGAGACTGACCGACACATTCCACGAGTGAGATTTGTCTGGCCATGGTCCTCTGGACCAGATAGGGCAGCCCTGTCCCACTGCCTGACGTACAAAACTCATCAAAGATTTCCTGTAGAAAGAGACAGAAATATAAATATTCAAACTCAAAAACTTGAACATCTTTTAATAGGATCATGTCAAAAATCAAATCAAATTTCTTACGCCATATGTTGGGTCATCTCCACTGGGGACCTTGAGCATGGTCACATCATGGTCTTCAGCATTTTTCAATCTGCAGTGTGCACGCCTGAAGCGCAGGAACAACACCAGGCCACACACACTGGCAGTCACAACGAACAGCAGCAAAGACACAGCGATCCACAACTCCGGACGGCTGGGATCTGGGGGCGTTGTCGTCGTGTCTCCATCTGAACAAATGTACACATTCACACACATTTTTTTTATTTGTGAAACCAGTCTACAACATTTCAATACACTGGGGAGGAGAGGTTTTATTTTGGAATTCCTTTAAAAAAAAGAACAGGACATTCAGTGCATCATCAGTCCTAAAAAAGAATATTCACACATTATCAATTTGCTCTAACTGACCACAAGGGGGAACAGTTACTCTCCAGAGGGAAGCTTTGAATCCCATCAGTACAAAGTAATACAGGATGTGCACTCAGTGGTGGATTGAGCCTGAGAGGACTAAATAACACTAAACCACGAGGCTCCATACCACAGTTTAATGGATGTGATGTTAAATACTGTAAAGCAATGGCTTTGGATACTGACTAATGTTTGGAGGTGGTGTGGTGACGGCGTTGCAGTAATTCTCTCTGCAGCAGTGGATGAAGAATTTCGCAAAGGAGGTGAAGCACTGCTCCCTGTGGTTATTTAAGAAACAGCCCCTCTCCTCATTGCCTTGAACCCAGGTGTAGAAGCAGTAGTTTCCTCTGCAAGTTCCATTCACACATGTGTTTTTGGCATTCTCACATGTGCACAGGAGGTTCCCAGCGTCTTCAGAGTCTGAAGCACAAGGAAATACACAGAAAGTGTTGACACAATCACACACAAAATCATAATCATAATCCAAAGTGTGTTTGAATGAGAGTTATGGGAGAGTGTAATATATATATATATATATATATGTATATATATATATATATGTACACATTTCTGTTTGAAACAAAACTCTGAAAGAACATTTAACCCAAAAATTTGTCTTTCGCATCATTGCCATTGCCATTGCCATGCTCTTAAAACATTAAATATGTCAAGTTTTGATCAGTTTATCAGATTCTCTAATCTTAAACTCGTCTATAAGTGCCTACAACATCGGGCTCCTTAGGTGCTCCCTGACCTTGTGGTTCCAGTCACATGGAACATCAAATGGTGATTTGTAAAGTGCCCTCAGATAAACAGCTTTTTCTGTTCTAGGAATCCCTATTTGTGATTTGTTACCTTTAGAGCTCAAACTGGATCCTGACTGGGATCTCTTTAAACTTAAACTGTAACAGTTTTTTGAAGAGGGATCAGTCCTGCAGTCATGAATAATCTCATGCTTCTTGTTTTACAGTGTTTTATTGTATCATATTACAGGCTGTGTCTCATATTGTCTGTCTGCATTTTCTTGAAGATATTTATTGCTGAGTTTATATTGTCTCTTGTGTATTTGTTGTTGAGTTTTATGTATTTTAAAGGCCCATCTGGGAGAGGAATTGAAAATTAGCCCGGGCTATTAATGCTGTGCTGTTTGGCATGAGTTTATGCTGCATAATTGTGTCTATCAATAAAAGCAAGAACCGCCATCACAAATCTTCAAAAGGAACTATTTGTTCAAAATGGTTAAAGCTGCGTTGTGTGATTTTTGACCACTAGGAGGCAGCAAGACTGGGAGCAACACAGACATCCAAATAAATACCTGTTTTGTTTGTCTGACATTCCTGAGCCTTTTAGCTGAGGTTTGGTACACCAAATCTACCTGAGATGACATTCCATTGTCCTCACTAGCCACTTGTTTACTTTGACTCTACATTTCTTGCCAGGTAGGTGGTTTACGCTATGCCGGTCTGGGCTTGTTTGCAACAGTTGCCTATTGTTTCAAATTGCACTGGAGGGATGGTGAGAACCATTAGACTCATTGTACCATCTTGGTGCGGACTGTAGGACCAAAACAAGCCGTTTAAGGCTGCTAGGAGTCATTCACTTTAGAGTCATGTGATTCCGTGTCAGTATCAAAAGGTTCCTTTAATTGAACAGAACAAAGAGGAAAATGAACTCACCGGCATGGATAGCAGAGATCCACAGAAGTGTCCCAGCTAGCACCAGCGTGAGCAGAGCAGAGGTTCCCATCTCTGTGAAACAGGAACAAAACAATGACAGCTTGTATAATTAAATGATGATAAGACAATTAGCGTTGTCTCTTAATTAGGAGCTGTCATAATGAAAAATCAGACCTCAGGGTATTATGGAAAAATAAGGCCATTTTCTTGACATTTTAACAGCTATGTGATTGAAAAGCACAGACTGTAACTTAATAGCAGTGTCCATGAGGAGTCGAGCAGTGGTTAAAGCCCGAGCTCTTTGGCAGAGGAAGCTATGAGGTCAAAGACAACAGTCCAAGGGCCCAGCCTGTCTGCCCGTGCTGTAATTGCATTGGGTGGGAAAAAGGGGCTTAGGGGAAGGAGTCTGTAACAGCACTCCCGAGTGTTTGTGTATGTGTGCTGAGGTTGTGTGTGGCGCTGTGCTACCCAGGCTCCAGGCCTGTCGACTCCTCGACTGCTCCTTTCACAGAGTAAATATTGATGGCTACGCTTCCTGCCATTGAGCGGCCCCACCCGGCTGGCTGGCGAGACTCAGGCCTGCTCATTGTTTGGGGCTGCATTACTGAGGGTCACGCAAGAAGGAGGGCCATCACACACAAGTCAACCTCTGTCACTGTTGAAGCAGACTCTGGTCTGTAACTACACAACCAGGTGAGCTTAGACATGCTACAGTAAAAAGATATTAAAAGTAGTTTTTTTTAGTACGGTTAATTTTTTGAAGCATAAAACATTCTATAAGTATCTACAATAACAGATACGATGATATGTTGTGTAAGTTACTGCTACAGAAACTGTGCCAAACATGAAGTAGGCCCAAACAAATGCACTTTGTATAGTTTTAAAAAAAGCTTTGACTCAACAAACACACAATAACACAAGCATCCACATAAACCCTGAGGTCTTTTAAGGTCTTTCCAACCAAACGTTATTGTTTAAGAGTAACGAGCAGTTTAGCTGGCTAAGTGGTTAGGCACCATTTGCCTTTATCAGACTCTGGATTTAAAAGGGCCTGCTGGAAGCTTAGTTTTACTTTGAGCATCTAAAAAGCAAAGTTCATTCAAAGAAAACGAGACAGGTATTGTTGACTACCTGTAATACATTTCTCCTTTACAAAATCTCCTTTACAATTCCAACCTCCCAAAAAAAGACAAGTACAAAGCAACAAATGTAATCACTGTTAAGCCATATATCGCTTATAGTTTTCAATGTATGCCATTTATATAGCACTATAGTGGTTTTGCACCACAGTGCTTCACAAAGACACATCTAGGCATAAAGGCATATACTGTGTCCAGTGGCAGTCCTAGCTTGCATGACACCCTGGGCGAACCTCACCTTCAGGTTCACCCAGTGTGTAACCCTAACCCCGTAAAAAATAAATAAAAAAGCCTTGTGCTCAAATGGGACACAGCCATTGTGCCAACTTCTAGAGAAGTCCTGAGATGCATGTAGGGGCGTGGCTGTGGAGACATTTTTAGAGAACTGGAAGGATATTGAAGTTTATCCTGAAATGAACAGGAACTAGTTAATATCTGGGCAGCTGCGCTTTGAATTTTTTGGAAACAGGAAATGGTGTCTTGAGAGATCCCTCGAGGTATGGTCATCCAGCTGGCACCAATCACTGTCTAGCTCAGAGTGGGATGGGAAAAGTCTAATTTGGAGATGGTTTTGAGTTGGAACTGGACTGGACCTGACAATATAATTTATCTGCCTGGTGAAACCATTTAATATAACACCCTTGTTCTTGGCGGGTGGGTTAGGGTTAGGGTTGTTTTATCATAATCATCAAGTAGTCTAATAGAAATAGTTCTACTTCATGTCGCTCACCCTTGAACTGCACACATCTGGCAGTGGAACTTGCTCATGTCAGCATGTAACTACGGATATCCTCCTTTAGTTACGATTCATCTAGCTTAATGTATTTAAGTACAAACTACAGGAAGCATTACCTTTTAGTGTGTCAAATGTCACTGAAGAGAAACCACAGTAGGCTATTTGCATCTGTATTTCTATTGATATGAAAGGTGTTTTCCATTCTTATCAAAGAGTCAAATCAAATGTCACATTTCTGCTAGATTAGGTTATAGTCATTTCACACAACAAATCTGATTCAAATGTCTGACAAGCTATCCTTAGGCCTCAGCTCAACGGATGAGAACTCACTCTGAGCTCTAACTTGCTGAAACCACAAGCCATATTTTACCAACAGAAAAGAGCACTTCCTGTGTCATGCAGCCTACATGGCTGTGGTGGTTAATCTGTGGGTCCAGTGGATGCATAGCCCAAACAAAACTCCACCCACAGAATGAACTTGTGCAACACGACTGTGTCTTATTCCCCCAGCTATCGTTTTTATCATCCACAGGGTCCCGGCAAAGGAGGGAACAGTAATCATGTCCTCCATCGTCGGCATCCTGATTCCTGACTTTAGGCCGAGGAACACTTCCTCTCTCCTGTTTGTCTCCATTCTGTCCAAAGCTACACCCGCGTGACCCAAGGGGAAAAGATCCATTGTCATCTCTTCCTCTCATCTACAGAACTCGGACTCAGGAGGCAGATCTCTCATTCCATCTGGATGACTGCGTGGTTATAGCGGTGGATGGTGGGGGCATGGCATAGCACAGCAGCCTCCCACAGCCCCTCCACTGGGGCCTCATCATTTCCAAAAGCCCTATAACTCTTTCTCTGGAAAGTTACTTTGAGCAGTGTTACGGTAAAGGCTGCTATCATGTGGTTTGAATGGCAGATCATCACATTCAGCTCCTTCTTTAATGACATAGCCACACATTTTAAAACGCTTGTGTGTGTGTTTTAAGTGGTTAAAACCTAAACCTGTAATCCTGTGATTGTGACCGTCTGCTAGTTACAGCGACAGACTGATTGTATCTTCATTTCACAGACAAAGCCAGGCTTGGCAGGCTTTATGGCTCAGTTGCTGTCTGCATGCTCTCACATGCATACCTGCAATGAATGCATGTCTGGGGAAGAAAAGGACAAATATACCTCACATACTGTGTATTGTAATTGGTCTTTGCTTCCAAGGAAGAAGAAGAAGCAGAAACAACTCTTGATGTCATGTGCCAACAATAGCAATCCACCTGAGAAGAGCCCATGTGACTTCCATCATGACCTATAACATATAAACTAAAGGGCAAATGTCTTCCCTATGTGTCTGTGTGTGTATGCAGGGACCAGAAATAAATCTAAGATCACATTCATAGGCTACAGGAAGTATGCTAATTCTGCACATTCAAGAGGTTTGAACTTTTCACCCCAGCATGCTGTGAAAGACGGATCTTGCCACAAAGTATACCAGCGGTGGAGGAAGTATGCAGACCTTTTACTTTACAACTAAAATTGCCGCAGTTAAAATCTTTGTTAATTAAAAAAGCATATGTTATCATATCATGACCAAATGTGCTGCTTAAGGAATCAAAAGTACTTGCAGCATAATGACCTTTCAGTTAGGATTGATATTATATCATTATCATGACATGAGACTACATATGGACTTGGATATTGTTGTATTGTGATATAGCTTAAGTGCTGTCTTTGCCTGGTTTTAAAGGTTGCATCACAGTTATCTGACATCATTTTCTTAACTAACAAGACCTTTCGATTCGCTTTTAGCCACTCTGTCATTACATCCACATTACTGATGAATATTTATAAAGATATACTACTATTATATCAGTTGATAGTCTTTTTACATAAACACATAACATTAAAAAAAATAATTAGACACCTTTCCCAATTAAGACAAACAACAAAAAATGACCAGGATATGCATTTAGCTTGATATTATATCTGTTTTTAATGGCAACACTGCTTCTACATTACCTTTAAAACATCTTTGGCATCTCTGCAAAAGGCTAATATCAGCCAGTTTATCAGCTTCATCCATTTATAAGTCCAACTATTTGTAACTATCGAACTATCGAACACTTGGTAATACAAAGATATGTATGTAATGGAGGCTATAGATATTTTACAGTACAACAATAACTGTATTATCCATGATGACATCAATGCAAGGCACCAGTGAACTTCACTGGAAATTAAATTATTATTAAGTAACCCAAATATCTTTTTGCTGCATTATGTTCTGTAAAGAAAGTCCTGCATTCAAAATGTAACTTAACTGTAATTATAAAAGTATGTATCAAAAGTAAGCATCAAATGTGCTTTTTAAAATTTCATTTTAGTCATTGATGCATTCATGTGTTCAACACTTTAATGTTGCAGCTGGTAGAAGTTGAGCTTCTACTTACTTTCCACACTGCTATAAGTGTCTGAATAGTTAATAATAGACCAGGATGTATTTCATAATTATTTATTTTGAACAAGTCATTTGAATCCATGAAGTTTCACCTAGATGTAGTGCAGTGGAGTAACTAGAAGAAGGAAGAGGCAAGGACACAGTCAAGTAAAACCAAGTATAGTCAAATACAGCCTATTCTACTAGAGTAAATCTACTTAGTTACACTCCATCACTGATTATGGCTGCCCTGATTATCTGAACCATCATCACCACGAAGCAAAAGCTGCACAACCTTTATCTTTAAGATAGGTAAGAACATTATCTGACACGATGGTTGTGTTTGTCTGTTAATTTGTGTCCGGGCCACCTCTTGACACCTGTTGGTTCACATCTGGACACACGTGGAGTGATGTAAGGCACCATAAAGGTGACTTTCCCGTTCAGCGTTACTTATTATTAAAAGCTAACGTTATGCATCTCAAGCTAGTTAGCTAGCCATCACCAGAAGAGCGTGAAAAAATAAACAACAGAAGAAGAAAGTCGTGATTTCAGACTCCTACCTGTTTTTCTGCTGCTCGCCTTTTAACTTGACAGCCGCACGTCTCCCATATCACAGCTAGCTTGCAGTTTCCCTCCGTGGCCGAAGAAAGTCGAGTAGAAGTAAGGGTTCAAACCACAAGCGGCTCCATTCGAGAGTTGAAGTTAAGTTACTCTTCAGTGGCAGATGTTTCATCCACAGACGGCTCACATCCTTTCCTGCCTCGGAAAGAAGACGACCAACCAACCGTCGTTCCTCGGGGGGAAAGTTCGTCCGCAGTTTTTCGCTCTGTGCTCCCAAAAACTTCAGTGAATATGAAAAGAAGTTTAAAATAATAAGAGAGGGTGAAAAAATAAAGCCTGGCGGCTGTGTCGCGACAGGACGACAAACAGCGGGGTGTAGCCTATCTCATCTCGGTCCAAATCTACACTGATAACCGACAACACCACGAATCACCGTCGTCGGTTTGGAACCAGATCAGACTCCTTCCGCTTCACGAGTGAAGGCTTCCTTCCAGTCCTCTCACTTTAAGTAAGTACACGTCTTACGTTGCTGTCTGTAGCCCCGATCTGAAGGCGAGATTACATATTTTTTTTTAAATAGTATACAGTTTTGTCCCACCCCTTATTGTCCCGTACAGAGCCTGCTCTGGCTGGAATGTGTTCTCATAGCGGTTTTCCTGTTGCTCGCTAAACCTCTCATTTTCCTCTTTCCCCTGTGGACTGCTGTCTGCACTGCACTGACAGGAATGTGCTTCAAAGACCCCACCATGATACAATAACATATCTCTAAGTAAAAAAACACAAGAACTGCCCAGCATCTCACATTTTTATCAGCTATGACAGCGCCATCGTAAGTTCAGAGGCCAATAGAGGCTTTATCGTGCCCTCCAGACATTTTTAAAAACATGAAAATACAAGTACAATCCTTGTTTAAAATTCCCAGAAGCCCTTTTCTACCCCTCCTATAAGAAAATGTTTTCTTGTTCAAAAGTTAAACCTGCAGTAACACATCTTATAAAATCTTTGAGTTTTTAAATTGATATGGCCAATGAGAGAACAGCTAGCAAAATTATCCAAAAAGTCCAACACTCGCTCTCTTTTTTGCTCTGTGTTTGGTCTCTACCAACACAAATGAAAAACTTTGCTCACTACAGCCAGATGCTAGCTTTGTATGAGAGCTTAGTAGTTTACAGTGAGTTTTTGATGTGGGCCAGCTGAACAATGAGCTGAAACACGCTAGAGAGTGCTGCATGGACGACATGTTTTGTTATGATTCAAAGAGCAAAGAAAAGACTCTACTTCCTACGGGAACTTAGGATGGCTAAATTCCGGAGCAAGATTCTGGTCAACCTTTAGCAATAGAAAGCATCCTGACTGGAAACATCACAAACTGCCATGGTTTGTGTAAGACCCAGGACAAGAAGGCTGTACAGTGGCTGATTAAAACCGCCCAGAACATCATTTGTACCCATCTACAGAGCATCAGTGACATGGCTGATGTGGGATGTTTGCACAGAACCCAAAGGATACTAAAAGACAGCACCAACCCCAGCCACAGTCTGCTCACCCTGCTGCCACCTGGCAAAAGATACAGAAGGATCCGCTGCCGTACCACCAGACTACAGAGCAGCTTTTTCCCCAGGCCCTGAGACTCCTCAATTTATCATCAAGACTCCGTTGTTTAAAAAAGATATAGCAGGACTCAAAAGGACTCAAACTTTATTTCGTTTTCTAAACCCTTTGTTAAAAAAATGACATTAAATTGACCTTCCATGATTTTGTAGGCTAATGTGGATGTTAGCATCCCCCTGGTTCCCTTGTCAAGAAGCCTATGGGATTAGATTTTGGATTATTGCAGTAAATAAACTCTGTGGCAAACACAAGGTTATGATACTCAAACTTTTTTTGATGATTCCTGAAATAAAAAGCTAATGTTAGGCTATAAACAAACTAAATTTTTGTTGCATGACGTTATCATCAAAACTAAGCTTCCTACTACACTGTACTATACACACTTAACTGTAAATTGATCAATCTATGAGCTGTAAAGTTGGAGTTAGGATAGTTTGCAGCCAAAGTCTGTCTGTAAAGATGTACTAGTGAGTAGTAATCTCTAGTCTATAGTCTCATTTAGCCACTTGTTTGCAACTGCATCACAAAAAAAACTGCTTGTGTTAATAAGAAACCCATTCAAAAAAACCATTGACTGTGAGACAATGAAACTGGAAGTGCAAAAATGCTGACTTATATCCGGGTTTTAGGACTCCTAGGATTCCTGTTTTCACACTTGGGTAGGATGCATATTGTAACACAAATGACTTCCTAACTAGTTGTGTTAGGTTGTGGCACTACCTGCATTTTTCTGTCCGAACTTGACCTAGTCCAAGAGAGTAGTAAACAAACCTCAACAGGCATTCTGTCTTATTACGTCTGAACCCAACTTGTGACTGACGCAGTCAATATCCTGAGGCGCTATGTTTTTGTTCCCCTGTCATGCGGTTATTTTATTTATTTTTACATTATATTTTCACTAAAAGAACTTGAAGCACAATTTAGATTGACATGACCAAACCAGACCCAACCCTGACATTTTTAATTTTTCGTCTGAACCTGAGTCCCGAGTTTGGGTCTGGTTGTGAAAAATCATGCTGATACATCCACAAGCAGAGTAAATTTCACATCTTCAGCATATTCATGTGAGACAGCCTTATAGTGTCAAACTGTGCATATAAACATATTTCTGCACAGTGAAGGTAAATTGTCCACAAAACACATTCTTGAGTGGGCATTAGGGTTGATTTTTCTCTCAAAAATGCTGAATCCTCCTGTCAATCTGTGCATACTGTGAGTATTGTAAAAGCTTACACATCCCATGAAACTGAGGATAGCACAATGGTGCCCAAGGGCCTTTTATTTCCAGCAGTTGTGGCTGTCAAAGGGCGTCTTAATGGCAAATACAGTTGTCTCTTAGATGCCAGACAGACTGTGCAGTGTGAAAACACTTCATTCAGCAGAGCCTGGGAGAGATGTCTTCATGTCTGTAATATAAATTCCCCTCCTTGTTCTCAGGCCCTGTAATCTCTCAGTTTTTGGCTCACGGCTGTAGAAACAGCTGGAAGCACTCACATCAGCTGTCATGTAGAAAAGAGAGCAAACTGTTGTCCTTTTTTTTTTTTTTTAGATCAGCACTTATTTTTCATTTCTGCTAATCTCTGTCTCTCAAAGAACCACTCTGTTCCATTCCCTTAAGGTTTTTTTCTTCTTCCAAAAAAGATGTTTTATAATCTACTAGAAAAGAGGAAAAGTGATGCTGCTTGTCCAGACATTTTTTCATGCTTCAGGTTTTTAAAAAAGCAAATTCTTGATAAAGAGAAGACTTGGTTTACTGCCATCTTAATACAATTGAGTAGACAATATTTTAGCTGTGGACGCACAGCACATAAAGGTAAAAAATATGGTTGATCTAGTCTGTATGAGTGTGTCTGAGTCTCCAAAGACATGATCAAGTCTCATGCGTTCTGTCATGAAATTCTAGAGAAGTGGAAGTGTTTATTTTTGCGCTGACCTCAAGCACCCAAGTTCCCACCATGAAGAGGAAGTGAGCCACAATACTGAAAATATATATTGTGACAATGTGTCCCGTTAAAAAATAACCAGCTGCAGCATATTTTCATATAAATATTTAAATAAAATATACATATCTAAGTAGCCGTTTTCAGTTGATGTTACCACCAATAAAAGCTTATTGTTATGTAATGCTACTGCACATTGGATTAAAAGATTACAGGCCAGGGTTCAAAAGCCATCCCATGCCACTCCTGAGGGCAAATTAGACGCGTCCTTAAGAAGCTCAGAGTTACTTTATTGTGAAAGAGTTACCGAGGCTACGTGCCAGACACGAGGTTCATCAGTCACACGCATGCCAGTTAAGGTCATGATTAATTTCTTGCATGTAAAATGTTCTGGGGAGTTGTGTAAGGACAGTGATGAGGAGGCATCCTTAAAATCTTACGTTATGATGTGGCGCTTCAGGTCACCAAATCGGTGTGAAAGGTACAGCGCAGTGAAGAAAAAAACAAAGTCATTTGCAAAGGTCAGTACATTTATTCCAAACTTGCATACAAACACACATCTGTCTCACACATTATCAAGTTGAAGAAGACCTGAGCTTCTCCAGAAACCCCCAGAAAAGATCCTCTATTTTTTTTTTAGTTAGAACAGCATCTAAATACATTATTTTTTAGATAACACATTTAAAAATCCTCTGCTGTAATTACAATTTGTATTGCTGTTATAGGTGTATAACATATGTAGTAATTTAGTAATAACCAACTTGATCTACAAGAATATTTTGATTCCAATGCAAGGTGGACCTCAAAAGAGATTTCTTGTCTTGAGAAAGACTTTAAGTATAATGCCCAACATATTATTACCAAAAAAATTCCTGAGTGACATTATGTGCAGACAGCTTCTTTGCTGTGCATAGGTAACTCACATGACATGGTACATTAAGTAGCAGCAGACTGAAGAGTTATATACCAGTGAGCAGTTTTTCTCATGAAAGCACAAACTGTAGCAGATATGGCTCAGTTCCTTTTTTTTCTGTATTTTCACTCCTATGATCATTCACATGTCGCTGACAGTTCTGTCGAAAAAAGACAAAATAGAGACATCTGGTAGATGCTACATGCTGCATACAGTGAAGATTAGATAACCTTTATAGGAGTAGAACAAAAATAAGACTGCTTGATATAAATCAAACTGGTGACTGATTCATAAAATGCTGTAAAATGGTGAGGCTCAGTTCAAAGTTGTAAGCTCAAAAGTAACTGCAGCTTTGCTATGGTAATGGTTATGTAGTTTTGAATAATTTCCTGTTTCTGAATCTTTACCAACAACTTAATCTGTACATCATGGCTGAACAGTTTGTCTGAAGCATCCCATACATCCTACATCAACTTTAAGGAAGTTAAAAAAAAGAAAGAAAATGCCTTTGAAAGAAGTCAAATGTGTTCAAACTTTGGTCTGAAATGGACCAGCTTATATTCTCAGGTTCATCTCTGAACTGATGACAGCACTTTAACCTCAATAGTGACTTTTGTATCAATTTTGTTGATCATCTTTAAAGCAAATCAGATGTTTTGTTGATTTCCTCAAGTGAGTCCGAATGATGGTGGGGCAAGAGGGAGAGTTAATATTGATGTAATCCTGCTACTGCCTCCATCAATATGTCACAAAAATCGGGTGGTTTGATTGGGTGCTATTACTTTGCTATCGCTTTGGTTGTCTTGCTGTTGAATACCATGATGGCAGGCTACTTGGGATTCGTTCACAATACATAAAGCCTGTTTTTTTCAAAATGAAATTAAGTCCTTCAAAAACACTTGCATCCCCATTAAAATTTGACCTGCCAATCCGCCAGGTAGAAATTGTGATAAGAAACATCCGTGCTGTGTCACTGTATATCTCCAAAACTAAAAACATTGGGTGGAAATAATTTTAAGCTTTCCAAAGATGTTGAAAAATATGTCACATCTAGCAAATTCAAGTCACTCCAGGTTTCTCAGGTTCATCACAGGCCAAAGTTCAAATCAGTGGGTTTTAATGGTCCATTTTTCATTCACTAACTTGATTTGAGAATCCTTTTTCTTCCATGAAAACTGGCCTCAGAGCCACTGTAATCGCATGCTCTACCCTCATGCATGACTCTATCACAGTGAAGTCCTCTGAGGAGAAGAGAATAATGCTTCATTTTTGGCTTGATGAACGTTTACGTTTTTCCTGCAGCTCTTTTTCCTTTTCTTGCTGCAGCTTCTTCTCCCTCTTTTTCTCCTCCTTGGCCTCCTTGTACTTCCACACAGGAGGCTCCAGGTAGCCCCTCTGCCTTTTCTTCTTTTTCTCTTTCTTTGGAGTGGGCTCGCCAGATTTTGTCACTTCAATCTTAGGAATACAGCCTGAGGGGAAGATGCTGTTTCTGTGTGCCATGCCGCGGGGAATGAAACTCCTCGCACCACCTGGCATGCTCTCCCTGCGCTCTGACTCCTGGCAGCAGGAGGTCAGAGATACGGAGGGGGGTGACACAGCAGTTGGAGAAGCTGATATGACAAAGCCTTTACTGTGGGATACTGTGCTCTCTTCCAGCTCCTTGCTGCTATGCTTTTCAAGCAGTTCAGGGATGGCAAACCGTCGCTTACCGATCTCTGGTGGGCTGTTGGGACAGAGTGGACGGCAACCGGTGGCTATTAGGGGGCTTTGGATGCCTGTGGTCATCCGTACCATATGGTCCATGACTCCGTTGTCTTGGGGGTCCTGAGGGAAGCTGAAAGAAAGGCTGTCTTTTAAGCGCTGCCTCAGCTTCTGACTGGCTGTTTTGCTGGAGGTGGACTTTGCTACCAGTTGCGTCAGATCTGGCCACTCTGGGATGTAGCTTAGACAGAACTGCTCAGCAACAGGATGAGCCTCCAGGCGGCGTATTCTTTTGATAGTCTCAAACCCTCCTGTTCTAATGATCCAGTCCTTTAGACCTCTGCCTTGGACCATGTCCGTTGCATTTGTATCAGCACCTACACATGAAAAGGGAAAAGAAAGAAGAGAATGTAATGAAAACAAGGAAACAAGCTCATAATCGTTGGATGCTGAGGGCTCCCTCAACTCAGCAAAATGACCCCATCATGTGGTAGTTTTAGAGCACAGTTCATTGAGTAGATGTTTAACATCTGGTCATGTTAGAGAATGCAGTGAGGCGCCAACAATACTACATCAGACAAGGATCCTACAGATTTAACCCATTATTTGAGGGAAATGTTTCTATTTCAAAGCCTAAATTAACCCATTTAAGCCATAATCAATCAAGGCCTAAAGATAATTCCAAGAACATTGGATACACATTTTTTATTCCCCACATGGCTCCAGTTTGCATCTAAATACAACTAGATCATGGACTAATGTTTTTTTTTAAATCTGTCTTTGACATAATTGGACTTTGGAATGGAACATGGTTGGATTTTTTTATAGTGCTATACTAAATGTGTCCCTGTACGGTTAACACAGGACTAATCCCTGCGGCCAAGAGAACAACCAGATTAGTTCTCAGATCAGATGTCCTGGTTTACCCTGTATATCACATGCATTCAACATTTATAGTTTTTAATATATGTTTTCCTGGGCACATGACCTGTACACAATAGTTGTAACATTTTGTTTTCTCCTATATGGTTAGATACGTATCATGGAGCTGCAGTAATGTAAGAATCTGGCCCGACTGCCACTGTCTGTATGCAGACACATACTAGATGTTACTCCTACGTTTATAGGAAGTCTTGTGTGCCATAAACCTACCATGCATTATCAGGGCGGATACACACTCTTCTCGGCCCTGCAGGCCTGCCTTGAGGAGGGCCGTGAAGCCCCGCGGATCCCTGATCTCAGTGTCCACATCAGAGTAGTAGTTAATGATATAGTTAAGAATGCTGACGAAGCCTGGATTGAAAACACAACAACATTTATGTTGATATGGTAGAATTAACGTGAGACTAGATATTGAGGTTTTGTGCTGTATGCGTCATCAGGCATACCTGCCTGGGCAGCAATCATGAGGGCAGTGTTGCCATCGTTGTCTTGGTGGTTGATGTCTATTAATGGACACAAGTGGAGCAGGGTGACGATGTCTATGTAACCCTTGGCCACAGCCAGCATCAGTCCATTCTGAGGGGGACCAAGGTGAAAATAAATTGAACATTGTTAATCTCTAAGTTTACCTTTATTTTTTGGTCTTTATTGGACAGGACAGCTTAGAGAGAGAGGAAATGAGGTGAGAGAGGGGAGATGACACTCAGCAAAGGGCCACAGGTCAGCTTTCAAACCCAGAGCCTCTACCAACTGAGCCACTGGGATGCTCTAAAGGTTCATCCATATTAAACCATCGATTTCTGAGGTTGTATCAAAGTCAGTTTTGTTGAGTGATAAAAAGGAATTAAAATCCAGCTCACCCTGCCATTGATGTCCAGCTCCATGGCCTCTTCTTTCGTGACTCCTCTCTCCAGGATCCTGCGCAGGGATGTGGGGTCATTCTTAGCACAGGCCTCATACAGCGTTTTAGCCGGCTCCGTATTCTTTTCATCCCCTTGGTATTCGGGAAGCACCGAATCATCAGACAGCACACTCCCCGAGTCAGAATCATCGAGGAGGATCTCCGAGTCCTCGGATGGGCCTGCGCCCAGGTGGGGGTCATAGTTTGCAGTGGCCATTGGACCCCCCTGGGATCACAGCTGAGTGTCAGGTCTGCTGCACACTGACCATATCTTTAAAAAAAAAACATTTCATTTTCATTTTGTATCCTTGTAACAGTCACGCAATGCCTCTGAATTCAGAGACAGGGCTGTAGCTAACTATTATTTTATTACCAGTTAATCTGACAGTCCAAAACCAAATGACTCTTCATTTACTATCATAAATGATGAAGAAAAGCAGCAAATCCTCACATTTAAGAAGCTGGAACTAGCAAATGTTTGACACTTTTGCTTGAAAAATTACTTAAGCAATTAATTGATTATTAAAATAGTTGTCAATTATTTTTCTTTCGGTTAACTAATTGATTAATCAACAAATTGTTGCAACTCCAGTGGTGAAAGGCATGCCTTAACACCGCCAAACTTTGTGTGCCTATCAGCAGAGATAAGAAGAGAGACACGCTGCAACACTGACCATGTCAGAGCTCATTTTAATTCAGATTATTCAATTTTTGGGTGCAGAAATGGCTACAGTGGTAGGGAAAGATTCCTAATGGCCGCTAAATAAATGCTGTGCACATGACAAGTGTTGCTAATTGTAGAAATATTTGTGTGCAAAAGGCAAATAATTTCAGCCTTTGAAGCTTGCATGTGAAATAGATTTAAAAACCTTAGAGAGCCATGTCTAAGTGCACAATGCCTAAATAGGATAAGGAACCTCATGTCACCTCAGTGCTCCTGTGAGGGCAACTGATCCGTAAGTCTGTGATTTAGAAGATGAGCAAGCCTACGGTGTAACACGCTTTTTGCCAATGTTTGTTCACTACCTCAGCGCATTATAGAATAGAAGAAGAGTTATGACTCTGAGGGTAAGCTAGTGTTTTCAACTATATTTATTAAAACTTAAAAATCTAATAACAGTAAATAGAAAAGTAATGCTCTCCATCTGCAGAAGCTCAGTCTGTGAATAATGTGAATGAAGGCATAGTAGGAGGAGTGTACTGGGTCGAGAAAGGCCATATGGTGCCGAAAGCAATGACAGGCCAGGCTAGTGACAGCATCTGTCATGGTGTCTTAACCGTGACACACTGCTCTGCACTACAAATACACTGTAGTATACAGTGGTTTTCTGGTCTAAATCAATAAATTCACTAAGGCAATTCTCACAAATGCTATTTTTGTTTTGAAACTAGTGATGACACTGTTTCTCAAGGCTCAGACTTATGATGGGATACACTTCTTCTTAATGTTTTAAAGGAGCTGCAGCTGGGAGCGAGAAAAAGCTTGACTGCTTTCCAGTGAGGGATTGTAGGTTGCCTTGGCCATGCATATATCAGGGACTCATATCCACATTTGGCTCAAAGTCACCCAGACATGGCTTTGCACTTGCTGACAATGATTCCATTAAAGTAATTAGAGTAACAGCATCTTGTGGGTAAGCTCACGCAGAATGCTGGGTAGCGCTGCTCAACTCCTTTAATCCCACAAACATATGTTTCTGTTTTGGTTCATGCAGAAGAATGAAGGTAACTATCACATAAACCTTTCTCTCCTCTGCACAAACACAGAAAGCCCCTACTCTAACTCTGTGGCCTACACTTCCTGCTGAGCAACACCTTGCAATCTGGTTAAGCGCCTTCCTTTGAGGCCAAAAATGAGCTGTCAGAACAAAAAGTAATAGTCGAAGTCTCACCCTAAATCAATCCAGCCATGAGTTAGTCCTCTTCTCCTTTTTCTTTCTCCTGCTGTAGCTGGTTAAACCATCCTCACTCTTCCTGTTGGCTCTTGGTGGAAACTGGTTAAGGTCAAGTTTCCCATTCTGACTCCAGCTGAGCGCCTGCCCCCTCCCTCCATCTCTTCTTCTACTGGCCAGTTGGGTTGCCTCGTCAACTGGCAATCTGTCCAGGTCCCAACATAGACTCTGCTGTCCTAAGTCAGGCAACATGCTCTCTCCCTCTCATCCTGATTACAGAAGATTTAAGGATTAAGAGGAAGAAACAGGCAGCAGCCAACCTTGCTCTCCTTACAGTCTGTTGAGTTAGTCTCTCTCTTCTCTCCTCTCTCTCTCTCTCTCTCTCTCTCTCTCTCTCTCTCTCTCTCTCTCTCTCACTTGTCTCCACAGCTCTCTCAGAATCTGGACATCCACACAGCTCTCTTCTGCCCGTCTGTTCTGTCACAGCAAACCTCTCTAACCATCCAAATAAGTGCTGTGACTCAATCATGGAGACTAGGGCTCCCAAATCTGCTTTGCTGCTGAGGACCCCCTGCCTTAATAATTTCAGTGTGTCTGTGAGATGGGAGACAGCGTCTCCGGTCTGTTTTCCCATGGAAATCCGTTTGCTGGGACAACAAACTAACCCTGCTGTTACTCTAAGCCAGGGGGCCTTGGTGGTAATTATTCCCATGACAGGGATGACACACACAGATATGCAGCACATGGAAAATCTGTGTGCATACAAATGCTCAAGCACAGCACACACAAACTTGCAACCACACATGTTGTAAATGCTGGAACAAGCAGTTTATTTGCAGAATCTGCATGCTCACACACTTTCACTGGTCTGACAGAGTTCAAAGGAAAGCATCCATAGTTTCTGTTTCATAATGCATATTATTATTATTAATTGGAAGATCTCCACACATGTATTAAAGGGGCTTTATGTAAAAATTTACAGCAATCTAAAAAAAAAGGTATTAATCACTTCTTTATCGGCCATCTGTGAGTGGATTGTAACGGGACGTGAAAAATTAGACTTTCCCCGTCTCTGTCGGTTACCTATACAAAACTGTCAAATTCATACCCCAAACAACAACTTCAAACTAACTGCTGCTAACTGTAGTTGCTGTTGGCTGGTAAACCCAGTTAAGGTACAAAGTGGCTAGGGGGTATCTGGTTAGCATGCTAACTACAATAGATGTCTTTGACATAACATCAAAACTGTTATTTCTTCCTATTCTGATGATAATTTTATTTTATTTTTTTCATGTTTTGAAAGCAAACTCCTACATACTGCACCGTTAATGCTGCTGGACTGTGGATTTCAATGTGAAGGAGGCAACAGTCCGAAGGAAGTGACTTTATGCATGTTCTCCAGTTTCTCTCTCCACTTTGCCAACTGAGAGCAAAAGTAGCTAATGTTAGCTTAGAGAAGGAGTCCGACAGGCTTCCAACACAACACAAAAATGATTTTGTTTGCAGCTGAAACAAGCATAATTAACAAATTAAAATGCTAAAATTGCACCGACTCCTTCTCAGAATATATGCAAATATTTTTCATTTCACAATTTCAGCTGCTGGACACAAGATGTCTCCTACTTCACTGCAAAGACTACTGTCAAACACTGCATAGTGGAGCTCAAACGTTCAACTGGAGGAACAAGAAGTAACACTTTTTTTGACTGGAGGGGTAATTTTAATCGTCTTTTAAATCTATTTAAAATTTAGTTTTGAGTCAACAAAAGTCATAAGAAACTTTTTACTTTAATAGTGATCACAACCGTTTTGTTCCTATGGCCGAATCCCACATGTGGACATGAATATTGTGTACATGAACAGGTTTACTCATAGCATCACAGTCTCAATCACGTGCTTAAAGGTGCATGTTCACAGATTAACCCTGATATTTAATTGATCCAGCAGAGCCAATCTGTGACTTTGTGCGCGTGAATGTGGCCGGCGGTATTGTGCAACCGCTTCTCTCTGTTAGAAGGATGCAGACTGCCCTCTTCTGATCAAACCGGATAATGCAATGTGCTTCAACAAGATATTCAGACAGCTCAAGTTTTAAATAGCCATAACATTGATCTTCACTGTAGGTTACAGCTGCTGTCTATATCACCTCTAAATATATCTCCAAACCTACAACAAGGCCCATCTTGTTTGCGCTGAGCTTACATGTCTCCACTTTTGAGTGGAACATGCCGTTAACAATTTATCATCAAATGCTTGTTAACGAGGAAGATTATTTTGATATCAGATGTCCTTCATCGTAAAGCTGCTGTGACAAATTGGACACCCATCCAAAAGCACTTTGATCCAGAGAATTATAGTTGCTGATCTGCTGTGAAGAGTTAACCGACAGAGACATGTTGCTGATACCACCCAGCTGAAGCCGACACACCTTCAAATACGTAATCCCACTAAATCCAATCAAATGCCCCGGCCAATTCCTTATCAAAGACCTCCTCTTTGGCTGCGAGCAATTAGATCAGACCTATAACATCACACTAACCTGACCCACTACTCATAAAGGTGCTATGTTTAGACACGGGAGCCTGAGGTGGGTCTTGAGTCTGCACTGATATGAAACACAGGAAGAGGAAAAAGGTGCACGCTTGGGGGTGAAGATTTATAGGCTGTGAAAGACCAAAACAGAAATGATAGGAGAGGAAAGGGAAGTGTGTTTGGCACAACAGGGCGGGGTGGTGGTGTGTGTGTGTGTTTTTCTTTTTATCCTTTTAGATATACAAGAATGATCTGACTGCGTTACCAGATGAGGGCAGCACAGCATACTTTAACAGCAGGTCTGTGTTTCTCCCCTGAACCAAAATCTCTCCAAGAAAATCCAACAGATTCTTTGACAAATGATCACTAATATAATGTTTGAGTTGAGGAACATTTTGTTCCGATTCCCACCTCCTGATAGTACTCACACTTTCCTTTTAGGGTCTGAGCTATTTTCCCCCTATTCTGCAAATTCCTTGCAGAGACATTCAATCACTGGTGAAGGCAGTCCAACTTCTCCCCAGACACCAGGGTACCCAGCAGAGGTCGGTGGTAGAGCAAAGGAACTTGGAAAGAGGCTTGGGAAGCACGGCACTAAGTTTAGCCAGCTTAGCGACTGATTCTAAAGACAGCCATGTGCTCAGCTAATATTAGATTGCTGGCAGACTCCCCAGGATGGGTCTTACCAGCACTTTGCTCAGTCTCTGTGAGCATCTGCTGTATTATTTCCAGCTATGTGGCTAAAAGACAGAACAGCCCCTCTGCTACTTGCTCTAAAGCATCCAAAAGCCTCGAGGGATCAGGTGAATGGAAAGGAAGCACGGAGGAAACAGAGCTAAACTTGTTCATGCAAGGCGAGCAGAAGATTTGGGGTGATTTGTGAAAACTTATTACAATGGGAAGTTTGTGGTGTTTGTGCTCTGAGTCGAGGGCGGGTGAGCGAGGCACGAGGAACAAATGCTGCTCACTAAGGAAATGATTTGTTTAGAGCCGGAGTACTTAGACCTTTTCCTTAGGAGGACCAAAATGAAACTAGCTATCGGCTGGGTCAGGGTTAGGTTAGGGCAAGAAAACATACAACAACAGAAGTATGAAAACGTGAGCACCACAGCCTTAATGTGTCCTTTCACCTTCTGTGCTTCCTAATAAGTACATATACTGTGCATATAATTCATAGTCTAGGTTCAATATAAAAAATAATTCAGCGCACACATACGATAGAGGCTCTACATTGCAAGGTGATATGGAGTATCAACAATTACTGAAAAGAATTGTTACATTCCTGGCTCATTTCTTGTATTTTCTTATTCTTGAAATGATTTTGCAACATCTTTTGTTGTTTCCTCTCATGAAATCTTGAGTTTTTGTAAACAACAACAGACTTACTTTATTTCACTAAAATTGATCTTGGATCTTATTAGCCGCTTCCTCTAATTACCATACGATTTATAAAAACTTCTTCTGAACATAACAGAACAGGTTTGAGAACCACTGGTGCAGATGCAGGTCTGACATCGGGGAGAGAAACATTATCCCATGTCTGATAAGCACTGGAGATACTAGTTAAAGGGATGATGTAATCTGCACATTTTTCATCTGCCTTGTGTTAACAAATTTACCAAAATGACAAAATAGGATTCCCCCTGTCTACAATGCAAAAGTGGTTATGCTGTATGTATAGATTATGTCTGTTATAATTAAATCAAAGGTCATCACGGGACCGTGTGCTTCAATTTTTGCTGCCGTGGTTTAGAGAAAATGATTCTGGTGTGTCCACAGCTCAGTCCGAGGCCTTCAGTGTTGCTGATAACTAATTGTATCAAGCCCCGATAAAGCCGTTCCTTTTAGTTCCTTCACTGCAAGAGTCATTGTTTTTTTTTAAAAGATAATGTGAAACTCAGAGGTCTGTCATGGCTCAATGAAAACACATTAGCCAAAATGAGAGAAAGTCACAGAGAGAAATGTTGATGAAGTCGTGTAAATGCGAAAGGGTTGAAGGAGCGGGATTTACAATTGCATCCACAGGGCCTAATTAATGTTGTTGTTTGACCCAGTGTGAAAACATTTTCTGAAATATAATCGATTCTTCACAGTTTTTCAGAAAGGTTAATAAAGGATTTCATTTTGTTCATTCAGACATTTTCAGCAATTCCCGGCCTTTTCACTGTCACTTCCATATTATGAATGTGTGCTGCCACTCCTTAAGAAATAAGCATGGACGCTTTAGATTAAATAAAAACTTAAAATCTAATTTTTGATTTCCCAGTGGTCCATATTTAAGCAGCAAACCTCAGAAATAAACTTGTCCCAGCCATGAGAAACACCTCTGACCTCAGATAGTTTTTATTCCCATGCTAAAGCTGATAAAAAGGTGAAGCTTGAAGTGATAAAGCTTTGTTATTTAGGAGTTTTAGATGTTATTTACACCTTTAAATGCTTGTCACATTAGTGGAGACAACAGTAGCACCAGACAAAAAGATGAGAATTGTCCTGTGCTAAGTTACTTTTACGAATGTTCTCGTTGTTTTTGTTCCTTGTGGTTCTGTTCTGTTTAAATTTAAGATAGAGTACTGAATACAAAACTCAACTGGAAAAACCCAAGACTAGTATACAGCTCTTTATTTAAAATTGTTATCCTGTTAGTAATGCAGTTACCTTTTTTTTGTATGGTAATCAAGTTAAATTCATTCTGTTACTACCCAAGCCTGATTATGAGGCTAGATCTAAAAGTATGAAGACTTAGTTTGATGAATGTACATGTTGGTTAATGCTGCTTTTCTCTATATGGCTCCAGTCTATGGGTTTATTGTAACTACTGTTGGAACTCCTCTTTCTTCTTCATCGTCATGTGCAATCTGTCAATAATATTGGCAAGTTGCATATCCACATACCTGTCAAATTTGTGAATTTAATCACACATTGTGCCGGGAGAATAAATCTGTCAAAACTTGAAACTTTATATTCTTTGTTGGAGCAATGCGACCTAAAACACAAATACCTGGCAGTGCAGGAAGAGTGATTTATGTGTTTCTGTCGGAGAAATGCAGCAGTGGAACTTTTATGTAACTAATAGATAATAATAATGATCATAGAAGTTGACATTAGGATAACATGATCATTAAGGGGTTTTTAACTCCAGCAGCTATATTAGTTATTGTAACGTGACCTGTTTATATGAATACAGATTTATTCTCAACAACATATGATCCGTCTTGAAGCCCGATTGTTCCCTTTGGCTGTATAACATGAATGAAGTATGACAGTGTATGGTGTCCTTCAGTAAAAATTAAACATTCACGACACACGCACACACGCATGCATGCACGCACACACACACAATATTATTTCCATGATCTAGGCTCTTCATGTGACCTGCTGGGTCAATCTGTCAGTAAACAGGGTCAATCTGTCAGTAAACAGTGTTGCAAACCTTCAAACTTTTAATAGCAAATAATCGTTCAAGTCGGCTCAAAACAAACACTACTAGTTTGATTACTCAGTACTTCAGCAGTTTAAGAAGTTGTGTAAGACGTGTGAGCAATCAGTGACAGTCTCTTAAATAGTTGAGCTTCATGGGCTGTGTGTTCATACCTTATTTGGGGCTGCCCCGCAGCTCAGGAGTTCACAAAACCCATGTGTCACCGCCTGAGACTATGGCAGAGATAAATGGAGTGTGTAGGGTGCCAGGATTGTTCAAAGACCAAGAGAAAGAGATATAAAGAGATATAGAAAAGATTTGAGTTGGGGAAAGGATCCGGGTGGTGGAGAGAAAGAGGAAAAAGTGAAAGGAGAGAAGGAAGAATGATGGAAGGAGGAGAGGTTTTTGGGAGGGGGGGGGGTGGTGATCCTCCAGAGCCAATGAAGAACAAGGGAGGAGGATTTCTGTGAGGGTGAAGTCCTGAAGTCACATTTTACCACTTCAGGATTCAGAGAGAAGGGCAAACTTCAGAAAGAAATACTTCCACACTCCCTTATTGATAAAGGATGACGAAGAAGAGGACAGTTGACTCTGCTTAAGAAGGCCCAAGAAGATCTTCTATCTGAGTTTCCAGGAGAGCACGCAGTGGATATTTTCACACCTGCAGCAGAGCTCACCTGTGTCTGGATTGGAGGAGGTGAAAGAGGGACGAGGAGTGAAGAGGCTCCTGTCCCAGCGCAGGCAGAAACATTCCTCCCTCTCTCCGGATCAATTATTCATATGAATGAGGTTTCCTGTGTGTCAGGGTAGAACGAGACGGGCTGCGGTGGCTCAGCTGTGGCACAGCGCGCTGTGAGACAACAGCCGAAGAGGCAGAACACGGGCAGACAGGAGGGATAGAGGACACACGAAGAGAGGGGAAGATTGTGTAAGAGTTGGAGATCAGAGGTCACGACGGCAGAGGGGAATAATTCGAGGAACAAATGAAGGCTCTACAGAAGAATCAGGGGCGCACTGACCAGATGTTGGGAGCCATGGCTGACATGCTTACTTCTGTGGCCATGCCCAATCAACAGTGGGTGAGTTGTGGATCTGTTTGTGTATTTACTCGCCTTTTATATGCAAGCACAATGCCACAAATTCAAAAAGAGAGCAAGAGACACATATGGAAGGCATTTTCCAGGGCTCAACGTCCAGCGTATCTCTGGCCCACACCGTTACATACAAACTTTATTTTAGGTCATCTCTATAACTTTGTCATAAACCTAAAATGGTAAAGCCAGACAAGCAGAGAAAGAGGAGAGAGAGAGAGAGAGACAGGGAGAGAGGGGGAATGGAAGGATTGCTAGTCTCTGTTCAGTGCTTGGGAGGAATCTTGGATGTTTGAGAGGAACAGGAAGCAGAGTAGTAGTGATTAAACCATCTGACCATAAACAAACTCATGCAGGTCTAACGCCTCACTGCAACCAGGCTATGTTCCTCCTTTATCCCCCTTCCCATCCCTTCTCTTAATCTACCTCTGTTCCCTCTCTTCTTGTTCTTTTTAACATTCACATGTTGAGGTGTCAACTCGCAGAAAGTTACTACAGGTGGTCTGGCCTTGTTAGGTAATATGTTTTCTTGTTGGTTGCATGGCAGCCACATTAATGTTTATTCTTAAAGGTGCACTACGTAGTTTTGGGGAAGCGTTTTTTAAACAGAAGAGAAAGATTTAAATTGACTGATTTTTATGCCTAAACAAACTCAACAAACACTCTGTCATATTAACATAACTGAAGAAACAAACTGACCCTAAAAGACAACAAGATTTCATACTACTTTACTTTGTTTATATTTGGTGGACCCTGCCACCTTCCCAGTTTCAAACAGTGTTATTGGGACCTTGTTTTCCTCTGAGAACAGCTTGTTTATTCAGTGATTTTAACTGTATTATAAACTCATTAATATTGTAAATATTGAAATTCTGACTTCTCCAAAACTACATAGTGCCCTTTTCAGTTTCAAGTTCCATTTATGAAAGTTCAACAGGACAGAAACCAACAATTTTTTCTTGAATCATTAGGTAATGATTAGTTCATAAATACCTGTGAATTGACATAGTGACCCTTTCTTCATGTGTAGTTCTGGAATAATAACCTAACTTAAAGGCACACACAAAACAGTGATTGAGTAATTAGTATTTAATGAGTCTGTTGGGTAACTGCTCAGTATTAGGTTTCATTTTACTTGAAGGTATACAAAAACAGTAACTAATGATTCAGTAATTAGTAATTAATGACTCATCACTAGTTTATTATAGTTAATCAGGAACAACCCGTAAAGAAAGTGGTCAGTATGTTGAGTCATAGATATTTATGAACTAATCATTACCTAATCATTCCTTAATGTATCTCCCAGACTGTTCTCCAGTACTCATCACTATCTACTATATAGTCCTGAAATCACAGCTATTCAGGAATGACTCATTAACGATCATTTATCGCCAAGTAGTTCCTGATTCATTGCTTACTTGCTCTTCAGTAACTACTCACATTTTTGTGTACCTTATTGTAAAGTGTCACCTACAGAGGTACCAAAATATCCAAATGGATTTCTCTCTGAAACTCTGCTTTCTTTAAAAAAAATAAATGTTTATCTTCATAAGTCATTTCCTCTCTTGCAGAGAGTGGTTGAAAACACAACAGTGATTATAATCTCGTTTCTTCCCTGCAGAGGCCTGATAACTGCGCTTGCCTCTGTTAACCTCTGCTCTGGTGCTGCAGGGTTTTAAATAAAGATTAAAATCTGCTGTCGGAGAAGCAGTTCTTATCCAAGCTCTGTGGCAAAAATTGGACCTCAATGACTTCTATTGCATTCCTGTTCAGTGTGTAATGGAGAGAAAGATGAAAAAGATGCAGGGAACAGTGGGGAAAAAACAGCCACTGGTATAATGTTTTGCGGTTATGCGACCATAAGCACTCAGTACAATCTTACCATCACTTCCTCCTCGAGAGCAGGGCTCCACCGCTGACAAAGGCATCTCTGTGTGTAGCTCTCAGAAGGGGGTGAGACGGACCTCCCATCAAGCGAGGAGGAAAAGGGGCCTGCACAGGGCCAGTGGCAGCCAGAGGGGCCGGAGTGGGAGCAGCAGGCCACCGAAAACCCCGAGCGGAGAGAAAGAACAGGTAAGACCTGAAAGGGCTGCACTGAGTGTGACAGACCGCCTTGTGACCCACAGACCAACAATGCAAGTCCAAACATTGGCTCTCACCAAACCAGTCAGAGCTTAGAGACTCACCGAAACACAAACTTCCAGAGTGGGCTCTGATTCTTTGTGTGGAACGTCTCACATTTCTGAGCAGTGACATCTTAAACAGCCTGCTCTGCAACCCAGTCGCAAGAATAAATGGTGGCGAAGTCCATTTCTGCAAAACCTTTGATAAGTTCAAAATAAGTTTCTTTATATTGCAACTTTTTTTTAATGTTTCAGTTCAGTTCTCTGTTTCTCACTAGACACAACACTGTACTTATGCTTAGTTTAGGTTTAGGCACAAAAAACACTTGTTTAGGGTTAGGGAAACGTCGTGGTTTGGCGTAAAATGCCTGTTTTTGTCACCACAAAATTGCCTGGAGATGAACCGACACCCTGTGATAAAATAGCTGGTTATGGTCACCAATTACACAGCTTGAGGTTGTCCAACTTCCCATGAAAAATAACTGATTTCGGTCGCACAAAAAACACCCGGAGATGGTCTGAAATGTCCCCACAGACTCTAAATGCGATTGCAGTTTGGCAGCCTTGAAGCTTGTAATAACCTTCCCCTCCACCTCCTGATAAACTAATAAGCATATGATATGAACGTGATATGTCTCGTCTGGAACAAATGTCCACCTCGGACGTATCTGTGGTTTGCAGAAACGTTAACTGCTAAGATTACATTGTGGTGACTGGGCTGTGCTCAGCTTCATGAAAACTACCTGCTACAATCTGTGTGGCTAATGACATGAACACAGAGATGATTTTCTCGATTGATGACGTAAATAACCTGTAAGTGTGTGTGTGCCACGTGAGCGTCTGCCCAGGCCTTTAGTTTCAGCTAAGCCTGTTCTTGCTTGTAAGCAACGTGCGAATTCAGGATAAAAACAGGCCTGAGTCCCATCTGTCATATCTGATGGTGGTCTTTAGGCGGTAATAAAGCCAGAGAAAGTATCAGATTGGAGTCACCTGGGTGCTGGTTGTTGACTCTTTTTAAACCCCGCCCTCTGCATCCTCTATTAGCACTGATAGCAGAAAATTGCTTCACTGTAATGTACCATACATAAGTACGTGAGAGAGAGAGAGAGAGAGAGAGAGAGAGAGAGAGAGAGAGAGAGAGAGAGAGAGAGAGAGAGAGAGAGAGAGAGAGAGAGGCCTTGTGCGTATACACATGCAACACTTTCCAGATGGGACAAAAAAACATGTTCAGCTGCCTGCCTTCCCCTTCTGCCCCAATACTGTTGGTTGCACTTAGTCTGTGAAAGGGTTGCGTGAGTTGCCATTTTCCTTGAGTGGAATGAAACAAAAGGAGCTTTGTAGCTGGATCTGGGTTTGGGTTAGACGGAGTGTGTGTGTATACATGGGGGGGTTTGGTGGTGTGCACAATGTGGCAGGACCACTAACTGTTGTGCAGGACGGTACATGGCGTACATAAGAGGTGTGAGTGAGGCCAGAGGAAGCTGCCGGCGATGCTTATCTGTAATACTCGGGTGGCGTGTGCTGTCGAGGTTAATGCTGCCAAATATTGTTCAAGCATATAGCTGATGGCTCAAAAAAACCAAGATAGAAAGGTAAAGAAAAGGGTTATTCATGGCCATGTGGAAGGATCATGACCAAAAAGGGAGATTGTTTATTTCAGCTCCAGACAAGCTCCTTCGCTCAATTGTTTTTGCATAGCCCAATTTCCTCCGGATGGGAAATTGGATGGAAAATCAATGAAACACAAGACAGAAAAACATTTGAACCACAACAACAAGAGACAGACGTTGTCATAGCCCAGAGTAGGGCTGCGTCAGAACTATTTTCATCTATCCAGTCTCCATTTAATCGAACCATGACAACATTCCCGCATGTAATGGTTCAACGGTTTCATATTGTCTGAATGAATAAATGTAGTTCTATCACAATCAGACACATCATATGGTCTTAAATACAATGAAGAACAATGACTTTTTCATGTGAAATTCAATGCAAACATTTTTAGTAAAGATAATTTATGAATATCAATCAATGATAGTTATTTCAGTGTTGTTTTGTCAGTATCATCTGCCTCCAGCGCAGAGAATGCAGTGCAGACATAAAACAGTCCTCACAAGACCCAGATCTGGTACAAATACTTAATTACTAGTAGATTTTTCAGGTAACTGTACTTTATTTGAGTATTTATTTTTTCTTTTACTCTCTACATTTTAATACAAATATCTATACTTCATTCCTTGTTACTTTAGTTTGAATGCTTTTAAGGGGAAGTATCGATTGTTTTTATTTTGCGTCATTGCTCACAGCCTTCCCAACATCACAGGACTGATTTCAACCTGTCAGTGCATATCACACAGGGCAGACGTAGCAAGATGTAAAAGATGTAACAAGACAGTAACAGACAGAGAGGGAGACATGAATGTGGAGAAAAGGCGTGTCAGTGTCTCATATCTGCAGAGACCCTGCAGCCCTCTGTCTGGAATGACTTATTTTCTCAGTTTGTTGCTGTGCCTCGGAAGGTTTACCATCCCAAAATGTCGATATTTGATATCCTGGGAATGAGACTCAATAATCAAGTATCATTGCAGTGCATTTATGAACAGCTCAGATTCTATCTTTAAGTTTAAAAATGAGTAATAGCAATATTGATGGTCCAGTTTGCACTGAAATGGCTGGTGGAAATGACTTTGATTTCAGAGCTCGTACTTTCTTACTTGCACTTGAGTAAAGAAGTTGAAGCAGCACTTCCTCCTTTACTAGAATCTTATTCTACACAAGTGTCTGTACTTCTACTACTTATGATGACACAGTTTCACATTTTTTTTCACCATACACTTGAATTCCTGATGCACTATTCACAATCAAGTTAACTGCCAACTGAGAGATTTGGCAACTCAGAGCTCAAACACCAAAAGGTTAGTGAGGTGCACATATTTAAGTAATCATTAAAAGAAAAGTTAAACGACAACTCAAATAACATTCATATTGCGTTTGTATCACAAGTTTTCGTCTGTAATGAATTTGGTGGTAGCGTAACACCCCAGACATCAGTCTTCAAACATGCAGAACAGGAGACATGTGATTACGCTTTGCCATGGTTTGACTGGCAGAGGTCATAGTGTTTCCATCTCTTGCTGTGTCAGTGGAAGCGAAGGGAAAAGAGGAGAGGCCCCTGCTCTCTTTAAAGACGTGGTTCACGGGGCCATAAGGGCCATCTGTTATATGTTAGAAACAAGATGCCTGCTAGTGGCTTCCCAGGAATCGCAGGACAGAACCAACCACCATGAATTCAGTCTGCAGCCCCCCCCCCCCAATTTCTCAATTCCAGCTGAGTCTACTCTTCTTCTTTCTTCTTACTACAGTTCTTTTGATCATCACATTATTATCCAACTCTTCTTCCTCATGTTCCTCTCCAGTCTCTACGTATGTCTTCTTTTATTGTTTTCTCAGAGCAATGTCTTCAGCAGTGGTATTTTAAACCTGGCTTCCACCGAGCACACTGAGCTGCTGATCATATTTCTCTCAAATCTCATCAGTTTCTTTCTCTGTCTCTTGAGACTCCCACCCATATAATTCATACTCTTCCCACTCTTCTCACTCTCCCCACACAATCTGAGTCTACGGTGTCTGTTTTGTAACACTGATCCGTGATGGATGGCCACGTGTGTCCTCACAAGCCACATCAACAGGAAACTGCGCTGAACAAGTAAAAACAACAGTGCTGTATTTGACCCACGACTACACACACACACACACACACTATGCGTGTCTCGATTTAACTTTGAATGTGCTCACTTGCAACTTAAGACACATGCTTATTATCAGTGTTCAGAAACCTAAGAAGAAGAAGAAGAAGAAGGTGTACTTCATTAATCCCCATGGGGAATGTTTCCTGAAATAATGAAAGGATTCTCAATTTGAAATATGAGTGATCGAAACAAAAACCTAAAGAAAAAGGATGGAAAACAGTTATGTTGAAAGGCCTATATATGCAGTTTGGACCTCTGCACCTCATTGGAGCACAAATAAAGGACATAATTCAACATATTCTTGAGTCAATGTAAGGTAAACTATGTGGAAAATGTATGTCCTCGTCCATATTTGTGAGGGGTTTGGAGAGCGGGCCATCCAAGGAGAAGTGCTGATCCCAAAGGACCCTGGGACTGAACTGTGTGTGTGTGTGTGACCTTAAATGGGCACAGATCAACCCTAATGTTTACATGATCATAATATCCCTCATACCCTCTATTGTAATTCAGAAGATGCGTACTGTTTCAGATGACTTCATAGAGTTTGAATCTGAAAACTTAATTACTATAATTACCTACATAAATATCAAATGTTTCCTATGTCTGTGAAGGTAAATACATTTCTAGACATAACCATGTGGTCATACAGTTGTCATAAATATTTAAAAAGCTCTTCCAACACTGTCTGTGTTCCCATGTGATGGCAAGATGGTTTGATTTATAATCTGTTTTGCAATGTGCTGCTGATGTTGTTGTAAACAATGGACAAATAACAGCTCCGATTCTGTTATCTGCACCTTTGACCTAGAAAGAAATAGTAGCCCTAAACTTCAGGTATGTGCAGACCTCCCACCACATGGATTTAATTTGCCTTGAATTCTAAGTTCCTAAGAATGATCTTGAGCCAGCAATAACTGATTTTTGGCCACTTGGCAGCAGCAGAAACAAGATGTGTGCACAACATTAAAGTTAGGGTAGGCAATGTAATTTAAAAGCATTTTTGTTGTATTCCTTGGAATTCTCTTTACATACACACCAGCCATTCCTAAATCAAATGCATGGACAAAAAGAAGAAGGAAAAGGAAATATCTAATTAGCTTAATATATTTTATTCGTCATGAATGAAAAAATGGCCTACCCATGTACACTCAGTGCCCACGCACTTATTGGGTATGACCAGAGTCTTCCCGTCGAGGCAGATATATTGCTAAAGGTCTTAGTAAGCAAGTTGCACAAGAATGGCAGAGAAAGTGCAGCCAAAATGTCCCAATATGAACATAAAAGCTTGAAAACTGTGGACAGTAACAATTTACCCTTCTTTAACTCTGTGGTCCAGTAACAGTTCAGCAAGCTTGTTACCTGGATGCACCTCGGTCAACTTTCCTGTTTCCTGTTAAACTTATATGGACTATGTGCTACGTTTGCCTATATTGAAAATAAAAACAGTTTAAGATGTTGCTGGTGGACCTGTAAGAGCGAGACTCGACACGTGGAGTCGAGGGTGTTGTGTTTATATTATTTTCCATTGGAAAGAGTGGATTAGGGTTAGGGTTTCCAACACCAACAATATGCTACAGTGTAGAGTCTCTGGCTAGGTAATGTAATGAAAAGGTCAGCACCATGGTCTATCCAAGAAGGGGAAAAGGGGGACATACCTGCAGTGCAGTTTATCCAGTTGTCACTCTCCTTTTAGCTCTGATTTTGGTCTCTACCAACTCTACTCACATTTGGCTCTTCAGCTGCTAAATGCTCCGTTCACCAGTTTGTAGTTATACTGTTTATTTCTGCTGTTTGGTGCTGAGCTGTTAGTACACAGTGGATTTGTTTAGCTTCTATAACCGCAAGCAGCAGCTGCTGTGACCAAAGACAGTGCCATGAGAGTGGTGAGAGCAAACCAAAACAGTAAAGTTGCTGGTCCGAAACAATGAGCTGAAACTCACTTCAAAGCCCCTTAAAGCAGAAGATTCAACTGATAATTATCTGCATGTTCATGACATACAACCTCTCATGATGTCACACTGTCATTATAGAATTATTGATTAAAGCTGCTGTAGGAGCATTGAGGATCATAAGCAAAAATGTATGTGGGCTTTACTGGTAGTATGATTGTGTGGTGAAAGAGTGCCACCTTTATGTCCCCCAAAAGCCCTAAAACATGCGAGTCATGTCCTCTTACATGAATAGTAATGGTCAAAAACTATTTAATGTGTGTGTTTTTGTGGAGTTGAATTGCAGAAGTTCAGGTTGTGTTTCAGTGAAGTGGGTCAGGCAGGGAGAGCTGGAAGGCTTTGGTCAGGCAGGTCAGACACCTCGCATGCCGCTGCTCTACAGCACAGCTGGCATTTATGTAGACCAGACTGACCTGGAAGGAAGGAGGCAGATGGAGACACACGAACACACATATGTGCACGCAGACGTGGATCCAACCACATTAATGTAGCAACAAAGAACAGGAGTGATGATTTGCATTTTTTATTGGTTTATATAGCATGAATCTGCAGCATGATTCAAACTGTATTGCAATGTAGCAGAGCCACCATCTGTAAATCTCTTTTTAAGATGGAAAATCTCTTTCCCTTGACAGCTCTCTGTAATTATGTGTCAAAGATAAAGCAGCGGTGTCTCTCCATGTGTGGTCCCCGGGTTTGCATTTGTTTAATTAACATTTCCTCCTTTGGGTGGCGTTTTAGCTCAGGCTTAAACCTTGAACACAGTCAGCAGCAGTCCCAGAGTCTCCGTGCTGGCATGCTGCTTCTAGAGCAAGGTTCACAGACCAGTTCCAGGGAGATAAGGAGAGGGAGGGAGGGAAGCTGTGGGTCAGGTACAGGAGGAAGAGGCTGTCAAGAAGCACTGTCACTGTGGTTTGCTGGAAAAACAGTAGCTTGATGGGAAAAGGTTGGGAGCAAGAGCTGGGTGAATGTGTGTCTGTGAGCCTGTAGGTGGTAGGTGGCCCACTACGTGCAGCATTGTAGATGTTCATAGAAACAAGTCTCCACGGGCGGATGCGCCTCCCTTCTGGGTCATGTAGAGCGCCTGCTGCCTGGGAGCTGCGCTGTATGATGAGGTATAGCAGTGGGAGGTACAGAGTGGTACCAGTCCTGAAGTGAACACATGCACAACACACCTACCCACCCACACAACACACACACACACACACACACACACACACACACACACACGCTCACAGCAACGCACCTGTCTGCCTCCCTGGTGTATGCCAGCGGTGCAGTTTAGTCTAATTGGACAAAAGCAGCAGCTCTCTGCAGACCGGCAGGACAGAAGCGAGGAGAACAAGACAGTTAACTCTGCTCCACGGTGGGACCTGAGCCAAAACCAAAAACTTCCCCCTCACACCGGCTTGTCCAGAATGCCAGTTTGCCTTAATTGGCGCTCAGCTGAGAGACGAAGGGAGGAAGAGATAGAGAGAGAGAGATGAACTAAGGGAGAAAAAGGGGAGAGGGAGAGCGAGGAGGGAAGGAAAATGAAATCTAAGTGAGCATATTTTGGCAGGAATTCAGCCGGCTGATGGGGTGAGGAGAGGCTAATGTCAGTGGGGGGTTGGGGAACACAGTGCGAATAAGCAGCCGCATATGTCCTGAAATGAGACTTGCTCTCGCTATTAGTATGCACAGTTATGCCGCGCGTTTGCCTGCATGTACTACATGAACACGTTCACTCCCGCAGGGTGTATTGTGGATGCAATCTCGTGTTTTCGTGGAACAACGGGACATTAGGAAATTGTGTGTTTACATGAGCTGATTTACATTCATAAATCACTTTCCCTGAACACGCCTCTTAAATGTGGCTGACTGTCTCCTACACGGAGTGGAAAGACGATTGCGGTCTCCCTGTTCAGACAAAAACACTCACATCCATCTACCGGCGTGCTAATCTCCAGACAAGCCTTTTAAATCCAGTGTGGTGTGAACGTACATGTATAGATTTTGCTCATCCTCCAAGCACACGCGTGGGGATGAATCATCTTTAGTGTGTGTGTGTGTGCGTGTGTGTGTGTCATGTGGAAGACGGTTAGAGAGGGAAGGAGTGAGGCAGCGGAGGAGAGAGATAAAAGGAGGGAGATGAATGGGTGTTAATGCATGCCTCACCTCACGTCCCCCGGCTCCCCCCTTTCCAGCCAGGGCAGGAGCATTTTTTCCACATTTCTGTTAACATTCAGGGCTGTGTACACGTTTCCAGGGCCAATTTTAGAGTTCATTTATTTAAAGGTTTCATTCCATTCTGTGAGAAAGAAAGAGAGAGAGAAAGCAGGGGTGTTGAACGTTAGGGCTGATACACAGAAGCATTCAGAACGCTAACCACACGTCGGATTTGGCCATTGTGTATATTAAAATGTGTCTGTATCTGCAGGAAATATTGGTCAATGAAGGAAAAACAAAACACCAGCACTGTCAAGTGAGAGAATCCACCTCATGCAACAAGTACACATGCCCCCTACTGGGTTCCTTGAAGAAACACACTCTGGCATCCTCCAGCTTAAAAGCACATGAAAAGATTCCCCTGAACTCACTTCATAAATGTTGAATGGATCTCGAGAGCAATGCATTCTTCATTATCTACCCTTTGTGCAGCCTGTGTTTGTGTAGAGTGATAGCGCAGGCAGCATTTGCTCAATTTGTGATGCTTTGCCCTCAGATTCTTGTCTCGCTGTCTTCCTTTTGTCTCGTTTCTTTTAAAGGCCCTCTGTTCTGCTGTCAGATGCATTGTTTCTCAAGCTGCTTCAGACTGTGTTCCTATGCTTCCTCTGTGTTTGGCAGCCATATCAGCGTCAGACAAGTGGAGACATTGAGCAGCGATGTTCAATATTTCTCTGGTGAATTGGCCCTCCAATCACAGTCGTTTAGAGCATCCATTACAAGCAGAGAAAAGTAGGGGATGGAGGGAGGCCGGGAAGGGGAGGGGAGTGTTGCATGTGGCGAACCAGTGTGCTCACTGAACCTGATAATATATGTGTCACTATGGTAGATGCGTCGATATTTCCTCTTGAGAGATTATTTTTTGATGTAGAACAGTTTTAAAAATCGATTCTCAACATTATGATTACTTTTGGTAATTTTTTAAGGCTGTACTATCAATACGGCTCAACCAGTGGGATCGTGAAATGTGGAGAACATATAGATGCGCAATGGTTTCATGTTCTAAGGTAGACTACTTTGTTAGCCCCGGTCTAAGCAGGTTTGTGACACTTAATGCATAAAGGTGTCCATTAAAGATCAAATGATTATAAATCCACAACTTGGAGTTGAATTTATTAAAGGCTAAGTTCACCTCAAAATGAAAATTCAGTCATTGTCCACTCACCACCAGACGACAAGTCCTCATCTACTTCAGTTTATCTTGGAAAATTCTACAACACTGTTTTGTTATGAAGCTCCATAAATGTTTTGTGGACTTCACAACAGGGGGCCAACTTGGGTCCTTCTCCCAGTTTTGGTGAGGGTTGGCTGAGCATGAGCAAAGACAATGGAAGTAAATTCATCTGTTTAAAAGCAACAAGATGACACAGTGATGAAAAAATAAATCAGGTGTATAAATAAAAAATCATTGCATCAATATATATTGCCGAACATTTCACAATTGCATTTAAGCCGTCTGAGTAAGACGCAAATCATGAGGTGCCTAGAGATTCCCAAACCTATCTCTGGTGAAAAACTCTCTTCTCTTTGATGTTGGAGCTGCTTTGGTTTGTCCCGTAGGTTTGTAAGAAACAGAGAAATGATAAGAGAGTAAAGTCTAGTGCATCTTGCCTCCAACTGGCGAGGCAGCCAAGCTTCTGTCTCCTGTAGACAGCAGAAACACCCTGACGGCAGTCTGCCACCACCCTGTCACTTTGGAGAGGTGGATGCTGGAGAGACAGCCCTGTCAACCATTAAAGCACCTGACAATGCACCTCAGGGGTGTGCGTGCTTGTGAGTATGCGCTCATGTTGGTTCAGCGCCAGCAGATACTCAGTCCTCTTTCTTTTCTGCCGATGCCTCCAAAGAGGAACCAGAGTGCGTGCTGTCATGCGGCTCGTCTTTGTTGCTGTAATCAGGTGTTGATTTCTACACAGTCGGATTGTAACTAGCTTGAATGGAGCATGGCGTGCAGAGCGCTGCAAAAGTGAGATGAGATCACACACTGAGTCATGAGCTCAGCAGCTTCAGGCCTAAGAAAGGCTGTTTTTCGGTCAGAAAATAATTGGTCGGGTCTCGGAACACGCATGCAGTATTTCCTAATAATTTTATCACCACCAACCTTTTCCTGCTCCTGATGGGGACCTCTTGAGTCGTTTCCCTGGATGAACCTGCTGTACTCACTGAAATGCCAACAGACTCTGATTTCATCTATATGGAAGACGGATGAATCATAACCGAGTGTTAATTGAGTTTAATCAGCACTGATGTAAAGTGCACATCTAAATATGGCACATATGCTTTGTGTGTATTGCTGTGTTAGTGATTACACAACCTCTGCAGCTTCCCGGTTCATCAAACTGACTTAGAGGAGAAAAGAAACACATGATCATGACCATGATGAACTCAAGCTTTATGAAGACTGGTAGACTGTGTGTGTGATTGTGTGTGTGTGTGTGGGCATGGATACAGTGTTCACCCGTGCAACACACACAAGCCCTCCATAAGATATGCACGCTCATGTCTGGTGTAGACACAAATGCTCATGGCTGATAGTCTGAACACACATGCACAAACATGATTTAATCAATGAAGGCATTGATGAGTGAAATATGTGTGTTTAGCTGTACATAATAGTCTCAATGAGATAAAAAACAAACAAACAATTTTTTCAAGAGCGACCTGGCCAAGAAGACAGCATAAACATTGTTACAACACAAACAGTACAAACAGACAAATCTGTCACACACGACGACTGAATGAACACAATATATAGCAAGATGAGGACAAAAAAACAAACAAATACAAAACAGTTATGATAAACAAACAGGTACACTTTTTTAGGATGACTTCAATGAAATTGAAAGTGTAAGAGCAATCGCGTCTGCCAAGAGTACTATTTTCTCTAACCCTTTAAAACTGTCTTTCTATACTGGTGTACCATGGCTCATTTGTGTGAAATGTGCGCTGCTTTATTAACCAAAATCAGACACTGGGCTGCTCTTATCTTATTTATGAATGTGTTTTTAGTATGTTATATTCCCAGGCTTGGGGAGTAACGGAATATGTAATCAGGATATAATAAAAGTTAACTGTATTCCGGTAAAGTTGCAGAAAAAAAGATGTAATTAGATTACAGATTAATTCAGTAAAAAGGGGATTTCTAACAATATTAAAATAAAGAATGATATACCAGTCTATAAGCATGCACATGTACACATGACAACACTTGTTAAGATTAAATAAAAGTCATCTTATTGATATTTCTCTTCTCTTTGCTTTATTTTCATATGTTTGGTATTGAAGTCATCAAAAAGTAATGGAAAGTAATCAGGGTACATTACTTTAATATTGTGTTAATTGGATTTAGTTTTTTCTAACAGGTAATTATCAGAATCAGTTTACATGTAACCCTCCCTGTGTTCTACTGTTGGCGCCGCTCTCACAAACACAACATTAGCAACATCGCAGTAGCCATGTGACCTGACTACTGTACAAGGCAAAAAAAAAAAACTGTAAGAATCTATACTATACTAGAAACCCTGACTCTCTCAGTGATATGAAGAGACACAGAAACACACCAAGTTGTATTGATAAGTAGGCAAGTTTTGTGACTTATTGATCTGGCAGAAAGAATGCCAGTTTTGAACCATCTCGAGTGGTCGGGGGGAAGACATATCAGCGGGGGGACACCTCAAATTGTCTATAGGCAGTTTAATAAACATTTCCAGGAAATGTTCTATATCAAGGTATACTGCATATTAATTTTATGATAAAAGGTTATAGCCCGTACTTTGATTGAAGAGTTTTTCTGTTGTACCCTCTCCTTCACTATCCATCTCTCATACAGAGGATCAAGAACAGTTTCATATCTGCAGTACAGTTTAGAGCTGTTTGACTGCCCCACTATGTGCTGCAATGAATTGTCAGGCTAAATGACTACACACACACACACACACACACACACACACACACACACACACACACACACACACACACACACACACACACACACACACACACGCCAAGAATGCCAACATGCCATCATTGTGAAACTCGAGACCGCTGCTCGCTCCATGGAAACAAAAAGAAAAGAAAAAAAAGGTCACTCTGCCGCTGGCCTCCTGATCATAGATGAACTGGAGCTGTCCCAGTCAGGAAAACCCCCTTCTGATCCATGAAGTGATCACACACTCGTCTCTTTAACCGCCAGAAACACGCTGATGATGACACTGTTACTGGAAAACACATGATACCCCCAACCCAACATGGCCCCCTCTCTGTAAATAGCTTTATGTATCATTATGGACCTGGGTGTTGCTATTTCCAGGGTCAGCCCTCACTCAGCGTGGCATTACATCTGCTCTCTGAGCTGTATAGTTGGATTGGCAGGCAGGCAGACAGACAGCTGGACGAGGAAACAGAGGGGAAACCAGCTGAGAGGAGAGAACCAGAGGACAGGAAGAGAGGAAAATTAAGAGAGTGGGAACGTTATCCTGGAATAGCCAGCAACGAGAGCTGCAGACTCCACCCTTCTCACCCCTCCCCTTACTCTCTCTCTCCATTTCTCCCTCGCTATCTCTCTCTCTCTCTCTCTCTCTCTCTCTCCGAAGCAGTCTCCTAGTGTGTCATTTGACCAGGCAGTTCACAGAGGCAGAGAGCTCAGCACCAAAAAGAAAACAGGGGAAAAGCAGAGAGACAGAGCAGAGGGAGCACGCTCAATATAAGCTTGCTGGAATGTTTCTTTGGCTGGAAAGAAACTACCCCCGTGAGTGTGGATTTCCTCTTGACTGCTGCTGCTTTTTGTGGACTCTTTTTACCCTCTTCTCGGTCTGGATGTTTGGGGCTTTGAGTCTGTCTTCGGTCAACTGAGGAGGAAGGATCAACTGACACCTTTTTGGGGATTTACACTTTGAGGAGTGAACCTCCTACTTGTGTATGTGAGAGAGAGAGAGAGAGAGAGAGAGAGGGGGACTTGAGAGAGACAGAGAGGAAATTAGAAGAGGGGGAGGAAGAGGGAGAGAGTGCCGGGCCATGCCCACCTCTGCTCATGGTTCAACAGCATGAAAGGGGGCCACCATCACCATCGCCACCACCGAGGCTGTGGCTGCCAACACTTGTTCCGTAAAGTCCTGGTCAAGTGTGGCTGCTGCTATGCCCGAGTCAGAGGTCAGTGTCACACCCACACACACTCACAGAAAACGTTGATGTTCATTGAGTTTGTCATCATCAGTCTAAGTTCTTTGCCCTGAGGTCGGTGCTGTACTTTCCAAAATGCTTCCTGCGTGTGTCTGTTTTCGTTGATCACGCCGAACAGGAAGCAATAACTAATCATAATAATAATAATACCTCCACATTCCCTGGCTCGTCTTCTCCTCCGCATCTCCTCACACGTCCACCCACCTCTCCCTTATCTCCCCTTCCATTCCCTGCGAGCGTATGCTAATGCTTTGAGTGTGAGCCTCCAATCCTCTCGCCTGCTCTCTCCCTCTGCCTCCAGCTAAAGCAACAGATGTGTGTCTCATACACATCAGAGCGGGGCGAGAAAAATATAAAAAAAAGTCCTTCCCACAGACGACTGCGCTGTGAGGAACAGGGGAGGAGGACGCGCGAGCATCACACATTCTTCCATTAGAGATAGAGAGGGAAAGAGAGAGAGGGAGTGTGTTTTATCAGTGTGTGTGTGCGTGTGTGTGTGTTCTCAACATGATGAGTGTGTGTCAGTTGGGTATGTGCAGCACGTGGATGGATGAAACACACGGGGGGGGGGACTGAACCACTCTGAAACATTCCTCTACCCCAAACAGTGAAGCTGAACAAAACATCAGTAATCTCCCATCTCTCTCCCTCACTCTCCCTCTGTGTGTGTGTGTGTGTGTGTGTGTGCGCGTCTTTCTCCCTCCAACTCTCCCGTTTGTTGTAATGAAGTGAAGCAGGAATAGCAGTGGCCCATTAGCTTAGTGTGGTTGAGTAAAAGCAGCGGGTGGCACGATATGTAATAACAACACGGCTGGTGGTGAGCGCACAACGCAGTCGTCGCACAAGAGCTTAAACAGAACTTTCAAAGCCTCGCAGGTAGAAGTGCAACATCTACCCGCGAAGCTTTGAAAAGCCAGAAATCAAATCTGCCTTCCTGTCTTCCGTTCCTGTGCACACACACGACCTCCATCGCTGCAGCTCGGAGGCTCAAGTTAAAACAACAACTGCACACTAAATGACACAAGCTGTGTGTTTGTTCCTTTTTTACAAGCCGACATCAAAGGTATAAACAGTGGGCCTACCCGCTGAGGCTCTGTACATGAGGGGGGGGTTCATGAAGTCGACTTTCATATTACTGGCCGACGTTGTTGGATACATACCTCGGATTCCTCCAGTTTAATCTCTTATGTAATGGATATTCTCCTTTTCTATATCGCCTGCACATGCCCTCTGCACCGCTGCCATGTTATCATAGCAAATACACGCACGCTTTAAGACCATAATGTATAAACATGCGGGGGATTTTTGGAGGACTTAAACATTTGAGGCTATTAAAAGAAATCTCAATAAACACCGAGCCATCCAGAAGTTTTAAACAACCTTTAAGAAATCAGGTCCAAGATGGGATGTTTTTATGTTTTACAGTAAGAGGCAGAAACCTTCTTGATCTCGTTTTACAATCCGAGCAGGAGAAATAAAAGCGCTCTAGCCCCCTCCAGGGAAGCCACATTACAAAGCTACAGTAGTCTCTATGAGGAACTTAACTATTCATGTGAAGCTGTGTGCTCCATAAAACCTCCTCATAGCGCATGCAAAGTACATTTCTATGTTTAGTATTCCTACATGCAGTCCTCTCCAATCATCAGCTTCCATAAGGGGCACTATGTTGTTTTGGAGAGGACGAAGTTGAGAGAGTTTGTGTATTTCGTTTGTTTAGATGTAACAAAAAAAAAAAAAATCAGTCAATAAAAAGCTTTCTCTTCTGATTAACATTTCTTCCCCAAAACAACACACTTTAACAGGATGTCAGAATGAAGCTGATACGTTTGACTTTTCAAACTCTTTCACTGTGTCTGGAAGTCCTCCAGTTGGGGCATAAGCTGGACTGACACTCGTAGTTTCTGTTGTGGTGTTTACAGGAAAAACACGGAACAATGCGGGTCACTAGCCAAGGTCCTCAAGACAATACTCAGGTCAATCGTGTCTCGGCGATAATCGGTGTTAAAATACAAAATAACGTCTTTCTATCTAATATGACTCTGACTTTCCTCTTCACAGTCATTTTTGTCTCACTGACAGGCCGTCTGCATCTACACCCCGTTCATTGATTCTATAAAAGCCACTCCACTGACACAAGAGGAAATTATAGCGAACTGCGTGATTCATTCCCTACTTAGGCACAATAACACTTACTTGTACGCTGCAGGATGACACGCAGTGCAGTATGCCATTATGTCACACCATATGTGTGCCCGGCGTACGCCTTCATTCACACGTTCGCACTCAGTCCAGCACATGAGGCAATCAGCGAATAAATGATTAAACTTCAAGTCATTTCAGATGCTGTCACTCAGATTAAGTGCTTGAATGCTTGAGGGTGGTTTTGGGTTGGTTTCTTAATCCTCGTGCTGTATTTCTTGTAGTTCTGGTGTTTAAGAGAGGAAGATCAGTAACTACTCTGTGGAAGCTAAAGGGGATCCTATATAAGAGTAAAGATGGCCATCACTCCTGCGTCTAGCCAATTCTCTTTTATGCAGAAAGGGGACTGCAGTGCGTCAGAAAAACAGGAGAATCAATGGCTTCTGTCGTTTATACATGCAGACTCTCCTGCCACACATTTTTTTTCCTCCACTTTAATCGATGCATAATGAAACACAAGCAGTGGAGTACGTAGCTAAGCGCAGTAATGTGTGAAGGTGCGTATAGGTGTTGGTGCAAGGTGTGTGTTGCAGGTTCAACGCCAGAAGGCACGAAAAGTCGAATTAAAGGAAGTAGATCACAATATATAGATGAGAGCGCCGGGGGAGGGGAGAGGTGGGATTATTGATGTGATAGAGAAGCTCAGAGAGACGGACAGGTGGAGAGATGGATATAATGAAACGAGAAAAAGCATGGATCATTTTTGTTATGATGTCAGCGTCGCTCTGCATGGCGCATTAGCAGATTGGCTGCCGGAAGGCCATTAGTGAGGGCTGCTTCCCAGCAAATACTGTTGACAAACCATTTTGAAGTAGATGGTAGGTCATTGTTTGATATTTCCCTGTCTGTTAACTGTCTCTGCAGGGCCAGGGGCAGGAAATACAACCTGCTGGGTTGTGTATTGAAAGATATTTGTAAAGCGAGAGTCAAATTTCTCTTCTTACTTTGTTTGCGATGTGAGTTGCAGAGTTTTGGCACTCGACTTTTGATGCTCAAAACAGCAAAAAAAACAAAAAAAACAAAATGAAAACAAAAAAGATGTGGGTAGATTTGCAGGCAGATCAAATTTTGTGTTAAATTCTGTAATATTACACATTTACAGCCTCGTATTCTTGTGATTACGACCTCTGCATGATCATTTTGCCCACGATAGGATCATTTTAAGCCTCAGGTATGATAGTTCAACACGACCCATTTGGCAACACTGTGGCCCAGTCACTCAAGATAATCCAAAGACCTTGTTGTGTGCAGTTTCATGTAATTTTATTTCTACCGAACTACACCCGCCAACTGTATCAGCGTGCAGAAGGAAGCATGCATCTACTCATGGACATTGCAGCGCAGCTGAGTAGGACACCATTAATGTTTAAATCCTGGCAGGAGACTCTTTTCCATGAGTAGATGCATCATTCCCTCTGTGCAGTGATATGGTTGGTGGGTGTAGTTTGGTAGAAAGGAAGTAGTTCCTGCATGAACAGGTTTACTGGATTATCCAGGTCATGATTTCTGGACAGTTCCATTACATTCAAGAGCGAGCAGACATCTCTACGGTCGACATCTCCGAAACTCAGCAACCCACACCAAAACAATCTAGATGGAAAATTAGCACTACAGGCAAGAAGAAAAAAAATATGTATTTTTTATTTTGGGGTGAACTATCCCTTTAATGCGTGAGGGAAAAGCGGTGTTGCTCCTAATGCCTCCTTAATGCTCAACTGAATAAATGTGCGCTTTGCCTTTTTTTGAGGATCACCTAGCGACTTTCACGCAGAGCTCCTGCTCGGACTCGTAATGATGACACTGACAGTGTTTTCCTTATACATACATGGTCATGTTAAACATGATGTATGCCACTGCATTCTGAGCCAACACAATCATTTCTACGTGGCGTCTTTACTGCAGCACAGCCTCCCACACACCCAGTGGTATTTGGGATGCACCCTGAGGTAAATCTGACACACATCCACGCTGCCTGAGAGACGGAGGAAACAAAACAAAGAAAGATAGATAAGGACACACTTGTACAAGGCAGATTGTCAGACCATGTGGAAAATATATATATTTTGATTACACAGCTTTTTTTTTCAACATGCTTTGCTCAGATTTTAATCGACGAAATTATCCGAAAATGCGTTTTAGACCATGTTAAAATGTGCACAGTGTTTGTGTGACTAAATGTGGCCTAAAAAAAAACACATAACCTGAATGTGTCATAGAAAATATATCTAAAATGTATTTTTTTAGTGGCTTTAGGCAAATTATGAAGGCGAATCAGACAATGTGCTTCTGACACGCATTTAAAATTGGTTTGGCATGCGTTTGCAACAGTTTTTAAAGAAAGGCATTAAGACGTTTGGGGAAGAAATGCATGAACAGATCTCTTGAAGGAGATTCAAAAAGCATACATTTATTTGCATTTGGCACTTATTGGTTAATACAAGCTGAATGGTTAATGTACTGCACTGCACTATATTTCTTTCCACATGGGAGGCTTTCCTGGGGAATTATAATCGAGGGAAATGAAAAAGAAGAAACTGCAGAGATTTTTATGTTTTAGTTTGACAAGAAGGCTGAGCTGAGCTGATTAACAGTCACAGGTTTTTTCTGAGCTTAATTTCTTTCACTCTTTTTCTGTCTTTTCTCTCTCTCACACACACAAACTCATACAGGTATCTTCAGTCATGTTTTTCACAACATGTCCCTGACCTGCTCACAACTTCTCCATCCGTGCACCCAAAATATCCACCTCTTCCTCCTGTCTCTCTACCCCATCACTCTCTCTCTCTCTCTCATTTTATCCGTCTCTTCCTTTATGTTCTCCTGAAACAGGAAATGGGCTACGTGCTGCCTCGTGCATGCGTTGTGCATCTATACGTGTTCCCTGTGCATCTGTGAGTGTGTTTGTTCGTGAGTGTTGACTCATGCATGCAATGAGTTAGGACAAGGATCCCCCCCAGCAATGACACACACACACACACACACACACACACACACACACACACACACAAACACTTACATGGTTGAATGTCAAAGACCAAAAGCACAGAGAGAAAAACTAAGAAAATTTATTCAAAGAACATGAAATGGAACTATAAATGCCTCACACAAGGAAATTGGTTATCCGTGTGTGTTCAATGCATACACACACACATGCAAACGCACATGCCACTGTTATAACTACGGACATCGTTTTCTGAAGGTATTGAGAAAATTTAGATATTTATAAAGCATGGATTAGTCCCCCTACCCTCCCCGATAAGTACTGAAAGGATCAGAGGACTTTTATTTTGACGAGCTGCTTTCCTGAGAGCCTGACTGCATTATGTTCCATTATATCTAGAATTGTCATCTGACACCTTTTTACATAAATTAAGTCTTTTCCAATATAAATTGATACAGAAAAGGCACAATTGGTGCATAGAAAATCAGATTTCGAGAAATGTTTGGAAGTGTTTGACGCTTCGTTCCAGGCCAATGTTGAAATGAAACCTACACCCTTGATAATGACTGACCTACACAAACACATAAGTCATGGTCAAAATAATGATATGACAATATAATCCAATACTACGTTGATCCTGTGGTACGCTGCATTTGTAAAATGTATTTCAGAACCAAATTTTTGTTGAGAAATATCAGGAAGCTGCTGTGAAGTTTTATCAAATAAGAGCTCAAATAACAAAACATTTGAATAGATAATTAAATTTTTAGCATTTCCTCAGCTTCTTGATGAATTGCTTCTTCTAAAATTGTCAGAAAAAAGTGAAAAATGCCCATCACCGCCCGTTTCCTGCAGCTCAAAGTGACAAATTGCTTGTTTTGCCTGACTAACAGTCCAAGACCTGAAGCTGTGACGTCTACTATCAGACAAAGAAAGGGAACACATTCTCACAAAGAAACGTGCACTGTGTAGTTTTGGGAGAGACATTTTAATCAGCAAGGAGAAATTTTCATTCACTGATTGATCCTCATGCCTGAAGAAACTGAATAAACAAACTGTCATCACAGTACAACATAATTTCATAATGTAAATTTTACCTTAGTTTGAGTTCCTTTTCCAAAACTACGTAGTGCCCCTTTAAAACAAAAATTTCTGTCAATCAGCTAATCAGTTAAATACGTTAATTTGCACTGCTTCGTGAATTGTTCCTATTATTTTGTCCTCGTAGTTTCCGGCTATTTGGCAGAGTTCATTTTCATCAAATGGCTCATTTGCTGCATGTTCCAGGCCATTTAAACTAAAACACTTGATCACAGTCGGAAGATGATTCCTGTTCTCTTTCTCAGACCAGTCAGAGTGTATGGAGGTGATAGTAGGGTTCGGTGTCTTGCTCAGGGGCACTTCAGCAGCGTCCTTGCTTTCAGACAAAGGAGCTTGATCCCCAGATTTCCCTTCGCTAACCTGTGACCCGGAGGCCCATGAATAACTTTGATATCAGTGTGCTTTTGACGCGAAGCAGCCGCTCTGGCAAACGTGAGGGAAAATCGCCATGACAGAAACGGCGTGTCTTTTTATGTCTCAGCTGGAGGAGCGTCTTTGTCATCAGCTTATAAGGCAGACTTCAGACATTATGGAAAAAGCAACAAAAATAGCTGAAATCGAAGGTATGCTCCTGCTGGGCCGCTGTGGCCCAGCCTTTTCGTCCGTCAGTCTGAGATATTTTTAAACTTTACACCCCAGCCCACCCTCCACCTCGTCATTGCCTCTTGCCCTCCCACCCAACCCCCTGCCTCTCCTCTGCTGTGCAGCTGATCTCCATATTGTTTCTCTCTTGCACATGCAGTACAAAAACAGACAGACAAGGCAGAGAGCGAGAGAGAAATGGAGTGAGAGGAAGTACAAGGGGATTTTGTAGCAACCCAGTGCTCCCAGTTTCCCCAGCTGGACGAAGAGATCGTCGGCTTTTCGGTCTGAACGTTGCATGATTTGCCAGCCTGGAATGTGAACACCAAGTGGAGCATTAAGATCGTTCCTGGGGCTTTCTTATTTTCTCTCTCTCCTCCTCCTCCTCCTCCTCCTCCTCTTCCTCTCTCCCAGCTCTGTCTCTCTCACTCACACTGGTCGGCATATAGCCAGTCAGACGGTTATTAATGATGTCTTCTCCCCTTTTCACTATTTTCACCATCTCCCTTTTTCACAGTTCGTTCGCCTTTCCTTTTTGCTCTGCTAAACGGCCTTGCCCTGACATATTTCCAGTGCTCCCGTGCACTTCTTCTCCTCCTCTGTCTCCGACTCTCTTTCCCTCTCTTTTTCATCTTCCTCTGGGCTCTGTTTGTAAACGTGCAGAGGAGAAGAATGAGGGAACAAATTATGAAACACAGGAGTGCATTCCATACCTTGTTTAGAAAGAATTCTCCTACAGCGCAGAGGGGGAGAGGAGCCACTTCCCCCTGCTTTTCCACCCCCCACTTTTCAGCCCATATGGGTCTTTTTATGTCCAGAGTCTTTAGGGGTGTCCTTGACATTTGTTCTTACCGTACTCAAACAGGGTTATTACTCCTCTTATCCCCATCTAAAGAAAACAAACAAAACTTGTTCACTTTCACCCAGCAGGGTCGCAGCATGCTTACTGTAACTCTTAGCAACAGGTTGAGTACATCGATTACTTCAGTGTCCCCTCAGGCTGACGGAGTAGAGAGGTACTCCTCTGATTGTGGCTCCTTTCCTCTGCGGTTCTCCCCGGAGGATACTTGATAGAGGCCTCGCTGAGAATCTTTCCAAAACAGTGCACAAAGCAAAGCAAACAATGGAAAGCGACAATATTGAAAGAGATGCGGTGTTGTGTTGAAAAAAGTCAGCTTGAGCTTTGACTGTAGAGGAGCTGAGTGTGCTCGCTCGCTGCTTACCGACCATGAGAACGACTGCCTGTTGTGTCTGGGAAGGGTTGTTCTTCCAACCAGTTTGTTACAGCTCTCGGTCTATAGAGTATTGCTCTCATGTTGACTACTGACCTGAATTCTCCCTCTTTCTTCGACTCTCTGTGACGACAGGCTTGCGTAAATTACTGGGAATCTTAAGTATTACTCAATGAAATCGACTCTGGGTAAATTGTGACTCTTTCCAAACTAACATACAGTGCTGACCTAGCTTCAGGGCTCTGTTCACTCCAGTAAAAAAAACTGTAGAGGAATGTGAAAAGTTCAAGATGTTTTTTTTTTTTTCCTGGGAAATTCAGTGGAAAGCGAATGATTAAACAAAACATTTCCAAGAGGCTCCTGCACTCCTGAATAAACTTCCAACCCCTTTGCCTACTCCGCAACACTGTGAGCAAACCAAGATTGAGCTGTTTTCCTCTTTTTTGCCACAGACCACATTGACTGTCACTTGTCAGCAGGCACCATCGATTGTTACCCAGCTTTTCATTCAGAGGTAGCCTGCAGCTAGTCTGTGATGGCCAATACTTAAGGTGTGAAATCAGTCACGGCTGCCTGGTGGTTAGGACGACAGATAACTCCGTGTTGCAGGCAATGAAGCAGCAAAACTAAGACAATCATAGTTAAGTTAGCGCCTTTACCTGCAGGCAATATGAGAATTATGCTCTCAGTGGTGAAACTCAAATCACAGCCCAGTTGGCAGGATAAAATGTTGGTGCAAGGTTACTTTATTATCCCTGTAGGGAAACTCCTTTTCAGTGAAATTCATTCATTTGGTGCGACAATACAAAACAGGACAAAAGAGACATGACACTGCAACAAATCACAAATTAACACCAAATGCATCACAGTATGAATATTGCACAGATCCCTCAAACAACATGCTATGAAACATGAAGTTCAGCAGTCATAAACTAGACTTATATCACACTTTCATATTATTGGACAAATCCCTCAAGTTGTAGGCTAAAACCAACCTCAGGGCGTCACAAAACTAAAGTTCATAATATGTCACAAAGCAGACCTGCTGAACGATTTATTCACTTGTGGTATGAATGAGTGTTTTGTCTTGCTTTTTGAAGTTGAGTACCAAAAACCTACGAGCAAAAGGTAACAGAATTTTCTCGGCTTTTGTTTAGAGATCTAGATCTGTAAATGGGTTAATGTTTCTGCAAACCACTGATATGTTCTCATTTGTGTCATAAGCTACAACCCAGTTACAACCGCATTTCAAGACTGTTTCAACATTTGTAAGTGTCACACCACTGGATAATTTTGAGGGGACCTCGGAAAAATCTCCAGCTGCGTTTGCGGCGACATAACTTGGTGTTTTTAAAGAGATCTCATGACATCTCCTGTTTTTGGCGACCAAAACTGCCATTTTAAGCCAAAACATGACATTTTCCAGGCCCTAATCAAGAGTTTTTTGTGCCTAAGCCTAGCCAAACCATAGGCACAGCATTATCACAACATGAGATAAAAAAATGTGACTGAAAGAAAAGTAAAGTTGCAATGTAATGTACATTGTCAACATTCTATTCCGGTGACTGGGTTGAAAATGACACCTGCTGACAACGAGGAAAAAATAAATCAGATCAGTGAGCAATGAGGCTGCAGTTTTTAGAGACTGCAGCAGCCCCCTGCCAATATTTATACCTTTTCTATTGATCGTCTAAATCTATCCAGGATTGAAACTCCATGAATTAGTCAACGTTGTTCAATCCATAGACATAGACCATGGATTTACAGGTGGACCTGAGCTCCATTCTTCCTGTAACACTTGAATGGATTTTGCGTATTCATAAGACAGCCTCTTAATGGCCATACGGAGAGCTCTTTGCTCCGAATGCAGGACTCAATCTGAAACGGACAAAAGGCGACAGGTGCAGATGCTTTTCTTGAATTTGGGATTAGCTTTTCAAAAGCATCCCTTTTGTGTGTACTGCATTGTTTTACAAATAAGCGTCAAAAACTGTATTACTGTATAAATATTTATGTGGATCTGTGCTAATTATTTTTGCACGTGTGTGCGCGTGTGTATGAGCGACATGAGGGGAAAGCCGCACAAAAGATTAGCGATCAGCAAGACAAGAAAATCAACCTACACATGTGGGCACAAACACACTCTCCCCTTCTGGGTTTAGTTGCCATGGTGATCGGAGTGGGGGAGAGCGAGGTGGAGAGCCATGGAAAGGAACGAGAATATGTGTCTGGAAAGCCCATCAAGTCTGACTGAGGATGACTGTAGCAGCACGTCTTTACATCAGGTCAACACAGTGTGCACGATCAGCGGGAAGAGCCACACTTCGCTTTTCCGCTTTGTTTTCAGTGACTTTAATGCTGCGTCGTTTAAGGAATTCAGTTAAGGCAGTTCAAGCAAATCCTACCCACGATTCACCTCACCTCCGACTTTTTTACAGTAGCCTCGGTTACTTACAGTTCAGAGATGTGACCTTGTATACAGCCAGCGTGAAAAACAGCAAGAGCCCAGAGCCCAGTGCTGAGAGCGCCAGAGCTGCCGGGCAGACTGGGGCCAGCAGGAGAGGCTCCACATCCCCACGGCCCAGCAGGCTCCACAGCTCTCCTCACAGGCCTCCTGACTGGCACTGCCACAGCTGCCATATGGAATCACAATCGCTTTTAATTTGCACTGTGCTCTCTTTAAGTGTGTGTGTGTGTGTGTGTGTGTGTGCGCGCATGCCCAGATAATCATAGTTATGATCAACAGTACTCACAGTGTGTGTGTGAGTGTGCATGTTGGCTGCCTACTGTTAAAGAGGCTGAAAGGGTAGTGTTGATCATCACTATGATTATCAGGGCACACACACACAAACACACACACAAACACACACTGCAAGGTCATAAGCGCTTTGACATCCCACTTTTTCTCGACCAAATGCTTTCATGTGTTACTCAGTGGGGACTGGCAGTTTGAAACCCTTTCATATGGGTAATACACAGTAATTCAACAAATACATGAGGTATTATTATAAATGAGGATAAGACTTGTTTACCTAGAACTATATAGTGTAAATTGATATGCATCGATACTTCAGTATGTTTGACAACACTAGTTCACTAACAATACTGCCTACCTGATGGTAACCTGACACGCCAGATGGTTTAATCCACAGAACCTTCTGGGAAGTCATCCTTGGAAACTGTTTGGAAAAGGACAGGCACTTTCAGAAAATAATTGGCATGTGATTGGATGAACCATCTGTCTATCACAAGCATCTTCAACCGTTCAGATCACCAGCAGAAGAGTGATACCACCAGTGAGACAGTTGCCAAGTCAAACTCTTAGAGAAGCCGGTCGAGAGGAAAGTGAAAACAACTTTTCCATCACGAAAAAACCTTCAATGGTCTGAACCACTGTGGTTCAGCCCACTAACACATAACCTTAAGCCAAGCAAGATAAGTTTGGGAGATCATGTGATCTCACAAGTAACCTTGATTAAAGCCTCAAGCCGTAAAATCAGGTCTGTGTGATTTTCTAATCACTGTGTTCTTTGGCAGTGTAACATATATCCAGATTCATACTGACCTTTTAATGACTCCTCTTTGTTCCTGATCATCAAAATGCTCTCATGACTCAAACATCTGTATGCACTGTAAAATCTGATAAAGTGATTTTACTTTTGAAAAAAATCTAGGAATCGGAGCAGCTCGTACAACTTAAATTTAATAGTCTACTTGGTAACTCTGAGGTCATCTATTTTCTGTTCTCTCCAACCCCAGTTTCAGAAGTCAAACTATTTTATGTTTGTGTTATGGACACAAAGACCTTGATCTGCGTGAGGCACAGACAGCAAGGTGCAGACTCACTTATGTCCATGCAGACAGGCAAAGATCTCGTGTCTCACATGGCTCAGTTGTGATCAATAATATTTACCCCAAGAGCAGCATGGGAAGCACGAGGTGCTACGATTGCTGACGTCAATGAGGAGAGAAATCATTGAGACACATGCAGACGAGTGGTGGCCTGTGTGAGGAGGAAGGGGATTAAAGGGACATGCCACTGATTTTACACATGAAGATGAGCCTAATAATGACCTCTGTGGCTCTGAATACATGGAAATAGCACTAAGATATTTTATAGATATTTTACTTTGAAAGCCCTGCAGCCAATATTCAATGGTTTTAAGAGTTCATCCATTACTTGCTGTATACAGGGAGCTTTCCAGAGTTAGACAAACCCTTAAGTTTAGCTTGAGGATTTTAACTGAAATAAATAGAAAACTTGTTGCACTGAGTTGCATCATGGGTAATGTAGGATCAGGTGTTCAGAGTTTGATATCCTAACATCTTAGAGACCAGGTGTTCTCACTCTCTGCTGCTTTGATTTTGACCATTCTTGGTAAATGTCAGCGCAAAAACTAAATAGCTGGAACGCCCCTTTAATAAAAAAAAAGCTAGTCATGATTAGTATCTCCGTATTATCCCGTGGAGCCCGGTTGGTTAATATCAGTGTGAAATCGACCTCATTGGAGCCTCAATCCCCATTTCTGAGTGTGTGTGCGTTCAGTTCCCCATAGCTTACATTGAGGAAAATAAAGGCAGATGGTGCCAGGAACTTGGCAAGTCTCTCTCTGAATGGTTCTAGAGGAATGTCTGGGGTTTTCAGGCCCACTAACCACAAACACGGTCGCAGCCTCACACTGCCAGGACAAAACAGTGTCTGCGGCGAGATCGCCCCTGCCTACTTATGCTGATTCATCCTTTTTTGACAGGGGTGATATAAAAAAGTCAGTAAAGACGGTGACTGTAATTATCTCAACAGGGAGCAGCAACTGTGATGTAAATGCACAACCTTTGCCACTTGAAATGCAGCGCTATACTCATGTCGGAATGATTTTGACAGTCTAGTGGTGGTTTAAATCTATCTATCTATCTATCTATCTATCTATCTATCTATCTATCTATCTATCTATCTATCTATCTATCTATCTATCTATCTATCTATCTATCTATCTATCTATCTATCTATCTATCTATCTAGCCATCACTGAGGGCTGTTTCATAAGCCCTCATCAGGAGAAGTGTCTGAATCACTCTTCATTGTTCCACAGACAATAGGATTAATGCCAGCATCGTCTATTCAGGCCTGTTTTCCTGTGACTGCCGTTGCCTTTGATGCTTTACCCTGATGAAAAATACGCCACGCACAGAGCCGGCTGGGCTGAGAGAGCTGATGGCAGGAGGCCGACCCTGATGGCTTGTTTGTGTGTGTCGCTTCTGTGTCTACCACGTATTTCCTCCTGTGCTCCTGGAAGCACAGCAGTGTGTGTGTTGCATGTGTGTCTGCATAAACTAGGTCAGTAGGAGGACAGGAAATCTGTGTTCACTTGTCTGTCTGACTGCAAAGTGTCCCTCCAGAAGTCACTGCATACACACACACGACACACACGGTAGCTGCGTCTACATGGACAGTTTGTTCCGACTCAACTATTTACATGGACGCTAAACATAGCCATCCAATGAAGATGTGTGTTTACATGCCCAAGCATTTAATCAGAATATTACTATTATCTATTTCTGCCTGCTGTGAAGCATCTAATCTGCCAGAAATATAACAGAAGACGATTAAGTGAATATTCAGTCTGTCGGTATGCTTTTCAACATGTTTTTGGAGCGAACAGTAGCTTATGTTGTGACGTTAGCGTTAGCCATCAAGATGGGAGCGTGCCTATGTTCCCACAGCCCAATGTTCCCACATTTCTAAGATTTTTTTCAAAATTAGGCCGTATGTTCCCACAGCCTAACCCTAACCAACCCTCCTTTTCCACAACCTAACCCTAACCAATTACAAAGGGCTGTGGGAACATAGGGCAGACCCCATCACGATTGAATTTACCAGTAATGCTGCTGTCCTCTTGATTAGGAAGCCTCAGACGAGTTATCCTGAAACCCCACATCCACACAGCGCTGAGTCATGTTCGCCAATCGTCGCTCTCCCATTAGATGATCCATAAGTCTGTCTGGATCGGAACCACTTTCACCATTTTAACTTTTAGCCTTGTAACGTCAGAAGGCTGCCTTCAAACTTCTCCAGCAGTTCTTGATTTGCTCAGTGGTTCGGTGGATTCATATCATTCATTCATCTTTTCAAACACTTGTTTGAACAACTTGTTTCGAGCCCTTAAGCCATTGAGGCATGCAGTGATCAACTCCTTTAAAGGTGCACTGTGTAGTTTTAGGGAAAACATTTTAAACAGATCTTCAGTGACTGATTTTTATGCCAAAACGAACTATATAAACTCTTTGTTTTTATGAATAAACAAACTGACCTAAAAGGACTAGGACTTCATACTGTGTTACTTGGTGTATATTTGGTGGACCCTGCCACCTTTCTTGTCTGATTATCCTAGGTTTACACCAGCCATCTCTCGATCCGATTGGAAATTCATTCAAATCAGGTTGGATTGGATCAGTCTCTTCCGATTGAGGTGTTTAGATGAGGCATTTTCATTCCAATTATTAGTGGAATCCTAGGGACCATGTAAAAGCAGCTAGTGATGGCAACAGACGTGCTATTGCACACACGTTTTTTATGCACAAGATTAGGAATTAGCACACTTCCTGCTTATATGCTCTCAAGTATATTTAAAAGGCAGCATGTGCCCTAATCGCCTTCTTCCCCTTCTTCCTCTTCAGCGTCTCCTTGTCTACTCTCACTCGAGGTTTTAGCTTCAATCTGTCTGCCTTAACCTTCATTTACTGCTAAACTAAATCACGAATAATCCCTCCCGCCATCAGCCCATCTCTTAGCCTTTTCCCTCTCATTAAAATACACATTTATATTCCGTGGAGAGAGAGCTTGATCATTTCAGAGGATGCGGGTTCAGTTGTCTCAGTCGTACAGTCAAAATCACCACTAGAGAAGAGAGTGGAAGAGAAAGGGAGAGAGATATCCCAAGTACTTTTCCCTCTGCCCCTGCGTTCTCTGCTGGTTGGTTTTGCATGTCGAGCTTGTGCTGGTCTCAGCAGCTTTGGGGCAGAGCGGGGGCATTGCATCAGAGGACGGAGCTGCTGTGTGTCCTGATCCCGGGGCAGGACCGACAGAGTCTTCAAAACACTGCACTGCAGATAGAGGAAGAGAGGGTTAGAGTGCAAAAAGAGGGTAGCAGAGTGAAAGGGAGGGGTACATTTTGTAGGGTAAGAGTCAAGATGGAGAGGAGGGGAAGAGGGAGGACAGGAGAAAGAGAGAACAGCCGCGTGCCAGGATTTATTAATCAGCAGCGGCACAAACGCAATACGCAGAAAAGAGCCTGGGGCCGACAGGATGGAATATAATGAGGAAAAAGGAGACAAAAAACGTTCAAAAGTCATCTTTTTGTGTGAATCACAGCTGAAGAAGTACAGTAAGTAAGATCTTATAAGTGTAGTGAGTTTCTCTACAAGTTCATCAGAGGACAGTTAGAGGGTTTCCGGTCATATGCTTCAGGAACTAAGTGCCTCATGGTCTCACAGGTCTTTCAGTCTGCACATCTGAATGCCTGAGTGCAGCCCAGGTCCTGCTAGTTGATGGGAAGAGTGTCCATTTCCTCTGAGTAGGTGAAATGTAATATACAAGTAGAGGGCTGAAGGGCTGAAGACCATAAGGTGGGGAGGGCAATGAAAAGAGAGGGAGAACAGAGAAGGTAAGTGTTGTTTTGCGTTCAAAGTCGTTAGCTATGACGCAGGCTGGCGTCTCTGTGTTGACCGCCACCCTGTCAGAACCCCCGGGGCTGTTGTGTGTGAGGTGCTGGCGTTGACTGGCAGCTCTACGTGTCTTTTAGACTCAGCTGGACATTTGACATGTTTGACAGTTTGGTGACCAGCAGGTCGCCTGCCTGTTCTGACAATAGATGATGTTTCATAGAAATGGAACAGCCTGCAGCCACACGTCTGGACCGCTTCCCTGGAAAAAATGTGCACGTGCCATTTGTGAATCCGTTCTGGGCACCTGCATGTCTGTCTGCACGTATGTATTGGTGGAGCTCAGTGATGCCTAAAATGCCTGTATGGTCCCAAGAGGCATTTTGATTGACAGAGAGCTCCAGAGTGGAGTGGCTGTGAACAAGTTTGCTCCATTACAGCCAACGCTTTTAGTCTGATTTGTTGGCTCAGCAGCACTCACTTAACAACTGATCAATAACAGGAAGTTGGACTAAACTTCTTCACGGAGACCAACACTAACAGCACATCCACCCACACACTTGAGGCTGCTCCGCCTGTGTGATGTGCCCCGTAGTTTCTCACTGGTTTTCTGTTTCAAACACCGCTTATTCAATCACATCCAACCTCATATCCATAACCCCCATGAGAATGTTGCATCGGATGTTTTCCCTTTTCCACATGACTGGAACTGGATAAATCAATTCAGCTGTGATTGAATTTGAAACTTTGTTGAGCAGACATGGTTCACTTTAAATCACATGAAAAAGACAGAAGAACATCAAATCAATTTCAAGCAAAAATGCCAGATGCTTGTTGGTTCCCACTTCGACAATTTTCTGCTTCTTCTATCTTACATTAGAGAAAAGTGAATTTTAGACTTTGATGGCCATTCTCAGACTGCTGAGAATCAATTGATCACTTACACAGATGTGTAATATTTCTTCATTAAGCTGTCTAGAAAGTGACGAGATGAGCTCTATAATGTATATTTTGTTGAGTTGTGCCAAAGATTTCCAACAATGTTCAAAGCCAGAAAAATCTGTAGTTTTTGTTTTTCTCAAGCTGACAGTACGTTTCATTCAGATGTCTGCTGCTGTAACTTCTGGGAGAGAGTCTGAGGTCAGAGACCAGAAGTCTTAGAGCATGACTAATCATAACGTTAATAAAACATTACCTCACCCGTAAACATTTCTGCCTGAGTCAGATTTTCATCAGCAAAAGTTGTTGTTCAACAATGAACTCCAGCAACTCACAAGATCCCACACTTCTTACATCTTTTGTCTTTTGACTGAGAGGAAATTAGACACTGCAGGTTTAATCAAGAAATCAGCCAGCAGATTAAAGGTGCAGTATGTAAGAATTGACCACCTGCTGAATTCCAACACCAAACAATTAGGGGGCAGCATATCAAACCGCTAACTGCTGCTAACTGTACCTGCCGTTAGCAAGTTAGCTCAGTCAGCCATGTAGATGGCAGTCCTATTAGCTGACTCTGACTGGGCTGGGAGCTTGTTGGTATGGATATCTCATCAACACAATACATAGACATATATACATATTTTTTTTTTTTACATATTGCTCCTTTTAAAGGACACAATGTAACAATTTATCGCAAATACTTTTTTTAATTGTCATATGTGAGCGGATTGTAACTTGATATGAAAAATGGCATCTCCCAGTCTCTCTGGGTTGTCTACGCCAAGCGTTAACAATTTGTTTTGTTGGTCGGAGTCAGGTTTTCCGCGTCAGTCCAAAGTATGTGACTTTATGCACGTTCTCCGCTGAGTCATCTCAGTGCCTAACTATCGCTAACACGCTCCAGCACAAGTTCCACGGAGCCCCTTTAATCAATCATGAAAACAAGAAAATGTTGGGATAGCTGCAGCCCTAAAATGATTAGTCCAAACATGGAGACAAAAGCATTAATAGGTGCAAGAAAAAGTTGCTGCTTATCAGCACAAACAGAATAGGATGATAGATCACTTGATCAAATGAGCCATGGACTGCGGCCTAAATTAGACTGTATTAGGGAATGAGTACATTCAAACTTCACTGTTGTGGGCGAACAACCTCAAGACAAAGTCTGGAACTACTTTGCAGTGGAGACCTGCTTGGCTCTAGAGTTACACAGAGCAAACTTTTTTGGGCGAGCCTCCTGCCTGCCCACCGCCTCTCAGCCTCTCAGACAGTGAGTGGGCGACTGGTGAAAGCCCAGCATTAACTGATCACCACCGATCGGGCCAGCTTAGTGCAATCCCTTTGCCCTGCGCCTTCAACTGTTAATTATTGCAAGCGCATAAACAATAGTCAAGTTGCATTAACAAAATCAGCCTGGGTAATCTTTTCTTAGCAGCGCCATTATGGAGATGAATGTCACCGGGCGCTATTAGCACGCTGCAAGACAGGGAGAGTGGGAAGGATTTTTCTTTTTTTCCGCCTGATTTCCTCTGTGTAGGTGTATAATGGTGTCAATTCCTCTCATCTTGCGATGTGTGGGGAGAGCGGAGGCATGCCGCTCTGAGGGGAAGCTCATCATCTCCCTTTGTGTTTTACGATTTCCTTTCTGTTAGTTTGGAAAAGCTGTTATAGATGTTCCGGTAATGGCTGGTTTTGGTTTCATAACAACGCTGAGATTAAGCTTTCCTGGGTCAACAGGGAAACCGATGCGTATACATAGCAATCAGTGGGGTGTAGATGAAACAATCTTCCTGATAGAGCCAGTCAATTTTTGTACACGCTGCACGTTGTAAATCTATACATTTGACAGAGCCACTATGTCATTCTGGCGTTTCAAATCATGAAGCCGCGCTGCTGTCTCTACTCAATTTTAATTGCTTCCAGGCGCAGAGGGTGTCAGCCTCTCTTCCCCTCATCTTTTTTTTTTTTTTTTTTTTTTTTTGATAAGCTATCTCCGCTGATGTCTGGAGCTGGTTAGGACCAGAGTTACTGGCTGTGTCTCTGCACTGTGACCCCTAAACCCTGGCCTGACTGAACCTGAGGAGGGAACGCTGGGGAAACACAAACCTCCAGGCCTGGCCCTCTTCAGAGGTCAGACAGGCTGAGGTGGGGGTTATCACATGTGCTCAGCATCATTTTTTACATCCTCACTCTTTTCTCTCAGATGAAAATGTGTGCATTGCTTCGGGCTTTTTGAAAGCACCAGCCATAAACACAACAGCTTCCAGATACTTCTCCTGTCTCCCCTCCTGAATAGTTAGTCTGCTCTCATTGGTCAGCTCACACACGCCTGAGCCAACACTACAAACAACAACAGATAAACTGTGCTGGATACATTTTTCCCAAGCAAGCCGACTGGGAGAAATTATGCAAATGTGTCATGTAGTGTGATCTCAGGAAGCCAAAAAAGTGCAACTACTGAGGAGGCGTTACAGGAGTGTGTTTTCTGTGGGAGAGAGTAGGTCCGGTTGTTTTGGACTTTGACCCTTTTTAACTTTCAACATCTTTTACATGCACAAGAACCTATACAACACACTGAAGGAAAGGAAAAAAAAAGCGAAAAAATGTAATAAGTCTCCTTTAAGTTGTCCTTACTGTCTACGGACCCACCCAGTGTTTGTTCAGAGTTTCCGTCTATCCCCTGCAGCGTTTAGCCGTCTCCCTTCTTTGTACCCCTCTCCGCTCCTCGTCTCTTCATCCCCTCTGTTCAACCCCCCGCCCCGCCGTCCTGCCAGGCTCAGATCTCCTTACTCTCTCCAGTCTTTCATGTGGATGGGGGTGGGAGTGACAGAAGAGAGGATGGGGAAATTGGCCACCCTGGGATCACATACGCACTCACACACACACACACACACATACACACATGCACAAGGCCTGTAAAATATATAGCGAGACAGATTACGGAGGAAATGTTGTCTTGGTGGTGAAAACACACAAACAGAAAGAGTTAGAGGTTTTTTTTTGTTAGCAGCCAGGATCCACAAACCATTTATTTTACCCAAGTTTGTATGCACAGGCAGCGGTGCGATGTCACGAACATGAGTTGTTTTGCTTTGAGGTTAGCCGTTTCTCAAACACTGTGACTGAGGTTTGTGCGCTGAAGAGAAGGGGACATTTTTACATAGCTCATTTTCATTGATTGGTACAGTGGCTGCTATTGTACTTCCGAGGGGGAAATAATTGAATGAATCAAGTGTGGAAAAGCTCAATCGCTTTAAGCATGAACACTGGAGGGGATTGTGAATTTATTCCAGCTTTGCCTTTGAAGACAGCACACTCACAAAATGTGGCCACGCTGTGTCAGTGAGGCTCCTGCAGTCTGGGCTCTTACTGCCGAGCGCTGTGATAAGATCTTCCTCCGCGGCTCACATCAGGAACACCGAAATGAGGTCAGCGTTGTCCCCTTGTAAACAAATGCACAACGAATTCACAAACTTGCTTTTCCTGGAAAACTAAAGACACATTCAGCGGACAATTGGTGTGAAATAGCGGCTGTACTCGGGCGAGCGGCTGTACTCGGGCGGGAGAGAGTATTTCTCCATCTGCAGCAGAGTGGTGGTCAAAGGTCAGAGGCTGGGTCTGGGGCAAGAGGATGGATGGGGGGCACGACTGAAGTGCACCACAACAGATAAAACACTCCAGTCACACAAGTTAGAGGAAGAGCTATCTCAGGACTCAGGAAGGGTTGGGTGGATGAGGCAGGATGGGAAAGGAGGACAAGACAGAAAAACAAACAGTCCCAAGCAAGGATCTTCCCCTCTACAGAGGATTACAGTGGATGTCCGGTCTCAGCTCACCCCCCTTCAAGCCCACTTCCCATGTCCTCCTGACATCGCTGTACAGCAGCCGGCCCGCAGTGTCTTTCACATTAAAGGTCGGCCATATGCTGGTCATGTGAGTGGATGCGCAGCTCCAATTTGAAAAAACCACGGTCTGCTCGACATAGACAGAACAGTGTGTCTTTTATGACGCGGCTCACAGCTGCACAGCTGTGTTTGAACAGGAAGGCTATTTAGATCTACACTCTTTGTTTTATTTCTCTCTTTACCTCTTCTCTCCTGGTGTTGACACATCTTCTGACCTCCTGTCCTCCATCACCTCTCACTGATCCAGCACTGTTGCCTCCTTCAAATGGTCAAACAGGAGCTCTATTGCCTTAAAGCAGTGTCTCCAACTCTTTTTCGGCATTCGTTGCCTTTGACAGATTTTCTCCAAATTCTCTCTCCTCTTACTTCTTCACCATTGTACCGGTGAGGCAGATATGGTGGCGAGATGTGCCTCATTATATTTTCTTCGTTTGGTGTAGATTCATCACTGCTTTTATGTTTATCTGGGAGTCACAAACTTGTCCCTGCTTTGCTAGCGGAGCTGAGCAATGCCTCATTCTTTTAGCCTTGTTTCAACTCCCCAGTTACAACTCACTTTGAAACCACTGCCTCAAAGAAAGGGGTCTTTTTGTTCTGTTGTTTTAGTCCATAGATTAATTGATTTATTGGCGGTTGAGATCTAAATGTGGCGCGTCCAGCTGTACTTTGCCCTATGACCTTATGTCAGTTCTCTGTGACCCAATCCCGATGTCCACACTGGACTTTGAGGTGCGTTCCCAATCAGTCGGTGTTGGGCTGTCAACTTGTCAAATGGATGAGGACTCGCGCAGACATTTTGAGCAATTTAAGCCATTAAATTGCAATTTTGTGACTTTTGTGACTCTGTCTGAGGGAGTTACCCACAATTCATAGCATTCTGATGTTTAACTCTAAGGATTATCAGTAGAAGCCCTTTAAATCAATTCCTAACTGATTTTCTACTTATATCAGACTATTTATTAAACAAAATGTAATGGGCTTTGAACCATTACATGGAGTGAATGTGAATGTGTTTATATTTGTATGTTCATGTTTTTTTTTTATTACATTTTTATAATTTTTTTATATTCTAAAATGGAAAATAAGAAGTCTTAAACCCATAAGGTTCTTAAAGGTTCTGAAAGTGCTTTCCCATTCTTGTTTATAGCATTTTGGGCCCTTGTGACATCTCATATTCAACCACTTACCAAGCAACTTCTAAGTTGTTCCAGGAACAACACCGAGACAAGTCACAAAGCTGTGACATCATCATCAACAACCTGATTGGTCGGTTGCAATAATGTTCCTGGAACAACACCAACACAGCGATATTAGAAACACCAAGGGGGACATCGGGGTTGGGCCTTCTTCCGAATTGTTTTCAAATGTTATACATTATACATTACCCTCAGCCACTCAGTGTTTTCTCTCCATGTCTCCTCTCACCAGACTCATACTCGGCAGCAGGCAGCGAGGGCAGCATCTCCACCTCTGTGGCGTCCCTGCCCCCGCAGGCATCAGGAAGCTCGGCCCCCAGCTCTCCGGGCTCCAGGCGCTCTGTGAGCACCCTGAAGAAGTGGCTCACGAACCCTGTGCGCAAGCTCAGCGCCGGGGCCACCGCCAAAGGGGAGCGTCAGGTCCGCAAACTTGAGGGAAAGCCTCTACCTCTTCCGTCCCACAGTCACAGCCAGGACCTGGGCAGCCATCTGAGGCCTGAAGATACTCTCACCATCCTGCCTGTCACACACAGAGAACTGGTAAGAAGTGTTTTTTCTTGGTCTCAAAAACTAATCAAACAAGGCTTTGTATGCTGACTTAATGCTTGCCGATGAACCACCTTGTAAGTAAACTCATTATGAGGAAGTGTTACACATTGATGCTTCGTATGAACTGGTTCTGAAGTAAACACACAAAGGTTTAGTCTCGCATAAATCCAAACTAAAGCGAACACCCTGACTGTGGCTTGTTTATGTAGTTCAGGAATATGAGCGGAGACAGGTTTGATGTGGAGTTGATCAAGGGAGGACTAAGTATCATGGCAGGTGGTGGTGTTGTTATATAACAGCAGCGCTGCAGGTTCAGCCTGCAGGAGCTCACGCTGCCATGTTCTGTGACTCGTGCTCTCCGTGCAGCTGCCTCTGTGCGCTGCAGACATTTTGCATTGTGTTTATATTGTGTTTTTTGACATTGTGTGTGTGTGTGTTGCAGGAGTGGAAAGATGGCCTCGCAAGCCCCGAGGACCTGTCACCGGCTACACTACAGTCCCCCAGCTACATAACTGACTCGCTGATTGGCTGCACTTCGCTGCCAAACACCCAGGTCTGTCTGCACGATATGCTGTAAATCTAATCCAATATAAGCTCTGATATCTGTCATCACACAGTACTGCAGTCATGTAGAAATTACATCAAGAAAAAGCTATCTTTGTATCTTAAATGACCGGATGGAGACCGCCCATCGTGGTTCGTGGTTTGTAGCTGACAGTTTACTGTAGACTGTAGAGAGGAGTAGCAGTGATACTCTGAGAGAGCACCCAGCCTGGTGGGGAGGTGACATCAGTACTGTTTGTCTCCATGGCCCTCCAGCCAGATCTGGAAATGACTAACTCTGCTGCTGCTGCTGCTGGCAGAGCTCAGCTATCAAGCTAAACAAATACGCAGATGCACAAAGGAGCTCTGCATTCTGCAACTACACAACCAAAGATTTATAGCCCCATACATAGCACACACATATGTAAGGGAGTCCAAACGAACACAAGCCTCTCTCAGAGCAGGTTGATGCACCAGAGGACTAGAGGGCAGGGTTTGACAGCGACCTGTGTGATGCATGACTCACACTCAACATGTTACAAAAGGACATGCCTGGAGAAAAATAGGAAAATAACGCAAGACGGCAGATGTGATGAAAGATGACGCCGCTGCTGCGAAGTGGCAGAGGACTCTATGTGTGCGCGTACACTTTCATTTCTCCATCAAACACTCAGTCAGTTGCTCGTGGCAAAGAAGCGTCTGGTGCTCAGAGGGTCCCCTGTCAGTGTGAAATGGAAGCATGGCAGAGAATGGATTTCAAGTGAGCATGAATCATCCGTGCCTGAGCCCTATCAATACACAGTAAAACAATATCTGAGCATTGTGTGGAGAGTCTTCTGTTTGTGAATCGACACCGGACCACTTAAATCCTAATTTCAGTCTCAACAACACATCAGAAGCCATTAACACGATTACATCAGAGGGATGAGGTCAGCGCATTGGTGTTTTCACTGCCAGTCTTTGGAGAGAGAGAGAGAGAGAGAGAGAGAGAGAGAGAGAGAGAGGTTTAGAGGCAGAAGTAGAGAGATTGAATTATGTAGATCCGTAATCTCCGAGCTACACGTCCAGTGTTATATGCATTGTTGTTCTTCCCCTTTTTCTTCACACCATTGTCTCTAATTTTGGAGAAATGTTTATTGTTTTTTGGCTAGCGGAAAGTTCTTGTTATGTACGTCAGGGATGTGGTGGAAAAAAGACATTCTGGCTGTCTTTTTTATTAACTTTTTATTTTTCCCGAGATACAGTACGTACAGTCTGTCAAACTGACCCCAAAAAACAAATAACTGCTGCTAGTGTGACATCTCTTTCAAGCCATCTCTCAATCTGTGGCACTGTTAACAATGCTGTTAAGTCACAGTTATCAGCACTTCAGACCAACTGTGTTCCTCCTCCGTCCTCCGCACGCGCACAGTACCGCACCTTTGATTTGTTCTTGCACATCTAAAGATTGATGGGCCCTTTGAATGTGCTGCTCCATCCCACTACAAAGTAAGAACTTGCTGATGCCGTTGCTGGAACACACAGTTTCAGGCATCAGCGAATCTTCCCAGGAACGACTGGTGTTAAAAACATCACATTTAAAGCCGTAAATATTAGTATTCCTTTATCAAACCCTGTTAATATCATTTAAATACTGCTGATTTGCAGCATTTTGTGTGGTTTGTTCGTCCTCAAAGGAGCAGTGCAAAACTTGAGCCATAGTTATAAATATGAAATAATGATAAATAATAGAACATTGTGCTCTTTAGCTCTGCTCCTGTACAGCCCTATAAAACATTTTTTGACTTTTTTAAGTAACAATTTTTGATAATGTCGTCCTTTATTCTTGAACTGTAGGACTTTTAGATGGAAATTGTGCTTTTTTTTGCTCTTACTCAGAATGCTTTAATGTTACAAACATATGGCTTTAACCCTGTGAAAATGGACCAGGAGTGGCATGAGGTGACACGACATAACTGTTGCAAATAAGTCTTAACAGCGTGTGGTGGCACCAGAGGATTGGCCCGAAGTGGAAGGAAAATCGATCTAAGATAAAAAAGTATAATAGCAACAATAGCTATTTTTTCAGCAAAAAACTAAGGCTTCTGTTGTTGTTGGACGTTCGTCATGACATCATTATGTCATGTGACGAGAAGTGCAAAACAGTGTGACAAAGTGTGGTGGCGAGAGGGGAGCAGAGAAGCACGTCGACAGCTGTCAGAGAAAGATCAAACTCTTCATTGATTATTTTTACTTGAGATTTGGTGCTAAAGATTTTTTCCCTCGTTCCTGATTGATGGAACTGTGATCCTACACAAGAAAATGACCTCAGTTTTTACTAAAACTGTTGTCAGTTTTTTTTTTTATTTTTTATTATCGTCGGCTACTAAGTAGAAAAACAAAACTTGCAACAGAGGGAGACGAGGGGAATTTTCCTGTGGGCTTTGCCACAGCACATCTGGAAGTGATCTGGGAGCCAGGGAGACCTGTCAGCCAGGCTGGAGCACTCCTAGCGGGGCAAGACGAGTTGGGGGAGCGAAGGTCTTTGTGGAGCCTCTCTGTCTCTCCCTGAACCTCTCTTCTCTTTAATTCACTTTATCACTTTCATTCTTTTTCTCTCTCTCTCATACATCACGGTGACAGAAGTGAAAGCTCACAACTTGGAGACGCCAACAAGTTTGTCATGAAGATGGCAGGTGAACAAGTTGAACTAGGCGAGAGAAGAAAAAGTTCTGTCCCTTTCTCTATTTGCTTATATGTCTATCTATTTATTTCTCCATCGGGGCAGCCACCTGCCAGGGGAGTTAGGCAGGGATTAGGCGTAGGTCTGTGGTGTGTGCGCGCAGGTTTGTGTATGTGTTTAAGGTGGGGAGGTTCTGCTTGACTAGGGCAATGGAACACAGGGATCTAGGTGAAGACAGACGGCTGCCCCTATATGTTTACACCGTCAGGAAAGAGTGAATGACCTCAAAGAAACGGCTGAAAAACACGTCTAAAAATAGAGGGAGGAACTCTGTAAGAAGACGACAACTGAACCACACAAAGGAGTGAGTATTATGAGAGAGAACTAGGTTACCCACACTTGAGGGCTGTTTGCAGATGTGAAGCATGTGTCCATTGAGTTGGTGATGATTTCATTCTTTGCGGGCTTCGTTGCGGTGTACACAATGACTCTATATTTGCTCCAGGACCCCTGCAGGAAATGATATCAATTCCAGGAAAAAGCATGAAAAGGAGGTCATGTATGTAACACATGAACACAATTGATTAGATCAGCGCAACCTTGGGTTTATCCTGCATTTCTATTCGCAGCAAGTACTGCAGTACTGACATATTTGTTGCTGTAAAAACAAGATAGCGTATAATGTATTCGCGTATGCGTTTGAATCCTCAGGTGGCAAAACACGATAATTTATTAATCCACACATAAATCATAAATGTAATGCCATTGTCAGCAGGTGTACAGTAATTGTATTCCACTTCCTCTCTAGCCGAAACGCCATCGAGAAGCTTCACAGCTTTTATTCGTCATCTCCTTCATCTGCGGAGCCTGTTCCTCCCTCTAACTCTTTATCTGTTAATCTCTTTCTCTCCATCTCTCTGTGGCTGATGTGCACAGCACGGATCATTAACGGTGACTATCTGAATCAGATCTTCTTATCATTCAATCTCTGTTCCTCGTGTCTCGCTGCTCTCCCTGGTCACCTTGGCAACCTGCATCATTATCGTGTCTCTCCCGCTCTTTATCTCCCCCTTGCTTACTTTGTTCCTGGCATGAGGCACAATACTGGCACCGGACCTTTGATAAATAGTCTGTCTCTCTTTCGGCCTCTCAGGACACTCAGTCCACCGGTGTTCTGCCAGATGACAGCGGCTCCGTCTTGATGGACGACACATCCAGCCAATGGTCGACTGTGGCTGACACTGAGGAGGAGAGGAGGAGTGCCTTAGAGAAAAGCATGTACGTCTTTTGGCCATGATGCTGCCACACATTCTGTAAATAAACAACAACATTATAATTCAAGAGTGCAGCTGCCATCTAGGAATGTGTTAGATTTCACCATATGCCTTGGAAAAAATCTTCATCTTATCATGCTCTTGATGACAATTTTAACATATTTGCTAATTAGCCCTAAACACAAAGTGTGGCTGAGGCTGCTGGGAATGTCACGCAGCAGACTGTTGGTTGGCCAAAATTATGACCTCAACTTTTGTGGTGCTCGATAAAAAAGTCAAGGATGCATCATTTGGGAACGAAGAATAAAGCCGTCCAATAATTCAGTCTAGACTAAAGTTGTGGACCAGACTGACCTTGCTCCTTCTCAGAGCAACAAATCTTTTCAAAACTATTTTAGAGAAGTTTGTAAGCGCAATAAGAATATTTCAGTCTCATTAAAATACAAATCTGAATTTGCCGTATTTCTTTAACAGAAGACATGTCACAGTAGGAAAAAGCCCAGGTGTGAACAATAAAATGAATAAAGCCTGAATATAATTTTGCTGCCTCAGTTTAAAAAAATTACATGTTTTCCCATCTCCCAGAATTTATCCAAGAGATTTCATTGGATGTTTTATGAGAAGTAACTATTGGATCTGATGCTACATACAGGGGAAACAGAAAGGGTTCTGAGTCTGTAGGCCACATTTGTAGCAGGTACCTGGGTGTTTATTGTAAGAAAGAACCAGGATATTAATCAACGTCGTTATAGTCGTTACATAGTGGGAACATCACGTTTAAAAGCAGTTGCTGACAAGAAAAAAGTCAGAGACCCATTTTAACTCAAGGAAACGTGAATGTATTTGTTGGAGTCCTTCTTCTCCTGATTTGTTAAACTTAATGCTCGACTCCTTTTTATACTCATATACAAAGAAACATTTCACATCTTAAAATCATCTTAACTCAAAGTCTTAAAGATATTTATTAATTTATTTAAGCATTTTATAATACAATGATATATTTATTAACCATTAAGTCCTTTAATTATGTATTTCTTAGTTAAGCATTTTGTTATGTAACTATTTATTTATTCATTTATTTGGGCATTTAGGTGTTCAATCATTTATGTATTTATTTCATTTTGACTCTATAAAAAGTCCACTCTCTAGTGCTGCTCTCTCCAGAGCTGTCAACCACTTTTTTCGACCGACGATCCATACTCAGGTCACGTGATGAGCCATTTCTCCACTGCCTGTGAGATGCAGTTAAAAACACACAGAAAAAGCTAGAAACTTTTATTTCCAGGGTGAGCTTGAAATTTCACACTTTTAATGCTCAGCTGATCGGCTGTTTGCTGACGACGTATGTTACTCTAATAAGTTTGATTTAATAGAAAGAGTGCTGGACGCTTTCTCCATTTTCCTTTGAACTAGTAAGAAAATCAAATAATCCCTTCCAGGAAACTTTCTACCAAATTCCAATTTAGTATCATTCTGGAGCCCTTTCTGGAAAAATAACAGGGAAACTGGGACTCGTAAAATAAAGTGCTAACGATATTTTTGCAGTGTGCAAAATAAATACTCTAACACCAATCCTTCCTCATTTGTATCTTCACAGGTATGTACTGAAGGAGCTTACTGAGACAGAGAAGCACTATGTGGCAGACCTGGGGCTCATAGTGGAGGTAAAGTCTGCCAGCTCAGAACACACACTCTGCACTGACAGAGAAGAGGGAACTTAGTCATCCACCCAGTCTGTCAGCGAGAGCTCTAAAGCCTTATCATCACAGTTCCTCCACACTTTGGTCTGCCTCCATCCCACCGTCTGCAGTCTTAAGCAGATTTTGTGAATTATTAGCTTGAAGAGCATTATGTTGCGAGACGATCCGTCTCCCGGTGCCTTAAATAGCTGGAGATATTTTGGTTCAGAGAAGAATTCTTGCCATCTGAAAGTTAATAAAAGCTCAATAATAGCGGGTGTGTGATCGTCGCAGTGTGTTATAAATGTTTCGAGGTGTGAACAGACGTCAGCAGCTCTGTGGTTTCCTTGCAGGGCTACATGGGCACAATGAACTCCAAAAGTGTCCCGGAGGACATGAAGGGAAAAGACAAGATTGTTTTTGGGAACATTCACCAAATATTTGACTGGCATAAAGAGTAAGTTGTATTCATCTGAATGCATTTGATCTAAAAAATGTGGAGAGGAAAAAAAAAAAGTATGTTTGCCCAAGTTGCATTCAAAGTGAAAGACAAACAGGGATTTGCAGAGTATTGTGTTTGTGGCTGAGCGGAGAACAAAGGAACAATAGGTCAGGAGACAAATCTGACCTTCCGTTTTGGGGATGATTGCTTGTGTGTGTGTGTGTGTGTGTGTGTGTGTGTTTGTTTTCTGTGTGTGTGTATGTGTGTGTGTGTGTGTGTTTTCTCTCTGTAGCTACTTCCTGGGAGAGCTGGAGAAGTGTTTGGAAGAGCCGGAGAGGCTGGCTCAGCTCTTCATTAAACATGTGAGTATGACTGCCAGGCTGGCACACACACACACACACACACACACACACACACACACACACACACACACAGGCACACACATGCACACACACGCACACACTCACACACCCGTCAGTGGAAGTGTGTCTGGGTCTGCTTCCTTGTGCTGTTTGGCGTGAGGGTAAACAGAGCTAAGAAAACATGTGGAGCTCCTGTTTATCCCATACTGTACTCTCCTTCTCTCTCCGCTGCCAGCGTCTCTCCTTCCACTTCTCTGTTACTGATACGTCTCAGTCCGGCCTGTGTTTTCACAACAGCGCACATGGCAAATACTCACACACACACACACACACACACACACACACACACACACGAACGACACACTGGCAGATTTCCAGTCTGGGCTGGACCGGTCAGGAAACACCAGGGAAAAACAGCCAGAAAAGGACGAGGAATAACAAACCCTCAGCTCAGGCTCTTCGATACGAAGGCTTTATTCCACCCAAAAATGTGGCCGACTTCTTCCTACATATCTTGGTGATGCATGCAAGAGTAGAGTAACATAGAATTGTAGGGTCACAGAGTTTATACAGCGAGCAAAATCAGATTAATGCATATTGGTTATGTGGTGGCAAATGCAGACTGTGCATACACGATGGGTAATTTGACCAACTCGGCTTTGCCTCTTGCCCTGAAGATGATTAAGTTAAACGTCTCTCTTTACGCTTTGCTATATTCACTCTTTCGGTCTGCAGCTCTTTAACAATTCAATAAGGCTCAGCCCACTGGATAATCAACTTAACAAGCCTGCGGTGGAAGAAAAAAAAAAAACGAACTTGTAACAGAATCTAAGCATGGTGTCAAACTGTGAAAACAAGCAGACGGGGAACATGCTCCTAATGAAAAGCAGCTTTAAAACAAGGGGTGTGTCACCGACGTGCAACATGTGTGCTCATATAAACACATGTAAACATGCAGCCGCAATGCAGGTGGGCAGATGCGCGCAGCTGTCCTCTGCAGTGTTACATGATGTCCATATTCAGGTGGAGCAGCTCGCCGGTCTCCAGGTTACAGAGCCATGCAGCCTGTTGCTAGGTACAGTCTCGTATCAGCAGGCTCTGGTTACACCGAAGGTAACCTGGGTGAATTATACATAACCTGATGCTCATCTACATTTAACTCCATTAGAGCTCTCAGGACCGCCACATCTGCACCCCCCAAGCCATTTAGTCACAGAAGAGTAGGCGCTAACCAGACAGAGTCGGCTTCAAAGGAACCGACAAATCATTACTGCCCTGCTCCCAAAAGCAGCCCGAGTCACTGCACATCGATTCCTGCTCACATTCAGGAGCATTTTCATTCACCTGTAATGCAATTAAAGAAGGATTTTTCTCACAGAGTGGCTCAAGTTTAAGTCTTTTTTTAAAAAAACTTTGTGGATAATTTGTATCAGACGTTCAACTGAATGATTTTGTAATGACATGTTTGTTTGTTTTGTGACGCAGGAGAGGCGCCTGCATATGTATGTCGTATACTGTCAGAACAAGCCCAAGTCGGAACACATTGTGTCAGAGTATATCGAGACGTACTTTGAGGTGAGTGGCATAACTTCTTACTACCATCTACCATTTTTCAATGAATTGATCAATACTTTGTTGAAAGATGAAAACCAGCAAATTCCGGTTTAAGAAAAATTCCTGTCCACACCAACGGTATGAAAATGCAAAAGCAGGCTGTCGAGCACCGGCTCAAGCAACAGGTGGTGATAGAAACGTCTACTGTAAGGTCACTTTGGCCAATCAGAAGCCTGCCAAACAAAGGAGACAAGCCAAAAAAAACCCTGTTTTTTTTTACTGTCTGCACATAAACACTGAAAACGTTTCTGAATATCTTCACCTTGGCAGGAGTTTTCCAAAAGCTCAGTTTTCAGTGACTTGAAACATCGTTTATGTGTGTACAGAAGGCCAAAACGCATAGACAAAGCTTTGTTTTAAGAATTAATCTTGTATGTGTGTACAGGGCTTGTACAGAGTTTGCTGAGATAGCAGCACTTTTTAAACAGAAAAAACACAGATACACACATACAAATTTCCACAGTGATATTTTGATGTTCCTCTACTGGAAATAACGTACAATATAGCCAACAGTAGGAAGAGAGGATGCGTTTTCTTACCAGACCGTATCAGTTCCCTGGCGGTTGTCCCCCCCAGCCAACTGGCAACTTATTTAGGTTTTTGAGGAAGATGGTGCTCTAAAGATACTCCTTATTTCAGCTTCATAAATCTATCTTCCATGTCTCGCTTTCAACGCAAATGACAGGAATGAAAATAGAAACAGGGTGTCAGGCTCAAAACGTCACGTAATGAAATCAAGCTGAACTTGCTGCTGACACTTGCTCATATTGCATAAAAATGACAGTATATGAATATACAAACGCTTTTTATTTCGCAAGTTTAACAGCTGGACTCAAGATGTCTCCTACATGTAAAGTCCATTCTCATTGTGTGCACTGGAGGGATCAAATTAGCACATCGCACTTGTTTATGCTGAATCCTCGACCAGGATTGGCTTACAAACTACTTGTGATGTCACAAATCCTGCTCGTAGGCCCGCCCTTTTACAGTCCAATTTTCACCGAGCACAGAGAAAATTAACACTTTCATTAATAAATGTGAAAAAAGCCTTCTAGTGTGAAACTCTGCACATGCATCATTCTACACAGTGAAAGTCAAACATTCAACTGTAGGAACAAGAAGAAAAACACATTTTAATTGTAGAGGGACTTTAATACATGACCTAAACTCCAAAAGCTGTTCATATCATCATATTGACTACTTAATTCAGGACAAAGACTTGTATACCCATGATGCACTGGCCTCCTGCCACTCAGGCCTGTAGCTGCTAAGCTATTTAGTATGCATGGATGTCCAACAGTTCCCATACTATATATTATACATGGCCATGTGGGTGTCTTTTCCTCTGCCATTTATTATTCAGGTTGTTATTAGTTCCTTTACATCGACACGAAACAAACAAACAGTATAATCCCTGCGACGTATTGTCTAAGGGGGATTCAATTGGCCATTAGCTGCTGTTCTTTGTGCTGCGGCTGTCATGCTGACTGGTGTCGTGTTGTTTGTGTCCGTCTCCGCTGTCAGGAGTTGCGGCAGCAGCTGGGCCACAGGCTGCAGCTGAACGACCTGCTCATCAAACCTGTCCAGAGGATCATGAAGTACCAGCTGCTGCTCAAGGTGAAATGCAGACACACTGCTGCGCTGTTGATCACACACCAAACTTCCTACGCACACACGCACCGGTGTTTACTGTGCAGCTGTCCGACACGCAGCAAGGGTCAGTCACAGGGTTGTAAACATACAAGTCACGCATTCACACACATGCGTATGCCCCTCTGTCAAGAAACACTGACGACACACCGGGCTTATTATCTATTCAGCCAGAGAAGAGGAAGAAGAAAATTATATAACGAGGCTCCATTCTTACCAGAGGATTTAGACAATCATATGTAAAAGTCTTTGAAGATGATCATAAAATGACATCCCTGGTATAAAACTTTGCCCTCTGGCATTCAAATGAAAGGTGGGTTCAGCCCCCATAAATACTCCTCCAGATGTCCTCACCTTACTCTGAGCAGTAAACCTGGAATGCTCTGTGACCATGCTGTGTTTATTTGAGCAGGACTTCCTCAAGTATTACACCAAAGCTGGGATGGACACGGAGGAGCTGGAGGTCGGTCCTGATTCATAAATGCAAAGTTTAAAGGTTTTTTTGTTTTTACGTGTGCAGAACTTTTTATGAGTGTTCTTGACAACAACCTGGCTTTTGTCTTTTAAACAGAAAGCGGTTGAGGTGATGTGCTTTGTGCCAAAACGTTGCAACGATATGATGAACGTGGGCAGGCTACAAGGCTTTGAGGTACGTCTCAGGAATTTAGACAGTCTTCAAAACATTTCTCATGCCAACTATTCAGCCCGTGAAAACCACACCACATCCTCTGTTTGTTGTGTTTGTCTTGGTACCAGGGGAAGATCACAGCCCAGGGCAAGCTGCTCCAGCAGGACACCTTCTTAGTCACCGAGCAGGACAGTAGCTTCCTGTCCCGAGCCAAGGAGAGACGGGTCTTCCTTTTTGAGCAGATGGTCATCTTCAGCGAGCCAATCGACAGGAAGAAAGGTTTCTCCATCCCTGGATACATCTTTAAGAACAGCATCAAGGTTTGTGACTCAGTTGAAGAAGCACATTTTACTCCCAGGTTACGAGTTACACAACAGATCCCCGCTAATTCTTGCCCAAATCAGCACACGTTACATAATCCCACGGCAGGGATTTTTTAGAGGCTTGCATGTGTTAGTTGAAGTATTTAACAAGCAGCTCAGCAGGCCGGACTCTTCACAGATGCTAATCAGATGTGATATGTTCCAGGTGAGCTGCCTGGGGGTGGAGCCCAGCGGCGACGGCGATGATGCCCCCTTTGTGCTGACATCACGCAACCCTGACGGGAGTGTGGTGCGCTTCCAGCTGCAGGCCTCCTCCCCCGACATCTGCCGGGCCTGGGTCAATGATGTTGTTCAGATCTTGGAATCCCAGCGCAACTTCCTCAATGGTAAGTCCCAGCTGAGCTGTGGAGACGACGCCACATCCCCCCTAATCCATAAATCATGGTCCATCTTATTTTCTTTTTTTTCATTGTAAGCAGTTGAATTAGTTTTCTCTTTTCTGTGGAAGCCCATCAAAAGTAAAAAATAGATAATGAAACTTAACATTATTAGACACAAAATCATAAGATGGCAAGTAAACTATTACAAGCAGGACTCCAAACAATTTCATTCTGTGTAAAAAATAAAATAAAATGTCATAATTTGCTATTCCCTCAATTGAAAACAGTACTGTGTGAAAAATTCAAAAAGATTAAGTGTTTTACCTCATCAACTTAATTGATTTACATCATCATTATGAATGTGATGACAGCAATATGTTCAAACAAGATGCGACAAAACAAGACAAAAGACTGAGAATTTATTAACGTTTTACAGTTGTTTTTTTCCTAGATGCAAAAATTCAAGTTTTTGGATCTCATAATCACAAAAATTGATCTACATTGTGACAAGGTATATAAAGTTTTACTTATCAACTGTAGGTTTATTCAGGTCATTCCTTTATTTCCTGGTGAAAATGGACTTCCATTCTCTTAGATCGCTTTCAGTAGGCTTCCGACAGGTAACATACCTCCCGATAATTGAGAAAGGATAGTTATATATATACAAGAGCATACAATGCACCTTTTTAATCTTAGAAGTAGCTGCTCAGTTGGATTCTCATAAATTCCCTCCACTTTAACGGCCTAGCTTAAAACATTTGAATGAAGTGAGAGTATTAATGAGCTTAGCAACAAAGTTAACTAATGAATGGGCTAATATGCCTGCCAACCAAATAATCAGAGGGCTGGAATGAGGTGGTTGGAGGGCTGCATTTGGCCCATGGGTGGCTAGATGAATAGGCCTGCGCTATAATGTAGCTGTTAGCATATATAAATGTTAATGCATTTTTTGGCAACTACCTCCTTAGGGTATCCATAAATGGAGGCTGGTATTAAAAACACATAAATAACACAGTTGTAATCATATAAAATATGTCTTCAGAGAAGTTTAACATCACATTATAGCTGTGATAAACCTTTTACTCAGCCTTTATGTAGTTCTGATAAGTGTAGAGCTTTGTAACAACTGCCTCTGTTCCTCTGTGTCTTTCAGCCTTACAGTCACCTATTGAGTACCAACGGCGAGAGAGCAAGTCTAACAGCCTGGGCCGCTGCATGAGGCCCCCTCTGTCTGCTGCCAGCGCCCTTCGGCCCCACTCCTCCGCCTCAATTGACCGCCACAAGCTGCCCTCCCTTCACTCTCACAACACCTCACTGCCTGCGCTTTACCTGCCCAGCCAAGGCCAGGGCCAAGGACCCAGCGAGACATACTCACAGCGGGACGTAGGTTTTCTTAAGCTGTCTCTCCATATTTCTATTCATGAGACACCTGAGACCCTGCCAGGCCCTGCTTTCCTCTTAAGCTTTTTTGGCTGCGGGGACTGGACCGTTGCACAAATGGAATCATAATAAACAGCAAATGGTGTTGTGTGCATGCTGTGTTAGTGATCGACCTGCCTGTTGTTTGCATCTGCAGCCTGCTGTGGTCCAGCCATGCCCTGCTGACTCCCACACTGTTTCTCCGTCACACGTCCAACTGGGCTTCACTGATCAGCCAAACTGTCAAGCTGTGTCAAATGGGCTGTACACACCCACCACACAAAGTGCACAGGTACTGTATATGCATGCACGTACAGGCAAGGCTGTCTCTTATGTTGCATATAACATTTCATTATTTTTGCAGATAGCTGAACGCTGTGCTCCTGGGTTGTCTGGCAGTCATTATTTAACACCAGCATTGGGAAAAAATTAATGACAAAACAAGCCACAGGAAGCGAACCACTGGGGAAATAATGGGCCATTGTCTAACGTCTAACGCTAATTCCAATGTGCTCATTAATGTTAATTAAAAGATGAAAGACTTTAGTAAATTGTAACCATTTATTTCGACACACATACGGTGCAGAGTTGTTGAGTCATAAGAAGAGCTATTGCTCCCTCTATTGGATGAAAAAGGAATCAATAACAATAAGTATATTTTTTTAAGGGAATTAATTACGATGTTGAATACAAAGAAGGGAAATTCCACAAACATTTACTCAAAATATAACATTTTGCCAAATTTCAGGCTTGTCTGTCTTTACTTTGACTTCTTTTTTCCCCATCTGGCCAGTTCACAATGGCAGCATCCTGTTGTTGGGCTTTACATTACCATTAGCAAGTCTCCCCTCTGTCATCAGTGGGCTGTGTGTGTGGACAAGCCAGCAGTTGTTGCTCCCCACCTCTCTCTGTTTACTCAGGCTGAACAGGCTTGGTACAGAACAAACAGGAAGCAGGCAGAGCCAGACTAGGAAATCAGAGCGAGATGCCTATCAAAGGCAGATAATCGTTTCCCATACGTAGTCTGGGGCGAATAGATGGAGCTTGGGCCAATGCATTTTTAAACTGTGGTCTGTAAAAGAAAAAATCCCTATAAACTAATTTTCCATTAAGTGATTAGCAAGTTATTTATACCTACTGCAGCTCACCTTGATACTTACTAACTCAGCTTCAGTAAAAGACACCTTTCTGTACAATCCAAATTAATTATAATTACCTAATTCTTACCCAGTTCAGTCTACCTGTGTGTCCGCCCCGTTTCTACACGGTCTCTCTCTGGGTCTTGTCCACTGCGCCCGCCCCTCTCTTCCTCCAGGCCCAGTCACTGTTTTAACTTTTTAAATTTAAGTGACCAATAATTCAAATCAAGTTTCAGTTCTGTCATGCTATCAAGTGAAATTCGCATCCTGTGGTTATGTGTTTGTGTGCATGTGCATGCATCTGTTCCATGAAGCAGTCGGAGTGCTTCAAATGTTGTGCAAGTTTAAGGATACATTTTATAGCCCCCTAACCCTAACCCTAGGACAAGGACATAATGTATACTTTCTATAAGTACACTGAATTACTACCATAAGTATTTGCATTATATATATATGTATATATATATGTATATATATATATATATATATATATATATATATATATATATATATATATATATATATATATATATATATATATATATATATATATATATATATATATATATATATATATATATATATATGTATATATATATGTATATATATATTATGTAAGTGCACTTAAAGATTACACTCAAATGTAACTTGAAATACATGAAAACTCCAGGGAACTTTGTTGGAAAACAAAAAGGGCCATGTAAAATGTAAATAAACTTCAGTTATTTGCAATTTTACAATGGTTTACCAGCAATGGTTTTATGAAGTGTTCCCAAGCCCATGTTATCATGTGTTTCACACAGTGGTGAACCTCGCCCCATCCTATCCTTTCGACGATGCCTCTTTCATAGCCAAATATGATACTATCACCTGTTACCAATCAACCCTGTTTACCTGTGAAGTGTTCCAGGTGGGTTTTTTTTGCGTTCCCCAACTTTCAGTCAAATTCAGGATTAGCATATATTTATAAATATCAACAAAGCTGATGAGGTAAAACATTAAATATATTGTCTTTGCGTTGTATTTAACTGAGTTGATGTCAACAAGGAAAAGCAAATCAGCTTTTTTTTTAATGCTTTCCACAGTGTCTTGCCTGTTTTGGAATCAGGGTTGCAGATGTGTGAGTTCAGTACGTGGAAGCACTTTATAACTGTGCCATGAATGTTCCCTCTCTCCCCAGCAGAGAGCAGGAGAGGGCTGCCGGAGGGGTCAAGCTACTGACGCTGGGAGCCAGCCTCCACTGTCGGGCCCCTCAGCTGGACGACGGCCCAGCAACCTGGCTCAGTTAGCCGAGGATGACCTATGAACTCTGACACTGTGTCTCCTGGGTCAGGAGGACAGCAGCTAAACGCCTCAGCTGTGGAGGACTTGTCTACTGTCTGTTTATGCCAGGCTGGACTCTTACCTGGTTCAGTTATGATATCTGGAGGATAATGAAGGAACATATGAAGGAATTATGGGCTGCAGCTATGAAATGACTTCTCTGCTCCTGTTTTTAGAGAGCCATTCAATGGAAGGTAACTAGCCTCAGCCACCCTGAGTGTACATGAACAGCACCCGGTGGGAAGTTACTGGGCTCAGAGAGAAAAACACTCGACAATTTCTGTTATGACAATTTCGGCTTTTTACCTTTTTTGAGAGTTTGTATACTCTTCTCTCTTTTAAAAGGGCAAGGGGGAATTTGTTTGATGAAGAAATATCCATTCCTAATTGGGGCGGTCACTGGAGTCGTGTGTGCCTGGATGTGTGTTAAACGTGCGTGTGTGTGTGTGTGTGTGTGTGTGTGTGTGTGTGTGTGTGTGTGTGTGTGTGTGTGCATGAGAGTGTGCAAGGAGTGGCAGCAGCTCCTTTTGTACTCTGGTAATTCTGAAGCCCCGTTGTGAAGAGACAAGTACAGCTACATTAGTGCATTTTGTCATTCCCCTGCTGACAACTGAGTTGCTGTTTGTGTCGATAAGAATGGGAAAAAGCAGAACACTTGATGTGAACACGCCACAAAGACTTAACTCACTCAAACTGACAGTGAAGAACTTTTCTTTCTTGCCACAGTGTTGAGGGCTCCTGCGTGCTCTCTTATTCTGTTTGACCGGCCCTCGTTTGATCCGGACAAAAAAGGTGTGATGGAGCCCCCTGGAGGCTCTCTGTGGGTATGACGTCACTTCGGAATACATTTTTGCTCTTTGGGCAACTCCAGAGGAGCTGCTTCGGCCCAGTAGGTGCATTCAAAGGGACTGCTGTGCTGACCCAAAGTGTTGCATGCAACATGTTCTCGGTTATTGACTCTCATGACTCTACTTTACACAGATCTTTATTTCCAGGTCGAAGAGGGGTGGCTTGTGGTTTATGAATTGTTTTATTAGTCCACTGTTGTCATGTCAAGGCTGTGCACAATTTCTATAATCTCTGTTAGCTTTTTTCCCTCTTGGACTAAATACTGTACAGTGCATACCATAAATGCAATCATATATTTCCACTTGTAAGATGAAGGAAGACCCAAGAAGAGACAAGGGGACGTTGCACTTGGAAAATGAAGGATGATATGTTGCAGGATGCTGATGAATCTGCATGCTCCCTCTTCCTCTGACAACAGTGCCAAAAAAAAAAACAGCAGCTCACCACTCAAATACTCCTCTAGTTCAGTTTGCCATTACTCTTATCAAACAGTCGTAGATATCTGTGTAGCTATCTGGATTGCAGCGCCTAGGAAAGACAGACAGAGGAGAGCGAAGTGGATGAAGGGTGCTATCCTGTCAATATCAGGTCAGTTCTTCTTTGTGGCCAGTAGAGGTCCCCACAAGGCTTTCACTTCCAGTTTTAGTTGGCTCATACAGCTGCACCAAAGATGAATAGGCCTCATATTTCAGCGCTGGCATTGAAGATAAAGCTGCTCAATAACCTGCCCGAGAGAAAAAATAATACATTTAGACATTAGGTGAGCGGAACCATCTCACAGAATCAATTAATGTGAACAGCTTTCATGGGGATTACTGATTTAACTCAACGTAATACCACTACAGAGAACCAAAAGCAAGGACTTAAAAACCAAGAGAGGGTTGGTTGATGCCATGTTTGACTGAGTAGAAACTGTTGTATCATATCAAATAAAAAAAAAGTGTCTTTTTGAAACTGAGTGCAGCGTTTGTGCTTCTCTATAATCTCTCTGGGTCGAACTTGATTAAAAGAACTTTGGATGCTTCTGATGTCAACAGCCAGTTATCTCCTCTGTTCTGTGAAAAAGTGCTTTGTAACCACTCACATCTTTATACACTCTCACAACATGATCATTCCTTTATTGATCTAACTAGAGGCACAACTAAAGAAGCCCAATATTTTTGCTATGAACCCTCACTTTTTTGATCGCCTGCTAAAGACAAAGGCAAAGCGTTTTGCTTGCTTCGGCATCCTCCTTTGGAGAAAGTTCAAACAGGATTAAAAACAAAGAGAAGAAACCCCTGGATGAGCAGACATCTGGTTGGCTGGCCTCTGAATAAAGCCCCATTCTGGGCAGTAAAGCAGGGCCGATCGTAACACGGCTGTGATATATGGAGGCTGGGGACGAGGGGGGGTGAGAGGGGTATTAACTTTCACAAGGGTGCAAAATCAAAGGGAGTTCCTGTCACCACTGAGGGGGTCTCGACAACAGGGGTCCCATTCACAGGGAATTCCTCTCCAATGCCCTCTGTTGCATCTGTTGACTCAATCTTCTCCATTGAGAGAAAGAAAACACTCATTAAAAGCCACATGACTGTGAACTTGATTGCAGCAGGCGAGACAAACAGCCCCATCAATGGATCGAGTATTTACTTTGAGGTGTGAAAATCTTTGAACAGCCCACCATGTTAGGGCTTCTTTAGGAGCTTCTTCCTTCACGCCGACAGAACAATGAGCAGCTTTTGTATTCTGAATGCAATCGAATTACAATTTAAATAAAATGTTAGATCTTTTAGAGCTGCGGGGCGGCAGAAATTCACACGTCTTATTGAATGGGCTAAGAGGGTTAAAACCATTGAGTCAGTCACACGTATTTACTTCACAGTCAGTCATCGAGTTTTAAAATTTAAAAAAGACATAATTAGAAACAGTGAAATTGTTTCAGCAAGGACAATGTTTATTAAAATGTACATGCGACCATAACCCCCGATAAAATTGTTCATGATATTTATACATAATTTACAAAGAAGTTAAAAATTAAAAATGATTGCTGATCAGGAGAAACGGTGCTTCACACAGCCGAGATAAATCTGTAGATCAAAGACTCGCATTAAAAAAAAAAAGATCCCTACCTTGAAGCGGACAAATTAGAATTCGTTTTGGAATAAAAATCTAATTATCAACAGCAACAGAAACATTTCCCGCCGTTCTGAACCTGCATCCGAGAGCAGACATTATCATTTTAGCTGTACTAAGGCATACATTTATTTTGAACACGATAATATGGACATTTTTTTTTAGGTAAACTTTGTGGGATTTTGCTCGTGTCTGCCATGTCCTTCACATGAATAAATATTTACACAATGAACTCTGAAAGAAAAATAAAAAAGAAGTCAGATTGTCACATTGGTTGAAATTTAAACAAATCTTAAATTGTTCATCAGTTGTTGTTTTTTTCAGGTGAGTTCGGCAAAACTCTCAAAATATCACTGGAAAAAGGCTTCAAGTATTCTCTAAAGGCGCCTTGCCTCAAAAAAGCACACAATTACTCTGATTAAAAATGGTCTCTAAATGTATTTTTATGCTACTACTTGATGTCAAAAGTAGGGCTTTGATGACAGAGGACGTTCAGGGAGCTCGATGCTTGCCCTCTAGTGCAAATCTATGGCAGTAAGTGTGAGTCACACAGTCTGTTCATCGATTGATTATTATTTCTGAATGATGGAGCGCAGAGATCACTCTCTCTTGATATTGGTGAGCAGAGGGTCCGTGCTCTGTGAAGGCTGCCCAGACCGGCTCTTCCTGGTCTGGTGGGTCTTGACGTGTTTGGAGAGGTGGTCACTCCTCATGAACCTCTTGCCACACTGCTGGCACCCAAAGCGCTTCTCTCCGGTGTGTGTGCGGAGGTGCCGCTGTAGCTCGTCTGAACGGGTGAAGCTTTTACCACAGAAGAGCCAGTTACAGATGAAGGGCCTCTCTCCTGCGTGCCAACGTAGATGTGCCTTGAGGTGAGAGGTCTTCTTGTACACCTTGCCACACTCCGGGATGTGGCAGATGTGCAGTCTCTTCTTTCCAAACTCCAAGCCTCCGCCGTTTGCCTGGCAGTTGGGGCACTTGCAGCGGCGGCAGCGGCGTGTGGAGCTCAGCAGGCCCTTGGACGTGCCCTGGAGAAGAGCAGCTATCTGGGGCTGGTGGCCCAAAACCAGCTGTCTGCCCAGAGAGAAGGGATGGTTGGAAGGGGTGGCGTTAGTTTGGGGTAGGCTCCACCACTGCTGCCCTTCTTCCATGTGGCCTCCAGGCAGGTGATGCCTGGCTGAGGAGTTCTGGAGGAAGCTGGGGAAGTTTTGTCCCACACCGTTGTGCTGAGGGTAGTACGGGCCGTTGGCCTGCGGCTGCGAGGACAGCACCTTCACAGGGGAGAGTTCGAAGGAGTAGGAGGAGGGAGGTTCGGCCGGAGGGGTGAGAGGCAGCTCATGGTGGTGGTGGTGATGGGCGTGATGATGATGGTGACCCAGGCCGGACTGCATGTGACCGGGGAACTGCACCTTGGGCACGGTGAAGGTCATCTGGTGTGTGCTGAGGGCCGTGCTGGGTGCCATGTCGTTGCTCCACAGCTGAAACATTCCTGATGTGGAGCTGACGGTGCCTTCGTAGGGGAACTGGGAGCCTTCTGAGCCCATGGAGCTTCCCACCTGCCAGGCCTGGCTACAGGTGGTGGCCAGGAAGGAGAGGGTGTTAGGGGCGCCCTCTGGAGAGGAGCTGGGCGTCCGGTCCTGCGTGGCGAACAAACACACATCAGATTAGATGGGCAACTTTAAGACAATTTAAGCTTTTAAATTTCCATGAGTTGTTGTTGTTATTAATATTTTCTTTTCAATTTCATAATTAAAAGTTGAGAATTTGGCACCAAATTTTAAACGAACTAGCTATTTTTAAACATGAAATTACCTTTGTCCTAACGTATATATTTTTTCTCTGTCATCACAATATTTGCGGATTATTTTACCACCAATAACAAGCTTAAACATTATCACACGGACCAAACACGTGAAGCATATTCATCCATTACGCACAAGCTTGCACCGCCAACCACAAAAAAAAAAAAATAATAAAAAAAATAAACAGGCACTAAATCTGCGAGCATCGCTTCAGAACAGATAACTACACCACAAACCTGTAAAAAGGTGTGCAAAAAGTTGTCAGTTCTTTGTATCGCCAGCGCAGCCATCTGTCCTCACGCTGCTTCCTCGCGCACCTGCAACACAAACTGACGACGACGCACAAAGTCTGAAGTACTCGGCGGAGCGCAGGAGAGAAAAGATGCTCACATTCAGGGCTCGGATGACTCAGACACTCTGGCAGGATAGACTCGGAAATCCCGCGTCATTCAAATGTCCCATTCAAGTATGTCTTTTTTTTTCTTCTTTTTTTTTTTTAGAACGCCAGCAGTCCAGATGATTCGGCGTCGAGGCGGCCGACGATGCCCGTGCGGAGTTGGAGGCAGAGAGGCGCGCAGTAAATCCTTGCGATCATCTCAAAGGCGCCTGAGCTGCATCTTCTCTTTATAGAGAGAAAAGATCCTCTCAACGGGGTCTCCAGTATGATGCAGGAGAGCCAGTCAATAGAGAGGAGATGGGAGGGAGGGAGGGATGGAGGAGGGGGGGTTGTTAGGTGAAGGGGTGGGCTACTCATAATTTCACTCAATTTCAAGCAAATGCTGACCCCAGGAGCTGACTCCTCCTCCAATTGTTCTTAAAAAAGAAAAAGGTTTTGTAACATCTTCTCCTCACAACATCATACCTGATTGAAATTCTCTGGACATCCCACGATCCACTTCTTTCCATTTTTTAAAATCAGCCCTCACAGAAAAAAAACAAACAAAAAAAACATTTCAAAGTGTTAACATTTAGTGTTTCAGCAACTTTCAATATCCACATTTAGGAGAACCGGAAACAAAATGCTTAGTCTGTTAAAAGAGCTGAGATTAATATAGCCAGCTTAGTCAAGATATTTTCTCGTTCACTCTGGGAGTATTTGCATACCGCTTCAGCCCCTCTGTGGGAATTCAAGTAAAGATAGTAAATACATGGATTTTTTTCTTTTATTTTTGGCAACGACCGGTGAAATGAAAATGAATGAAAATGAAAAGGTTGGCAAACTCCTGACTGATCTCCAGTCAACGAATATCAACACAAAGAAACTATTATTTTAAAGGAAAGTGTATTTATACTTAAAAAGTATAATTTTCTTTGTCATTGTCAAGCCTTTATATCAGAGAAAATGATGTCAGGACAAAAAGGTGAGTAAATGTAGTTTAGGTTTCGTTTATGAGATGTATAGTAACAGTTAATAAACACATGCACTTTTAGTTTAGTCAAACTGAATTTTATAATCTAACACTCGAATTAATGTGCATTATTCTGCTTAAAGAGGCACTGTGAAGTTTTTTTGAGAAGAAATTCAAACTCAGAAATATTTATTTTTTCCATAGCTGAATAAACAAGCTGTTCTCAGAGGAAAATAGGCTCCACAACACTGTTTGAGGCTTGAAAGGTGGCAGTAAAACAGTATGAAATTGTGTTGTCCTTTAAGGTCAGTTGGTTTATTTAGTATAATCAGTCATGAAAACAAAAATAGTTTGTTTATTTAGTTTATTTAGCCACAACAACAAAATAAATCAGTGAATGAAGATCTTTCTCTTCTGATTAACATTTCTTCTTTTTGCACCTTTAAGTGACATAAATGTGCACTCTTGAAAATGAATCACCCACGATGATAGATAGGTAGATTATTGATCCCAATACACAAGAATATGAGACTGAAAGTTAGAAAAATAATAATTAAAACACACATCACCAGCTATCAGATGACACACATGACAGTATACTTTTTATTTTCTTCATGCTGCAGTGCAACAACTCAGCAGTGCAGCTCTGCGGCCTGCCAGGCGTGAGGCTCTACACACACACACACACACACACACACACACACACACACACACACACACACACACACACACTACTGAAGACAGTCACAGTATTTTCCCTGACAAAGCTAATTGATAAAACTCAATCAAAGCCTCGGAGTTCTCACCAGTGGGTGACATGTCAAATAGGCTACCCTGTGAGACATTCTCACATTTCAGAGTTCAAGTAGAGGCCGCTTCAGATCTCCTCCATTAAATGCAGATTGAGACTTAATCTCATTCTGTAAGTCTGTTCACCATTACAATGTTAAGAGTTTAAATCCAGGCTGGGAACCTGTTTCTCATGTAAATTCCTACTTTTCTCACTTATCTAATTCTTCTCCCTGTTTCACAGACTGTGATCCTTAAATAAACATAAGGAGGGGCCAGTTGAAATTAGAAATGTATAAACTGTATCAGCGAAGATGTAATTGACGGAATTAACAGCTTTAAAAATAAATAAAAGGCACCAAAGACGCCACCCATTTGGTTGAGGCATTTTTTGAAGTTGCTGGTGCGACAGCAGAGCAGACAAAGTGCAGCATTGTGTCCTTGACAGAGAGACACCTCAGCTTGAGACAAAAGATTTCTTAGGACTCACAATGAAGTGCAGACTTCAGCTGCTGCCTGCCAATGAATCACACAGTTCTTTAATAGGTGAGAACAAGACTGAGCAACACAGAAAATCTGTTTCAGAATTGAAAAAATTATAACGATGATAATTCTTTATAAAAAAACAAAACATTTACAAGATGTTTGACTGCAATAATTAATAGATTCAGCTAATCGGCAAATCCAATAAAGATGCATCTTAATGAGTTTTTTTTTGAATAATTATCTGAATGTTTCCAAATACATCTACCTGGAAATACAAATATAACTAAATCATTTCAGGGAGGATAAACATCTGCACGTCGATGGTGCGGTTAAAATGAGACACACATAGAAAGCATAGGTTGTGTGCGACACGAATCCCCCATGCAGACATTAGAAGATGTGATGTAACCCCGGGCATTGAGGAAAATAGTCCAATTCCAAATTAAAGTGAACATTTAGGATGAAAGAAAACAGTAGTAAAGGAAAAAGCAGCGCGGAGGACATGAAAACAGGAGTGTATCTTGGAGGCTGAGGTATGCTGCGTCTCTGGTTTATTACGGAGCAGAAGTTGTTAATTACCCTGATTCTTATTTCCTGTCCCCTCTCCCCCACGCCACCCCACCCCCACTGTACTGCCTCCCAGATGAGTGGCTTTGAAGTGCAAAGTACTCTCTCCTCACTTTGAACTGTGAAAACAATGCTCATGTGGTGGTGCTTACCTTCCCCATGTTACCTCATTTAAATAGACCTGGATACGGCTTCCACAGTTTTCAAGGGAAAACTCATTTCCAGAGAAAGAGGTCCCTGTGTTCATTAAACAGCTGGTGAGATTGCTGGTAATCAGGCCCCGCTCCCGTCATAGATTGCCGGCTGCTCCGACTGGGTGGCTACCAGCGATTTCGACTTCAAAACTGACACGGAGCAAATCCCAACAAGGCGAGACGCTGTAGTGCACCTATTTCTGAACAGAAAAACACAGGAAAACACATCCAAGAAGAACACAACAGACATTAAAACTCAACAAGGGCTTTTTGTGAGAGTTTAACGTTCTGAAGTCTCACAATCCTGGAAGTTTTTTTGTCCTTTTGCTCGCTCCAGAAAACAAATGGTGCCGTTTGTGTTGCAGACATAATCTTGAGCTCAGAACGTAGAATATGCGAGTGGCTTCTCAAGCTGTTTTTATCATGCCTGGGGGGCAGTTTAAAAGCCTCAGATCACTAAATTGTCCCAGCTGTCTTGACCATCTGCACTCGAAAAAGGGCAGCCGCGGAGGAGAGCAGCCTTTGTACTGGTGGCCATGTCAAAAAGCCAATTTTACAGCACTGTGCTGACTCAATGGCCCTCATGTGACAAATGTGGCCTAATGGATGAGACAGACAGCATGTAAAAGCCTGCTGCTAACTGTAGGGCCTCACTCTTTAACCATTCAGCAATCCAAGGCAGGACAAGATGGGCTGTAATTACCATGACACTCGGTTTCATTGGGATGAGGAGCAATACCAACAGCTGGACTTTACAGTGGGAACAATTTGATACCTCATTCAGGAGTCTCTTTCCTGTTTCCTATTGAGTTAGAAGTGTGTGTGTGTGTTTGAGAAGGGGGTGCACAGAGAGACTGAAGAGAGATTGACTGTGTTTACATGCATAAAACCTTTAGTTTCTGCTTTTATTCCAAAAAGACCACCTTCCTACTAAAGCTGTTGACATGGCTAATGAAAATTTATTTCCCACTAATATTCCCATTGACATGCAGCAGTGCATACTCAGGTGTTGCAGTATTTGTGCAGAACAAAGTCTTTCATAATGTTTAAAATAAGGTTTGTTTCCCTTTTGAGCAGAAATGTGAGCTTTTTTTTGGGGGGGGGGGGGATCTGATCACAAAACAGGCAAGAGGCCATGTATTGCAAAATGTTGGAGGTTATTGTTTTCTGCAAATCACTGATACATTCGCAGGCCGCTGACGAGGGTTGAACACCAGGTCAGTCGCCCCTCTAATCCTTGAAATAATATGCTGGGGGGGCTTTAGGGGATTATTTTGTCCTAGACGTGAGCATAACTATCAGTGGCCCTGCACGTTGGTATTTGACATAGGCTCTTTACCATATTGACATTCCTACAAAACGAGTCATATCACGGTCACATTACATGTTCAAAAGCAAGACGGCTGCCAAGCCAATGGCCGCACTTTGAGACTGCATTTCATCATTTGTAACCGAGACACCACAGGATATTTTTAAGGAGACCGTAGGACTATATTACTATCAAAATTTTTGAGGGGAAGTTCCAACACCCCCACCCATGTTTGTGGCGACCAGAACAGATGTTTTAAGCCAGAACCTGATCTTTTACCTAAGAGCATGAACACAATATTGTCACAAGATAAAATTAGAAACTGAATGTAAAGAAACGTAGAGTTGCAACGTATGCGTGTTTTGCAGAAACATACATTTCTGACATTTACCTTGGTGATTGGGTGAATAATAATTTAGGCACATCCCACATGCCTTAATTGGAAAATCCTACGTTGGGAAAAAGGCCCAACTACGACTTTCCAAACAGAATAATTAAAATACTGAATATTGTTAGTTTTGGAATAGTAGTGGAATATTAGTTTGCATGTGAAGGTGCTGACTGATTGAGAAGGTTTACCCCTGTGGCTTTATTCAGTCGCATGGCCTGATGTCACTCATCTAAGCTCAAAATGCCCTCTGCTCCTCTTTCTACACTTCATATTTACTCAGCAATTGTTTTCATTCTTCTGCTTTTAATCACACAGCAGGGATAATGCAGACATACGTCATTTAAATCATTCAGTCATTTAATACATTTTCTTTCTCAGAAGATCACTTAAATCTCCCCAGAACCCTTAAAAATCAGTAAGTACTTAAGAACTTAATTTTTACTTATAGGAATAGTAGCTCTTTAACTGCTTAAAGGGATTCAATTTAAGGTGTTAATTTAGCTACTTAGATGGCAAATGAATTAAAGTGATAAACCCTATTATGCTTAATCAGACTCTAACTAAATTAAAGCATAAATCACAGAATCGCATTAGTTTTGTATCACTCCTTGATATCACAGCACGATTCTGTACTACATTTTTTTTACATCGCTAGGTGTGTGAGAAGTTGAAACCCAACATAATTCCCTCATCTCTTGTCCATTAGCATGTACGAAAACCCCAAAATCTCCAGTCTTGGGCAGACACGGGCAGACAGCACGCATCTCTACTTGTCAAAGAAAACTTTTATCAATACCAAGAGCACTTGAAGTTTGTTTGCATTTTGTTTTCTAGCACTCTTAACAACTTCAGAAGTCAGATCACAGGAGTATCTGATCAAAGCGCTCCGTGGTTAGTTCTGGAAACACAGGAGTGCTACGCCATGCTTTGATACTCCACATCAATATTTCAATTCAACAATCACTTGACATGCACCCATACTCCCAGAGACGAAAGACGAAAGGGAAGGGGAGAGAGAGAGAGAGAGAGAGAGAGAGAGAGAGAGAGAGAGAGAGAGAGAGAGAGAGTCAGTGAAGATGGAGGGGGTTTGGGAAGTGCGTATAAAAGAAATGGATTAAAGAAGTCGCTGCCTTCTTCACCTTTGTGAAATGTGTGAAATGAACTGAGATGCCCTTTACATTAAGCACGGCTGCTCACGTCTGTTTTTATCATGCAACAGATTTTTTACTCTACAAACAACAACGGAATCAAACCACAAAACTGACATTAACTCTTTGTTTAATAGACTCCATATTCACAAAAAAATCCTCACTTATCTATCGGCGCTGAAGCTAAAACACTTGTCACAGACTGAGAATGTGAGCAGAGGATGTGTTTCATGTTTTATCAAAGGAAAGTAGTACAGGAACTCTGCAGTGATAAAGATGAATACAGTCCATCTGCCAAATGTCACTTTCATGGTGCTTCATGATCATTTCATCATCTCGACAGGATATGACAAGCTTTGAAGGTTTCGGCCTATAAAATATGGCGTTTGATCTGAAAGAGATACTTGTGGGCAAAGTTGCATGGAAAGACGGCGAGTCAGTCGGAGGTAATAAGTGACACTGCTGCTAGTAGAGCCTGAAGTCTGGTTTACAGCACACAGAGAAATAAACCGAGTCATTTACAGTCAGTTAAAGGAATAGTTTTTGGGAATACACTCATTCTCTTTCTTGTCAAGTGTTACACGAAAAGTTTGATATCTCTCTCATGTCTAGATGTGAAGTGGTGGCAGCCGCTTGGCTCTCTAATGTGGTGCACAGTCGAAAAGTTCCGCGGGAACACCCCCCTGAAGTCGGATTTCCATTGCGGAAAGTAGGAAGAACCTCACCAACTCTGACCTTAAAAATCCAAGATGGCTGCTCCTCACATAAACAGCATGGATGTAGTAATTCATATCTTAATGCAGCATTGGAGATGGCGCTCCGTTCATTCCTATGAAAGCTGCTCAGTGGCACAAAAATCTAAAATTCCTAGGGTGTAAAAATGCCCAAATCTCGCGTTGTTGGGCCCACAGAGCGTGCGCTAGAGACTTGGCGTACTTCCTGTTTAGCACCCAGTTAACTTATTGAGAATTAAGATAAAAAGATTTAATCTTGCTGTTCCTTTAGACTCTCCAAAATTTTATTGAACCAAATTATCATAGTGCAGCGAGTCATTTGCGGGAGTTTTGACGCTCAAATAAATGTATCCACCCTTTTATAGCTGCTTTTTTCACAATGTAAGCTTATGGGGAAAAGTCTTTTTGGGCTGCATCACGTGACATTGTTATCACACGGTTTGGCCACTACAAAAACTGGTTTCAAAGCTTGGTACTGTTCCTGCGGGCTTGGAACAACATCACTCACCTCAAAATCCAAGTTGGCTGTTTCGCAGAGCAACAGCAGCGAGAGCTGAGAATATACTTCAGCACTTCTGTCTTAGTAATACCAGCTGATAATAATGCAACACTTAGTATGTTGTTCATACAAACACTGTAGTCACATGTCTGCAGATAGAAGTTGGAGAGAATTGTGTGTCCGACGGATTTCATGAGACACAAATAACAATGGCTAACCTGGCTAGCAAACACAAAAAAAGGTTGTCCTGGAGGCGTCCATCTTGGTTTTCCAAGCTGTTTTACTGGAACATGGTCCACTCGGGTGTGACGTCATTCCCACCTCTGACTTCTAAGGTAAATTATTAGGCAACTGAAGGGTGAAAATGACAAGTTGTGGTTTTGGCTTGATTGTTTTCTAGCTTGGGCATACGTCCTAACCCTCACAGTAAAGTGTGATTACTGAGCAGCACAGATTATGGTTTAGGTGGATTTTGTTACCTTCGGACTGAACCTGGCTAGCTGTTTCCCCCCTTTCCAGTCATTATGCTAAGCTAATCAGTTCATAGTGAGTGTAGCCTGCAGACATGAGAGAGGTTTTGATCTTTTCATCAAGATGTCAAAACAGCAAATAAGCACATTTCTGTTAATATTGAACTGAACTTTAACTCTTAAAACGGACCTTCTGGGTTTATTACTTTATTGTATGTGCATCTATAATTAACTGCACATATACATGATTACCCTACAAACTAAACAATATCCCGTGTTTATACATTTTTCAGCAACAATTTAATCCCCATATAGATGTGATAGCTTTGTCTAGTTGATGTTTATGTATGTATCAACAATTCATTTGGTTTAATTTACCTGTAAATAATAGCTTTAGGCTATATTTTGTTTAGTTGTACGTCTATAGTTGTATCTTGAGCTCCTGAGTCAAATCAGATTTGTCAACATACTTGGCCAATAAAGTTGATTACCGTTTGATAAAAGACACTGACAGTGTGACAGTGAATTTCCTGTTGGTGCTTATAGTATCCACTGTCGCACCCTTTCTGAGCGTGACACGTTCATGTTAATTCGTATCCCCAACACAACATTCAAAATTAATGATAACTAATTTACCCGGAAAAGAAATGGATTGTTTATTCATAGGGTTTGCTGTGTAAATTCCCTAAAAAGATGAATTCCCTACAATTGCCTGTCTGTACAATGCCACGTAGAATGAATAATACAAAAGAAAACGCAGAGACCAAAGAAAAAAAAGAAACAATGGGATTATCAGTCATGAAGCGTCTCCAAACGCGTTTCGACAAAGACGAACAAAGGTAAATAATTAGCTGTAACACTTGACAATATCATTTACAGCCATCAGTGTAATGTGGGTATTGTAGCATGCAGGGACCAAGCCAATTGATCTTATAGCTGTGCTCAGTGGCTGTGGGAGATGTGAGCACCTGTCACAGTGATATTGGCGTATGATCTAAACTACTGTACTCAGCTGGGACTGACTCCAGGAGGAAATTATAAACTGGATTCTCACTGTCACGCTGTTTCATGACCACGTTTAACCCTGTTTACCCTCAAAATTACTGTGTAGAATATTGTTGTTGTGTGTGGAAAAAAGGCCTAAAGCAGCATAAAGCAGAGAAACTAACCCTAAAATGTCATGGATCGCATTTCATAAATATTACCCAGGAAGCCCCAACATGCCATCTGGGACGGGGGACTCACACCGGTACGGTAACGGCGTCTCATGGCAAGGCTCCAGCTGAAATCAGAAATGCAAAGCAGTAGCAGAGATACAAGGGCTACATGTGCAGAGGAGTGCCGCACAGCCAGAGCAGTAGATTTATTTGTAAACGAACGCCTGTGATGCCACTATCTGTTAAGCCCCTCAGTCAGCACAGCCTGCGTAATGTGAGGGGAAGTGTCACCCTGTCACCACCATGCCAGGGATCAGCCTGCTGTTTGTGTGCGCTGCGAACCAAGCCAAGCTTTGAGGAGGAGGAGGGGAGAAAATGACACAGAGGCTCTTTCATCTAATCCTTGTGGTGTAATTTGCACCTCAGTAAGTTTAATTGATGACTACTGATCAAATGCTTGCCTTTGAAAATAAAAATCTTTGGGATTGTTATTTTCCCCTTCAACCTGCAAAAAGAATTCTTAATGCACCTGATGAGAGGTTTCTAACTGATGGATCAGGTTTTTTTTTTTTTTGAGAGTTTGAACTTTGATACAGTACATACAGCTGCTGCCAATATGGTGAGGAATTCCTTTTTATTCAACACGGTAAGTTTAGATTGGAGCAAACTTCACTGAGCAAACTTGGATGGAGCAGACTTTTATTTCCACGGCACGCAGCAGCAGCAGTAGCATGTGCACCTGGGCTCTGTGTGCGCTTCTTCCTCCAGAGAACCAACCTGAGCGTCAATGTCATTCAGACAAATGGATAGTGACAGGCCAAGCTTATCAGTGTCAACGTCGGGCTGCTCTCCGGGACTTTGATTCCGCACTTTTCCCACAGCTGAACAGAAGGCTGTGCTTTGCAAAACAAACCAACAAACAGGGAACCTGAAGAGTGTGATGAAAGAGTAAACAACATGGGCCCGTAACATGCCCCACAACCATGACACTTCCTAAGTAGGTTACCGTGGAGGGTAACCCAATTTAACACGTGTGTCTGATTGTAGTCAGAACATGCTGAGAACTTCAGGAAGTTCACATCGCGGCGGCCGCGGACTGAGGCCGATGAAGATTGATCCGTCTCAGGACCTTGGCCTTGGAAAATCAAATGGGCCCAGCACTAATGCCCTTGCACGTGTACAAAGCAGTTCATTATCAAGAAAAATTATAGGGAGTCAATCTATTGATGTTGCTTAACTAATTGTAAAGCAGGGGATTCAAAAGCAGATGTTGCATTTCAAAGCAGTTGTGAGCAAGGAGACAGGTTATGATTTATGCTAAAATGTGTGGCTTCAAAGCGTCGAACGCGGCTTCTAAACAAATTGAACAAGTCAAGCGCTATTCACCCAGGACCAGGAGGGAGCCCGGCGCATGTAGATCAGAGGCGCACGGCTGCCGCTTGTAATATCACTCAGTGGAGGAGGGGTCCCACTGGGGGGAAGCAGCACACAGAGGCTAACACTGAGCACTGCTCGCACAGAAAGGAATTATGTACGAATGCAGCTGCAACACCTGCGCAGAGACTACACCCCCTCTCCCCCTCAAACCCCCCCATCCTCCCTCTGCTACCCTCCTGGAGCATCATCCACACAGGGGGGGAGTGGAGAGGGGTGGGCAGCACCTTGAGACTTGACATCCTTTCTGTGGATGGCACAATTATTTGGGAGGAGATCGAAGAGTTGGTAGAAGATGCGAGGCCTATGTCAACATACTGATGCAATTTTAGTAAACACGGATAAAGCCGGGTTGCTTGTTGGGAAGATTGGTGGATGGGGGGGGGGGGACTTTAAAATGTGTTTATCACTGTTGTCTCCTGAATGAGGCAGGCTGTGTGAAGTGTGTTCGGGTAAACAGATGATAACTGACTGGACTAATCTCTGATCTTTCAGCATGATCACAGGCCAGACAGTATAGAAATAGGAGAATTAAATAAGAGGGCCTGATGGATAATAACCTGTATTTAAAATAGACAGATATGTGGAGGATTTAATATGTTTATTAATGATACACCTTGTGTGAAGCACTGCAAAGGAATCGGTGTATCATCCTGAATTTTACACCCCAGAAGTGTTCCTCCTTGTTGACGTTGCCATACATGTAAAAAGACAGACTGCGCGGACTTCTCTCATAAGTCATTTTTCCGTCTGTTTTCTTCTATTTGATGCAGCCTAAATTGGGACGGGAGAAACGAATTGCTAAATTTTTAATTAACTTCACAACATCTGCACTTGTGCTTTGAGAGAGCAGCGAGATTTCCTTTTAACCTATTCCAGCACATTTGCACACCAAGGTAAATCTTGATGCTGGCACTCTTACAGAAAGGAAGGGGGGAAAAAAAAAAAATCAAAAATGGAAATGAACTCTCACTTGTGTGTGCAGATCAAAGAGGCAGAATTATTCAACTTTTTGCCATTGCTTGATCTTCAAAAAAGAAGAGAGGAAAAAGTAGGGGAGATCTGGATGGATGAATCAGTTTGAGTTAGAGCGTTCTTCGGTTGTTTTATGAGCTTTTCGTTTTCTCATCTGGTGTGTTTACTTGTACATCAGGACTTCAGTGTCTCATCTCTGGGTTGTTTCATTGTGAAGGCAAAACAGGCATACGCTCACGAGTTGCTTGGAATAGAAATGCCAAAGCATGACTTAAAAACTTTTAGATTCCCCCTTCTCTATTTATTAATTTTACTACTTTATTTCTTTAAAGTCTTAAAGTTCTCCTGCCCCTGGAAGAAATACTCATAAAGACTGAATGAATAAAATAAAAAAGATTAGCACTTGTTTTGATTGAAACATATAATACGAACACAAGAAATACAACTAAGTGTTATGAAGGCATTAAAATAACTCGTACACTTTCACTGTTAAAGGTGCGATGTGTAGTTTCGGAGAGGAAATTCTAATCAGAACAAGAATATCCTCACTGATTGACTTTCATTCCTAAACAATCTCTCATCGTTTTCATTACCGAATAAACTGAATCAACACACTGACCTTAAAGGACAACACAGGTTCATACTGCTTAATTTTGTAGCCAGAAAGCTGGCAGGGTCCGCCAAATATATTTTAAAAAATGTGTTTCGTGGACCTTATTTTCCTCTGAGCTTGTTTTTTCAGTTATGAAAAAAATATAAAAATCTGCGCCCGTATTATAACTGCATTGATATATAAACTATTACATATTTGTGTTTGAATTTCTTTTCCAAAACTACATAATGCCCCTTTAATACTACAGTAGTAACATTTAGACGCAACTCACTGAGAATGCTGTCGCCGGAAAAAACACCACATCAGTAAGTAACAAAAACAACAAATATGAAAGGAGCTTCTTGCTTGTTATAAGTTCATCTCACTGACATGTTGCTTCCTGGGCCATTGTGTCTTATATCGAGCGTAATGAGAAATATTCACCAGAAATTAGTTAAAACAAACGTGGTAAGGTTTTGAGTTTTTGCAGTGTATTCTGGAAAGGCAGTTCAATTGCGTTGAATTTAAATATTTATATATATATATAGTACTTTTAAATATTATTAGTATTAGTATTTAAATAACATCAACAGATTCAGATGGATTCGATCCAGTCTGTTCATCTTTGTTGATCCAAGTCTTCCCTCCTTTTGAGGTAACATACAGTTCATGGCCACCCCACTAGAGAGGGCTAGAGCAATGAAACAAAAGTAACTAGTACTACTGACGACCTTCTGTTACAGGCCGTTACATGATCGCATCTGTGCAGAGGGCCGATATTTATGTACGCATGAACTGAACTGTAGATTTTAAATAGACTGATCTACTATTTGCCTATCCACTTAAACGTGACTCCTGCTGGTTTTGATACCTTCCCTCTGCTGCTACAGTCTTTCCTGTCAGGTCAGAAGTCTCTGAAATTGGAGCAGGTAGTCAGTAAAACCTCCTCCCCCGGTCACAGGCATCTGCACGGGCAGTCCTGACTGATGTGGGTGATATCACAGCACACCAAAGCTCCTCTTTTAACAAATCTCCCTTTGATACGGCACACACAATGGTGTGTCTATAGGAAACCCCCTTATTTCTCTCTCTCTCTCTCTCTCTCTCTCTCTCTCTCTCTCTCTCTCTCTCTCTGTCTCCTTCTGTGTGTGTGTGTGTGTGTGTGTGTAAAAAGAAAAGGGCGCAGCAAGAAAACTGTTCAATGAGACAAAGGTGGTCCTGGATGAAGAGGGAAAAAACATCAGTGCATTTGCTTTATCTTAGTTCTCCACAAGAGGACACTGCTCTCATATTGTATCTTCTCCAGGCCTCTGACTGTAGCCTGAGCGAACTGTAGCAGAATGTAGACATGTTTTAGTCAGTTAATTCAACTGGTTCAGTCTTCAGTTACAATTTTGTATAAAACTTTGACAGATCAGGGTCAATTTCAAGGGCACAGTTGAAATTGAAATTGGGACAAATTACATACATGATGTAGATCAATGCACTTATAAGTCTGCAAATGTATTTATTTTATGTGAAGATTCATTAGATAGAACAAACCATATAACTGCACTGCAAGAAAAATTAAGCCCACTTTTAACACTATTCAAAATAGTTTTATAGCCTGAAAAGAAACGGCAGATTTTAACAGCGATGTTGTGATGTAAGATTATTTTGGTAGATTTGGCAGATTGGAGGAAAGTGACCTTTAGGTTATCTCGTGTTCTGTGTTCCCGCTCATATATTATTTACACAAAACATCTGTCAATGTAAATGTGAGAACAAGAAGTTTGGCGACGCCTCTGGAGGCAGACTAACATCTAATCATAGCTGTTAGCTATGTGGGGACTAAAAATTATTCCTGTGTAAATTATATGCATCTGAATACAGTGCAGGACAACAAGGTATGCTTTCAAGCTAATGTAAAGTTTATATCTAAAATCAACACAACAAAGTCAAGCAAAAATTCTGGGATCTTAAATCTGGCCTGTAAGTACATATTTGACAGACATAAGAAGCCAGAATCAAATGTTGGCATTGTGCATTTCGTCTTGTTTTTCTATTTTGTGCTTTAATTCCCAGAGAATCAAACTCTACCAAGCTTAATTTTCCCCACTCTCACTGATGTGCTACTATTCTATTGTTGCGCCATCAGTCACACAGTCTACAGGCCATGTCAGTATAATGCACTTAATAATACCTTGACTTGCTGAGCTCAGGTTCCTCCAGATCACTTCTAACCATTCTTAACATATCTGTGTGGTCTTGTAGGCTAATGCACAGAAAATGTGTAGCGCTTTCATGCATCTATCAGTGTTTGCAGAGAGCTATTGACATGTTTAACAAAAAAGAGGAAAAAAATCAGGAGAGTCTCAACATAGCCAGTGAGATGTGGGGAGGGGGGAGGCCCCAGGCTCTTGGCTTTGTCTGCCTGTTGAGTGGGGCCATCAGATAACAGCCAGGACAATGGCGCTCCATTCTGAGGGCTCTCTAAAATGAGCAGGAAGCGGCGGTGAGCGCCTAGCGGAGGCTTCTGGTGGACTCCCTGGGGTCTGCTCAGCCCTGACGGAGCACGCCACCACTGAATGGCTGGAGAGCAGGAGAGGAAATGAGAAGCTAGTGGCCATCCAGCTGGAGCCAAGGGTGCCCTTTGATGCTGAATAAGTATGGATGGGAGCAAGGGAAAGGTGATGGTGAGGTAAGAGGAGAGGAGAGGAGAGGAGAGGAGAGGAGAGGAGAGGTAGTGGCAAAATGGAAAAGGAAGTGATAATTGAGGAGAGACAGAGAATGAAGAATAACAAAAAAATAAAAATACCTCCAGGATTGCCTTCATAAAATATTTAAGTTGATCTCACAGGGTTAAAATGTGCCAGAACACACTGAACCCGGCTCAGCGGTGCACCTCACAGCAGCTCAAAGAAAACAAAAAACAGACACTTTCCTCCTTTCTGAGAGAAGGCAAAAAAAGAACTACTGCCTAACAAAGCATCAGTTCCTTTTTTTCAAGTTCTTTTCCGACTTACTATTTACACAATGACATGACCTTCTTTTCTGTGTCACTTTTGTCGTCTGGCGGCAGATGTATGTGCATGAGTGATGGCATGGTGTGGCAGGAAGGTGGTCTGGCACTGACCACCAGTACAGTTCTGAGCCCACGTCTCCCCGCCCTGCACCCGGCTGCTTTCAGCCTGGTACGTGCTGCAGAGGGTGTTCTGGTGGTGCAGCAGTCCTGTGAACCTCCCTTCAGCTCTCAGGCTGACGTCTGGAAAATTCAGGGTTGGAACCGAGTCGACAATGTACAGCTGAGTCATTGTGTCAGTGCCATGTAAACACCTTAAAGGAGACATATTATGCTCATTTTCAGGTTCATCGTTTTATTTCGGGTTACTACTAGAACAGGTTTACAAGCTGTAATGCTCAACAAACATCAGTTTTTCTCATACTGTCCAGTGCTGAAGCACTGTATTCCACCTCTGTCTGAAACGCTCTGTTGTAGCTCCTGTCTCTTTAAGGCCCCCTCCTGAACAGCCCGTCTGCTCTGATAGGTCAGGTCACACACGCCTGACCCAGCATCAACAGAGCCGCCAAACTAGCTGCTAGGCATGAATTATGCAAATGTGTGACATTGTGACATTGAGTGTGATGTCACAAAGTCACGGAATTAAAGGCGGGACTACTGATGAGGCGTATCAGGACCAGTGTTAACTGTGGGAAAGAGGAGCTTCTATCTGTGTGAACTTTGACCTTTTCACTTTCAAGATCTTTTACATGCACAAGAATGTTGTACAGCACATTTCGAGGTTTCGCCGATAAATAGATAGTTGATGTAACTCAACTGTACATTGTCAAATCTTCACACTTTTGATAAGAGTACCGGCCTGAAGACATTAACATGGCAATATTATGTTAAAATCACAGTGCCACCTAGTGGCTAAAGGAAATAACTGAATGAAATTAATGAATTTAAGTACAGTGTACAGTGTTTTCAGTGTTGTGAGCAACATAAACTCCATTCCCCTCAGCTCTACTGAGGAAGAATAAATGCAGAAATCTGAGTGATCAATACCTCAAAAACTGGATCAGTTAAACTGAAACTACTTGCTTTGTTAGATATCATTAGAGGTAAAACAGGAAAAATGTTCACTTTTGTATTTTGATTCTGTAATAGGCACTGACCCTGAGGATCACTGTGTTGGACACACAAATTCTAACTTGTTGAGTCAACACTTTTGGCCTACGAACACAACACACCTGCCCTGAACTCTTGTGAGTTGAACCTGGCTGCACTGGTGATTCTCGAGGACCCACTTCATCAGAGTCCCACGCACAAGAAAAAATACTGGAGTGGATGGAACTGGATCCGCTATACTGGATCAACGCAAAATCCCAATGTCCTCAAGCTCTGACCAAATTTCACAATCTGAATATTTGGTTTTATACAGATATTTTTAGGAAACATCCAGAAAACATATATCACCACACCATGTTTTAGATCTTTCCTCTGCTTTTTCAGCACATTTTATTTTTGTGTATTACATCTGGGACTAATAATTCTTGTAAATTTACAGTAGGGTGTTGCCTTAGGCCTTCGAATGACAACACAACACAGGGAAATGTTTCTCGCTCTATAAGTGCTCTACAACTGAAAGTGAATCTAGTGTTGACAGAAGTGTTGAGGTGAAGCAGACAATGCAGCAGCGGCTCTTTCAATGTGGTTCAAGGCTATGTCGCAGTTGTGTACTTGAGCTGCACAATGCTTTGGCATGGGCTAGGAAGTGACACATCCCATAACCAGACTCTCCCTCGCTGGGTCAAAACAGCTCCCCTACATGGTTTAGTAAATCTAATTGTTATTCTGGAAGTGATAAAAACTGTGGAGAATAACTGCTGTAGCGTGATGGCAGCTTTTATACAAAGAATAACACCATATGTCTCATCACTAACTTGAGGGAGAGATTGTGTGTTAGCAAGAGGGGCAGCGGTGACCGTCAGGCAACGTTCGGACCTGGTATTAACATCCACCCCGAGTGATCCGATCACAAGTGGACAGCTTTAAGTACAGGTGTGAACACCTCCGAAACACATTTGCGATCTAATCACTTGGAACCCATTCGGAGGTGGCCTACGACGAATGTGACCACCTTCCTCCAGCAGTGTCTGGGACCACACTGAAGGATTGCCTACAAAACTGACGTCCTCTGTTTTATGTGGTTCACTGTATTGTAAATGACATGTTTGGGCTCTCTTAACTTGCTAATGTTAGCAGCAGATGTTTGCAAACACACTTTCTTTCAACCCATCCAACTATTTGAGAGTTGTTGAGTTACTTAAACGTGAACTTTGTGCAATGGATACAGCATATTCTAAATAATTCATCCATGCATTCATCCAGTTCTGCATTAAATGCATTACGTTGTTACTTTTCTTGTATAAAGTCTTGGTTTGATTCAGCCAAGACTAGCTGCCTAGCCTGTCAGCGTCCACGTCTGAATTCTTTCTATAGAATAAATTCTTAATTATTTGGGCCTTCTTGTAAATTCTGCAAATGTTGTACATTACACATTTCTTGTAAAAAAAAACAGTGTATCTGTTTGTCCCAGCGATATACATCTTTATCTGCATACAGAGCGGGGAAGTGAGATCTGATCAAACGTGGTCATTCGATACGCATGTTAATGCCAATTGTGAACTGACGGACTTCAAGCTGTCCACTTGTGATTGAATCACCCAAGGTGGATGTTAATAACAGGTCTGAACAAGGCCTCAGACAGAAATAAAAGTGTTTTGTTTTTTCATGCGTGCTGCCATATCCTGACAGGGGACAGACAGGACAGTGACTATCTGCAAGGAAAGGAAGGTCAGATGGGAATCCCGGTCTCACCTTTTGTTCTCTTCAAATGATAGACAAGCTGCTTCGGCAAGGTGTTGACCTCTGTATTGTCTGCTCTGGTACATTTGGTTGCCAACAAGAGCAGAAGAGACACTTCCTTCACCAGCAGCACACCAAACAAAGACTGTACATACCTCCCTCTCTGCTTGATCACGTGGAAATGGCAGAATGACCATGTGCCGCAGGTTAAATCACACTACGTCCTTAAACGTCATGTTTGCTGTTACCTTAATGAGAACATAAAACTTAATTGCGGAGGATGCTTCTAGAGCGCACGCTCAGGTTCCTTTGGGAGTCTGTGGATGTAGGCGGGTGCTGCCTCACCCGCCCAGGAGATGGATGACCCAGATGCTTGATGAATGGACATGGCTAGTGTAGGTGTGGTGGAGGTCAGGAGACGTTCATCAAGAATGAACAGGAAATCAGCAACTCACTCTGAATGCTACTGCAGTCACGCAAAACTGAAACACTGAAAACCTTCAAGCTTTACAATCATGGCCTCTAATGTACAGTATAAGCGGTATAAATATGAACATGGGAGGGAAAGTCCCCATAGATTTTTGACTAAAAGTAATTAGATTTTAATATGTCACCCTGGGAAATCAAGGCATGGCTAAATACAGGTACAGTCAAGAACAGACAAACTATTAGAGAAAAAAACAGTTTGACATTGACTATACAATGCAACATTTGTTTGATTATTGTACCGAGCACAACAAGCTACCATAAAATATTCACTTCTCAGTGCACATCAAAGGGCTGCATGACAAATTCCTGAGGTTGTGTTCGGCTCTTAACCCCTGCAGGAACTTTGTATGGCGGGAGTGACAAATTGCAACAAATTCATGAGCCGACAGGAAGCATTCTTCAGAGAGACATGATTCAGGAGGTCAGACAATGTAAATACCTCAACGGCGCGAGGAGAGGTACTAATGGATGGAGAGGAGCAGCGAACGGAAAGGGATGGGAGAGGTAAGGAGACAGAGACACAGGGAGAGGTTCGGCTGCCAGCCGTCAGCCTCATAGACAAGGTCAGTTCCAAAGTAACATGCCATGGGGGGTCGAGACAAGCGTCCCATAAAGCAGATAAAGAACAATAGCAGGAACTATAGGCCACAAAATGACTGGAGCCTCTCCCTGGACGAGAATAATAGAAAGACCCTCTAAGATCAGGACACACACTCAGCATGAAGGAGACAGTGTGGATGAGATATTTTTGTAATGTGATTAATGCTAATGCAACAAGGGGGAGTGGAATCATGAGGTATGCTGACATAACTATAGGGGCCATCAAAAGTGTGTTCTTACATAACACTGCGTAAGTGCTTTCAATGAGTCTCGATAATCTCTTGTCTTGAAGGAAACTGGTGCACTTCAGAAACATCAACAACGCAGAAAACGAAAACGACATATGACAGAGTTCCCTAAAAATATTCATATTCATCTACTGCCACTTATTTTGACGTGATCTTATCCACGAATTTCCTCTGGAGGTCACTTCGGAAACGGTTGTGGGTGATACTTCAAGTGCTCCGCGAAGCGAGCGTAACTACCGAAGGATCACGACGTACGAACTGGTGGCACTCTCAAGGCTTTAGAAGTATCAGCTAAGAAGGCCAAGCAATACTAGTTATATTAGTAGTATTCACTCGATGAAGTGGCTAACCTAGAGTTTCATCAATGAATGACACATCGTACCAATCGCTCTCAGAAAGTGGATTAGCGTCCTGTTACCATGCCGAATGCCGGTTCTGGTTAAGTAAAGGGACGTGCCTGAAGTCACGAACGTATCGTGGTGGCTAGGAATAAGGTGGATACAATGTGACTTAATATTTTGTAGGAGCAATTTGTAAGATATGGCCAGAGTTTTAGTCAAAACATTCCAAAAAGTTTGAAGAAACACCAGCGTTGGAGCTACGTCTATGTAGTGTCGCACAACAAGCTAACCCCAGCCAAAAGAGTTTGCTTTGTTAATTAAGAGAACAAAATAAACTTGCAAAATATCAAGACAGGAAACATTTTTACACCTATTTCCACACTCAAAAAATGCAACCAAACCTCTTCTCAATTAAGTTTTTCTTTTTTCACCGAACTAAGACAAGCAAACCTCAGATCTCTGACTGACATGTGAAATAGTTTCGGCTCTGCGCGCTGTTTTCAGCTGCGGCTGATGCTGCTCCTTCACGCCTCTCCTGTCTCCGTGTGTTGTGTCCTCTTGTAGTAGTCAGAATAACCACTGTACTGTATCTTCTAAAGCAGTGACTGGCAGACTCTGGTTATGCAGCTCGCATGGCAGCTAGTAGCTACATTGAAAGACAGCTACAGCAAAGAGCAGCAGGTCCAGTATGGTAAGCAGCAGTAAGCGGTTCTGCTGCCCCCTATAGTTTCGGAGCCAACTTTGAATTCGAGCTATTTCTTACCCCCAGATTCGACTGCTGCATTAAAGGTACAGTCAAGTAGAGAGCAGATCCAGCCAGACAGAAAATCCGACAGTGGAACAGCATAGTACATCTGGTCAATTTTCAAAATAAAATACCCTGTGGCAACTCGGAATGTACAGCGCAACAAAGTCGGAAATATTAAAAATAAACACAGTTAAAACAGACAAAAAAACCCTGAAACGATTTAACTATGTAGCCTCAGTAGAAGCACAAAAATAAAGGGAAAAAAAAACATACAATATGAGCAAGTCAATAATATCGAGCAGGCATGACGCTCCGCTTCTGAAACTCTCCCAGTGGGATATGTAGCCGCGTGGAGTACGGAACAAAACAGCGCCACACATGCCAGGTAACAGAAGTGCCCATGTTTGGAAGAAAAATAGTCATATCATTTGGCAATTCTTCTGTCCACATAAGGTGTTGATGCCCTGTTTGTTGTGGTTGTTAAGGTCACTGAATGCACATTGATTTGTTTTGAATGACACACACTTGTTGTGCCACTCAGGTATTCACATTTTCATTGTTTATACTCATAAGGAGCTGTCTGTGTTATGATGAAGCATACGGGTTTTGTCTAGTTTGGGGTTAACACTCCATATCCTTTTCCATTCATTGTTCCTTTTACCACAGATTAATATCTTGTTTAAACAGCCTGCAGACACACAACGCCGTCGGTATGTTCATAAATCCTCTGGAGCTGATCAACACAATGGCCCACATTCCTGGCATTTAAAGTCCCTTATATCACTGTGTCTCCTCTCCACCAGAGACACAGCAATTCTAGGAATATGACACTGGAACAAAAACAACTCTTGACATCCGTGTTTATTTCATTTAGCTTGAAACACTAGTGACAAAGAGACACATCACACTGTGGGGGGTGTCCATCCAGTGCGTTACCTTTGTATCGCATCACTGGACCTCTCACCTACTCCAGTTACACATTTAGCAATGTTTTCTCTTTCATAGAATAACAAAAGCACGGGCACAATTTCACTCAACATTAGCCCTTGTTTTCCTTTTTTAAATTTAGAATCAATAATTACTTCATTAATGAGAAAGAAATGGAGACATTTATCAGGGTTAAATCATTTGACCCGACTCCAGCACTGTCGCCGTATGTGGGATAACAAACACCCGCTGCTAATTAAAACTTCCTCTGGGCTGATGAGGTGACACGCTGTATAAAAACACCAATGATTTCATATCCATAACATTAAAGCTGCACTAATAAAGATTTTTACACTAACACTGAATCAAATGACTACGTGTAATGTGTCAGAGATCTCTCCCTGGCAGTGATGAACTCAGTTATGATCCAACTCTGCTGCTCTGGAGAACTTTTTAGACCCTTTGAGCTCGTTCTCATAATCGATGGGAATGTACTCCTTTCTTCTCTCTTTTCTTCTTAAAATGGCAGAGTTAGTGATTAACTAGTAAATAACATCCCTTTTTACACACATTTCTGGAGCAGGTAGAGACCAAAAACAGAGCTACACGGATAGTAACATCTTTGTATTTCATCTTTGTATTAGCGTGGTCTTTCTCCCGGTGTTACATTAGCCAAGTTACCCGACCATTTTTATGGTCGCGGTAGAGCCAGTACTATATGCGAAAACGTGTAGCGATAAAAAAAAAACAAAAACACTCACTCAGCCAACACCGACCAAATAAAGTTAAACCTCACTTAGCTATGAAGCTAGTAGCAAGCTAACCTTCCATATAGGCACTCATGCTATATGCATTTTCATATTTCCATGTGACTCACCTATTTGGTTCCATTTTTAGGAGATTCCACAGACGTTTTCGTTTTGTGATTTTGGTTGTTGTCTGGGTCTTGTGTGAAGTTATTATAGCCAAAGATTTGCTCGCCATGTTGTCGTTGCTGGAGCACAGTCATCTGTAGCCAGATGTGTAAGGTTATGTGTGATTGATAAGGGAGGGAATTTTTTTTTTTCTTGTTGTGAATGTGCGCAAAAAGTGGAACTAATAAAATAAAGAATGTTTACAAGTCTTGAGTCCAAGTTGAGTCTTAGTCTTAGTCTCCAGTCAACATCTCTGCAAGGAGGTGTATACAAGAAACATCCATGCCAATGGATCCAAGTGACCCCAGACATATACACGACGTGCATCCTGGAGAAGCATAATTCCATCATGAGTGGCATTAACAGCTTGAATATACAGGTTTGAATTTCTTCGTTCACGTTACGGATGGTCGATGACATTTTCACCTCATAAAAGCAACAAGGTAAAACATCTTCACGAATGCAACGACAGATGCCTGATCTTCGCTGCAGATTTGAACGTGCAGGCCTGTGCATTTTTAAAATTTTCTTGCCAAGGTCTTAGCTCATTCAAGCAGAAGTCACGGGGTGTTCTCCTGTGCAACAATAGAAAAGTGGCATTGCCTGCACTTCCTCACGTAGCCTTACGAGATGGGGGACGTCATTCATGAGATGGGAGAGGTTCATTTACAGCACCCAGTGCTTAGGATAAATTCTCCATTTCCTTTGTTTTATATTCACCAGAGTCAGGCTGAACCTCTCTTGAGATTGTGATTTCCTTCTGCCTCATAGTCACTCCCACTCAAAGACAGTTTCTTAATCATGTTCAAGTTTCCGAGCAACAGTTGGCAAATAATATGTCGCAGCCAGTAGACACACATATCCTGTCTTATCTTGTATCTATCCAAAGCTCCCTTGTATTCACTCCTGTCTGACAGAGAACAACATCTCCCTCATCTGATCAGAGTCAAGGTGTGGTTTGATCCATGAACCAGGCTGCCATGTGTGATTGAGTTTCACAGGGGTCTCAGGGGTGCCAGACTCTTTTCCCTATGGCTACACAGTTTAAACACCCACCCATTACAGACATCCATCCTTCTCGGAAATGAACTCCTCGCTAACAGACATGGTTTGAGGTTACACCTCAGCTCCGCCAACAATACCACTTTGATCTGTTTGGGCGTTTCACAGTGGTATACATTGTATGACTAAATTGCGCCTCCTCTGAGCTTGTACCTCCTGCGTAGCTCTCTGGAGGACATGAGGGAGCACAGGACTGTGCAGTGCAAAGGGTTGTGTTTGTGTGTCTGTGTGTGTGTGTGTGTGTGTGTGTTAGGAGGGAGGGGTTGTGTGTGACTGAAAAATCCTTTTAGCAGTAGGACCCAGAGGATTTCTGAGGGCCAAACAATGAAGCAGCACACCTTTACGTTGACAGAGGCAGGACAAAGATGTGAAAAAAGTTGTCCAACACTGCAAGCAAAAAAGGTTGAGCCATGTCATTGGCTGAGGGGGCATCTGACAGGAAAATGCAATGGCTCAAGAGGTCAGGGCAGAGTCTGCTATAAATGTAATTGCAACAGGCAACACCTTTACTGGCTGGAGAGCAGCGGGTGCACGGTGAGCTCTCATCGGAGGCATCATGAGCGCTTCTGTGGCCGTGTACAGGAACATCTACACCGAGGACCGCTTCAAGCAGGCCTTCGGCTCCGAGCAGGACAGCAGCGGAGGTTCGCGGCTCCGGGAGAAGCTCGCCGGGAGGTGCAGGTGTTCGAAGCGAGCCTGCCTTCACCTGCTGAGGGAGAGGGTGCCCATCTTCAGCTGGCTGCCCAGATACAGACCGAAGAAATGGATTTTAGGAGATACTATCGCGGGACTGACAGTCGGTATTCTTCACATCCCGCAGGGTGAGTAAACTTAAACTTAATTTTAACAACTGCAATGGTGTATGTTATATACAATAATAATGATCAGTGCTGTAAAAAGTGTTACTTGAGTCAAAGTGAAAGTCGGACATACAAATAATACTCGAGTAAAAGTCTTGATATTAAACATACTTAAGTATCAAAAGTCATTTTCTTGCAATAATTTTACTTGAGTATCTGAATTGCAAGAAAAAAATGAATATATTGTACACCAAGAGTTGACCAATTATCTTCTAGGATCCAGTTTTTTTTTTTCATGATCTTAATCAGTGTTTCTTGTTTTTAATCATCTTGCCTATGACATTAATGAATACATTTTAAAAAATGCCTTACTTTGGCTCTGATGCAGCATGTAATCTGTAAAGTAAATTGTAAATAGGTTATCGAATAAAAGTGGCGAGTAAAAAGCACATTTGCCACTAAAGTGGAGTGGAAGTTTAAAGAAGCAGAAAATGGAAATACCCAAGTAAAGTACAAATACCCTAAAAGTATGCTTACGTACTGCACTTGAGTAAATGTACCTAGTTACATTCCATCACTAACAATTATTGATAATATTATAATAATTCATGTTGATAATTATGCCAAGAATCTGAGCTAGTATTGCAAAGTTAGGATAAGTTTTTTAATTTGATCAGGAGAATAAACAAAATGACACCAACTATAAGTCTAAACTGTCCCATTTTACACTGTCATTTCAGCCTTATAACTCTACAAAAGGACACATTTTACATTATGAACCTAGATCATGTTGGTAATAAAACCTTTTTTCTTTTTCAACGTCCTTCCTTAAACAGGCATGGCCTTTGCTTTACTCACATCCGTGGCACCAATATTTGGCCTCTACACGTCCTTCTTCCCTGTGGTCCTCTATATGTTTTTTGGCACAGGTCGACACGTGTCCACAGGTAAGACTTGTGTCCACATGACATCTATTAACATATGGACAATACTATGAATAGTTACATCATCTCATGCAGACATCTTTAGTTTAATGCCCAGTGTCAGTTATCATGTTTTGTACTCAGATGATGGTTCTGTTCTCAGGTACCTTTGCTGTGGTGAGTCTGATGACGGGCTCTGTGGTGGAGCAGCTGGTTCCCACTCCTCTGGAGATGAACTCCAGTTCGTCTGATGCGGCTGAGTTTGAGGCCCAGAGGATTGGAGTGGCCTCAGCTGTGGCACTCCTCTCAGGAATTATTATGGTAAGACAGAAAAAGTTGGGACGCTGTGTAACACATGAAACCTAATCCTGTTTTCAATTCTTTTTGACGTACACTTAATTGAAAACAGTGCAAAGACAATATATTTAGAGTGTTACCTCGTTAACTATTGATTTTGGAAATGTATGCTCATTTTGAATTTGATGCCGGTGGTGTTGTGATAATGCACGCAAAACCCACACACTTAATTCACCGACACAGCTCATAATTTTATGCTCATCTCTTATCCGCCAGCTCTGCATGTTCGGTCTGCAGCTGGGCTTCCTCTCCACCTATCTGTCAGAGCCAATTGTGAAGGCTTTTACCAGTGCCGCTGCCTTCCATGTTACCGTCTCACAGCTGCAAAGCATGCTGGGGCTGCGGCTTCCCCGCCAAACTGGGACCTTCTCCCTCTTCAAGGTAAGCAGCGTTTCATAATGATATCTTGATGGCCTAATACGGCGTGCTATTACTTGAGCACTTGGTGACTGACCTGTGTGCTCAGACTCTAGCGTCGGTGATGGAGAACCTGCCTCACACCAACATGGCCGAGCTGCTGATCTCCTTGGTGTGTTTGGTTGTGCTGGTGCCAGTGAAAGAAATCAACATGCGTTACCGGCAGCGCCTGCGGACACCAATCCCTGTGGAGATCCTCACGGTCGGTCGCCTGGATTCATGAATGTTATATTTGATACATTTACAATATAATGAACGGGTTATAATTGGTTTTATACTTCGTTCTTCAGGTGATCATCGCTACAGGGGTGGCATACGCCTCCTCGCTGGATTCTACTTACAACATTGAGATAGTTGGCCACATCCCTGCTGGGTAAATTGTTTTGATATGAAAAAAAAAACCTCAAAACACTAATGAGTTCTGTAGCTTCCTGTAGTTTGATTTTTAATTCTCCTATCCCCAGATTCCCGAGGCCACAGATGCCTGCCTTGCACACGTTTCCTGAAATCGCTGGAGACACAGTGGCCATCACATTTGTTGGTTACGCTGTGTCGGTCTCTCTGGCGATGATCTATGCTGATAAACATGGATACTCCATACATCCCAACCAGGTAAAGTGTGAGACTGTTGAATGACCGACTGCACGGTCACTTCGTGAAACGTTAGATTCTCACCAATCTGTTCTTTTATTTTCATCAATGCTCCTTGACTTACTGTGTTTTAAATCTTCATTTTATAAAATTTGCAGCAATAAAAACCTTCTCGGCAGCAAACCCGATTGTGACTCTGATGAACTATTTGTATCGAACCTGTGTTTGATTTCAGGAGCTGCTGGCTCACGGTGTCTCCAACACAGTGTCCTCGTTCTTCACCTGCTTCCCCAGCTCAGCCACTCTGGCCACCACTAACATACTGGAGAGTGCTGGAGGACACACGCAGGTAGTGTCCATGATATACAGTTACTTCTGTGCATCTTCTGTGGCATCATACTCACAATCCACTACTATTCCTGATGTATTTATTTAAATGTAAGCAGAGGGGTTGCTCCCAAATTGATGACAGATCCTTTAATATGAGGGCAAACTCCAACAACTATAAAAACAGGCCTATACATTCAAGTATGATCCACAAAGAAATACAAAATGCTGATCTTCCATTAGTGCTGAAAAATTTATCAAAATATAAGTAAAATCGCAATATAGCCAAAATGCAGAAGCTGATTTTTTGATAGAGGTGAATTGTGTGACAAAACAGCAATATAATTGCAGAGATGCCTTCAAATCTTCTTCAGATAAAGATTTAACTTTAACATTTTAGTAAAAATGTCAAATGTGATTCCAACTCATCAATGTCTCATATTGCAATCGTAACATCTGTCAGAATAATCACATCATGATTTTTTTTTTTTTACCATATTGTGCATCCCATCTATAACTAATTTCTCAGTTATGCATGTGTTTGCACCTTAAATTTATTGAACAGAAATACCGATCAGGGTTTTATAATCCCTCTTATCCACAAGTGTTGTTCGTGTTCCTGCAGCTCTCCGGCCTGTTCACTAGTCTCGTTGTTCTGATCGTCCTGCTGCTGATTGGACCACTGTTCTACTTCCTACCAAAGGTGTGTTAACAGTATATGTGTGTATCTCTGTATCTAAACCCTAAGGAGAGTAAGATAGAAGAAACGTGCACTCAACTCATCCTCTGTCTCTCTCCCCAGGCAGTACTGGCATGCATCAATGTTACCAGCCTCAGGCAGATGTTCTTGCAGTTCCAGGACTTACCTGAACTATGGAGAATCAGCAAGATGGACTTTGTAAGGGCATTTATTGGTCTGGCAGGATTGAAGTGGAGGTAGCAGATGTGTTATCCCGTCATGACAGTGTGTTACTGTGCTGTGTTTTTCTGTAGATGGTCTGGGTCGTAACCTGGCTGTCTGTAGTGATTCTTAACGTGGACCTTGGCCTCGCCATCGGGGTGGTGTTCTCTATGATGACTGTCATCTGTCGCACACAAAGGTACATTTTTGATTCCCCCCTACAAATCCACAATATCTGAAGCAAGATGAAAGAACATTGAGATCTTTATATCTGTACTAGAGAAAGAGAGAATCACTTCAAACCTGTCAAGCTATGTGGATCATAGGCTATATAAAGTGTTTAAATAAATCTGGTGTCCCATTGTTCAACAGGGCTGGTTGTTCAGTGCTCGGTCGGGCCAGCAACACAGAAATATACAGACCTCTGGAGAACCACAGCAAGGTGAGAGGACGCTCTTACTGCTTAATATTAGCATTGCATTGCACACTTAAACTTGAGGAACATAAAATTCTCTGAATCTCAGAGACGATGCAGCCAATCCTGAAATGAAGTTGAGACAGCCCTGTTTTCCTTTCAGTGCTATGAGGTGCCTGGAGTGAAGATCCTGACTTACAACGGGCCTATTTATTATGGCAACCGCAACTTCTTCAGGGAAGAGATGAGCAGGCTGCTGGGCCTGACGCCAGAGAAGATCCGCAGCCGGGAGAAGGCCAGGAAAGCCCTGGAGAAACGGGAGAGAGAGGCCACCGTCAACACTGTGGTACGTCTAGTAATATTCCTGAGCTAGAGTATATAGTTCACTCTGTAAAATCCAATCTAACTTGAGCTTAATGTTTCTTCTGCCTCTGTCGTTCTTTAGGAGCGAGGCATTGCAAACACGTCGTTTTCTTCCGAAAATGAGTTCTTTAAATCTGGTAAGCAATGAAATGTTTTGGTGGTTCAGTGTGGATGATGGACGTATATTTTGAAACCCTATTTATTGTTTTTAAGTGTTAAACACACAAAGAACACATGTAGAACACCCCCCCAAGATAAGTAGGTAAATAAACAGAAAGGAATAAAGATATAGCAACAAGAAAGGAGTAAATGCAGCAAACTTAAGTTTACATTTGATGCTAAAATACTAACATTTTATATTTAGAAGTTCAGAATGTAAAGTAAAAAGAAAAAAGGTGAATTGAGATTAAATTCTCATTCAAGGGATAATTAACCAATACCACTGTCCTATAGTGAGTTTACATTTAGATCAGGGGTTCCCTTGCAACCCTCACACATCAAATCTTAAACACTCTGTCTCTGTTTAAATGTTTGTGATGCAGATCATTTTAAGGAAATCTTCCCTTTATTTTCCTTCCTTCTCTTCTCTAGAAACATCTGAGAGTGAAGTTCAGACCGTGTTAATCGACTGCAGCAGCGTGATATTTGTTGACGTTGCTGGAGCGAGACTCTTTACACAGGTCAGTCTGCTAAAGCAAGACATTACACTTAAATCATCACCGTTCATGGTTCTGTCGGTTTCATCCTGCATTGCTTTTGTTTGTGTGTTTTTTTGCAGATGTGCACTGAATGCCAGAAAGCTGGAGTTCACGTGTATTTGGCAAACTGCAATGGTAAGGCTTGTGTATCCGAACGATGCTTCTCCTAATGTCTCGTCTGCTATGTGATCCGTTTTAGATGTGATGAAAAAAATCTGTAATATGTCTGTCAAAGTTCACTTGCATGCAGGGAATTCTGATCATTGATTTCTAACCCTGCAGAGAGCGTGCTGAAGATCCTCACGTCAAGCGGTCTAATGAACTACATGAACCCTCAACATATCTTCGTCACCGTGCATGATGCCGTGACGTACATTCAGCAGCAGAAGGTAAGCTAGAGAAACATACAAAAGCTGTGATTTCTAGAGATTATCGTAAAAACAAATGATGATGCTGCTATCGTCTGCCGTAGGAAAAACCTCCGGAGAACACCACGACTGTTTGGGTATGAGGCAGGAGGACGGTGATGAGTCAAGCTCCCATCAGCCAAGTGTGTGGCACTGAAATGTCAGCGGGGCATTAGGACATTGGACCGCGTCTGTCAGCTGTTCAGCAGCGCTCCAGCAGTTGGTCCAAACTCCGTGAAGCAGTAGCCTGTTGTAGCACCATGACATGAATTATACTAGTTAATACATTACAGTGTTATCAGTTTCTCCCCACACCAGACAATCTCATCATATATATATATTGTAAAAAATGTCTTTTCATTACTTGTGACTATAAAACTGTATGTGACAGGTATTATTTTGTTTAATAGTTGTCATTGTATGCTGGAATATTACCATAGTAATATTTATTTAGTTTTTTGTTTGTTGTCTGCAATACAGGTAAATATAAAGTGCACTGAAAATACTTTGTATATTTATATCTTTTGAAATATGTGTTTGAATATGCAACTGTGTGCAGCAAATGCCCACCTGCCTTTTAAAATGTTTCGTCTTTTAACTCCAGAGAGACTGCACATAGTATTTTGTGAGTGACTGTTGTGTGTGTCAGCAGCTGTGCCATCCAGTGCCTGTTTTTGACAATAAATGCATCTCCAAAACCAGAACTTGAGTCATGAACTTGAATCAAAAACTAAATTTAACAAATGTCAGAGCAAATTGGGTCAGAGGTGTCTGCATCAATACTTTCCCCGGGTTGCCATGGTTATTAAGTATGAATATGAATTACGTTTCAGGGAGAAACACAGTATGGAATGTGAAGCACGCCACTCTGTCAGGTTTTGATGAGAGGAGAAGAGCCGCCTTTGTGCTTGGTGAGGTGCTGACGAGCTGTGTGTCTGCACAGAGATGTGATTAAAAATGAAGAAAGGATTCAAATGAGAGGCAAAGGAAGGAGTGAAATTGGAAAAGTAAGACCACAGGTCATCAGTCCTGCTGAATTCTGGTTCACTCTTCACTGGCATCAGCTGATGTTTGTTTTCCTAAAACATACATATTTTATTAGATGGAACTTTTTGATGCCACTTTCTGCAGAGACAAAGATGCACCTTATATAACAAGTCTTACAAAATCTGCGTTAAGATGTTTCAGGTTAGTTTTACCAGATGCTGTAGATGCCATCACATTAACTCAAGGTGATGTCTTGCCTCCCCAACACGCTGCCCTCTGCTGTCCGACCCTCGCAGAGCTTCCTCCCACGGCTCCTCATCGTAATCCTGCTACCTTGACCTGATAAAACTATACCTAGTGTGAGTTCAAAACCAGGACAAAAAACCTAATTATTTCCTTGCTTGATGTTGGATAGCCAAGTTATTAAATTTTTCCAGTGCATATTTCAAAGAGGCCTCTAGACACTGTACCCTTTGGGTTTTCCCTTTAAAGCTTAAGGAGTGTTTCACTAATTGGCAAGAAGTAGTCCACTTCAATTAGAACATGGTACACAAGGCTCTGGCCAAATGTTTACTAAGCCAGATTCTACCGGCAAGACCTACTAACACGAACACACACACACGTGCGCACACAGGCACATATTCAAAGAGTAATGCTGCAAACTCCACCAGGAAGGTCAGTGATTGAATGACAAAGTGTTTGATTGACCTTTTAAAAAGACGGGATTACAGGCAATGTGCACAGCGCGTGCTTAAAGTTATGTATATATGTTTGTTGACCCACACATGTGTCAGCCAAATAAACAAAATAAGAATATATTGAATAAAATAAATACAAACTGTGGATTACAGAGGAATAATGTTTACGAATCATGGTAACATTTAATATTTCAGATTGAAAGAATTTGTACAGAAACAGCAAGCACTAATCCAACCAAGAGTGTTCACACGTATGAAACGACACTACCACTGCCTCTATTGATACTGCCACTAATAATATAAGAAATGATAATATTCCTCATGACAAAGCAGAGGATCATTCAACTTGTATGGCATTTTCTTCTGATGTTTTGTTTCCATCTTGTGGTGAAACGTCGGAATGACAGTCTCTCAGCAGGTTCCGTATCCTGGAAGAAATGTCACGTGATTTGCTGGTGACGGTCAGACGTCACTATGGTAACAAAGACGATTAATGACCCCTTCATTAACCCTTGTTGGAATCAAACACATGCTTACATCACAGCATCAGACAGACATCTTAACATCTGTAACTCAGGTTTGATGCAGCACTCAGATCCTCTACTTCAGCGACAGTGGAAAAATATTCAGTTGAAGCCCTGCATTCAAAATCGTGCTTTAGCAAAAGCGCAAAAGTATTATCAGCAAAATAAACTCAAAGTGTCAAATGCAGAGATACTTGTTCCCTCTGACTGACACATTCATGATGTATGACATTATTAGATTGTCAATACTGACGCAACAATGTGTAAAACAACACTTCATTGCTGCAGCTTTCAGCGCGGCTAGTTTTGACTGTATATACAGTTTGGTAGTTTGTCCAACGTTTTCCAACATAAGACCCCCTGACCCTCTCAAAAGGTTTACAAGATAAATAACAACGTTGAACTTGGATGATGACTTTTGTCTGCCTGTACCTGAAGCCTGGTACCTGGTGGGGGCAGGGCATCATCAGCACTTCCTCCCTGGCCTGCAGGGACCTGTTCAGTTATGTTGTGGCTTCATCTTCCCTTATCTGTCATTCACTTCCCAACAGTCACACACCATGAAGTGCACACCCTTTGCTACTGATTCCACTGACCTCCACTCCACTCTCTGTGTGTTTTTTCATGCATTTAATTAACCTTAATGTCTCAGTATTATAATCAAAATATACATAAAGTACCAAAAGTGAAAGTACTCATAACGCAGAATGGCCCATTTCAGAATAATGCGTTTTACATTATTTGATTATAATTACTGATGCATTAATGTGTTCACCACCTTAATGTTGCAGCTGCTAAAGATGGACCTAATTATAACAGACATAATAATGTAACCAGTGAATCAGAATCAGAAACAGATTTATTACCAAGAAGGATTTCACACCGACAAGGAATTTGTCTTGGTGAATAAGTTGCATGCATTGAAGACAATAAACAATAAACAATAAACAAACAGTGACTATTATATACATATTATAAACAATATAAACAAACATGATGAAATAGATAGTGATGAAATAAACCCAAGTATACAGTATACTTTTTTCATTCAAAGACACGAAACAAGACCACTCATCCAGACCCGGGTCTCTTGTCAGAAGACTTCTCGCAACTGACAGCAAATAGATTAGGACAACAAGTTATCTTTGAAAAGTGCCGTTACCTGCCTTACCTGCCTTACCTGCTTGATATGCAAATACAGGTGAAGACTGATATGGCCATCTGCCTGACAACCTCCATACGCTCTGTGATAGATAATCTGTGTGCCACTCGACTAGGTCAGACATTCGTGCCCTCCACAGTTTCAGGTAGGTTCAAAGATTCACTGTCCCTTCCACATTACATAAAACACAAATACATGCATCTGTCAATAATGATTTTAATAGCCCACTCTGTATGCAACGATAACAAGGTCTGTTTATATGTGTCACTACAGGCAGTAATGCTTTATATTATGATCCTGGTAATAAGCATTAGTTAACAGCTGATAAGCACTTTATTAGTCCTTATACAATATGTTAACACATTAGAAGTGTTACTATTAGCAAAATGTATATGTTTATTTATTTAGGGATTTTTGGGGCTAAAGCCAATACCAATATTAGGAAGTAAAACACTTAACAGAGGCAAAGATGTTTCATAGTTAACCAATAAATTTTATTGTCTAAAATGACATCAGTGCACTAAAATAGTAAACTTTCTGGGAATTTAAAGGAGAAATATTCAACTCTTTTTCAGGTTCATAATTTTGTTTTGGGTTGCTTAAATTCATTTATTCAACCTTTCTTTAAACCTTGAAAGATCACTGAGGGCAAGGCCTCATTTTCCATAATGTCGAGAGCACAAATAAAAAACAGAATAGGTACAAAAGTGTGATAACAAACAGAAACAACATAATAACAGAGCGAATAACCAGAATGGCTACATAAAAATGATAACAGATAAGAAGCAATATGACAGAATACCATTAAAATGGAAAACAGTGCTTGAAAATGATAAGAAACTGCAGCAAACGAACATGACAAGACACCAATAAAATTGAGGTGCATAAAAGATGAATGGCAGACAACCATAGCGGACAGCACGTAGTTAAAACAGTTACAATCAAATTCTGAGTACTTTGAAATCAAAGACTTATAGGTATAACTAAAGTTTAAATGTACGTTGTAAAATGTATTGAGCACAGAAGTGTGTTAAGTGTTTACCGGGAGAACTTCGAGCATTATAAAATCACTACAGCGTGTTGAATAGTGACTCTGTGACCAGATTAATAAAGAGATGATATACGGTGGTGGCAGAAACAGAAACCATTGGCTGTCACGTCTTGCTGTTAAAGGTGCCCACCCAACTTTCTCATAATGAGTGGAATAACAGTCCCGAGTAGTGAATCTGAGGGCGGAGTGATAAACCAGATCAAGTGGAGTGGAGACAGAGGCATGTCCTTAGATAACATCACCATAGTCCAGGACAGATAAAAAGACAGCTTCAGTGATCCCTTTCCTACAGAACATGGGGAAAGTAGTTCTCTTTCTGTATGAATGACCTTTTTTTTTCTTAGCTTGATAACAAGTGTGATAATATTAAATTTAAATGTGAGTTTACGCTCATACTGCACAGTGCTGCAGCATTGTGTACCCCTCTGTGTGAAACGCTCTGTTCTCCAGTCCAGCTCCTGTCTCTTTAAGTCAGCCAACCAGTTCATCAGTCAATATATTATAATAGGAGGTGTTACCAACACATATCAATCTATCAGCTGGCCTTACTTATATTGCTCAAAGAGCAAAGTATAAACTAGAAATGTGAACTCCTACTCCTTATACCATGCTTACGGCTCTCTCTGGTACAGATTAGACCCTGTGCTCTGTCCCAGTCAAAGAAACAAAGAATAATTTAAATAAATTGTACAAAGGGCAAGAGTCGAGAGTTGACAACCTTTGCATTCAGTTTACTTGCACAGCAAGACACATGCGCACACCACTTTGAAGCCAAGTGTAAGTGTAGCCAGTATCAGTCAAAACACATTCAAAAACATTTTATGAACATAAATCTTCCCTGAGTAAGTCATGATAAATATCTAAGAAGTAGGCTAATAGCTAGCTGCATCAATAACAAGTGCTTTTAAGTCTGGTCCATCTGTGAGCTTAAAATCAGATGAGGCTGCTCATTTCTTTAAAAAGGGACCAATAATGTTGTTACAATTTCCAGATGGGAAGATGCAGATAATTGAAGCATTTAATGTTTGAATGTGGTTTAGTTAAATAAATAGCACCACTGAAGAAGACAGATGTAACTGTGAGTGGACTTCAGACTTCTCTATTTTCCCCTCCATTTTATGCAATGGTAGGGTTGAATTTCCTGTTTTAGATTAGATATGCTTGTCACTCAGCGTTCTGGAGGAAACTCAACTGTGGGTGTGTCTCTGGCCTTATGTCTACACCATTTTTTCTTTTTTTTTTTTTTTCTTTTTACCGTTTTAGAGTAGTTTATATACAGAAATCTGGAGGTTTACGTCTGCCTGAAGAATCCTTGAGGATCCTTGGGTTTGTTCACAGAACAAAATCTTAATTTTAACACAATAACTGCCTTTTTTCCCTTGTAATGAGGCAGCAAACAGACATGTGTTGTAGGAGCCCAGCTTTCAGTGACTGGTCATGCACTTGAACCTGTTCTTGAAATAGAAGATTTCATTACTAATGTTAGTTTCTGCACTAGAAAGTGAATAACGGAATTTATCGTAGGCCTTTTGTGACTCTGTTTTAGTCCAGGGTATTTTGATCTTCGACGCGTGGTTCACAATGATGTCACTGCAGGAGCCAATGTGGAGGGAGCCCAGACCGTCGATGAAGAACTCTGCAGTGTAAAAAAAAACCAACAACTTTGTAGTTTCAAAAAAGAAAAACGCTCATTTGGAGTTTCTTTTACATCTTTCCAAACCGAAACAACTCAACAGTGTCAACACAGCCGTACTGCATAGAGGAAAAAAAGACTAGTATAAACTGTTGTATTAATATATTTTATAGAAGATATTACAGATACCCACCCAGATGACCTCTTCGCGACAGGCGAGGGTCAAAGCCCACCTGCAGCACCTTCTCTGTCCTCCCCATGAAGAAGTTTATGACAGCATCAGCTACCACACAGTTGGGAAACCCCTCGATTACGTGGTGGTAGCCATTTCTGATATGCAAGCAGTCACCCTCCTCTCCGCCTTCCTCCACTGATATGGTGTGACGGTATGTGGCAGTGTAACCAGTCACCTCTCTCACTGCACCACCAACCTGAAGTCATGAAGACAGGTAGAATAATAAGACGACTAATAGAAACATAATGACTGTCCTCACTATGTCAATCATTATGACCATTGTTTGTTGTGAGGTGGTGACCTCTAGAAACTGTAGTAGGTATTACAGCTGTAGAGGAGGAAGTGAGGAGAAGTAAGAGCAGCAAGTCGGTGTAAGGAGGGGGCCGGGGATGGTGGACAGGTTAAACAAGAACAGAACTTTAATTCTCAAAACTGCTCATTGTGCCCAGTGTGAAACCAACGTTGAGTCATTTTAACGTACTAACATAGTAAAGTAACATCACGTACATAATCTCTCTGAATGTTGTGAGTCAAACCCAAACCATGATGTTGTTTTCTAAACCTAACCAAGTAGTTTTATTGCAAAAAGCTAACCAAACTGCGACCGTACAATGAAGGTCCGGTATGTGTGTTGCTGCAACGGCCATCTTGTTTTGGGAGACACAGACTATCGACCTACTTCTTCGTTTAGGTAAAATGTAAATTGAAAAAGTTGGCTTGACTTTAAATTGTCAGGAAACCTATAACCTCACACTGTAGAGGATGTGTTGCAAATTAAACAGCGAGTAAGAGGTTTAAGTACCAACTTTCTGCATTTAGTGTACTGGACGTTGTGTTGGATGAATAGTTTACATGTGCAGACAGGATGTTCTTGATACTTGAACGTTTAAAGCATGTGTTGCAAATGTCTGAGACTGAAGGCAACAAACAAAAATTTTATATGGCTGCAGCAAAGGACTGACAGAGTGCAACCAGGGAGGTTCGTGGATATCTTTAGGCTGTTAATCTCAGGTAGTTAAAAAGTAGTTCTCTGGACTAAAGTAAATCTAAATATGTAGCACCACATATCACAACATAATAACAGCTGGTCATGAGACCATAGTTACCTGCCTATTTAAGACTACATATGTGCCGCCCTTACTTGGGGATGTCAGGTGGGAGGAAGCAGAGAGTAAGGATCTTAACATTTTTTTGCTGTGTACTTTAAAATTTCGAGTGTTTATGAATGCATTCACATTCAGTAGGCATCAGCACACACTGCCACACACATTGTACTGTTTCTGGGAATGTATCTCACCAGATCCAGAGTGGTCTTCTCTAAGATATCCACCATCCTCTCCAGCTTGGTGTTTGCAGTGAAGATGAAGTCGTCATCTGCCCAGAGCACATACTTGGTGGTCACTTGAGACACTGCCAAGTTTCTTCCTGCAAACCAACCCTTTACAAACAAAAGGAGGTTCAACACCCATTAACTGTGTAGTTTACTAATTACAATGCATATTGACATTTTTAGAAAGATATAAACATATTTACCTTTCCAAATGGCATGATGTAATGTTCAATGTGCGGCCCGGTCACTGGCTGAGGGTGTTTATTATCATCTGCTATCACTATGGTGACAGTGGGATAATACTGACGTATGCTGTCAATGAGATCTTTGAGCTTGTCATAGCGTAGGAAGGTCTTGGTGGCGATGGTAACAAGTGCACTGATATTGTACTCTATGTAGATACAAAAAACAAATGCAGTGACCTTCTGTGACATTCAACACTTTTCGTCAAAATAAAACTGATAATAAAAAAAACTGCTGACAAACCTTTTTGGGTTCCGGAGTTGTAAAGTTTCGGGACGGTTGCATGTCCAATCTTAATGCTGAAAAATGACTGGTGGGCCTCAGTTGCAAACCGAACTGCAGAACAAATCAAGAGCTGAGTCATATCCTTGCGGGGGCGGGGGGCAGGGGTTTGTTTGATAGTTAGTTTTTTTCCAATGTTTTAGTGCTCCCAAGCACATTTTAATGTCGAGGAAATGTGGAAAGGAAGGGCATGTCGGGAAGTTGATTTTTTCAACTTGTTTAGTATCAGAGAGGATCAGGCCAGCACTAAACAAATATCTCCACTTAGGTTTGTTGTTTTGTTTCTGCACCACATCTCTTTTATACCTCTCATTTCTTCATTTCTCTACCCAGTTTTTTTTTTTTTTTTACTTCTGATATTTGTCTCTATTGTATTGCTTTTATGTTCACATTACATCACATGTATTATTATTATTATTATTATCATTATTATTATTAACAGCCTTTGATGCTGCTGAACTCTGCTGAACAACTGCTTTCTGTAATGTTTATGGACGTTATATAAATGCAGAAGAAAAGCTTCAGATGTTCTCCTTTCTGCAGAGATAGTTTATAAAACCTGGCTTCATAGTTGGTGTGAGAGTCAATCATGTTCTTTATCACAGCCAAACCAGGAAACTACAGTACCACGTACAGTTAAGAATTGTGACTTGGGCTGGACGGTATGGCCTTAAAATAAAATCATAATATCTTTAGGCCATATTGTGATATACGATATATACCTTGACATTTTGAAATCCTCTCAAAAAGCACATTATAAATGTTGGGACAGGGCGACAAAATCAAAAATCACAATGTTTTTGACGAAATGCTCCCTATTTCGATATCGATATTGCAACAATACTGTTGGGATGACTATTGCTACTTTAACAAAATACTTACCCAATGAGATTTCTGAGCAATAATCATCAGTAATGTGGATATAATGATGAAGTGTCTAAAGACAAGTATTGGAACAAGTAATCAGTCTGGTAAGTTCCGATAATGACATCACTCTACTGTAATGCAGCCTTTGCAACCAGTAAAACACAATAGTTATGCCATATCATGATATAAAGATATATCTTAAATCTTCTAAGATGATATTAAGTAATGGTAAACATTGCATATATAACTCAACTCTAGTTTCTACTGATTTGGAGCAGCCGTAGGCGGACTTCTAATAGGCTCATAAAATGAGAATATTATGCTTAATCCCAAGATCGCCAAGAAAAGTGAGGGGATTCAAACATTAGACATTAAACTCTCATTTGTTCATGTGCTCTGGTAGGATGACGTAACCCTAACACTCGGTGTTGCCAATGTAGCAATACTTGTCTAAAAGGACTTTTAGTCTAGAAAACTGAAAACATTAATTTGTCAGTGATTAATTTGAACAAACATCAAGCTTTCTGCTACACTTCCAACCTGACGTGATATATTTTATATTTAGGGTACCCGCAGACTTTGTTCATCTGAGGGCAGATTTGATTAAATAAATTTGCTTAACAAAATGCTTAAAACGTTGATGCAAATAACTGGTGCAGCACTAAGTGGGGGATGTGAGGGACAGACCCTCTGTGTCCACATGCCTTATGCAAATATTTGGCATCCCTTCCTCATCAGAGAGATGCTTTACATCATGAGAGCCGTCTAACCATGTTTCACCTCTGTTCCTTTCCAGCTGAGTCTGTTTCATGAGCCCAGAGATAGTTATTTCTTGTATATACATACATACATACATACATACATACATACATATATATATATCAATGTACAGAAAGAACGGTTCTCCAGCTGCAGTATGTCAGAAAAAAAAGCCCTGCAGAGAATAGTTAGAGGAGCTGAGAGGGTCATCGGAGTTTCCCTCCCCTCTGTCCAAGAACTCTTCCAAAACCGCTGCAGGAGCAGGGCACTGAACATCATCAGGGACGCCTCCCACCCTCTCCACACATTCTTTGAACTGCTCCCATCAGGAAAACGGTTCCGGAGTCAAAAAGGCTGAACTAACAGACTTATCAACAGCTTCCCTCCACAAGCTCCACGACTGATGAACTGCTGATCTGGAGCATGTGCACTGATGCACTTCATGAGCCCTTAGTCATAGTTTTAGTTTTAAATTATTATATTTATATTGTGTGTTATTAATTGTGTCTTCTGTTATTGATCCTGGAAAAACGCAATCTCATTTTTGTTGTACTACTTCGTTGGTACAGCAAAATGACAATAAAGCTTTGATTGATTGATGTAAAAAAAAAAACAACATTTAACAAAATGTCTAATTATACATTACTTATTGATCAAACAGAATGATATGCAAAGTCAATCAGCATTAGGATGAAACTTTGGTATCCACATGCAAACTTTACCTGTGTCTGCTGTTTTGGGGTGGAAAACAGTGTTTGTATAGGTGACGAACTGCAGCTGCCTGTTCAGAGCGGACAGAACCGGGCTCGACAGTGTCATGCGCTTCTCTCCCTCCCCTTTAACATCGACCCTGTCCACTGTAGCTGCAACATCGAAAGTCCCCAGTGTTGCTGTCAAATATACCTGTTACACCATTTGAATGGTTTTTAGGATATAAAAAAAAACAAAAACCAAAAACGTCTTAAACATTAAGACAGGAAAATGGAAACGTGAAGCACAATGAAAACCTCAAAATGAAGAAATTACCACATGGTTTGATCTTGTTTCTTCTTTAAGACCCAAACCTATAGAGAGAGTGCAAATATTAATGGGGATGTCAACATGGGATGATGGTGAGGGTGAATGTAGCTGAAGACATAATGTTTAATTTATCTGATTCTTTTTAATATTGTGTCTTGTATTAAATATGCTGTTACCAGGAATGATGATGGTTTTGAGGGGTCGCACCTTCACACCCTGGGTGGGATACTGAAGAGGACTGCTGGCTTCAGCTATGATGAGCTCATCTGCAGGACTGTAAGACCTTTAAATACAGTACATATTAGAAAGGAACGCACCTGCATTTCGTCATTACTGTGTGATATCCACATTACTGTGTGATATCCACAACAGCCCTATCTATTTATTTTTTGTCACTAAATGTATATCAGAGAAAGAAACGCATGTGGAATACAAATGTGAAAAAAGCCAATCTCATGTGAAAGTATGTAATTTACATGTGGAAATAAAATTATTATGTGGATTTGTGAATTTCATTCATATATAAAAAACAAACAACAAGAGACTTAGCCAATTGCATGTGAAAATGCATGTAAAGTAGATAAGTAAGTTGAACTGATGAAACCTCTATTTTAAGTCTTGAAGGCTTAAAACATAAATCCAGTTGCCACTTGCTAAGTTAGTACTGGGAAACTTTCTTTAATCTGTATGAATAAATTTAGAACTTATTCTCAGTTCTAATCAGTCGATTAGTCAAAGGACCGAAAAATTGGTTGACTAGTTTTGCCGATCAATAGATGAGGTCAACATAATCTCAAATATGAAGTTTTTTCACTTTTCTCTGTTACATTTATATATAATATCTTATGGTTTTGGAGTCTGGTCTAAAAAAAAAAAAGGAATTTAAAGTTGCTTTCTTCAGCTCTCTGAAATTGTGGCAATTTTTGTTTACTGTATTCTCTCTATTCACTGTAATTGTTGACTGAATCACTCTATGAAGTGGCAGAAACAACAACAGTTACTTCCGGGTAGAGAACATTGTGGTCTGACTTATCTAAAGTTTCTGCTGTGATTATTTCATGGAATGTGTTGCATTGCTAGCGTCTCTGACGTCCACACAACAGTGTGATAACTGCTAGTTTCGGGGAAACTTAAGCTGTCATTTTGTTAAGTCCGTGGCCCAACAGGTAAATTAAGTCTCCAATGTAACGTTATATATATATATATCAAACATGCATTTTAGATTAATTAGATTTAGGCTTTTTTTTAGGGTTTTTTCTCCTGTGAAGTTATTGTAAACAAACTTTGTGATTCGGCCTATTAGCTCCACTAATACTGAGAATCTTCATAGACAGTTTGTTTGTCTTCACATATTTAATATCCTTGTTTATATAACTGTATAGTATCAGACAAGGAAAGATGCCGTTTGTCCGCAGTGAGTCCAGGAATAACGGAAGGCTAATGTCTGAAACAAACTAAAGGAACATGCCAACATGCCAAGTTTCTGTCTGCATGCCAGTACATTTCCTGGTTAAACAACATTTTAAGTAGCCACATGTAAAGAGCTGATGAGAAAGTTGGTTTTGCATTTCCTGCTTCTCTTCCAGATAAAATGTATCCATGTAAATCTGAATGACAGACACCAAGTTACCTACATCTACTTAATATCTACCGTGTAAATAGGTGCATGCCTCAAAGGTGTCCATGGGTTAAAGGGAACTTGGGAACTTTAAGCCTTAAAAACTTCCACACAGTCATCATCTTTGTAATCTGCTGATTACATGATTAAACAAGGGTGTGTTCATAAATCGTTGAACCTGTATCTGGAACAATACCTCCTCTGAAAGCCGTTGTACTCCTGAGCTCTGTGATACTTTGCAGCCTCTGGGTCAGGATGGGACACTAAGAACGCCTGAGAAACGTTGTGGGCCCACGCGCGTGGAAACAGCAGATTGGAGAAAGGCAGGTGAAGGGTCTCCTTGTCAGCCACACACACACATGTATTCAGAGCCAAACGACTGTGGCAGGAAAAGAAATTGCATTAAGTTGACAAAGATAATAACGAGTATTCAGGGAAGAATCTAGACAAATAAACAGACATGTTGACTAATTACACACCACGCCACATCCTCTTTTATGTGGTAGGCAATGTCATTGTGATAGCCACTGATGATGCCTTGGATCGTCTCATCGAGGAGTTTTTGCAATGGACTTCCCTGTCTCGGCCGCACGTCAACTACTGAGCTGGTCCCAGGGCTCCATGCATAAAAGAGGGCGAGCAGCGTTAGTCCACTGACCAACATAGGTCCAAGACACTTCTTGATGCGCATCTGGAATGAAGATGAAAGGATATGTCAGAATGGTGTTAATGTTGACCTCACAGGATGAGGAAAATGGAAACTTTCCATTTTCCTCATCCTGTGAGGTCAACATTAACACCATTGTGCCCATGTGAATGGGCTTTCCATTGGAAAGCCCATTCACATATGAACTCTGGACCATATCCAGACGATTTGATAAGGATAGTGTTTTTTTTTTTTTACTACACATTTCCTTGTTCACACAGGCAGCACACCACAGGAGACTGTCCATGTCAGATGTAATCACACGTTAGAAATATTTCATTTGGCTAAGGTGTCGGTAGGTGATGGTTTCCATGCCCCAGTGTTTGAGAATGTGTCACAGCTGATGCAACCTGCTCTAGTGCAGAAGATTACATGCATCGACACGTCCACTCACTCGCTGTGAATTCACTCTGGACAATGGACTGTCACTTAACTGTGACACTGCTGCGTTCCAGACTGCAAGTCTTATAAACAGGTTCAGACATGTACAGGGTCAGGGTTCAACTATAGAGCAAGAGACTTTGACGCACTACACCACCATTATGACGAAGTTACAGAAATTGAGGCTACGTGCCTTACAGACACACTACAAGAGGTGCTGACTTGTTTCTACATGGCACTACAGGCCGAAAAAGTTTGAAAACCCCTGCTCTAGATCAAGAGCTGTAACACATTTATGTATCATGCTACTAGTATTGTCAGTATCAATTTCTTAAACCACAATTTCTGCATTTAGGCTCATGATCAATATCCAGCAGACTATCTGATTGCAGTTGTTAAACTATTTAAGCCCATGAGGGGGATGTAGGGGATGTGGCGGATGTGGCAGTCATGGCGGTTGTATGTGTTGTGCATGCAGCCTCTGACTTGCACGAACACCTGAATTGTGTAACTGCTTGTTTCTGCTACTTACAAAAGTCGAATTAAAAAGGTATTAGAGTTTGTGTTTAGTGCTCACAGTATTTGTTTGACACAAATTATGCTCGAACCATGTCATTTAAAGAAATGTTCCGTCTCTTCATTAGTGAAGTAGATGTTCCTGTCATGTATTTCTGTGCTATAGTGCAATTACTTTAAAGTTTTGTTGTTAAAACGTGTAAAGGCATCATGTTGGTAAACATACTTAAAATGTAAAAGTTGTGTAAAAGTGTGCTATTTTATACCAAGAGTGGCTCTTGGAGTATCCTGATAATACATTACTAATGAACTGATATCCTACTGAAGTGGCCAGGGAACAAGTTGATATGATACTGAAGTTATACTCAGAGAGTATTTCAGATACGACAGAGAGGGTGTTTTAAATGCAATTTAAAGTAATGCATTTGAATTACAGTAAATATTCTTAAAGTTGTTCCAGTTTGACACAACTAGGTACCACAAAATATCCTGCAATGACCTTAAAATGTATTAAAGAGTGAGTAGAGTACAATTAAACCATGATATTGAAGGTCACTGAAAAAAAACCAACAATTGTCCAAATCTGTTCTATGGTCGTAATGTGTTCTGACACAAACAATATACTGGGTCTGCTAAGATTCACTATTTTACCTCACTCTTATTAACCTGTTTTATTTTATTCACACTGTTTGAGTTAAGTCTAAAACACTGAGAGTTAATTACCATAATTACTATGCACGAACAAACTGTATTATTAAAAGAGTTGTACATATCCTGTCGATAAATGAGATTGGTTGCAAGCGTTAATCCTTTTTATGAGGGGTTAATACATAGGAGAGAAAAGCCAGGGTATGAGAAAGAACAACGCTGCCTGAAATGTGGACAGGCCACGGTCATAAATAACAAATGCGTTTTGCATGAATGGAGTCCATGAGGTGTGGAGGAGGGAGTCAACAGAGAAACTCAAAGAAGTGCAGGATGAAAAGGTTAGACGTGAGGAAAGGTAGGTTTTGTCCAACAGGGCGTTGTCTACATGGAGTGAAGAAATCGTGTTGTCAAGGTTGCTAAGCCTAAACCACGGCTCCACCCCACCTGTATAACCAGTTAATATTGTTCACCTTATCTATCTGCTTAACCAGTGAGAAGCTATACATTTTCTTTAGCTGAAATTATAAGAAACAATGTAAAGAGAGATTTTGCATCTTTTTCTGGGCGACTGGTTGCAGACTAACAGCACTGGCTTCCTGCGATTTATCAAACAGAGAAGGTCCTTTTTTTCGATCAGGCTTTTTTGCGTAATGATACAATTCTAAATAAATGGTAAAAGGTACGTCACGGTTTGTCTTCTCTCAAATAAACAAATACTCCGACAGGTCACATCTTCAGTTTTACCCACACACACAAAAAACAACCAAGCCAGCATCTGAAAATGTTTCCACCCTGTGCCAGTGAGCCAGAGACAGATAGACCGAGCTCTGTCCCAATGCCACTTCCTAAAGCACCATTCACAGTTTCAAGGCCTTCCTAAAGCTGTCCCCTTGCAGGAGCTGTGAAACTTTGCAAAGCAAGACAATCACTCTGAGCCACTTTCCCATGTGCCTCCAATGTTCTATTGTGGTGAAAGGTAACCTCAATGTTTTAAACCTCTGCAGAGTTTCAGTTGTCGCAGCTGTGAAGATTTGCATCACTGAGCCAAGATGGATGCTTTCTCTTGCAAATACAACAATGCTTCTCTAAACTGTAGTCTGGCGTGAGCTCTTTCCTGTGACCTTGCTGGACAAATGGTTTTGGGAAGGTGTTTTGTGATATGATGGCCTTGGGCCAAAGGTGACTGTCGCCATAATGAAGCTCTGGCACCCAGCACTTCAATCTGCTGATTTAATTTCATTATAAGATGCAGAATGTTGTAACAGAATTCACAAATAGACCAAATGCAGTGTTAACACACAACTGTAGAAGCTGAAAAGTGGTGGGGAACATAATGGACAAGATAATGTTAGGACAACTTATAGTACAGAAATGTTGTCACGATTACGAATACGAAAACTTTATTATCCACTGAGTGGAAGTTCCTCTTTGGTTTCACCATAGACATGTCTCAAAACAACACAATAAATAGTGACACAATGAAGAAGAAGAAGAAGAAGAAGAAGAAGAACCACAAGCAATTATTAACTACTACAATTCATTTTTTAGCACTTTCCAAGGGCAAATTGTTCAAAATGAAGGGCCAGTTATCCATACAGATGTTCTTAAAGTCTAATCCAGCACAGACCATCACTTTTTGATAAAGTTTTTAAATGGTCTTCAATGTATGCAATTTTTGGCAATGCACTGAAGCCACTAAACGAGCTTGGAGCAGATAATTATAGCAGGAAAATAATATTAATTTTATCTAATTTGTTTGTTAATATTTCGTTGTGCACGCTATCTTTTAAATCACATGTTCAACTAATTATGCTTTTCAAAAATGATGGACAACATTTGTACTATCATTACTCCTTTTAACTAGTGTAAGGTATGATAAGAGCCGAACATGTACTTGTGTCAGTTGCGATCTGACCTGGGGTGAGCTGGTGACGGTGGTTAATTTGTGAGAGCTGCGTGGGCACAGATGAATATTCCGCTCTCAGGACACTTATCAGTTGTCTATCAGTTTATCCAGTGCTGACCTTTCAGCTGAAACAGTTTGACTCTGATATATTCTGTTTTTCCGTTTAACCATTCTATTAATTAATACAAAAAACAATCTTTTGTTACTTTTGCTGAGCGAGCGTCACCCCAGTTCCGGATCTGGTCCGTTGATTTTTTTTTTTTTTTAAATACATTTACGCAAACTTTAACCCTTTAAAATAAAAACTTTTCTGAGGACGTGAAGTCTTTAAGGCAGCGGAAGTTAAGTTAGTTAGACACTTTGAAGAATCACCATCTTCCAAAAACAGATTTGGATATTACGCAGTGACGTGCGCACACGTCCACGGCCTGTTATTTTTTTTTTTTTAAATAAATGTGTGTGAAGATCATGAAAAAAAAAAAAAGATAGAAGAATTCTTACTTTTGCTGTTTTCTGGGGATAAATATTTCCAGCAACTTCTGATTCATGTGACAGCTGAGTCTGATTCACGGGAGGCGTTTTCGTGCGCATGTGGCGAGACACTCCTCTTCAAACGCGCGTTATTGGTCAAAGCAGCCTGCTTTGACGGGTGGCTCAGATGAGCAATTGTTTCCTTTTGGGTTGTGTTTGCTGCCGGTACAGTGGTGCATGTTTGAGCATGTACGCATCAATCACAAGTCTCCATCCGTGTTTGTGTGCTTCCGAGACTTTTAATTGGACAGGTTTAAAGTCCTCCTGCGCCCAAAAATGTGTTATGTGCATTAGATGTTTGACTCGCATTTCCAGCTTGTGCCTACAAGCATGATGTTCCAAATATGCAACCCACACAGCTGACGTGGGAACAATGGGCGTTTCAGTGAAGTAGGAGGCTTCTTGTGAAGCAGTTTGAACTTTAGACTCTGAACTTTAGCAAATCTTTCTGTAGGGAAATCAAATAAGACAAATCTCCATTTGAAATAATTTTGTATGTCTTAAAAATGTGTCTGAAGGAGGGCATCTTCAGATTAATTTGAAAATGATAATTATAGACACAAACTTAACATTAAAGGGTACTGTGACTCTAACTATATGTATCTGGTAAATTGCATTATCCACAATGATCAACAAAACCAACAGGTGTTTCAAATGAAATGAAACTAGCTTTGCCCCCTCATGATACAGTTTTTAATTCATGGGAAAGAACAAACAGTTTTCACTTCCTGTCTGGACACCGCAAAATTTTCAGCTCAGCTAGCGCTTCTTCCTGTGATTCTCGTTTCTTGTGTCATTGTGTATGTAACCTCATTTCTCCTCGACCTCACCCTTAATCAACCCGCCTTCAAGTCCCAGTTCAATTGCCACCCTGCCACCCGGCCTCAAGTACCTCTGCTACCTGCCGAAACTCCACTATCTCCAGAGCCTCCACCAGAGCCTCAGCCTACGGCACTGTGTGTCATCGCCACTACACCGGCTGAACAACCTGCCTGAGCCATTTTCACTACCTTCTACCAGAGCATCTATAATAAATTCATTTTACCTACTTCCTGTGGCATCCACTTTTGGGTGACTGTAACATCATGAAAAAGAGAGTTTGTTTATTTAGTCAATGAAGATCTTTCTCCTCCGATAAAAAAAATTCCTCCCCAAAACTACAGAGTGCACCTTTTAAAGCTGCACTATGTAACTCATGCAGAATGAGTTTGAGATGTACTTTAACGCCACTATGTTCGTAAACAGAGCAAAACAGGCTTGTATTTGGAATTATGAGAACAAAAAGCTCATTGCCCATCAGGAAGTTCAGTTTCAATAATATTTGACAATGTAACCAAAATTGTAGGTGAGTTACAAAAGTTATATAGTGCACTTTAAAGCACAATATTGAGGTAAGCTACTTGTGTTTTTTTGTTTGTTTTTCCCCACTGCATTACTATTCAGAGGCAAGTATTGTACTTTTTAAATAATAATGTAATATTGTACAACATTCAAGATGAAACTTTGTTGACCCGGGAAAACATTCACAAGGTACCCAACAGATAAACTCCATGAAAGTAGCTGAATCACCTTTTTTACCAACCTAAATATGCGTAGATAGCTCCACAACACCACCAACAAGTAGGAAATCACATGTCTTACACACACACACACACTCACACTAGAAAATAACTAGAAAAACAAGAAAAGGACAAGCTGCCACCAAGCACACACCCTGATGCATGGCTGAATAAACTGAATAACCAAATTGAAGATGAACGACAACACAATTTCATACTTTTTTTTATTATTATTTTTTTTTTACTGTGTTTACATTGGCGGACCCTGCCACGTTTTTGTCCTGGGGTGAAACTTCTTCTCTCACTACACAGTGCCCCTTTAAGTAGCTTACAATATTTAACTAAATGTACTTAGTTACTTTACCCCACTGCATAATGAATAAATCTGTGAGGAAAGCTTGTTCATTTTGTAGGCTTTGTTAGGGCGACACCTGTTGGCCAGGATTGGGAAAGCAGCAGCTTCACTTCCACTTATTGTCGCTTCCTCTCTCAGCAACTTTTAAATTATAAAAAAAGATCCAACAATAATAAATACCACATAAATCAATCAATCAATAAATAAAACCGCGACGGTTAATTGCCCTTAATGCATCTCAAGACGTGTGAAGCGTGCTTCCTCTACACGTCACCAGCTGCCAGCCAATGACGGGTCGCATTTGCTCATCTTAGCGCGTGATGCTGAAGAATGTAAATCCGTGCAGCGGCTCTGTCTCTCTCCGCTCGGCTGATCATCTCATTCAGAGACGATCTCCATCAGAAAAAAAAACCCACAAAAAGCAAATGACCTGACGACATGACTGACAGATGTGGCTCGTGCGGTTTTGCAGATACAGGAAGTGTTTCGCTGCAAGCACATCGCGCCCACAAATGACCGACTGCTGGTCCCACGGTGAAGGTAAAGAACACATACAGACACACACACACACACACACGAGTGTAGATGTGAGGTAAAACATATGTTTTCTGACTTTGAGTGTGGACGCAGCTGCTTGTTTGTGTGATGCAGCATGCGTAAAGCTCACGGCCTCATTTCGCTGTCATTGCAATGTGAGTCATGTGTTTGTGGGAAAACGGATTAAACGCCTCGATTAGGGTTACTGGGTTGATGCCTGTTAGAATAAGGAAGGGAGACTCTCGACATGTTAATCGTTAACACAAATCTCAGGATTGGGGTCTTTAACCTCATCCGTGAGGCAACAGACCCGAGTGAAATCGTTTTGGTCGGTGACGCACAGTGACACTGTGTCAAGTGTGAAGTCCATGTCCAGAAAAACAAAACAAACCACAGTGACAGTTCACATGTTGTATTACAGCTTGAGTTGGTGGTATTTCAAAAAAAAACTTTAAATCCGCTTAACAAGATGAGGAGGCATGCGTGATGATGTGATCCGGACAAATCCTGGAGCTTCTTCACAAACAGCCAACAAGATTTGCAGGAAGTCAGCCACATTCAAGTTCTAATCCTGTGTTGGAGGGGGGCTGGGAACAAAGCTTCTCTGTTGACTTCTGGCTTTTTGTCTGTGCTTCCAGTTTTTCCTCTCTAACTGTGTCGCAATAACGACCGTTCAAGTTTTTATTTGAGGCTAAATGTCTCAGTGACTTAGACTCCTCGGGGAAATGCTTCTAATGTGTAGCCCAACTTGATTTAAAGCTTCTTTTCATTTTGAATGCACGGGCCATAAACATGTCCTGCCTCGCGAACGCTGTTGGAGTTCATTGCCTTTTCTGACACAGTGATTTGTGGAAAGTAATATTGAAGGTGCCTGGAGTTCGAACAATGCTCATCTTTTAAATGTGTTTCATTATAACACGACACAGTTCCATGTGCTGCTACATACGATCTGCTCAGAAGGATGCATTTTAATGCAACGATCACTAACAGAAGAGAGAAATTTAGAGGCACATTTCAATCCATCAAATCCACCCCCGGTGTGTTGTGTTCCCCTGTAGATGCGCTGTGATATCACAGTGATGTAGACAGTGTCACCATGAAGAGCTCCAGCTCCAGATGGGCCTTCTCCCTGGGCTTCCTGGTGGGGGCCTGCAGCATCTACTTCTTCCTGCGCCAAGTGTGGTTTGAGAGGAGCTACCCGGTTCTGACGGAGGCTCAGGAAAAAGCCACAGTGGCCGGGGAGAGCCCGACCAACTGGAAGAAGGAGGGAGCTGCTCTCATCAACCTGCTCCACCCTCACCATGCAGGTGATTTACACTCTTTCACTCTGAGTCTGGTCCCGTACAAATACAGTCATTTAGTATGTATGGGGTGACAAATGGAGAAGGTTTTGGGGTAATTAGTCCTCATATGTCTAATATCAAAACTGTAATTCAATTCAAGATATTTCTCCAAATCAAAAACATGCATCTCGGACTGATCAGTGCTAGATCTTCATGTCAGCTGACTACTACTGACTACTGGGTCTCAGCTCAACTCAAAGAACCAATCAAAAGATTCAAATTGATTTAAAAATGATGGATGTTGCTTAAATCAACAGTTCACCCCAAAATCAAAAGGAGGTATTTTTCCACTTGTCTGCAGTGCTATACATCCAACTGTCACTTTAGAAACACAACTTATGTGTTGTATTATTATATGTTGTTATTCATGTAGCAAACGCAGTGAAAGACATACAGCACAGGAAGAATGTAGATGACTGGATATGGAGAAGTCGTTGTCATGTCATTGTCATGTGTGACATTCCTGCTGTAACTCTACATACAATAGCTTCATTTCACTGCTTCAATAGCTTGTACTGCACTGTTTGCTTTGTTGATCCTAGATGAAGACAGCCGGGTGGCAGACCAGTTGTACCAGAAAGTGCGTGTTCTCTGTTGGGTGATGACTGGGCCGTACAACCTGCAGAGCAGAGCTCGCCATGTCAAGGCCACCTGGAGTCGCCACTGCAACGTGGTGGTGTTCATGAGCTCTGAGGAGGACCCAGACTTCCCCACTGTGGGCCTGGGCACAAAGGAAGGCCGTGATCAGCTCTACTGGAAGACCATTCGAGCCTTCCACTACGTCTACGAGCACCATGTGAACGAAGCAGACTGGTTCTTAAAAGCAGACGACGACACTTTCGTGGTGGTGGACAACCTGCGCTGGATTCTGTCCAACCACACGCCTGAAGAGCCCGTCTACTTCGGCAGACGCTTCAAGCCTTACACCAAGCAAGGCTACATGAGCGGAGGGGCGGGCTATGTGCTCAGCAAAGAGGCTCTCAGGAGATTCGTGGAAGGTTTTCGAACCAAAGTTTGCACACACACCACCCCCGTCGAGGACCTAGCGATGGGGCAGTGTTTGGAGAAGGTGGGCGTTCTGGCGGGGGACTCCAGAGACACTCTGCATCGAGAAACTTTCAACCCGTTTGTGCCAGAGCACCACCTAACTTTCAAGTTCCCTAAGAGCTTCTGGTACTGGAGCTATTGTTACTACCCTATTGTTGAGGCAAGTTTCTTCACCTCTGTTTTCATGATTACTCAAGTAAATACTATTTAGTCTATTAAAATAAAAAATGAATTGTGAAGATGATCATTGCAATTTCCCAGAGCCCACAGTTACGTCTTCAGGTGGCTTCTTTTGTCCAACCAACAGTCCAGAACCAAAATAATCTATATTTGTCATCATAATTGACAAAGAAAAGCAGCAAATCCTTACATGTAATATGCAGGAACCGGCAAATATGGAAAATAAATGACTCAAGGGACTAATTTTCATAGCGCTACTACAAATGAGCTGGTAAAAGCAGACAAAAATACTTCGTATCTGTGCTCACAATGCCTAATAGTTACTAAAAAAAAAAAAAAGCTCCACTACTAAAAGCTCAATGTGGTTAAGACTGACTTACTCAGACTGGATTAGCCTTATTAGAAAGGGGCAAATCAGGTTAGGAAGACGTACTACAGACGGGGTTAACCTGTTAGTTGCAGATCCTTTAATAACATTAGCGTACATCTGCACTTCAACTGAGAGAATTATTCTTTTATTTTGAAATGTACAATAATGATCAATTTTCTAACTGACAGTGCATAGTGCACAGTATATTAGTGGTTTATTTAGCTTTTGGGGAATAAAACAATGTATATGGTGTTATAAATGACCCATCATGGGGATAATAACTAACAAAATAGATAAATAAAATGCAGTATTATTATATTATTATTAAATCAATATGTGATTATCTGGCACTTTCAAATTGCGTACCTGACCCCTGCATAAAACCATGAAATGAGTTCATTTTAAAGTAGATGATTGCAGCAGATACAATGTCCGGTCAACAAAAGGAAAATTGGTCAATTTGTCGCTGATGATGCAACTAATTTGTTGTACTTTGCAATTAAAATGAGACGCGTCCATTGCTGATCCTGTCACACACTGACTGCCAGTGTATGGAGCTGCTTTGTCCTCCGTCTTTGAAAGGAAATCCAAACAAACCTACTCCTGATATCAAAGTAATTAGGTTTTTTTTTTTTATGAGACTGTAAAAATGGAAATTTGTAGTATCAGAATTGTCAGCATATGACAAAAGAACGCAAGTATAAAGCTGGTGATATTCTATATCCTTCCTGTTGTGATCACAAACAAAAACAACAACACCAACGGTGACTTGTTCCCACTAGCAAGTTTTTTCTTTTTTTCTTTAAAAAAAAAATCTAAATCATGATTGTGGTTGATGGTTAAAGCTCCGTGCCGTGGACCCCCGTCCATGAATCTTAAAAAGACACAAATGAGACACACACTTGCACTGGGGAGCAGCTTTCATAAAGATGAGCATGGACAGGTTCTCAAGATGGCGGATTGAAGAGAGGTCAGGTTTAGCCGAGCTGGTGCTGACACATTTTCGACATTATAGCGGACAAAGATTGCATTCCGCAAATTCTTGTAAGTTTACAACACATAATCAACCCAAAGGAGAATAAAAAGCGAATAAGCTTAGCCGACAAGCTAGTTAGGAAGCTAACGTTGGCACACTTGAACCAGCGCTTCCAGAGCCGGTCTCTGAGATTACAGCTGCTATCTCTTAAGTCTTTGATGAAAGACTTTGGCTGCCATCAGTTATTATGATAGATGAGCATGGACACTCTTTATGAGTCAACTAACCTACACTGTCCTGCTGCTGTCAATAGAACAGGACATGTGTATTCATCCGCGGCTGAAAATAGTCCCCAATAAATTAACTTCTCCTGTTTGAGTAACGTTTGCTAAAACCTCAGTTCTCAGCTGTTTTTGGAAACAACTCGTCATCCTCTTTTTGTCTTTGAATTAAAGTATATATTTGTGAACTGTAGGACTAACCATTAATCTCCCTAAGACTAGACTAACATATTGTTGGACTCAGCTTTTGATTGATTAATGCCAGCCTTATCCTTTGTACAAATGCTTAAAGCAAACGCAAACACATGAGAAATGCTACATGTGGCATTTCTACAAGAGACTTGAACAGTCTTAGATTTTTCTTTACAGTGACTTGATACTAGTAAGTTGCTAAGCAGTTCATACTTCGAGAACATATTGGCTCATAATCCTTTTCACACACAAAATGTTCCTACTTGAATTAATCCCTTGCAGCACATTAGTGTATTATTCTTTAACCAATAGATAAAGTGAGTAGTTTTAGGACTAAACCTGCTTGGACAGCTTGTTTGTTGTCGATAATTATTTTTGTTATAATTGTTTTTATTATTATTATTTTGCTCTTAAAAGCGACACCCATTTCTGCAGTAAAACCTGTGAAATCTGACTGCAGTGTGGTGGATGATGGAGGCCATCACTTTTTTTCACAATTGGTGTTCTTTGTTTACATGGCTCATACTTACTAATGCTCATCTAACATCATTTTAGTGCGTTATTATGTCGTTATAATACATGTTTCTTTAAATGTTTTTTTCTAACTGGTATGTGTGTGTTCTCACGTGTGGTGTGTGTATGTGTGCTATTCTTCCTCAGGGTCCGCAGTGCTGCTCTGACCTGGCGGTGTCTTTCCATTATGTCGAGGCGGAGCTGATGTACACTCTGGAGTACTTCACCTACCACCTGAGAGCGTACGGCTACAGGCCACGCTACCGGCCCCCCTTAAGTCGGCGTCTGAGCCTCCGCCCTGTCACACACACCACCGTGACGCCGGGAATTAAAGGGGTTCAGGAGGTGACAGATGGAAAAAGTCTCACAACTTCAGCCTCCTCTGTCAGTGGGAACCAAACTCAAATAAAGACGGCCTCGGAGAGAGGAGGGGAAGACGATGTGAAGTCTGCCGTCACTGAGAACAGGACTGCAGTCACATAAGGCGGGCACTGCTGACTCTGTGTCTCTGCTGGGGCTCAGTGTGCCAGAGAGTTTATGACAGGTCTTCCTTGATTCAATCACAGAATATCCCAACCAGCATGACACTGTAAGAGTTCAGTGTAGGTGGCTAAAGTTTAATATTATTCAGTGACAGCGTATTGCTGTTTCATATATTTGCTTGGTATGATTCAGGAAGAAGAAGTAGAACTGCAGAAGCACCTGATCTGAGTCAATGATACAGTAGCAGATGTATGGAAATATATTTTTCAATGATTTTAGTTCATGATTTTTTATTTTTTTTAATGAATGGGCAAAAACTGGCAGGGTGTCACACATTTAGGTTAAGTGAGATTTTTCCTTGGTGTTACTTTTCTGAATTTTAATCATTTGAAACATGTCTGAAATGAACAGCAAAATGACTTGAAGTGATGGTTTCTTTGTGTCTTTCTTTGCATTTTTCCTTTTGAATCCTCTCCTCATACTCTCAATCCACAGCCAGCAGTGATACGATGTTTGTGCCAGCAAGAAAAGCAACAACTGTTCTATGAAAATCCCTTTTCTGCTTACCTGCCTCTGATGAACACAGCATTATACAAAAACTGCGCTGAATCCGTCTTGTGTAGTCATTTTATGTAACTCAACAGTAAATGTTGTCGCAGGTGACTGATCATCACACTCTAATCTTGAAGAACCCCTCGCAAACAGCTGCGGGAAAATGCACTGACGCTTGACAAAATTCATCAATTACGTATAAAAAATTATGTTTATTTTGAACGTTGAGGAAAAAGAACAACATGATAAAGAAATAGAATATATTAAGCTGTCACTTCTAATTATGCTTCGCCTGCAGATAAAACAAATACAATCTGTGTAGTTTTATGGTCACTTTCATGAGCCAGCTGGCAGGTTTACATTGTGAATCATTAAGTCGTCTCCATCAGACGTTTGGTTCATTGTTTGTGTTCGCTGTGATCTTCTGTCGTTGATGCGAGATGTAAGAGTTGCTTCAGTGTTCACGTCTACAGCCCCTGAAGAAACCTGCAACGAAACACATCAAACATGGATGTAAGTTAAACCTGCGCTCGATTAAAATGTGTGAAATCAAGTATTTAATACACCCAACAAATGAATCAAAGTCAGCAGTGCTTCACGACTTGAAACCTCAAAAGGCAGAAATCTTCAGAAGCCCTTCTGTCTGATATGGTTTTATCCGTTATCTGCCAGGTAAAGTGTTAACTTTCATGTTTCATGGTACTGAGTGGAAAAAGAAGAGGCACTCACCTCAGCCTGCACTTGTTGAAAAAAATGCCTCTCCTCTCTGGGTACTCTCTCCGCCAGGGACCATTATCTGTGAGAGCACACATAACAAGATATTCCCATAAAGATATATGGTCTGTGTGATGAGCACCAGAGAAAATGTTCAGTCTGAATGCCAGCAGGGCTGTTGAGAATATTTGACTTTTGTCATTTGTGACACTCACCGGGCTCTGAGTTTCTCCTCCCCATGAGACCAACAAAAATGTCATGCATTTCCCCTGATGACAAGAATGGAAACCTTTTTAATTGTGTGTTTTTATAATGATTTCAAATAATTAAAAAAAGGCAGCCACTTCATATCATTACTAAATCACAGAGGTCTTACTTTTTTGCGGTGACTCTACAGGATCTGCATCTGATGGACAAGAAATGAAATCAAAGGTGGAAAAACAGCGTTAAGTTAAAGGACCATTTCAGAAAATAAGAATCCAGATGATCAAACATAATAAAGAGCCAGAATTAACACCACACTGTATATTGCCATTTGTTGTTTCTTCAGTTTATTATCATTAAAATTAATGCTTGTAATATTATCATTATTATTACAATGAACTCATGAATGCATTCAGTGGACAACGTTCGTCATTCGAAAGAAGACTCACCCGCATTTCTTCTGCCCATCAGACCCACAAAGCTGTCATAATCCAAATCGCTATACCTCTTCAGAATGGTCCGCTTGAGGGTGTCCAAACCTATGCTCTGCTGCAGTTATGAGAAGCAAGGGAAAAAATGTATTAACAGTTTTTGTTAAAAGTAGGCAGGTCAGAATATCAGCTTGCTCATTACGCGCCAGGAAACCTACATCTGAAGCTGATCTGCGCGATCCTGGCTCCTCGCATCTGGACTGGCTGTATCGAAGTTTCATGATGAGGAACAGAGTCACCAGCAGCAAATGTGTCCTCATTTTTCCAGCACCACCTGTGGGTGATAGTTACAAGTATCCTGCTTTATTAGGGTTGGCAAAACATCGATGAATATTGCAATGAACTTTTTAAAAATCGAGGAATCATTTGTTCTTAATGCGCAAAAGGCGCTGCGTAATTTGCGCGTAAAAGCGCGCGGTGTCAGGTTTACAAAGATATACCATGTAACACTTATTTTAAAATGTAATTATGTAATTGCTGTTTTGATTCTCAATAATCCAATTCTCAATGATCCAATAAAGAAATATAGATATAAAAAAACAAAACAACCGAAAATAATTTCACAGTCCCCTGATGTTTCCTCTCCAAAAAGTCATGGTAAAATCTGATATTCCCTTCCTCCTAACAGAAAAAAACAACTGCTGAAAATAAAATACAGATTCAACATTTCACTTTAGCATTTACATTTTTTTCTCTTTACCTGTTTTCTGTCGAGCAGATACTGTGGTCAAAGAGTCAGCAGCGCGCGCCCTGGTGCAGAGTAAAGTGGGAGCGGATAGATCCTGCAGTGAGATCCGGTCAGGATAAATGAGGCGTCCACGCTTTGGGGTAATAAATAATAGCTGGATACCTGCGTAACGCCAATCAGCAGCCGAGGCGTAGGTGGGGTATCGGGTCTTATATCACGTTGAGCTGAATGCTGCGTAGCCTACTTATTGATGGTGATGAGCTGTTGCCCCTCCACCAGACACGCACGCACACTCATCATCAAAAAAAGACGTCACGAGGACATAGGTTCGTGGACTCAAGCCCATCCCTGAGCATATTTGGGGAGTTTTCTTGGAAGAGTTGACTTTAGCTCTGGAGGAAACAAACAAAACATTTTTCACGAGTTACATTTCTATTTTATTTATTTATTTTTGTAGCTGATTGAGAAGTGCAACAGTATCATTTATCCATCAATCTGCTCACATGTTCCTCTAGGTGCCTTTCCACTCCATTGACTGCTGGACCTGATCACTGTCAACATACTAATCTTTTTAGGAAGTAATTATAAAGATAACAGCTGCCTCTGCATGTCACTCTAGGAGACTGTGATTTATGTGACTAGATAGGCTAAACAGCTGTGCGTTTCTAATTGACTGCCCAACAGGCTGCACATTTATACAGAAAATGTGGCAAGAAAACAAATCTACCTCTGGGCAGGTTTTTTTTTTGTTAGTTAATGGAATGGCGGTGTTAATTCCGACCACGCTGTATGAATTTAAATGAAAATCACATTACGTTTTTTAACAATATTCAAGAGCACAGTTTAAGGGGGCACTATGTAGCTTTAGAGAAGAATTTTAATATTTACAATATTAAATAATACAAACACATAACTGAATAAACAAGCTGTTCTCAGAGGATATTAAGGCCCCCAGAGCCCCGAGACCAGAAAGGTGGCAGGGTCCGCCACATATAAACAAAGTAAAACAGTGTGAAATGTGTTGATGGTCAGTATGTTTATTCAGTTTATTCAGTCACGAAAAAAAGAGCGTTTATTTAGTTTGTTTAGGCATAAAAAAATCAGCCAATTAAGATCTTTCTCTTCAGATACCATTTCTTCTACAGAGCTACATAATGCCTCTTTAATGTCTGGTGTATTTGTTGCACACACAGTTAAATTTCCCAGTATAAGCTGAGAATCCAAATCCAAAAAGGGAATATTATCGTGCAGCCACTGAACTGACTCAAATCCAGACATGTGTTGTGTGGACAGACGCGTCCTCATACCAGTCGTGACACAACGAGCAACATGCGATGCAGACAGTCACTTTCCATGGCTGCTGTATTCTCTCTTAAACGGCTTCGACAGGTGCTGAGATGAAATGTCTGTCTTGTAACTTGTATAAGCACAGATTGTGTGACACCTCTAAGCAGCAATACGCGCTTTAGTTGCTCTGTTATTGTAGCGAAGATACTTAACTAACATTTCCTATTAATTCAGCTCCAAATTAATGTCGTAACATCGCAGTATTAATGGAAGATCTTTATTAAAAAGTATTTTCGCTACACCCAAAGCAGCTGAAAACAACTCATAATTAGTGCACATACCAAACCTATCATTTTTTCTTGCAATTACACAAGCAATTACACTTGTGTTGGCGTTTGTGTGCGCACTCGGAATGCAAACAAGCATTAATTTTTCAGCAAAGGAAAGTTTGAGATCATAGCTGTGAAAAGAGATGTGCAGGGGTAACTGCTGCAGAGATCAGTGGCTGTGGTCCTCGGGGACTGAGGCCTCATATAGGCGACACTAACAACAAAGCGCCAGGCAAATATTGCGTTTCACAAAAGGTTAACGCTGCTGTGTTTTAGTAATGATTTCCCGTTTCCATATTTGTCCTGTCACTTCACGTAGTAGCGCGGGGGTGAGGAGAGGGGATCGCAGCAGTGCAGGGGTTAGGGGATTGGAGATCTGACAGAAGTGGGGGAAGTCATTAATTGAATTTTTACATTATTGATGAGGGTTTCTTTTATCCCCCTTGGTAATCAAAGCGACCCGGTTTGTGGAATAACAGAGAGCACAGAGAAAGAGTGCCAGGGGCTGTTTATCCACCACATGCAAAGGCAGGAGAAGTTTCTCATCCAACCGAACGGCTAATGGTTATCAGGTTCCCATGTGCTGCAGGGCTGGATGGACGTCCAGCTATACATAACGTGAAGGTGGTCACATGCAGCCTCTGCTCTATTGCATTCGGATGTCAATTATTCCCGGCACCTGTCTCAATGAAAACTGTTGCGCTCTCGTGATGTAAGAGCTCTTCTCAGAGCTGCAGACAGCTGTGAAGGTGATTGGACGGTCTCTCGTCCTGACAGGTCAGCGGGATGTTCACGGTTGGCTCACTAACAGCAGGTAGCACGCGGTGGCATAAGTGGACTAGAATGAGAGAAGACACACGTAATAAGACACAGTTCAGCCCAGTGTTAAAGGGGCACCGTCTAGTTTTGGAGAAAAATGTTTTAAACTTAACTTAAGATTTTTAATATTTACAATATCACAAACAAGCTTTTCTTAGAGGAAAATAAGGTCCCCAGAACACTGATTGTAGCAAGAAAGGTGGCAGGGTCCGCCACATAGAAAAACAGTATGAAGCTGAGTTTGTTCAGGCATAAAAATATCAGTCAGTGAAGATCCTTCTCTTCTGATTCAAATGTCTTTCCTAAAACTACATTGTGAACCTTTAAGATTTATATTATTTATGCATGAAAAATATCATAAGTCAGTTTGCTTCTGGAAAATGTTGTATGGCTCCATCCTCCTCCGATTCAGATATTCATCAGCAAATGTGTGAAAAGCGAACCGTCTGAATTTCAGCATCTTTTTTTGCTATGAACCTTGCTGTGGCACACACATAAAAGAGGATAGAATATTTTGAAAGAGACTAAAAAAGACTCACTCACAAGACCTCAAAAATGACTATACAAGCCCGAAACTACAGCGTGGCAGTTCATTTTGTTTGGAGGCCCATGTCAGGACTTGGAAATAACAGATTCATTCCTGCGTGTAGTTGTGTTGTTGAGGGGAGCAGCAGATAGAGCCTGGAGTGCAGTCACACTGTTATTCTCCCCCGTCTCTCTAATGGAGCTGCCAATCATCCATTTGTGCGGGCTTTCATGGCCTGAGAGGGAGAAGATAAAGTAAGTTCCGCCCTGGAGTTGAGAGGGGACAGTGACGCGACAGGCCCTTATAAGGGAGAGGTGTTATGAAAGAGGGAGAGAGAGTGAGACGGCAAAGATGAGATGTGCGAGAAATTGCGGGGTGTAGATTAATCTATATTTGTATATATACATGCCGGGGTTGGATGCACAGCTTGGAAAGTCTCTGGGCCAATAAGTCCAAAGGGGATTCCGATGTGTGAACACATTAATAGGAAAAACCGTCCTTCACACGCTCAGTGGCCGTCCCTGCTGTTCGCTCTTGCTCGTGGCGACGTGGAGACTAAAATAAGAAGATCTAGATGATTCCAGGCCTCTCCACGGTAGATCGCGAGACACACCTGTCAATAATTGAGTTAATGGGCTCTAATCCAATGATTGGAATTTAACTTGGAGTCCACTTTATACTTCTCCTCGGGGCGTGTAAAATGACTTTGATGGATGCAGTTTTTTTATTCCACCCACTCCTCCCTGATCTCTGACTTGCGAGGTCCTGACGCGTCACTTCCATCTAAATGTTAATTTGAAGGCTGTTTCTTTAAGACTGGCATGGATGCTGATATGCTTTGAGAGTCTATTTGCATTAGACCATGTTGGCTATGGATAACGGTGAGAAACAAATGTCGCTAAACCAGAACACATTCGTTTTTTTTCTGTATTCTGCAAAGAGCCCCTGAGAGTGTTTTTCTGCTCAGGTCTTGTCAGAAGGCTTTCGTCCACTTTAATCTTCTCTCAGTGATGGTGGTTGGTGCCGAGGCCTGTGGGAGAAAATAAGACTCTGAATCTGTTTTGGCTCTTGAATCTCTCTTTGTTCTAGATTGGTGGACTGTTAGGGTCTTCCTTGTAACAGTCTTGCCAATTTTCTACTCATGATAGAGTGAGAATCTTCTAGAAGATACATTATTATCTTGTTCATCACAGAGGCAATCACTGTGTCCCGCATGCATCCTTTTATTTGCACTGTAGTTGATAAAATGACTGCAATCAGATGCTGAGTATTGTTTTCAATCCTGAAACGCTGAAGTACTATGAATCATACAAACTCTGGCCATTTTAAGTTTGTTTTAAAGTTTTTGTTGGTTGCCAAAAGAGTTTTGCTTTTTCATTTGATCATGTATTCCAAGAAATGTCGATTTTTCATTTTGAGAGGCATGTTAAATGTTGCCATTTCTCCACTATAGTGAGATGTGATGAGCCCTTCATGCTGAATTTATTTCCTCTGCCGTTTGCCATTACTCTGCTGCCAGTTTCCCAAATCTTTTGGCTACCACTGTTACCACTCACAGCTTTGTTTTTACATTCAGTTTGAACACAGTTCGTTAGTAATCAACCCCTTATTTTCCTGCAGGAACGCACACGATTTGTAATATTTTCTGCCATGCACAAGTGGTAAGCTCTGTAGATGTATTACTTTAATAAATACAAGACTGATTGAACCACATCTGTCATCTTATTTTAAAAGTGCAACATGTAAGAATTGGCCGCCTGTCCAATTTATACTCCAAATACAGGGTAGATATCACCAGAGTGACCTCCAGCAGCTGTGAACTGAAGTTAGCTTGTTAGCTCTGTTAACTGTAACGATAGCAGTTCTATTAGCTAACTCTCATGGGGCTGGGAGCCCAGAAAGCCGGACGAGTGTTAGCCTTCTTTACTATTGCATTATTACTATTACTACTATTACTATTACTATTACTACTGTCACCACTAGAGGTACAAAGTTAGCATCCTGGTTAGCAGGATAACTTTAACAGATTTAACAGTCTATTTCTGCAACAGAATACACACTGAAGATGTGTTCGACATGATGTAAAAAACTTTATTTCTCCGCATTCTGTTGATGATTTTCGTTAATTGTTGAAAGTTGTAAACTATACATTTCTTATAAACATGCATCAGTGTACCATTTAGCTTAACAGGGTTAACATCTGTTAGACGTCTAACATCAGTTTTCATCTGTTGGAGAAGCTAACATTGATGTTGGCCCCTAAAAAAAGGTAATATCGATTTTAGCCCATTGGAGAAGCTAACATTGATGTTAGCCCATTGGAGAAGCTTACATTGATGTTAACCCCTTAGAGAAGTTAATATCGATGTTACCCTTTTGGAGTAGCGAACACTGAAGCAAGCTTTAAATTTGAATTTCCTGGACTACGTAGGGCTATTACTTGGTATAGCCTCGCCTCCTCTGAAAAGATGAATACTTCTGACTCACCAAATCTATAATTAAATGACCATCTTTTCTTGTCCATTACAAGAAGTTAGCTAACCAATGGCAATAAAACTGAGTATATGACAGTTGCCATTGATACAGGCAATCTCATGTACATTCTGAACACAGATGCGGGCATGACAGGACGAGTGCCAATTGAAGAATTGTGTTTACAGTTGTAGTTAGTTAGATAAAATCTGAGATAGGATGGAACACAGCCGGGAATTTTGGAATTGCTTCTGTAATAGGAAGACAGGATTTTTACTGTCTTTAAAGCAAGAGTTGTGGAAGGGCAAGCAGTGAGGACATTTTTCTGTGATGAGGCCACAGGTTCTCAATTGATATTTTGAGTTGAATCCATGTTGGAGTTCTGTGCAGATAATTGAGATGTAAAACATATATCTCATTACTGTGGTGTGAATCAGAGCTGGCAATATTGTGATGAGCTTCAGTCACACCTGGATATTAGACTGACTGACTGTGCCCGCATGTGACCTCTCTCTGCTGCTTATTTCTTTCTGTCTTGCCTGCTCATAAAATTGTGTCAAGGGAAATTACAGAATCATAAGATCAAAGTATGCAACAAAGAGACTGAGACCGAAATTGGGAAACCACGGAACTCTTCACGGTCACCCGTTCTGATTGAATTTGAACTTTTGAGGTGGGGAATTTTGTGATTTGTCACTTACTGCTGTGTGTGTGTTCTTCTGTTTCTGTGTGTGTGTGTGTGTGTGTGTGTGTGTGTGTGTGTGTGTGTGTGTGTGTGTGTATGCACATATAGGTGCATTGAGTCCAGCACGAAAATTTAAAAGCGAGTGCAGAGACACGGTATAAACACACCAACATCAAACAAACTGCACATGTTTTATTCAGCTGTGATGTGACAGATACCAATGGGACGATGTGGAAAATTTCCCATGACAGTGCTGGAAATACAATAGGCCACATTGATCCAAGCTCTTTGTATGTCATTAAGTGCAGTCATTTCCTTAGGGGGTTGGATTATTGGAGTACTTTATTTTTAATTTACTGATATGGTACATACAATGATAGATACATAATGAGCTTTAAGAGCTTTCAGTGTATGATCTACTGGCTGCATTTCAAAAGAAGATACATAATATTTATTGCTGAAATAATAAGCCTGGACCAAAGGTGAGTCCTGCATAAAGGTAATTTTCAAAGCCAATAAAAAACGGAGCTGTGAATGACCGCTGGCATTTTTGCACGGCACTTTGTCTCTTTTCACAGGAGACCAAGCCAATGAAACACATTATTCATGGAGCACTCACGTAATTTGCTCGTCACATCACCTTCTAGAAGCGGCTGTTATTACTTTTCGTGGTATGAGGGGTCAGCTATTCATCAATTCTGACACATCAAGACAGTTTCTTTTGAATGTTACTATTAGCCACAGCATCTACTGACAGCGCCAACTCGCAATGTAGGTGAAGCACAAATAGAGTCTACCTCCCTGGACTGATGTTAGAATTGCTTCAGGTTTTCAGGTTTGATCTGAGGAAGCAGCAGATTCTCAAAAATTATGGATTTTAAAAAGTTATAATGAATGAGAAATATACAAGGTGCAGACACACTTATAAAGGGACTTAAAACTGTTGCACTGATACATGTTTTTGTCTTTTTATCAATAATTGATCAAATGGCTATGTGTAATGTCAAAAGGGTCATTTGTATTGACAAGCAGAAATATCTAAGGTTATCTATCATGCTCTGTTATTGTCATGGTGTACAGTGTGAGAGGGGATTTTCAGCTCGTGCGTTCATACTTAAATGAACAGCAAGGAGATCACATGTGTGTAAAAAATTGAAAATTTTGAAAGAACGTGCTGCAGCCAGTCACAGCTGACAGCTATTTTGTGTATGTTTTATATGTAATTGTCTGTTCACATGTGCTTGTCTGGGTAATTGTGCGTGCTCTGAGTACAGCATTTTTTTTTTCTTTTTTCTCTTCAGTGATTATGCATGAAGAGCTTTTACTGTATCTTCCATGAGGCCACAGTCGGACCAATAAAAGCCACATCAAACCTCGGCCCCTCAACACACACACACACACACACACTAACACTCACACACAGAAACACACTTGCAAATACAGATGACTGATGGCTCTGGGCTCCCCTCTGTAAATGACAAGTGCCATCCATAACAGACAGGCAGGGGCTGGTAAAGTGATTACGTTCATAACACGCGGTGTCCTGGTAAACACAGCTGGCACCACGTCTGTCACGCTAGACATGAGGGCAAATTGCTCAGTCCATGTAAAATTATGGATTGCATTTTAGGATTGTCTTAAGAGCAGGTTGACATGACAGATGGATGGATTGCACCTTTATTCCACCTCACTTACTGGAGAAGCTCTGACCGTCTGAGCCAGAGGATGTCAGAGACGGCCAAGTACGATAAAACCTGATAAGATACCAGAAGGAGGACACTTAGAGTCTATTGTAAGCATGGGGAGCACATTATAAACCTGTTATGCATCACTATCTGATAATAACATGCATTAAAATTCATTATGAATCTGGCACGGCTGTGTAATGAGATTTTTATCTGACAGTGCCATGTCCTGATTATAACGAATGTGCTGTGATTTGCTTTTGATAAAGGCAGAATCTTGAAATGGGGGTGAAAGGCAACAGGACTCTCTGGTTGAAACTGAGGAATCCTTTTGGACAAAAGTGGCAAAATAGCACAGTATATTTGACTTATCATGTCAGGAAAGGCACAGGTGTAATTAGGAAACATTAGTTGGCAACATCCTCACAAGTCAAAATGCCTGTTGATAAAAAGGCCCTTAAAACTTCTACACACCTGTGGTACAGCTGCAGGTGATTTCCCTTATTTTGATTGATAAGACCTCTTCTCAGGACTGTGTAGATTTGTACAATCGGTTTGTGTTCATCTGTTCACCTTAATCATTCTTATTGTTGTATCTCAATTCTTTATGACATACTAACTGGTGTTATTTTACATAATTGAATGTACTTAATCCATAGGTGTCATTTACACTGGGGACTCTTTGGACTCTTTAAAATAGCTGATTTTGTTCCCATCACTTTTTAAAAACACAGTTTGTCTAAATGTTCTGGAAAAATAGCTTTCGCAGAGAAATGTTAACGAACAAATGAGTACCCTTTGTACTTTATCAGCACCGGCAATGAGACTGGCTGCAGCTGGTTCTTGTGCAAAATTATGACAAAATTTGAACCAAGGACCTACAATGCTTTGTACAGTACACTGTACTAAGGCTTAGCAACAGCCTACAACATGTGCAGGAAAAATGTTATTGTTATTATTACAGTTTCTTGTGTGCTTAATGTTGTTGTGCATTTTACGCAGAGTGTTTTTCTCTAATGATATGGCCTATTGATGCGTTGTTATGCAAGTATTGTTTCTGCTGAAATATCTACTCTGAACTTGTCACGATCTCCCCATTGCATTGCCCAAAATTGCATATGCTGAAGACCCTTTAAAAAAATCTGTTTTTTAATATGAGAATTTATGAGTACTGCTTTTATTTATCAAGATTTTGTGCATTGCATTGTAGGACAACAATGTACATCAAGGGGATGCTCAAAATCTTTGAATAACTTTAATATACATTCTGATTTTATTGAGTACTTAAGGCAGGTTCAAGAAATGTTATTTTTTTAAATTATTCTGGCGGCCCCTGGACAAATGTGGTGTGAGCACCACCGCTTTGTGTCTAGATCTTGAAGCTAGATGTGGCTATGTAAGATTAATAACTGTAAAATGACAATGGTGAAACAAGGTTTGTTTGAGTGCTTTATTCTAAGTGCTGTATCATAGGCAACAGGACATGTTTCTGTTTCTTGAAGACGTTTCACCTCTCATCTAAGAGGCGTCTTCGGTTCTAACTAACTGGAGGGGAGTTTCAGGCTTTTAAACTCTGTGTGGGAGTGTTCTTCCAGAGTCATTAAGGACACGTGTGAGCTCTGAGTTTCAGAGTCATTAGGGCCACTTGCGGGTCATTAGCTGTGTCCCAGTTCAGGGGCTGCATCCTTCAAAGGACGCGTCAACCGTTGTTAAATGGGACGGTCTAGCCGTCGGGAGTATTTCCTGGTTGCATCACCACATGTTCCCGCCCTTACACTTACGTCACAATTTCTGCTGCCCAGGCCCACGAAAGTAAGAGTGAAAAGACGAGCAGAAAGTAAAAATGTTTGACCTAGAGCAATTTTTGATTTTCTTTTTAATCCTTCTGATTCTGGAGGAAGAGGAGAAGCGACTCCGTCGGCGCCACCGGCGGCTGGTATATCTCCGGTTAAGAGAGCACCATGGAGAGGTAAACCTGTTATCTGAACCCACAGTTATGTTATCAATATTATCATTATTAAATCTGCTCCACTTGACGTTGTCATTGTCATTTTTTTTTCGGGACTGAGCAGCGGCGCGCAAAGAATCTTGGGATATGGGAGACAGCGAAGGATAGTGGCGGTGTGTCCTCCAAAAATAGGGAAAAGAATGCCGCATTTGTAGGTTGCATTTAAAGGTGCCTTTGAATTGGGACGGCCTTCGCGCGACGTTGTCACGTAATTGGCCTTCAAATGCGTCCTTTGATAGGATGCAGCCCCTGAATTGGGACACAGCTACTCTCTTAACTGTCCTTCATGTGGGTTGTTAGGGCTAGGTGAGCCCAGGTGTGAATGGTTGTTAAGCTGTCTGGGAAGGGAACTCAGTACTGCATTGTAGGTGGGAGAAAAGTAATGTCATAGGCCACCTCCTCTATTCAAAGACGGCCGTTCCAGTTTGACAGATGGATTCTTTTTACTCCTCCTTTTAAACCATCTGTCTTCTCTTTAGTGCTGTGGCGTACGACCGGACCGAAGAACAGCTTCTTTTCTCAGGCTGAGGGACTCCTCAATTCATCCTCAGCACTCCATTATAAAGATGAGCTTTAATTTCATGATTTATCAAGCAATTGTATCTCAAATGATCTTGATGGTCATATAGAGGTGTCAGTATTACATAGAGATTGTTGCATATGCAGTTAAAAACCATTCGTAATACATTTAATTTGGTCACTTTTTCAGTGTGAACACATTACGTACCCGACCCTCCTCAGAGTTCGTGTGTGGTGTGCAGGAAAAACACAGGTGCAATTAATAGCATTAATTTCAGAGGGTGCTGGTACTGCATACTTAATGGAACATGCATCATTGATAATGAAAGCTTAGATCCATTAAGTGTCATTTTCCTTCTTTGAAAAGACAAAATTGCAGTGAAAAAGGTCAATTCCCAGCGTAGCTCTGCCGGCTTCAGCCCCAACAGAGATCCAATCAGCCAGAGTAACTGAGAACACCTGTGTGGGTGTGTTGGATGAACGGAATGGAACAAAGGTAAGTGGGAAATATAAAATGATTACAGTCAAAGATAAATATGTGAACTGGTGAACAAAATAGTGATTGTTGCATCTCCAGTCAGTCCAAAGTTAAAGGTAAAACACTGATTATGTAGAATATGTTTCAGCTTCATGTAGTGTGGCTCCAAAGCACAATAATAAATTGAGGAAATCAATATTGAAGCTAAGTACCTTGGTATCAGCAAAATGTAAATATTATTCTCTCACATTTTGTATTTTAATTCTTAACAAAGACTCCATTATTGCCTCAGCTGTTATATTTAGTGTGATATTTGTTTACAGCAGTGTGAAAGAGAGCTACTGCTTTGGACCTAGGGAAAAGGGACACACAGGCAACAGAGGACAAAAAGATAATTAGTGAGTGGCTGTCAAAACAGGATACCGTTGAATGACAGCATTATTTGTTTCCTTCCGCCAGTAACTCATCATCTAATTAAAGGTGGCACCCTATCTTTCACATTGCATCCAGTGTCTGACCATCAAGCTCCAGTGACAATGTTCCCCCACTCGCCCCACCGTCTATTTCGTCACCACCATTTCAGGGCTGGCTCGTGCTCCAGGGTTTACACTGCGTGTATTACGGGAGGATTTAAATAGAAACATTCCTGGGAGGACATCTGTGTCTCACTGTGCCTTTTGGGTAACCACGCCGACACACAGACACACACAGACACACACACACGCGCGCGCACACACACACACGTACACAGAGGGAGAAGCTGTACAGTATGGACAGTATTAGATCAGTTGGGTAAGATGGTAAGTGTGTAAAAGCGATACCTACTCCTAATGTTTTTGAAGTCTTACATTTCAAAACAGAAATAAAGAGTAAGTAAGTAAGTAAGTAATAAGAGTTTCACCTGCTCCTCTGCTACATTTGCCCTGCATTCGTTTTAAACCTGCCACTCTAGATCATATGGACTGAAGGCAATGGCAAAAATCTTCTCACCCATTCTTGTCGCCTGACCTGTCACATGCCTCTACACCTGTCCTGTCTTTGTTTATACTCTACAGTGTCCCAGTGATGACTTCAGAGCTGATAAACATGAGTTCCTTTGACTTACTTAGTGAAAACCTGCTGTGCTTTTTCAAGTTCATGGTTGTTTCTTTCCATAAGATTGAAAATTAGCAAGCTAACCATGATAAAAGTTCATTTTGTGGAGGGAGGCAGTCCCACATGTTGTCATAAATCCTTCCCACAGCACACATTTTGCACAGGAGGAACCAATTACTAATGAGTAATGACACCCACATTTCATAAGGTGAGCTGTTCCAGGGCTCTGAGATTGTGCACACTCACTCACTGATACGCCTTACTGGGACGCTTCATAGAGCTGAGCCATTGTTAATGCTACTGGTCACACCTGTGCTTATACTGCTTTGAAAAATCAAATTGTCTGCCTTGAGATGGGTATATGTATGTATGTATGTATGTATGTATGTATGTATGTATTTTTACAGAGTACCTGCTGTGTCTCTGCTGTTGTGCATATCAATAATCAATATTGATCTCCTTTTATTTTCACAAGAGTAGAAAGTTTCTGCAACACCACTTTACTCTTTGTGTTGCAACTTTATTTTTATTCAGGTTCAGTATATAAATTTTTTTCTTGTCACAATGCTGCGTTTACAGTCCCTATAAAACCCCTTTGCCGGCTGGAATTTGTCCTGAGGTCCCCCTGAAAATACCCAGTGGTATCACGCTGATGACAAGTTTTGTGGAAATGTCAATACGGTACATAGCCTATGACCCATACAAATTTCAACACGTTTACAGAAATATAAACTGCTGGCATTTTATCCCAGCGTCTGGACAAGGACAGCTTCCATGACAAGGACGAGACATTGCCGACACTGACTTCATTACAAAAAACTGTGACTAAATGTAAAAAGAGGAGACAAATTACAAATCTCCTTCTTGTCATTGGATTGCTTCAATTTCTCTTCCTGCATGTCCAAATCAAATTTCCAGTGACTTTGCCCAGCAAGAATGACCGCCAACAGCGCTAAAGTCTGGAGCTAGGCGAACGATACAGCTGCAGAAATTCCACTAAAAACAATAAAAAGGTTGAGCTCGCCTGAATATCACCAACAATGGACTTTTGATCTCAGAACTAAGACTACATGCATGACCACCCTTGTACCTTGTTTTCTGTATTTTTATAGTTTTAATTTCCCTCACTTTGTCTGTGCTTGGTAAGCCTATATGCAACCATCACACAGCTACCTCGCATAATGGATAATGTTGCAGTGTTTTCAGCGATGTGGTTCAAGGACAGATGATATAGCTTGTTTTGAACTTTTGTTCCAAACGTGTTTCTGGATGTGACACACTTGACTGAATGGCATCCATTCAGGTTTGTCGGAAATGTTTATGATAAAACTTTAGGTTGACATACCCATACAGAAACATACTCATTCACAGTACATTCCACTCTTTCCTTGTAGCCACGTTCTCAATCAAGGACGGAAGTCTTTGTAAGCAAACTACGTGAATGTTCATGCACCACACGCTTTTTTGATGGGTCTTCATTCACTGTTCAAAAACAGTTAATTAGATTCTCTCCTACCACTGGCCGCGCTGCGTCACTGCAGAATGGGCGATTTGCCTTGACCATCTACTTCATTATGAAGGACTGTAGAGCATTCTCTCACAACTGTGCCTTTTGTCTTGAGCTGCTGCCATGCCAACTCAACTGAGCCACCCAGCTGCTGTCAGCTCAGCCCTCAAACTGCTGCCTTGTGAGAGCGACATATTGGACAACCGTCACATTAGAGCACTTAATGACGAGCTTAGTAGGCTCAAGGTTATTTCTTCCCCACACCTAAATGAATGTTGTATGACATGATGCCCTTGGATCCAATGATTACCTGAGGGGACGTGGCGGTTTTGTGCGACCCTGCGTGGGAGTTATTGCGTGAATCCCTGAGAATTGACTTAATTTCCCAGAAGAGGACGAGATATTAGTCGGAGGACTGATCCCGCTATCTCTGGCCTTCTTCAGGTGCTTGTGCGGTGTCTTGAGCTCTCTACAGAGATGCTACAGCCAAGGGAGGATTGATAAATGTTTGTCCCGGCAGGATGTTGCCTTTGGTCCAAATAATAAGAATATAGATGGACAAAGAACATGAATAAAACAGGTAGATTCAACAGGCGTGATTCAGTTGGACAGACAAAGACAAAGACTGAGGGAGGCAAAGCCAGTTCTGACAGTTGTTTTCTTCTGAGACACTGTTGTGTAATTTTGGAGAATAGGAACAGGTGTAACACCCCGAGTAGATACACAAACATTAATAATGACACCCAACATTTGAGAAAAAAGAACAAGCTGATATGAAAGGAACAAATGCTACAGGTGGTCTCAGCACAATTTTGCCAGGAGTTAAGGAAATGAGATTACAGGCTCATTTGCACCGCTGTGTCTTCCCCCTCTCCTCCCAGACTGTCTGTGGAGACCGGTGTAATTATCTCCTCACCGATGCACCTGAACCTGTCATCTTGTTCGTGGAGACAGACAGGAGAGCAGATGCCTCGATTGACCTGAGCTGCAACACTGAGAGAGATCTATTTTCCATCTCGCTCTGCATCCGATACGGTTTCATCCGCAGGTCCTGACGATTTGCATTGTGATCACATGCCCGAGCGTGTTCACTCTGTAGTTGAAATGCAGCGCAAAGAGCATGTTCACACTTTCATCTATTTGATCGGAAGACATCTCGTAAAAAATAGAGGCCATCATGACTTTTTTTCCTGATCCATAAAAGCATTTAAAACTTTTTTTTGCTAAAACTAATGTAGTTTAAAGAGTTCAACTCACCTCTTCCATTAGAACATTGGCCCCTCTGTCATCGTCTGCATTTAGATTATAGACATTAATTCCTCTTGGAGACGAGGTTTTGTATTGTCAATGTCAATCTCTTTCAATAGCTGAAAAAAATTTCTCAACAAGGGTTCAGTTAGGACTTTATAATAAGACGTTTTAAATGAAATATTCAATATTCAAATTTAGTGAGTCAACAGTGTAGAAGTGTGTATTAAACATGAAGATATTCTCATCTGCTCTGACAGTTTGCTTGTAATTGTAATGCAAATATCTCCAAGCTCTTATTTTCTGATAATTCATCTAAATTAGATTGGAAATGTGTGCACTGCATGCAATTATATTGCATGCACGACATTCATCCAGACTGTTTAATCTCATTCGTTTTCTTGTGGCTACAAAAATGCCTAAATTAATTTGTCTGAATCCAGCTGGCAAACAACATGCAAAAGCTTTTCTTATTCTAACAAGCAGAAAAAGGCGTTCTTTTGCTTCACATCAATGCCAAAGATCTGTCTCATATCTTCCCCTCTGCATACAACGCGTGTGAAGGAAAACTCTGCAAAGAGAGAGGCAGCCAGTGGGGAAGAAAGAAAGGCAGACCAAAGAACAAGCCCTCTCCTCTCAGGAGTAGACTTCCATTTAGAGTAAAGTACAGGCACCTCAGCTACCTCTTCAGATTCCATTTGGAGATCCCTGTCTGACCATCTCATTGTGTTATTGCCACATCTCAATGCATGGAGCTCTCAAGAAAAGAGCTGCGGCTCTTACAGCTGTCTAGTGCCAAACTAAGCCCGTGCCATAATGCTTTTGCTTTCAGGGATCGAAATCTATAGAATCAAAAGACAGAAGTTGTGCCCAGGTGGGGGCTCTGTCTGTCTTCTCTCTTATTGAAATGAAAGTGAATTAATTAATTAATTAACTAATAACTGGAAAATATGCCATTGTGGAGATAAACATCATTATTTGTACACTAGCATGGTTGACAAAATTACCTGATATTTATCTTACTGTAGTTGGATACTTAATAATGTTAACTACTGTACATTGCAGTGTAACTAGGTACATTTACTTAAGCATTGTACTTAAAGGGTAACTCCACCAATTTTACATATTAAATTGTGTTTATAATTTAATATGTAAAATCTTGGGGAGTACTACTACATATATGAAAAAGTAGCACAAAGTTTTTTGTGGCTCCAGAGGAAGCTACAGGTAATTTGATACGTTTCCTCCTGTGACGTCACTTGCACTAGCGCTTTTGGCCACCAAACCAAGCTGTGCCGATTTGCTTTTCCATCACCAGTTTTACTGCGCCGATCTGCGCCAGCGATGGTCCTGCTCCGGAATGGGGCCAAGCTGTGCTCGCCCAACCTCCAAGCGGGCTGCCGTGACGTCTTGTGAAATACATCATATATAATAGTAATACACTGACAGAAACCATTAGACTGCAAAATTAGTAATTTGCTGATAATGTATCCTTTTACGTAAAAGGGACTTTATGGGACTTCTGTGTTGTGCTTGAAGCTGTCCATCAGGTTATTTTAAGAGAATCCAAGTTTTCAGTTGCTTTGCCTCTAGAGAGAGGTGCTCCAGAACTTGCATAAAGTCAAATCCTTTGGACTGTAATGGAATATCCAACACGAGTCCTTCACAAAGAAACCAACAGTCCAGCACCAGTAAACAACTTAACCGAACATCCAAAGGCTTGTATGGGCAACTGAAAGGGTCGGGGTAAGCTACCGAGTCCAGTTCTAATACTAAACATGCCAGGTGAGGATAAAAATGCTTGAAGGAAATAAAGAGGCAAAGAGAGCTGCCTAATAAAAACAGAAAGGAGGCTCACGTTGGTGACGTTTCTAAATACCTGAAACTGCAGGTCTTCATCTGCAAATGTCATGTCTGTGTCAACGTCTTTTTTTTTTTTTTCTTCAAGGTGCTGCAGAGTCCTATGGGTCATTTAGTTTTATGACGTCTTTGATGATTGTGACCATAAAGAAAGTAAAACATAACAACCATCTGTCTAATTTGCTCAAAGCCCTTTTTTTTTTACTGCCATGTGGTTTTGTGTCACTCTTTTATATATTCTCAGAGCTGAAAGGGCAGCTCGATATAATGTACTGACATATTCAGCACAATAGGTCCTTATGCACACTGTTCCTATCAGTACTGAATGTCCCTGATCGTCTGTCATCATTATTACTCCCAAAGCTTGTGTGTGTGTGTGTGTGTGTGTGTGTGTGTGTGTGTGTGTGTGAATAAATTTTACTGATTGTGCCTGGGAGAATGAGCGGCTCATTACAGCGACACTGCATTGTTTCAAGTGGACCTGCTTCCCAGGCAGTCATGGCAGTAGGACCATCTAGTGGCTGAGCTGTATATTGTCACAGGATGCAGGATGCTGGCAAGCTGTCACTATTTAGGAATGCTTGAAAAAGTCAGAGGAATGACACAACAGCCATTTAACACAGAAAATCAGCAACGCTCTCCAGCCAGAACAATGCGGCTCTTCATCAGACAGTACAATGCTGCCACAGTCAGCTACTACTCCTACTAGCTGCGTCCGCTGCCCACGAAAGAGATTCAGCAGTGCATAAAAGTCGCTGAGATCTGTTGAGCAAGTACTCAAGTGGAACAAATTCTCAATTGTTCAAACTCAAAATAAACAAAGGTTTTAAAGTAGTTAAGAGTCAAACGTTTTCCCAGATACCAAATACACTTTTAAATTGTATTAGCTACAAAATAAAGTCTACTTATAACAATTAACACATTTTTCACTAGTCTTGGATGGAGGATGGGTCTTAGAATAGACCCCATTCATTTCTGGTGTGGCTCCAGATAAAGGGACAGATGCAGGATATTTTCTTTCACAACACTGGAAATGGGGAGTTATATATTTTGTTTGATATTTTGTTTGATTTCTCAGGGGAATTATGCATGAATCTTGAATAAATGAAAAACAACAGGTGTGCTTAGGTGGCTGGTATCTATGAACGAGTACAATTTGATGCAGATTCAATCTAGTGAGCTTGAATTATCAATTATGTGTGAGTGATACATGGTTATCTAGTTTGATGTTGGATTAGGCTCGATTGAATTAAAGGGGACTCCTTGGCCGAGGTATGCGCTCCACCGAGTGCCGTTCCAGTTAGAGATGGTTTTGTTAAAACTGCCTGGCTCCACCCAGGTGCAGCAGTTTGACGTCGTTAGGCTGCGGTCACACATACAAGAATGCAGGCAAGTGAAAATCACCTGCCGGTTGTGCAGGATGTGAGGCACATGGAACTCAGTTTGCTGGTTCATTGTCAGTTTGTGGGGGTCAACCACACACACACACATCTTTGGTATTGATGATTGCTGCGACTTTGCTGGTCAAAATGTGTCTCCACACGAAGCCAAGCTGCGAGTTGATTTGGCCACTGGATGCGAAAGTTTTATTTGCCCCTTCACTCGCACAGAATGGAAGTGAACCAGATTTGAATATTCGTCTGTTGATTTTGTGTGACCGACAGCCTTAGACTGACAGCTTCTTCTGCGTCTTCATCTCCATTGTGTTTATTGGCAGATCACAAGCCTACTTTTAAAGGGCACACCTTCACCTACTCTACCTGAGGGTGTAGATGCTGTGCTTGTTAAGTCAATGGAAGAAATCTGGCTTCGCATTATCGGTTTTCTTTATTGGCTATAATTTCACCAATACCAATAAAAAGCTGATAGTGTACTGATGTATTTAGTGAATCCGTAGCTCTCCTACCTCCAAAAGGGAGAACTACCGCTTTAAGGAAAATCTAATTAAATCAGGACAAAAGAACCTCGTTGTTACAATAGTAAGTTGTGTATCTTTTGGAAGAATGTGGATAAGTCTTTTCTTTGTTCGAAAGGCACACAGACCAGATTCTATCGATGTTGTTATCTTGAGAAAGATCCTGGAGCTTCCTCATGGAGAGTTAATAACAGAGCAACTCCTTATTCATGAGAGTACGATGACGACTTACTCTGACTCTTTTGCTATTCACCGCTGAAAAGCCTGCATTGACAGTATTATAAACTCTTTTTGATGTCACATCTCACATCAAAAAGTACCATTAGTCACCATTTTTTCTGCCAATTGACTCACTGCAATTACCCTCAACTCACAACATCTGGTTTCTTTTGAAGCACTGTGAGTGTTTGTCTGACGTGGATTCACAAAATGAAAATCAGTTTCTGGGTACATTATCTCTGGAAACATGATGTATTAATGTCACACGTACAGTGTACTAGGACTGTGATGTACTGAGAGATATTATATGCGATATTTCCATTAGTTTTCTTCAGGGGTTATGACATTTGATAGAGTGTGTTTTGCAACAAATTTCAAAATAAAAACTCTGAAGACATTTTTTTTTTTTTTTTTGCATTTAATGATTTATTGACATTTACTTTTTTCCCACCATGGTTTCTCTTGATACCAATAGTATTTACCATAAAGTTTCTTTTTCATTTAAATTACATTTATAATGTTTTACTCACATACACATTTATTGTTTAATCTTCTTATTGCAATAAACAAGAGTAGCCAGAATGAGTCAGGTATTGCTACAATTCGCCATACAAACTCGTTGTCCCCGTCAGACAATGAAATTCAAAAATAACTTTATTGGCAAGACAAAATTACACCATAGCCTCTCCGTCTCTCCCTCTGCTCCGGGAGAGGCTGAGGGCAGAATAAGGCTAAGGCTAGTAGCCTAAACACAGCTAAAATGAAATACCTGCCCAGAAAATAGGAATCTAACATTTATTTCCCATATGTGTGAATAATGAGGATGAATCAGTGGGGATTACCACAGTATGAACACATGGAAGACAATATGAACATATCTGTGGTGCTGCTACTTGGCTGACCTACCAGGGGACAATATTGCAGTACTTTGATGAGGTTGGTCATTGATCAAGTCCCTGAAAGAATCCAGGGTGATTGATCAATCTTCCCACACCAAACGTGTGCAGGCTTTTGTCTCCATTATTACTGTGTTAGGCCACGTTATAGCTCCAGGTTGCGTCTGTCTCCAATTGGTGGAAAGTGGGGAGAGAGAGCGGGTCCCAATACACACTTGAATACATATGGTACACACACCAACAGGAAGAGCAGGGATCCTGGAATAGTATCTCACTCACAAAATGAACTTCTGCAGAGAAGTTTTTTTTTTTGTTCTGCAACAAAAAGAGCACGACGGTGGAAGCCGACACCAAGCCAGCTTCTTCTTTAAGTAATGGCATTGAAAATGTTCCTCAGGATTTTCACTTAAACTCTCACACACAGAAAAAAAAAATAACGCAACTCAGTAAGTCCAACTAAAAGATAAGCCTGTTGAACAAATCTAGCTTTAATCCCTTGATACCTGGCGTTGTACCCTGTTCCCCAAGCAGAGATTACCATAGTAAAAAGGCCCTTTAATATGAAGGGTCGGTCCCTAAGCCCAGCTACACCTCAGTCTTTCTCTGTCCCTGTCTCAATCCCTTCAAGGGCTTGTACTCCACATGGAAGAACAGAAAAGTCCGTCAGCTGGCGTGCTCCCGGTTTACACATGACTCCAGACAACATGTCACAACATGTCACAATGATAACAAGTCACTCTGATAAAAATTGCTCATTGCATTGCAATATTCAGACAAAGGTAAGACATTAGAGCTCATTGCTTCTCAATGAAAGGGCACAGTGTACATCTCGTTCAGAAAAGGGTGATCGTTTCAAGCTGTCGAGCAAGATAGGTCGGCTGCTGCTGCTGCTGCTGTTTAGCTAGCTTCTGTAGTTCCCCTGCTGCCTGTATGTCACTCTGTCTGAGTCAACACTTATATAATACCACTATCCAGTAGTTCTACCTCATTCTTCTTCTTCTCCCCTCATGGATGCAGTTATTAACATTTTCTACCTACAAAAATATTTTTTATTGTCTTTTCTGTTTTGCCGTTTTTTTAATGTGTGATACAAATGCAAACCAACAGTCCAAATCAAACAGAACAAAGTGCTCACCAGTGTTTGTTAAAGAAAACAAATCATGGTGCATTTCATGGCTTTCAGTTATAAGACAGGAAATATCGATAGATGCCTGGAGCTGGACGTCTCGGCTCCTGCTCTGGGCGACCTCCCTATAGGCCTCTGGCTCGGTTGTCACTCCAGCTCAAGATCATTTCTCCGAGAATGTATTTGGCTTTCATCTTCCTCTCTATAATTTGTTCCCTTTCAGCATTATGGTTGCCAGTGCTGATGTGCCCTCCACTATAGACTCATGTGAACCTTTGGAGATTGGGTGGGGGAGGCGAGGAAGAGGAGGAGGGTGAGGCAAGAATGGAGGAGTTCAACCCGGTGATGCAGAAGCCTGACCCTGCAGGATCTTATCGCGAGGAAAACAACGTGAATACATCAGTACACAGGGTCACGCTGAGGTCACACCTTCCCACCTACACGGTGAATCAGCCCGCCTTCGAAGACCAGAGTAATTTGAAGATGTCGATGAACCTTTTTGATGTCTTAATGTGTCACCAAATACATGTGACTTGTGTCCTCTACTTTACAGTATTTCCCATTGCTGTAAGTCAGAGGGCAGATTCTTGCATCACACATAATCACAGCTAAAGATGGGGATCAGATAAAGCAGTACAGTATGTACCAATGCGTGACTTCTGCTTGTTTCTCCCACCCTCTCTCCCCTTTAGTGAGGCCCTCGTCTGACTGTTATGGAGGTTGGCAGATGTGCCCTGCAGCGATTTCTGTCGGTCCCGTCTATTTTAAAAACACAGATTCGTTTGGGCCTGTGTGTGTCTGCATGCTGCCTGGGGTCAATCCATCCACTGACCCGTGCCAGCCCTCCTCTCACCTCACCCTCTCAGGAAATGACAATCCCCCACAGTCACTTTTCTGCTCTCATAACCCCCCCCCCCACAACCATCAGACATGTTCAGATGTGGCTACCACCTGCCTGTCAGCCGGAGTCATGTTGTTTCTACCGAGGACCTAGTGTCACAAACTGAAGAGTTGCTGGCCTGCGGCGGCAGAAGGGGACATGTACAGTACCGTGGAGGCCGCCACAGCTTCATGTGGGCGCATACAGCGAAGACCGATGGAAGCAGCTACCCTACTGACATAACATTATTGTCTTGGTTTTTGAGGTGCATAGGATGAGAAGAACACGTTGAGCCGTGATGACGAAGAGAAAAACCAACCTGGCCCGGAATAATTATGTAACACTACATGTGGTTTAATGTTTCTAGAAAGGTCTGTTTCTTCTGTAGCTATCGAGGCGGCCATGACAGGGCCACAGTGCAAGGGAGAGGGAACAGGGGAGGTGAGAGATGTACAAGGGAGTTCAATGCATAATGAGAAAATCTCTCCTCTGCTCATTCCGTTTGCGGATCACTTAGGAGTCTTTGAAATGAAGGGAGAGTTTCAGGTAAAGGGAAGAAAGAGACACATACTTCTACTTCTTTCAGCTGCTCCATTCCCTTCTGTCCTCTCAGTTCGATATTTTAATGGTTGGATTTTTTTCCCGCTATCAATTGCTGTTTGTTGATCATGTTTGTTTCTTCACAGTGTGCTTTTTGAGTGGCTGTTCCTGACTGGCCGAAGTCAGCCGATGATGTGTCAGTACGGTGAGAAGAGGATTGGCCCGTGGGTGGTGCGGATGGGCCCGGGGGCGGGTCTCAGGATGGCGTGGCTGAGAGGTGGGCCTTGCAATAGGTGATGGTGCGGGTGTGGTGCGGGAGCTGCTGCGCGGAGTGCCAGGTGGTTCGAGGACGCCGCAGCGGCCATTGCTGCAGCAACAGCCAAGGGGCTGGGCAAGAGCCCTGCACCCAAAGCTTTGGTGAGATCCTTGGAGAAGGTCAAAGAAGACTAAACGCCGACAGGGTGCACAAACAGACACAAGAGAGAGAGGAGAGAGGGATATAAAGATTAGTTCCAGAAGGTCAACACATGGAGGGGGAACCGATATAGACCTCAAAACTGCATTCACATGTTTCAGTTCAATTGAGTTAATATTTTCAGGAGGACACAGCCAAAAACTGAACAACTGCCAGCCTTTTGTAAGGATCAGATCAACACGCTCTAACCACTCCAAGGCCTTGCAGACCTCATCTAAATCATTGATGTCTGTGGAGCTCAGGTTTGCTGACTGTGTCACAGGAGGAATCAGAATTCAACAGTGAAACTTGAAGGTTACCGTCAGATCAGCTCCCCTGTGCTTCTTGTGTCGGCTGAGGAGGGGGTTAGGCTTGCCCGCCATGCCGTCCCGGTGCCTTCGACTTGATATGTGCTGAAAGGAAGGAAAGCAACACAATATTATTCCCATTTTCTCTAAGTTAAAATATTTCCCATGTTAGACAAAAATGGACAAAGAAATCCAGCCATGTCAACAAGCAGACTAATGTACACTTTTGGTGCTGATTATATCTTAAGAATATTTTTGAGAAGCCAGATTCTGTGAAAGTGTGCTGTCGTGAAAACAAACTCTGATCCATAAGTCATTATTTATAGCATGAAAAAAAACATTTTAAGACTTATTTCCAAAGAGCCAGCTATGTTATGTTGTATATTAAAGGCTCAATGTGTAAGATTTAGTAGCATCTAGTGGTGAGGCTGCAGATTGCAACTGGCTGGACACCCTTCGTCTCACCCTCCACTACGGTGGCTGCTAAAAATGCAAAAATGAAGGCAAGACACTCTCTACAGAGCATGACTTCTTCCGCCTACCTGTTTGAGTTGCAGTTCAGAGTTGACCCGCACATTGCAGATCTCACAGTGGAAGGTTCGTTCCTGAGTGTTGGGGTCCACCGGCCCCCCTCCCTGCTCTCCACTGGGCTTGGGGCCCAGGCGAGGATACGCCTTGATGGGGCCCAGCCCACTCCGTGCCTCCAGGATAGTTTTGTGTTTGGTACCTGCAGGCAGACACACACACACACAAAAGCAAAAACTCAGGTCAGTAATGCCATTAACCAAGATGAAATTACATATTTAGAAGCTAACAGAATCAAATCTCTGTAATATATGAGTCATACTGTTTCCGTCCATCCAAAGTAAAATTAGTCTAGACAGCAACTCAAAGCCCTGATGGAGAAACAGTGACAAATATCGGGCTCTGGCTTGATTCTCCAGTAAATCACCACATACTCTATGCGCAATACACAGACTATGTCAGTGGACGAAGTTGTAATGCTGAAGTTTTGCCACTAGAGGGCTGCAGTCAGACGTCTCTACACATGATGATGTGGAGGATGGACTCCAAGCCTTCTCTCATTATAAAAAGTTGATCATTTTTTGATTCAGAGGAGTGTGTGAGGTGAGATCACACACTGTGGCCTGTAGTAAATTAAATCGCCACATGTGCCGGTGGTGGACCACTGAACCCTCACTGTCAGGATCCATAATTTTGACTGTAAATGTCAACGTCTGGAAATTTATGGGCGGATTATTATGAGAAGCAGGTTTGAGTGGTCTTAGGCTGGATCTGCAGTCGAACACTTGCTACGCTGAGCATGACACAAGTACTTTTTTACTGGTTCACTAAATATTTATGCGATCAAATAGCATTATTTTAATGGCACTGCTTAGTGCGTCGTCGTACTGGGAACAAATTAAAATATCATTCTGTAGATGTGTTTCTTGGCAATACCAAGTTATACATTACATTTGAACTCAGGTCTCTTAATGGGCTGATCCCCTGTAGTTCATCTTACACTGTGCTATTAATCATGATTTCAGAAAGTAACTCATATATTCAGCAATTCTGTTGTCCATAAGAGATGTCCACGCACCAAAGGAAATCACAAGAGATTTTAAGTTTTACTAGAATTTTACCGGTGCTGGAGAACAATTTCTATAATAAAATACGATTATTTCAGAACTCTGTTGCCAGGCTCTTAACAAGAATGACACAGCATATCCCCCCAGATTTAGTTAACCTGCACTGTCTCACTCCTAAATTTCTATCAATCTTTAATGAGGCTCTTAATGGTTTGGGACCAGCCGACATTACTAATTCTTTTTCATTTGCCAAATAAATAATAAATAATACGAAAATCGGCAGCTCAGCGTTTTCTGACTTCACAACAAACTGTGGAATGTCTTTTTTAAAAGACAACTGAAAACATATTCAACATTACTTTTACTGTTGCTCTTCTTTTGTTTTATTTGTATCTTTTACGTATTTTATTGTTCTTACCATACCTTGTTTTTTATTTGTAATTCATTTAACTGCTTGTTTGTGCCCTTACTTTGAATATGTGTCGCATTTCTATATGCTGTGTTTTCTTAATTTGGACAGCCCCGGTCCAGGTGGCTGAAGAGAGGTGCTCTAAGCTCGACAGATACTTGATTTCGGGGGCCGATGCCGACACCGATATTAGGAGGTAAGAAATTCCAATAGAGATATATTGGCCAATATACACAAATTCTTTGCAATGATCCCTCAAATGTAGCCATCAAACACTTGTGACTATATATGTAATGGGGGCAGCATATTTTACACTTTAACAATAAACCTTATTGCTAAAATGACATCACTGTGCTGAAACAGTAAACTTACTGGGGATTTCATACATATAAATAATCAAGCCTTATAATCTCTAAAAAAGTTTTTTTTTCACACCAGAGCATACCAGGCTACATTTATGTTGCTACCAATATAGGCCGATATCAGCTGATAATATCATTTTACCGATATATCAGTCGGACTCCGGCTCCTTTTTCCTTGTGCCAGATTATTTTTTAACCCATCAACGCTCTACCCCCTTTACTGCTACATGTATGCCTCTCTGGTCTGGAGGTAAAGCATCATACTGTCATTGGCTCTGACATTTTTCTGAATTTTGTAGTCACTCTCTAAAATCCCTTTGAACAGAGTTAAGGTTACAGAAGAGATAGAAATCAGCGGGACAGAGTGGCTGGTGGGGAACATGCAGGCTGTGGGCTCCAGTGGGGAAGAAGTGGCTGGAGTGACGGATTTCGCTCGTGGCCAGAAATGTGCTCTCGGGGTGTCTGTTTGTGCTTTTGTGCTATTTTGGTCTGACAAAGGATGGCCCAGTGGATTTAGTTGTCTTTGTAAGGTTGACTCATGCCGTAAACCAACACACAAGCAGACAAGGCACATTTGGGAGCAGAAAATAGCCATTGTGTAGACAGGAAATAACATTACGTACATAACATACTTTCTCTCATTCTTCTCTTTTCTGCTGCCACGCACGCTGCTCATGTCTGCACGACATATGCTTTTGTTTTCAAACCAGGCTAATATGCACAGTTTTGATTTGAGGGTGATTGCTTCCAGATCGTTTCCCTCTTCGAGTTTCAACTGTTTCAACTTAGTCATCCAGGGGTTGAACTTTGGAGCCATCTAGCTGACAGCAGGCTGTGACCTCTGTGTGATTGATCTCTTTTTATACTGACATGTATCATGTCAGACAAATGTACTGTTGTGTAGTCGTTAGACTCATAAACAATTAGTCAGTGCATGAATTCCGAAAGCCCTATAGAGCTTAATCTTTCCATAATGGTGGCAGTGATTGCAGCTTTATTGATTAATACTTTATCCAACATTAAGAGGTATTTATTGGCTGCTTTCATGGCTGAGCTGGCTGCACCAAACATTACTCAAAGCTAGGGGGATACAGTTACACTGAGACTGTGCCTCATTGTCTGTTGTGTCTCTGAAGTTTTCCTTTATGTGAAGGAGAGTGTAGAACTCCCCAGAATAAAGAGTGGAGGTCAGCACATAGAAAATGTCCCCAGAGGGAAGCGAGGTCAAAGGGAGAGCTAAGTTGGTAGGGCATGAAGGATTAAAGCAGGCAGCGGGCACCTGAGGGGTATTTGGAGCCCTGAGAAAGTGTCGTAATGTGTGAAAGCTGTCTGGCTGAATGAGGCTGGTACTGTGGTGAGCTCACCCACATAACAACCTATTTTTCTCCTATTTCCCTGCTTAAATCCCTCCTGCAGTGGTTACCCGCCTTCACAATCCTCCTCTGCAGCTTTTTTCAAAGTGGAAGCCTTCAGGCTATGGGGAAACAGTTTTTGTGCTGCATGCTGCAAATGACAAGACAGATCATGAATGTTTGATTGGGGGAGAGTTTTCTTTTTGCTTTTCTTCTTCAGTGACAGTAAGTGTGGCTGAAGAAAGTGTCTGTTAGCAGAGTGCTGTCTGAGAGAACAGCCGCACGCAGGTGAGGCACCTTGAGAGATCAGTGCTCGGTTACACAGGTCTAGCCTGTCACTGTTCAACAGATCAGCTATCTGCTGATCAGTGTTCTTCTCAGTACCCTCTGCAGGGTCACAGTCAAGTCATCAACTCAGATGGTAGCAGTTACAGTAAGGGAGGCCAAGTAACAGACTGTGTGTTTGTGTGTCTTTGCGCGACTGTGAGGTGCCAAAAAGAAAAAGAAACTGTGGGGAAAATAATTAATGTATAATTGTGATGTATGATAGTTAACATACATGACTCAACCTTCATGTTATATTGTGTTGTTTTGGTTACACGTTGCGTAATAACCGTAATAACTGTGAAATATTAATCATCCTTTTAATCTATCATGTTCTGAAATTGTCTGAAAAGCAGCAGTAATCCCCTGTGCACATAAATAACCGGACACTATTGATATTAAAAGGAGTGTAAAATGTCATAAAACGTGTGAAAATATGATACATGTGAAAACGCTGCCTTACAAATGTTATTTTAAAGATGCAATATGTAAGGATTTTAGTTGAAAACATTCAACATTTTTGTTGCAGCGATACCTACTGAAGTTAGCATGCTAATCAGCTAGCCCCAGCCTGTCCTAGTACACACACCAACAGTAAACACCATCGGTCCTCTGGTGCTCCGAGCTCCCGGTCTGGACTGCTGGCACGGCTACACGGCTAAGTGAGCTAACTAGCTAGTGAAAAATTCAGAATCTCAGGAATTAAAATAGGTTTTATTTGATACTTGTTTAGGCTTGACTGAATTAAAGGGGCCTTGGAGGAGGTACGCACTACACTGAGTGCCGTTTAGAAAGTCACAACAACACCCTCAGAAGTTGCTGAATGGGTCTGTCTTGGTAAAATTCCTCTGACTCACGGGTTGTGATACATTCCATTTGCAGCAACAACAACAGCTGTGCTGTTTGAGTTAACAGAGAGGAATCCAACCTTCCTTCTCCAGAAACCCATCAACAGTAGATCCGCCATGGTTTCATTACCAGCTACGTCCTGCAAAGTTTCAGCGTATCAGAGCTCACAGATTAACCCACCTTTGTTGTGGGCCTCCAGCTGTGACAAGGAGTTGACCGCAACCTTGCACAGTGAGCAGTACAGCAGCTTCTTGGCCTTGTCCTCCTCTGTCTCTGGATTGGACGGGCTGCTGGAGGCCGGGGTGCCGACGGCCCCTGAGACCGGGGGTCCGGACCCGAGCTGCTCTGTGCTGGAGCTGCCACTACCACAGCCTGGGGGGGAGGAGGAAGGGGGGATCAAGGGAGGAGTGGTGGTGGGCAGGAGGGGGCACACTGAGGGCACCGGAGAGTCCATGGGTGGGGTTGGTGGGGTTGTGAGAGGGGGAAGGGGCCCCGGGGCCAGCAGGGGCCCGTTTAACTGTGACAGAGGCCGTGGTTCATCTAGAAAAACAAAGAAAAGCAGAGAAAGGAGGAATAAATGTCAAAAGCAATGCAGAGGAATATAAAAATAACTCATTTTGCAGTCCAAAAGTGCATAACTCAAACAATAAAGTGTTATACTGTTGACTTCATTGTCTTTAAACTCAGCGGTGAAGCAAAGTTCCCATGAAAAAAACATTCTGCTATGTCAAACCACACCGCTAACCACTCCCAGTCGAATGTGGACGGCTCGGTCTGCTGCGTAGATCAGACGAACCAACATAAAGCGCTTGCAGACGGAAGTGCTTTTTATTTCCTACTGTACAGGCCGTAATCGGTTAAAAAGAGTGCCTTTTAATTTAGGATACATCTTAAGTGGAACCCAGAGGGGGTGGGCACGTGTTTAATATATGTTGAGGCTTTTTGAAGCTTTCAAGCCGATCTTTCACTGATGTGGTCTCATCTTATTGAGACGTTTCCGTCGGGAGAAATAGGAAACAGATACCGCTGCCTTTGCATGTTTTGACTCATTCCCGCACACCTGTTGTTTTTGGCAGAGGCTGAATCAACATGGCACTTGCTTTGTCATAGGGTGAAGACATGAGGTCCAAAGAAAACAACATTAAGTGAGCTCTCCTCTCACTCTTCCCTCTGCTCACTCCCTCTGTAGGTTTAATGTGTTTGATCGTGTGACGGCGAAACTTTTCTTTTTTTTCCATCACAGAACATGTTTATACGTACATTTCCAGACACATGGTTCTGGTCAGCCACTCCCATACGCAATCATTTTGGTATTCACTAAGCAGTGGGTGTTGGCTGAAAAAAGACCCCCTAAATTTGGGTGGGGTATTCAGAACTCAAACTCTCCGAACTCCACAGGATGTAGCACTGAGTGAAGGGGAATGGGAAAGCCCCGATGGATTAAGGTATTAAAGGGATAACATGTAGTATCCCAGGCAAGAAAACAAATGTTGACTTTAACTGCTCAATTTCCTTTTTAAGGATCCCCGTGTGCTTCGTCATGTCGTAACGAGTCCATAGGGGCTGTGATATATTCATGATTTCATTCCATCCTGTCACTCTTATGTGACTAGGATAATAGATACAACTATATATAACCATTGCATCATCTCTGATGAAGATGCCATTGTGAGTGCTTTCCATTCCTCTGCTGTCCAAGATCAAAATTCTCTCTCTTTCCGTATTGGAAGTTTCCAGCTGCAGAGCTGCTGGCTGCACAGAGCGTTTGTCAAACAGATGTTTCATTGAAAAAGAAAGAAGAAAAAAAAAAACCCTGAATATTTCTTACTCTGACTCTATGTGGCATCGAGGAGTCAATAAACCTGGCCTGGATCAAAGTGCAGTGTGAGGGTAAAAGCTTTTTCGGAGAGATTTTGTGACCCATAGTGTGCTTATGCTACCACAGCGCTGACTGAGCTGGTTAAGTTGATTGTAGAGCTTCTACTGTACCTGCAAGTGCAGGAGGCCAAAATGACAGAGAGGTTAAAACAGTTCTCTCCAGGTATTGTTAAAGTTCGCCCACACGCAGGCAGGCACGTACACGTGCACATGATTTCACCGCAATGCCGAGAAAACACACCATCACTGCGTCCTTAACATGTGGTTCGAGTTAGAATCAAGTGCGGAGGAACAGAGGTGGTCGGCCAAATAGTAATGAGGGATTTCATGATCCATGATGGCCTGGAGGTCTGCCTACCAAACCCTCACATCCAGTCACTGTTTCGACTCATACCACGGTGAACGTCACGACACTCATCCCCCGCAGAACAAGTTCAGCTTGAGGCTAAACCCTGCGGGGCCTTCGTAGCCACAGTGATTCAGTGTCTGTCTCAGCAACCCGAAATTATAAATCTCACGGAGCAGCAAAGTGTTTCTTTTTGTCATATTTACGGAGCAAAATGAAAAGTGTGAAAGATTCGCTACATAGCAAAGATAGACAAATTACCATATTTTCTCCTTGAGAATTCAGAGGCACTCCAGTTTCTCCAGAAACTGTGGATACGCTGCAAGTCTAATTAAACATTGATAAGGCTGCTAACTGACCTTCTTCCCAGCTCGCCGGCCTCATAGCCAAACAGAAGAAGGCATTATTCACTGGAAGAGGTCAGCAGAGGGAGATAACTCAGTCCAGATGCTTTACACTATAGCCCGGTGTGTCTGCATCGCCCTAATCCGCTTCAGGAAATTAAAGCTATGTATAGTATGCAGTCCACGGGGAACGGGTTTTGTTGATAAAGCTGTGGGATTTAATACAGATTTATTCAAATTCAAACCGAAAGCACTTCCGTTGTTTGCTGCAAGAGTGAAAGTTCAACTCGATCCCTTAAGAGTTGTGCTTCTTGGAGAAAAAAAATATCTGATTGTGGAATTAGTGTGGAAGGCGTTATAATAAGGAGCGCCTGTGTGAGCAAATGTTCCTTATTGTACAAGGAATGTAAGTGATCCCATCACACAGCGAGTAAGCTTTTAGTTTTTTCACAAGACGTTAAAGTTGAAGGCAGAACAGCAGAGTTATTGCTGTAATCAATCCTGTGCGTAGGTGGAACATTATGCCGTGATGGATTCACTTTGTTTATTGAAAGTGCTCCAATTTAAACCAGCGTAAAGAGATTACAGAGGCCTGCGTTATGGTGATGGTTACAAGTCATCAACAAACTGTCCCAGCAACAAATCCAGCCGGTTTAACACCGGACTGACTGACCGACCGTGTGCACATGATAGCTCGCAGGTGGGTGTAAGAGTTACTTAGGGAGGATGACTCCGTCTACCACCAGTGCCCCTCATTCTTAATGATTAACGAGCTACGAAACCCAACCCTGGCCCTACGAGAGCCGGACCACATTCATAATGCAGTTGGGTGCTTTTTTCCCCAGTCTGGCTTGCATCTGAACTCTGAGTCACACCGCACGCACAAACACATCGCCACACGCATTCGCGGGCATGCAAATTGTGTTTTCTCATTGCTCAAGTTTATTATTTCAGGTAGATTTCATCAAATACGTCAAACAAACGAGTTCGAATTCCCTCAAACCTCGACTCCAAGACCAACAACAAAAACAGACAGAGCGTGAAAAGCGTATCAGCGCCGTGTAACTCGACACTGTAGTCGCCTCATAGCCGCGCAACCCTAGCCCGCACATGAAAGTCATCTGTTTAATTGACCTTGGGCGTGTGTGTGTGCGCTTGTGAGTGGTTGTGTGGACTATAGAGTGCTATAATGTCAGGGTGGTTTTAAGCGGGCCCTTCATTAGAGTGGGAGTGTCAGACAGCAGAGGGATAAAGAGAAGGGGGAGGAGGGAGGAGGGAGCTTCTCTCCAAGTAAACAGCTGCCTCTGCATCAACCCGCAGGCCCGGCCAAACCCTCAGCTCACCAGGCCAAATCCCCCAAAGCCAAGGGCCTCCTCTTTGGGGGCAGCTCTGACCACAAACCCTTTGAGGGCTGACAAATGCGTGACCTGCTCTGATGGATGCAAGGGTTAAGGAACCGGCAGCGTTCAAACAGTGCTGACCTTTTGTTGTTTTAGCCTTCAGCAAGGTCCTGTTTATGGCCATCACTCTTGATTTTATTTGATATGTTCATTAGAAATGATGCCGTATTAAAGAGAAGGTCGCAACAATGATGGACAGGACAGCACTTCTGATTCATCATGTCAGAATGTCTCAGAAGAATGTGATATAGCGTGAAATGGTAGATCAACAAACAGATCGCTGAGAAGAAAAATCTCCCAACGGCGACAACAAATGCTACTCTGTGTTTAAGGGATGTGCACTGTGGGAAATCTTCCTCTTGCCTGACCGCACTGTTTGTGTACGTGTGGGCATGCATTATGTGAGTATCCTATGTATCCATGTGTCAGTTTCAGTCTAACTGCCCCAAAGTGACCCATGTTAGTCTCCACAGGCCAAACCACAGTGTCCGCTCCTCCCGACTGCTTTCTCAGTCGTAGCCAGGCACAGCTGCCTGCTCCCAGAGATCTGTCCCAGGGGACCGCGGAGCAGAGGGACAGGATCACACTGAGGACACAAACACACACACACACACACACACACACATCACACACACACACACACAATCACACACTCACAAGAAGGCAGGCAAGCAGGCAGGCCAGGAAGAGACAAGGCTCCAGGGTCACGAGACAGAGGCTTGGATGGAAAAAGGCATTCTTTCACATGTTGCTACTTTCAGATCTCGATCATAGCAGGATTGTTTTGGCTCCTAAAGCTCTTGGAGTCTCGCTAATGGCAACTGGCCTGGAGCTGATCTCAGATCCCCCATGAGGGAAGGGGAGTGAAAAGGACTGGCCCTCTTACTACTCTGGGATCAGCTAAAAGAATTTTAGCTTTAGTGTTATTTTACTGGATAAAAGGGGATTTGCTCTGCTGTTTTGGCCTTTACCTGCCCTGAATTTCATCTTTCCATTCATCGCGTTTGCTCGTGTGCCCTCTCGTCAATAAGCTGGAAATGTCGGGTAAACAGTGTGCTACAGGAACTTTTGTAAATGTCAACAAAACAGGGCTGGTGTATTCGGTGCCTCGTGTGTGATCCAAGGACAAAGTGGTGACACTGAGGGAATGGAAAATTCTGGGTGGAGGAAGGAGAAGGGCAGAGACACACAGAGAAACACCCAGACTCCGAATTATAGCTAGAAATAGGAAGATGAGCAAGATGGAGCAAAAATAAGACTGAGGCAACACAGACAGTGCTAAAGAGAAAGAGCTAAAGAAAGAGCTTGCCACACCTCACCAATTAACAAAATAAATCTTCATTAAAGTCACATCAGCTGCTCTGTATCGGATACTGGCTTTAGATCCTGCCCCGTCAGACTCTTCCATGGAGTCATCTTTATTTTTTCTCAATCAGTCTTAGCACTCATTACCAACACCCTGGGCTCAGGCGGGCAGAACGGTCTATTTTGACTCCGTGGCAAATGTTGTTGCTCGTCAATATCTCACTCAGAACTGGGCAAACACGTATGCACGCCACAGTGGGGTTCCCTGACAAGACGCCAAGAAACTGCCGCGCGTTTGCCAACTCACCTGCTCACAGTCTAAATGGATGGACACCGAACTAGATTTGCATTGCTGTGGTTAGACTGGGCTAATACAGAGGATTGTCTGTGGGGCAGTAATGATGCTTCTACTTTGATCAGCCTGTCACTCAAGCAGGAAACCAGACGTGTTGGTTAGTCGGCTCCTCTTTTTGCCACACCAACAACACCAAACACCTTTATCCCCATATAGAACAAGAAAAGGCCCGTGACGAAGAGCTGCAAAGATTAATCTATTGTAATTGAACAGATAAACTTTATATACACTTTAATTTAATATACTTTAATAATCAATTCATCTGTTAGAGTCAAAATTATCAGATTCCAGCTTCTTAAAAGTGAATATTTTCTCGCTTTTTTTACTCCTTTATGACACTAAACTCAACATCTTTGGGTTGTGGACAAAACAAGACATTTGAGGATGTCTTCTTAGGCTTTGGGAAACACTGACGGACATTTCTCACCATTTTAAGGGTCAAACAACTCATCGATTTAAACAGTATTACGTAGAAAATTGTCATTTTGTGCGATTTGGCACCCCCATAGTTTCTGAGTGCAACACCACTGTCGTAAAAACAAAAATTTTAAGAATTATGAAAATATGAATTTCAGATTACTCAGCACTGACAATAAATGTAGTTACGGCCCAGTTGTGATGTAAACTAATGAAGAAAGTGCATAAGCATGTATTCATTGGTCCAGTCACTGGCTGATACAGTTGATACACATACTGAATATTATACAATCAATCAGGTTTGTGCTATGATTTCAATTTTGGCTTCTCAACCTTCTTGGAAAATGTAGCCAGACTCCTTCAGTTTTTCACTTAATTTTTTCTATCAACCCGCTCGCCTTCCTCCATCTGATCATTGGCTGTTTTCTCCGAGCCTTTGCCAGAACTCACTAACTGTAGCTGCATTCACTCTGACTTGCTTTGAAGTTAAGGCTAAATTGAATTTCTTGATATAATTTAACGTGTCCAGGGCCACAGAAAGGAACTTATTCATCTGCGTCCCACTTTTAAAACTAACTTCCTCAGTATTCAGAATTTAAATACACTTTAACATCCATTAAAAATAGTTATCTCAAAATGAAGCAGACTATTAAACTATCTAAAGTCCGGGCAGCAAAATTCAAAATTCAGCTACTTATCTTTCATGAAAGAAAAATCTCAATGTGAGTGAATCTGTGAGACACAGCTGCCACTGCACATAGTTTCTTGGGGTTTGTGGGTCTGTGTTGTTGTCCATAAGCTGTGCTGCAGCCACATCAGACCACACAGAGAGCTGAGATATTCACAAGAGGAACAAAACACTGCAAAGCTGCCATGATAAGATGCCGCTGTTATTCTTGCATATTCTCCATTAAATTCTTTTAACAAAACGATAAGCCCCTGAACAACCTGCAGCACGGATTGAAATGATTATTTCTACAATAATCTCATACCTTTTTCTGTTTCTACTCCTGTTAAGAGACATATTTTGCTCATTTTCAGGTTCATACTTTTATTTTGGGTTACTAACAGAATAGGTTTACATGTTTTAACTAAAATCATCAGTTTTCTCATACTGTCCATGCTGCAGCGCTGTATTCCCCCTCTGTCTATAATTCTCTGTTTTAGCTTCAGTCTCTTTAAAGCCCCCCTCCTGATATACCCAGTCTGCTCTCATTGGTCAGCTCACACATGCCTGAGCCAGCCCCGTAACAGAGCAGCTGTGCTAAATCAGTTCTCATGTGCCAAACTGGCCACTAGGCATAAATTATGCAAAGGTGTGACATGGTGATATAGTGTGATGTCACAAAGTCTCAGTTGTAAAGGAGAGACTACTGACGAAGTGTTCAGGGCCACTGTGGGAGAGAGGAGCTTCTGTTGGTGCCAACCCTAGCCCTGACCCTTTTTAACTTAATTTATTTTAACATGCAGAAGAACCTATACAAAACGCTGACGGACGGGCTCTCTCACCTGCTTTGCTGGACTCGCTGTCTAGGGCAGTACCAGGGGCTCCGGGCGGAGACGGGGAGGAGGTGGTGGGCACAGTCTGAGGCTTGTCCCCCTCCTGAGGACGACTCTTGGAGGTCTCTATGCCTTTGACTCTCCTGGCATGGCGGTTTCCTTTGTAATGGGCTTCTGCCTGGCTCTAGAGGAGAACAAGTGAAAAACAAAACATTAACGTTGCCACTCCAGTGCCAACAGGTGAATAAAACATTGCAGGCTGGATTAGATCAACTGTCACATGTATGCATGTCATTATGATAGCATGTTATTCAATATACTCTGGGGACTGGAGCCACAGAGAGCAGGCAGGTTTACAGTGGGTAGACAGATGGATTACAAGCAAGGGAACAAAAAGATGCAGTGATGGACACAAAGACCTGTCGGTCCCTTTTGTCCCTCCATCTTATTGTCAGGTTTTCAAATTAACAATACATTTTAATGCGCTACATTCCGACTAACAGTTCATCTGTTTGTTTTAACATACATCCCCTGCAGTTTAAACCTCTACATACACCCCGACAGTACTTCAGCTTTCATGACTACAGCCATGCTGAAAGACATGCCAACGGGAGTTGAACTCGGGGTCACTGGGATGCCACATATCTGCCTGGAGGGCCCATAAGTCCTACCCTCGCTGCTACAACACATGCACGCACATTTTTACAGTACACATTATCAATGGGTTTCTACGACATAAATTCTGTCAGCTGCTCACTGAAAAGACTCTGGCTCTTGCACAATCCCAGACTTAATTGCTTGCCTGTGGCGCGGTCTAAAATCTAAATATACATGCTTTCAGGCAGCAAAGCCCCTGTCTGTAATATCTTATAGAAAGATGAAATGGGGTTGTGGATTCTGAGTTTGGAGATCATCCTGCATTCCATAGAAGGAAAAAAAAGGTGCAGAGATTCCATTACAAAAGCTAGAGTTGCTAATCTCCTGATGAAAGGCTAGCTACTAGCTAATGGGTTTGTTCAGACTCTAGACACCAGAGGTGAGTCATTCGTCAGGAGACTACTGGGACATCAGGGGAGTCTGTCTCTAGTCCGTGTGTGTTTGTGTGTCTGGTCAGAGGTATGTGAGCCAGGGACAACATGGCGGATGAGATGCAGGGTTGCTATACTGAGCTGTCGCCAGCGGTCTAGCTTCACAGCGTGGCGGCTGTAGAAACAAAACACACACATGTACACAGACATGCCCAAAGGTGGGCAGGGGGGTATTCATCCTATTTGCCATCTGTTCGCCTGTTCTTTATCGCCCCTCTATCGTTGGTTTAAGTGTCCCTCAATTAAAAACACAAACAGGCTCTGTGCTGATGCAGACATATAATGAGATCGCTCCCTGCTATCTCCGCGAGTACGCAGACTGAGCAGATGTTTCACGGCCAAATAACATTCGTATCAAGGGGGCGATGATGAAGATGATTATTAAGTGGCTGGATTACATTTAGTTGCCAGGGAGAGACATGGTCTGAAGAGCGGCTGACAGCTGCCACAGGTGCTGAAAGGCTTGGAGGATTTGACTGACACTTTAGGACATCACAGTGACCACAGGCTCAGGCGTGGGGACAGACTGGATTGGAGAAGGAGGCAGGGGGTGATGAGTAATGTTTGCGAGCCTGTGTTTCGTGCCTGACGGCATCCAGGACGTAAGCTGGCACCGTAAACCAGGTGCGGTGGCAGTAGGGGTTTAGAAGATCACATGTTTCTTGTAAATCCGGATGACAAACTGCGCTCTAGATATAGCTGACCGTTCTGTAACTGTAGCCTGTCAAAGGGGTCTTAAGGAGCTCCTTTAGCAAAGCCTGGAGATCAAGGAGGAGAGAAGAAAAGGGGGTGGGCTGGGGGGCTGCTGAGAGAGACGTGATCTCTCAGATGAAAGGAGGAATGAGGTGAGATAGTAGGGTATATGGTGGTGCATGGCGGAGCAGCCACAGAGGCTCACTTATCCTCTAACGCCAAGCCAAGGGGATCAACAGCCAGGCAGCTGCGGTGTGAGGTCGCGGATGGAGAGACGGGAAAGAGAATGAAGGGAACATGAAGGAGAAACGGTGCCCAAGACAAGGGAGGTGATGTTCAGAGCTGGACTCAGAGTGTGAACGATAAAAGAGGAAAAGCTGCAGCGCATCAGCCTGTGATGCCTGTGTTTCATTATGCAGGGGGTTCAAACTGAGCAAGCGCTTTCCAGCATGACTATCATTCTGAGGGGAAAGCTATGATGTTACAGCCGCAGCTGCAGCTCCAAACGAGACAAAGAGGAGGAAGAAAAGGAGAGGAAGTTAACGTGACGGAGAATAACAGATAGACTGGGATGACAAACAAGCAGGAAACAGTGAAGGAACGGTGAAGTAGCGGTGCAGCAGAGTGCAGGAGAACAAGGGACGCATATCAGCCTGGTCTTGCTGCAGCAGCTGTGACGCTGGTCAATGCAGCGCGACGGAGCCTGTGATGTCACTAATGCAGCACGCCACCAAGGTTATTCTGCATAAACCACCGTTTAACACCTCACACCACCACACGACGCACGGACAGTAGGGCACAAGCCCTCCCCCCCCATCCATCCTCTCCTCCCCCCTCCTCTTCTTCTTCCCCTCCAAGTCTCCTTCCTCTCTGCCGCTTACCCAAGATGCACCGGGGCTGTCATAGCCAGACACTAATCCATGCCCTTGACGAATGCATCTTATAATAAGTAGTGGCAGGCAATTTTAGGCATTTCCACACTGTAAATAATGCAGCACGAGAGAGGGAGACAGATAGAAAAAAGGGGGAGAAGGTTGCAGACAGAGACAGAGCGAGATGCACGGAGGGAGAGATCAAATGGGACGAATGAATGACGGCAAAATGATGCATGAAATGGGGGAGCACGGGTGGGAGCAGGGAGGCAGAACTGGATCCTTTGAAGACAAGTACATTGATCATGACAGTACATGGTACGCCCCAGTCGCTCTCTCTGACCCAACGCAGCCCAATCAGCTCACAGATGGCAGATAAAGACGGAGAAATGCCAACATCAAGGGCAAAATAATCTTCTTTTTCTCAAGACAGATGCGGTCTGCTGAAATGAGGCAGAGAATGCAGCACAAGATTCTTCGAAGTCTTTCCCACTGTAAAATTTGTATCCATGAAATATTCATCCCGACTTGACGACTTATGTAGAAAAGAACGGCGTGGGTGGGGAGTCATTCTATGGCAAAATGGAGGACAGTTTTTTTTTTTCTCCAGTCGAGCTTAGTAGGACAGCGCGAACGACACACAGTTTGACATTGCTGATGTACTGCGGCGTGTGCTTTTTTCTCTTGCGCACGCTTGGAGGTGAAAGTGACAACGACAGCAGAGTGTGTGTATGTATGTCTTTTATCTGTCTGGAGCCGGGACATAAGCCATGATGGCTGTAGGTGTCACTATTGCTACCTCTCACACACACACACTCACAAATAAACCTGACGTGAGCTCCAGTTTGGAAAATCATACCTTTTTATGAATCCTGCAGTAAATGGATTTTGTCTGAACTCTTTTATTGCATGCTAACTGGATGTATTGTATTGTATTGGGTGGCTGCGGCTCAGGAGGCAGAGCGGCTGTCCTCTAATCGGAGGGTATGTGGTTGGTTTTCTGGCTCTGGCTGCATGTCGAATTATCCTTGGGTAAGATACTGAACCTGATGGCTCTTCCATCAGTGTGTGAGTGCATGTGCGAATGGCTGAGCACAGAAATATCGGGGGTTTGCTTTGGATCTAAGTTGCTGTATCGCTCTTGATTAGCAGGGCAGCCTCTGCCATCAGCGTATGAATGTGTGAGTGAAAGGGTGAATGTAGCATGTGCTGCAGAGCGCTCTGAGTGGTGGGTAGACGAGAAAAGTGTTAACATAAAGGCAGTCTATTTATATGCTCATTTGTGGTTTGCAGTTTATGTTTTTTGTGTTCATTTTTTTATTGTTCTCAACTGACTCGCTCAATTATTCATACTGCTGAAGGCACTGTGAGGAGAAGCGATCTGTCCAGGACAGGAGATCAACCACTATATAAAAGCGACGGTACGTGATTGTTATTGTCATGTTTTGTAGTGTTCTGAAAGCGCACACGTAAAACATCACACTAAATGCCAGCGCTGTTGTGTTACACGTCACGCGTCTCTTCTGTTTGTGAAAGGCTGGCATGCTATCCAAATACCCACGCTGGGGTGGCGTTACGCCGCTGTTGTTTTGTTCGGTGCGAATAAACAAAGGCAGCATAAAGAAGAGTCTTCGTTGTAGTGGTATTGTGCGATGTTGTTTATCTGTCAGGAGCCAGGACATAAGCCAGGATGGCTGTAGGTGTCTTCAAAGCATCACGCTAAATGCAGACCCTGTTGTGTTAGACGTCACGCGTCTTCTGTTTGTGGAACGCTGGCATGCTATCCAAAATCAAACACTGAGGTGGTATTATGCTGCCTTTTGTTTGTTCAGTGCATGTAAACAAAGGCAGCGTTAAGAAGGGGCTTCGTTGGGGCGGTATTGTGAAATCTCTGCGTAAAAAGGGATTTTCGCCAGATATCACTCCCCATATAAAGAATAGTAATCCCACAGTCAGAATTACTCTGCCTTGCATGACAACACTTTTTTATGTGCTTAAGTTGGTTATATTTTGGACGGATTGTCTTCGCCTGTAACTGTATCTCTTTTCTTTTTAGCTGTTACCATTAAAACATCATTTTAACCATTAAGTTAAATATTTAAATTCTTAAAATTCTTCACAGATTTACTGTATATCCCAACTTGTCCAACAGGACATGTCTATACTGAAGAGGCTTCTATTCGAACGCTAGCAGAGGGGCTCAAAGTATTTCATCACATAAACATCTTTGTCTAACTGTTTCCTGTGCCTGTGAAGACACACAGCAGAGGCCTCTGCAGAGAGCAGGCTCAAGATTACAGGCCTGCAGCTGCCTGACCACATGGAAACCATGATTGTAGACCTGAAGAGTATATATAGCACCGGTCCTCTCCTTAATGTTATGTGTCGTGGACGGATGCGCGCCCTGGCCCTGAAGTCCGCACCAGTGAATAAGGAGAATCACAGCCAAATTATACACTGCACACATGACATTTGGTGCTGGCGTCGTCAGGTGTCCATCCTGTTCATCCACAGAAAGAAGAGAAAAGACCGTGAACGGGTTGGCACCACTTCACATAAAATACCTCCATATTGTTTTGTTTTTGTTCATTTGTCATCAGTCATGTGTGCGAGTTGCCCGTGGGTGCAACGTGCCATTAAACTCTCATTATGAGATTTTATAAACTACACCATATGGACAAGCAGATGAAACTGCTGTTGAAAATAATTGATAGAATTATACAAAAGTATGAAAAAAAAAACAGGTTCTTACTTTATGACACGCAGATGTGAAATTAACGTTGGACGTGTTCGAGATCTTAAGTGTTTTCAGTGTTGAGAAAGTGCGAAAATGCAAGCAAAAACACAAATATATATATCCTCCTATCCGGTTTCTGCAGCAGCTCTTGTGCTGCAGTGATTGTTGTTTCTTCTAACTCCACACTGTAACCGAAACAAATTAAATTCCAAAGGGTCCGCAACTGCCAAAACAAAGCCCAAACAAATGCACCACATCCTCCGTGTCAGTACCCGCTCTCGGGAGAGAAAACAGGAAAAGAAAGCCTTCCAACGTCCAACACATTCCCAAAGAAATTAGGTGCATGAGGTGAAAGGTGTTTGTGTACAAACAGCGGGACGTGGCATGTGTTTCGCCACGTGGGAAATGTGAAAGATGGAGCGACCACAGAGCAATCCACGGTATGTGCTGTTTTGCTTTGTTTTTAATGTTTCTGTACCTCTGAGTTGAAGCGGATCTGGCAGACGTTACAGGAGATGACCGGCCGCTTGGTCTTGATTAGCGGTACTCCAAAGGTGTGGTTGATCACGGCCTTCTGCACTGGGTCCATCTGACGGAGGAATGACAGAGAGAGAGAGAGAGAGAGAGAGAGAGAAGAGCAGAAATCTGTTAGCTATAATTCATACTCAGCTACTACTACAAGGCTGCGCTCCAGACATCCCGGTGCTACAAGTTGACAGGTCAGTCCATCATCATGATGTAAGCGGTGACTATGCTTTGCCCTCTGCCTCGGATGGTGGGTGGAGTAGAGATGAGCAACAGGTTTTCTGCTTACAAAGACTAAACCTAAAAATCTGAAGGACCACATGGAGTGGATCTTCGCGGCGTGTTTATTGCACTACATGACTGTGTTTACTATATGTTCTGCAAACTGTGGTCAGTGTTGACAGCGTGTTGCTACAACCGAAACACCTGCTGCATCCGACCAAAGCTCAGGCTTCTGATGCCGACCAGGTTGCTGCTTCATACCGTCCCCATGCTAATTGTTTCAGCTGGGACGTCCATCATCTATTAGCAGCTCTCCAGTGTGTTCTTTGCTAAGCCGTCCTCTTGAACACTGTTCCAGACACTAAAGACCCCGTCTGTACGGATCTGAAAGGGCTCCATTCCAATTACTTGTCTGTGTTTGAAGCTGAGTTTATCTAGCGATCTTCGTTAATTGACCTCTGGAGTCAATGACGGGTGTGGAAATTTCCACACCTAGCAAATGACCGGCACTCTGTCTGCAGCTAACACAGGGGAAATGTATAAGATGATGATGTGGCACTGTATGGGTATGCAAGAGGAATGCAGAGAAACAAAAGACCTGGCCCCGAAGAACAAAATGGATATAATGCCTTGAATTTGAACACCAGAGAGGGAATGTTCCAGTGACTCCTCCAAGTCTGATGCAAGCCTGTTGGTTTGGAGAGTCCTGACAGACTCTGAATTACTCAATTTGGCTCGTCACTACAATTAATGTGGCTAATCACCGAGCTTCCCCTCAAGCTCTCTTGCACCCAGAGCCACATCTGATATACAAATGGCTCAAGTGTCTGGCCTGAGGAGAGACAAAGAGGGAGAGAAGAGAGAAGGCAGCTAAAATGCATATTCTCATTGCTCAAGCACAAGCAATTTGAATTCTGCACGGTTCTTGTTACTTGGCAACTCCAAAGAAACAGGGTAAACAGAGAAAAGAAAGAAATGGGGAGGAGGCCTGAGACATTTAGCTGGGTGACAGGACGGTGCAGAAACACACCATCTGGAGGGGCGAGTGAGTGAGCGAGTGGGAGAGGAAGATGAATTGGGACAGATAGTCGGAGAAGAAAGGGGGGAGACACGGGAAGGAGCCCAGAAAGAGAAGGGAGAGAAAGAGGCCCAGGCCGGACATCCTCACATCGCACATTCTTATCTAATTTGGCTTTCATTCCCATACTCCATGATCCATGACTCCCTCTCTTTCCCTCCACAGAAACAGCCTGAAGTAGGCGCTCCTGCTGCTGTCTCTGTGGATTCAGATGGATGGGGCGGCAGGGCTGATATTGAGCAAAGACGTTGGTGGATGAATAGCTCAGCAGTGACTATGCATTAGCCATCTGAAGATAATAAGGCAACCGACTCCTGTTCCCGATTGCACCCCAACTCCCACACTACAAGCAGACGTGACTAAGGAACTGCTCGGTAAATACTGTACGTGGGTGTCCATGCCGTGACCTATCATCACCCTTCTCAGGAAAGTTTAACAAGAGCCGGGCAGCCTTAGGTGGAGTAACTGTATAAACGGGTCCTGGGCTTCTCCCCAGCCAGTCAGCTCGCTGCTCTGGGTGTGGGTCAGCTCTGATCCATCCAGTTGCTTCAGCTGTTAAAAACACAGTCCAGCTGCCAACAAGCCTCTTTGGACGGCGGCTCACATGGCCTCTGACGAACGCTCTCCAAAACATGTCCTCATGAAATAGGAGCAGCGCACTCTGATGTAACTGCACAGGGATTTTCCAAAACGGGCTCAGTCGCATCGACTGATTACACACAATCATATTTCATCATTAAATCAATTTCACTCCCTAAATCCTAAAGTAAATGATGGGTGATTTTTGAAGACTTTCATGTCAGTTTGGAGCTGTTTCAGTGTGGTGACAGCTCTGGCTGGACTTAAACCACAGAGACCACTCAGCAGTTATGTCAACAGCCCCTCAGGGCCCGAAGAGCCAAACACCCTCATGCCTTTTATTAACGCAGAGCACAAGCAAGCATCTCCCGGCACATGCACCCAAACATCCTCTTTTGTCTTTGTCTTTCTTTCACGTTCCCTCCTCCGGACTCTTTATCTTTCAGGCTTTCATCCTTTCTTTGTTTCCGTTCCCTTTTTTTTTCAAACAGCGTTTGATCAATCCCCTGCAACAAAAAAAAACTTTGGAAGGGTTGAATTCCAGCAATGAGGAGAGCACTGCGCTGTGACTCTCGCTGGGACCACTCAGCTGGCAGTCACAGTAAAGTCTGCACTGTGCCAGATAAAAAACAGCCTTTGAAGCTCTAACTTCCGCAGTGCTTTTGAGTTGTGCCCAGATTAAGACACGGTTGGCTTGAAAAAAAAAAAAAAAACGAGAAGCTCTGAGCATTAAGGTACTCACCTTCTTCTCCTCTGAGTCTATAGTAGCTTGGAGCTGCATTGGTCCTCCAGTGTGTGTGCTGCTGCTGCTGCTGCTGGCCGAGGTGTGTGTTTGGCTCTCAGCATGTGCAAGACTGAGAGTGTGTGGTGCACCTTCCTCACTCATTCAGCCTCTTGCTGGTTGTCAATGCTGAATACAAACTAACTCACACGCGCACACACAGAAAAATCCCTAGTGATGCATTTCCAGCAAAGATTTCTTTGTTTCTCCTTATTTGGCACACTCTCTGCTTCCCTTTGATATGCTGTAAGAGAAGAGGCAACTGTATGCTGTAAGGTTTTTGCTCAAATCTCTGCCTCACTGTCTACCTGTTTTTTTTTCCACTGACACATCACCTTACAAGTGCCTGTCCCTTTTGTTCAGCCTCCCTCTCCTCTCGTCTCAGCTGCTTTCTCTCTCGCTGCTTCACGCTTCCCTGTGGAGAGTTTCCTTCACTCTGCTTACCAGTTTTCTCCTCCCCTTCTCTCTCTCTCTCTCCCTCTCTCTCTCTCTCTCTCTCTCTTTCTCGCCCGTCTTCATGCATCCTCCAACCATCCAGCTGCTCGTCCTGCTCGACCCCCACCCTCTCCCTCCCTCTTCCCCAAAGTTCACACCATCTATCAAATGTCATCATCAGCCACTGGAGATTTTTGGCCCGACCCACCAGCCCCCGAGCAAACCACACATGAACTCACATTCACCCACACAAAACTCTTCCTCTCTGGTTTCTTGCCGCGTGGTGAAAAGTACCGAAAAGTCATGCTTGATTGAAAGCAAAGATATAGTGTTAAAAAATTACTTGAGTAAAAGTCTTGAAGTATCTGATAATACATGTGGTAAAGTTTTAATAGCCATTTTTTTTGTCAGCAAATTAACTTAAATACCAAGAGTAAAAGCAAATGAGAGTTATACATATACCTAATGTTAAAGGTGTTATTGATAACCACTAAACGTGGCCTCTACCTCTACATTCACGTGACAACACCGCTGTTATTCAAATCATCTGCCCCCTTCAGTGACTGCCAGTTCGTTCTAGCTAATGTTATTCTGTATGTAACAGCAGCTAGCTGATGTAAACCTAGCTAACACTAGCTCCGGTTGATGCTGACAAAACATGGACACCACATGATTCCAACAGCGTTATACGACTGACAGACCTTGTTAGAAGCTGTCAGAATTCTTACACAGTGATGAACAAAACAATCATTTTGGACCAGACAAACTTTGTACAACTATGAATTCACAATCATACTAATGTTCTTTACGGAGAAGAGATGCTTTTATTCTGCACCTTTCAAAAAGCACTATACATGTATTATTTAAAAAAAAAAAAGATTTGTCTACATTAAAATGTTGTCAATATGACCTTTAAAGGTGCAACATGTAAGAACTGGTCACCTGTCGCATGTCGCTTCAAACAGTTCAGAGAGCAGCATCATCAGCAGAGGAACTGACTGCTGCTCACTGTTCCCTTCTCTGATATATGGCTGTACCTACAAGCTACTAGTTAGCTCTATTAGCCGTGCAGCTAGTGGGCCTGCCTAAGCTGACTCGAGTGTAGGTTGGATCAGTGGATCTGATGTTACACCACTGTGATAGAACCGGGGTCAGCAACCTCCATCTTTGACGTCAAAACTGATATTTCTTCATATTCTGTTGATCATTTTAGTTCATTTCTGAACTAAATGTTCAATATTGGCCTCCAAAATGTAGTGGAGTTGACGTTTAAAGTAGCAGAAAATGGAGATACTCATGTAAAGTAAACCTCAAAACTGTAATTGAGTACAGCACTTGAGTAAATTAACTCAGTTACTTTACGTCACTGGTTTCTTGTTACAGTGATTTGAAGAGATGTGTGATTGCTTTCAGCCAGATATCAGTGCGCATAATATCTGATGAATCCCCGCGACCAAGACCTCGACAAAAGATATTCTTAACTGTTCTTTTTTTTTTCTTTTTTCTTTTTGATTGATCAGTCTCGATCAGCAACAGGTGCGATGAGACATCAGTCAGCTAATCTGGTGCTGGAATAAAAGAGTTGTGAAGGAGCCTGCTGGAGAGTGAGTTGTTCAGGAGTGACAAAAGAGATGAAAGGAGCAAAGACAGCAGGTGAGATCCAACAAGTCTGCGTGCGGCTTTGCATGATTAAACGCCTTCATCGAAAATCCCTGACTGTGCAGCCTGAGTGAGTCCACGTCGGGACGGGCAGGCTTCATGACTCGGAGTTGTGTGTGTGTGTGTGTGTGTGTGTGTGTGTGTGTGTGTGTGTGTGTGTGTGTGTGTGTGTATGTGTATGAGCACGCGTCTATATCAGGACCAGATGCTGCAGATAAATAATTCAGTCTCGTCACTGTCTAGAGGCACATCGGGTGAGACAGGCAGGTAGAGGACAAATCGCATCAGAGGACCATTAAAGCTGTATATGGCTTTAGGAGAGGCCATTCCTCTACTATGGAGCTAATAACCCTTGATGCGAGTCTCATTAAGACTGTACAAACTCAGCACAGATCACTTATTAAGAGAGAGCGAAAGAATAACTAGCTGCCAGCTGAGTGCAGGGACATTTCTCAGTCTTATTGCTGCCATAACGCTGTGTCTTCATCGAGGCACTGTGCACATCAGTGGGTCGGCACAGACAGACACCAGAAGGCATTTAAAACATGAGGAAGGGTACCTCTTATGTGAAGTAAACCTTGTTCATTCTCCATTGTTACAGTTAAATGAAGGAGATGAGACCTAAGCAGAGTCGCTGGCTGATTGTTTAAACATCCTTCTGCCTAAAAGCCCAACAAGCCATAAAATATAGCCTGTGATGTAAACAGAGCTGCAAACCCTTACTCTCTTACCCTTGGTCTTCCTGTATAAATATACTCAACTGCACACTAACACTAAATTAAACATAAAAACATCTCCGGGAAAGCTGAGGGCCATGACTTCCTCCCTAGGAAAACATCAACAACAGAGCCTTCATTAGCAGCAACCAAAGTTGTATCTTTATTTTTGCATTTTTACGGCTTTAAAAAAAGTGTGTTCTGCAGGCATTTCCCCTGGACTCTTCATTCAAATATCAACTGTATTGTCAGTGAGTGTCAGTCAGTGGTTTTTCCATATAACGTGCTACTGTAAATGTATGTATGTGCCAGAATGCAGTGGAGCTATAAGGTCAGAATAACCTCCAAGCCTCTCCTATGGCCCCATCTCCTGGCCACTGGGCTGTAAAACACCGCTCAGGGCTGGCCCACAGTCATCACCGGCAACAGCTATTAACATTCACAGCGTCCCTCTGGACCTTCAGACGTAGTTAACGTTCTGAAGAAGGAGGACGTGAAGCAGAGGGATGTTACAGAATGGGTAAGAGAGAGAGAGGGAGATTCAGAGGGAGAGACAGAGGGACGAGAGAGCAAGCAAGAGTGATTTCAGGGCTGTGCAGCAGCAGGCGCGAGGGTGGAAAGTGAGCGCCTGCATCATCTCAGTATCTCTATTAATCCATGTCTGCTGGGTGCACCGCAGTTATAACATCAGTGAGAATGCCTCCACTTATGTCATGGCCCATGGAGGGCGATTAAAATGACTGTATCATTAAAATGTGTTTAACAGCGTCTGGCCTCATGTTGCTGTCGCTGCCGTGCCATACGTCGTTGAAACACATGCCAGATGATAGCTAATTAGTGGCAGGAGATCTCTGTGTCAACCCTTTGTAAGCCGCAGCCAGACAAACCCAGAGATTAACTCTGTCGCACACACGGGCCGGGAATAGCACTGCCCCACATACAGGACATGCAAAGTTCACTGGTTTTACATATTGCTGATGAGAAAGTGGGTTGACGTTCCCTGATGGAGTCTGGAGGAGCAAGTCGGCACATTATGCTGAGCTGGTGAAAATGCTAAATGTCTCTCCGGTCTAATCTAAATGATAAGATGTTAGTCAGGGCCCGGGGAAGCAGGAAGATCCCTCTCCGTTTAAATAAATATCACATCAAACAAACTGTGGTGTTTGAAGTGCACAGCTATAAAGATGGCCTGAGAGCTGCTCTTTATTACTGTGCTTTGAATTAAGGAACGGGGCCGAGTGTGTGTACATGAATCAATACAGCCTCAGCGGTCTGGGTCTCTTCCTTTATAGTGAGGCCTGACAAACACGGCACGCTTTCTTGATGTGGTTGGCAGCACCTCAGCGACTTAAAGGCACACTTTAAAAGAGACATGCCTTCAGTGTGTTCTATAGGTTCTTGTACAAAACACTGCTCCTGAAACGCCTCGTCAGCAGTCCCTCCTCCAATTCCGTGACTTCTCGACGTCACACTATGTCACCACGTCACACATTCACATGATCTATGCCTATATTCACAGTAGGAGCGAAGCTAACTGGAAGCTGAAAACGTGCTGGCTCAGGCATGTGAGGGCTGACCAATCGGAGCAGACTGGGTATTCAGGATGGGGGGACTTTAAAGAGACAGGAGCTAAAACAGAGCGATTCAGACAGAGGGTGAATACTGAGCTGCAGTACTGGACAACATGAGAAAACTGATTTTTGAGCACTGAAGCATGTAACTTTATCCGAGTAGCAACCCAAAGTAAAATTACGAGCCTGAAATTGTGCATATTATGTCTCCTTTAAGGCTTGTTAAAGTATGAGAAAAATATATGTTACACAAGGCAGCAATTAACACTTCATGTGAAAGCATCACCGAGGTAAATACACAGGCATCAATCAGTTGGTCAGATCCCTCTCGTGTCTTTCCCTTGTTGCACCGCGTGAGTCAAAAGACTGCAGTGTGCGTACATGTTTGTGTCCGCATTGACTCTCACCGTGTTGAAGTTGTGGAAAAGGTTTAAGCTGTGCGGAGGAGGGGGGGTCTCTATGGGGAATTGCAGGAAGGGCTTCATGTCCAGGTGGGGCTGGATCATAGTGGGGGTCCGCAAGAACGTCGGCACCGCCGCTCCGGCCCGGTTTATGCCTCCTGCACACAGAAAGAGACAGAGGGAGATAAATGTACATGCCATATTCTCGTAGCTCACGCGTCTAAAATAAGAACGAACAGAGTTAAGATCATTGCTGGCATTGCATGTTTCTGGAAATGGACTTGAACAGAGTATGAAATAGAGAGATAAATAGGATAAGTGAATTGTGCAGCTTGTTACTGATTGCATGCTGTTGTTTCTTGGAATGTGCCACTGAATTCCAAAAAGCACAATGAGCCATAATTGCACTGCAAAGCAATTATTTCTCTGCAGACAGAGCAAAGCTACGTGGCGCCCCAGCGAAACACGCAATCTCCAAACTGAGAGAAAAAGCAGCATTGGGGCCGTTAAGGACGCTCGAATGATTGCTGTGGACAGACGCTCTGGTTTCTCCTGACAAGTTGACAAGACTGAAGCACTAAAGTGCAGCAGCACTGCTGCGAACAAATGGTGTGATACTGAGGCTTTTGCGGGCTTTGTAGAATTCACGTCAGCGAAGCATTTCATTACACTGAAAACATTCACATCAAATGAAGCAGGAATGCCACGGAGGCGGTGGGGGATTCCTCTTATCCACCTGCCTGTCTCCTCTCTTCTCCCTCTCGTCTCCCGGGAGATATCTGCAGCTTGACGATAATGAGTTTCATCTCAGCGTGTGCCGCTTTTGTGTCATCCTGACTCGTGCATGAGAGTTGGATCGCTTGTTTGTGTCTAATTACGGAGTGACTGAATCATAGACTCTGATTCCTCTGCTCGAGTCTGACACATGCTCCCTGGATTTGACTGTATCCAACATGCTGTCTGAGTGGATTTCCACAGGAGCTGATAAACACAGTCACTTCTGAACACCACTGCAAGTCTACCCTCACACACACACACACACATACACAGAGACACACACACGCACCTGTGCGCTATGTCAATGTTTAATTCTCCTACAAAAGCATGCAAGGCTGTCATAATGATACACGGCTCCCTATTCTCGTCATTGCTCCCATCTGCCTTCTCCTCCTCTCCTCCTTATCCCCCCTCGTCTCCTCTTTAACCTCTGTCAAGGATGATAGTGATGGGGCCCACACAGCAAAACTCAGCCTCAGCAAGCTCTTAGATTAAGCCTCTTAATATCCGCAACTGGATTTCTGTGGCTTTCAAATTCCCCCGAGACTTAAAGCTCTGCCGCTCTCCTTTTTGGGATTGCTCTAAGCTACTCTCTCGCTCTGTTACTTGCTGTCCCTCGCTCCGCTTCCCACCGCTATTCGTTTCTACCTGCCTCCACACTTTCACATGGTAAATTTGTGCATTATTTGACACCTCCGCGTTTTCATCAAGCTTTATGTCACCCGAATGTGATCAGAGAAAATAATGTGGCTGCCGCATTACGGGGGGTATGGTGTTCGCAGATGCAGTCACCAAAGTTTGGATTAGAGGGAGCAGGAGAGAAAGAGATAGAGAGAGAGAGAGAGAGAGAGAGAGGGGCACTGACTTTGTCAGACTGAGGGAAAGTGCTGTCTCAGCTGAAGCCCAGCTGCCTTCTGCTGCGCATCTGTGGGCCTCGAGGTAGAGAGGACTGCATCATTACATCTAGTTGGGCATAAAAGTGTCTTATGCCGAACAATCCACAAATATAAACACATTTGCATGAAGGCAGACTCATCGCTCACACACGGATCACATTCTTACAGTTGTCTGTGTTTGTGAGCCCGGGCCTGTTGGTTTTCTTGCTGG